>CP110840.1:28503947-29703947 GCA_028411795.1 Euphorbia peplus
GCTCCACGGTCTGCAGATTGTCATTTTAATGAAACCACATTCCCTAAATGAGGGAGAGAAAATAAAAATGTGGAAAAAGGAATAACATAGAAAGTTGAATCTCTTACTCATATGGATCCTAAAACAAAGAGTTGTGAACAAGAAGTTCAGAAGATAATTCATCTTCAAAATTTAGCAAATCGGTTGCCAGATGCACTTGCTGATCCAAAACGAGTAATGAAATCGCATATAATAGCAGTTAATGCACCAATTCGAATTGAAGTTCCTGAAGAACAAGTTAAGAATATTTCTCAAACACATCTAAAGCGTGAAAGACCTGTTGGTTCCAAGGATAAAAATCCTAGGAAAAGAAAATTGGTCAATAATAATATTGATACCAACATAAACATGTTGGAATCTGATCAACGATCAGAGTCGCGCAGCGGAAGCGAGAAAAATGATATTTGATGAACCCTAAGTGTTTTGGTTATGTCCAAACGTTTCAGAAGATGAAAATGAAAATTAACTTGTATACTTTTCGATGTTGACTAACAATTTTCGTTAAGTTGTTATGAGTTTTTCTCAGCAGATGCTGAATGAAGAATTCCTGCTTGCCTTTTTTAACTCAGAAGATTAAAAAGCTGGAGACTGAAGCACTTTCTCAGAAGCTGGATGAACCGCTCTGAAGTGTTGATTGTCTGCCTAAAGCTTTTATCAGAAGTTCTCTTTTGCAAACAGAAGACTAAGGTTGTTTTAGTTCAGAAGCGCTAAGAAGAAAAACGAACATCAGAAGTTCGTTATCACGGATTTAGTTAAGCATTTAATGCTTTGTCAGTTGCATTTAATGCAAGGCGCCAAAAGTTCAAAAAAGCTGTTTGAAGGACGCGCCTGTTCACAACAAACAAAACCTGCTCTCTTACCGTTTCCCTCTAAATCAATCTTCAAGATCAGTCAACTCCATCACCTTTATCTTAATCCCATACCGGATTAGGTTAAAGTACAAAGTTGACAGAGTTGAGTGTTTTGAGACCGTTTGAAGAAGTTGACAAGATTAACGGCTACTTTCATCCTTGTCATCCTTGAAGATTCAAATATCCTCAACGGTTATCTACTCAACACTATAAATAGTAGCAAAGCTCCACTGCATCAACTACGTGTGTGATCATAGAGCAAAAATCTCAACGCACTGTTATTCAAGAAAACAGAGCACACTTTCCATTCTCAATCTTTTCTTAGCTTAGCCTTTGTAATTGTGAGAGAGTGAAGAAAAACAAGTTCATAATAGAAATCTTGTAAACTGAGATCGGTTGTGATCTTCAGTTAGATTTAAAAGAGAGAAATCTAGTTGAGATTTGAGTTGGGTGAGAAATCCAGAAAACAGAGTATTGTTGTTCTGGTGAAAATCCTTTAACTCATTTTAGGCTAGTCAGAACTAAGTGAGAAATTAGCTTAAGTTCTGTTGATGTAAAGGAGCTTCTGAACTTGCCATAAAAGTTCTGAATAGTGGATTTATAAAATCTCTAGAGGCTGCGACCTCAGAGGACAAGACGTAGTCACAGGAATTCTGTGGCGAACTTGGATAAATTGAACTGTTCATCAGGACCTCCTGAATCTCTTTCTCCCTTCTTTATACTTGTTAATTGCTTCTGTGTACTTGTATCATATTTAGTGCTGAAACAGATTTTCTCTTAAAAATCACAAGTCTGTGTTCAGAAGACTGTCCAGAAGTTCTTTACTCAGAACTTCTGTAGCTGAAAAGACAGAACCTGTCTTAAAGCAGATTATCCCTCAGAGGCTACTTCAATAAGCTTGCCTCTGACTCTGAGGATTATTGACTCTGAAAATTGAGTTTTCATTAAATCCTTGAAAATATCAGTTTTCGTTTGAAACACCTATTCACCCCCCCTCTAGGTGATTCTGATCTTGTTAGGGCCAACAAGTGGTATCAGAGCCAGGTCACTTCGTATATTTACTAAAGATCTAACAATCTAAGTGTAAGATCCTATCAGAATCGATAGAGATGGCTAGTAGACACCAGCCTGAGAATTCTTCTCACTTCATTGTCCCAGAGGGATCCTCTACAACTAGACCTCCATTATTCAATGGTGACAATTACTCCTACTGGAAAAAGAGAATGATGTACTTCATTCAAGCTCAGAACATGAGTGCTTGGTTTGTCATCACAGATGGAGATTTCATTCCTACCAGAATGGAACCAGGTCTAGGGAATGTTATTATCCCTCAGAGAGAATATTCAGATGAAATTCTGAAAAAGCTCCAAACAAATGCTTCAGCAATAAATATGCTGCATTGTGCACTTACAGCCACTGAATATAACAAAGTTTCCTCTTGTGAAACTGCACAGGATATATGGAACAAGTTGGAAGTCACATATGAAGGAACAGGAAAAGTGAAGCAGTCCAAAGTCAACCAACTCATGAGAGAATATGAGTTATTTGAAATGCTTGACAAAGAATCTATTTCAGAAATGAATTCTAGATTCACCAAGATAGTCAATGACTTAAAGAGTTTGGGCAGAGACATTGAAGAGTCTGAAAGAGTAAAGAAGATTGTCAGAAGCTTACCAAGGTCTTGGCAAGCCAAGAAGACTGCCATTGAAGAAGTTCAGGACTTGAGCTTTTATTTGTATGATGAACTCATTGGGTCTCTAATCACCCATGAGATGTCACTAAAAAATCATGACCTAAGAGAAAGGTCAGAAGGAAAGAGACAAGTAGTCCTGCAGGCAGAGTCTTCTGAAGAATCATCAGAAGATGAAGAATTGGCCATGCTGACCAGAAAGTTCAAAAGAGCCTTTAGAAAAGGCAAAGGTGGAAACTACAAGAAGCCATTCAGAAGTTTTGAGAAGAAGACTTCTGACTTCGGTGAAAAGTTCAAGAGAGATCCAAACAAGCCCATTGTGTGCTATGGATGTCAGCAACCTGGGCACATTAAGCCTAACTGCCCAGAGATGAAGAAAGATAAGAAAAAGTTCAAGAAAGCTATGCTGGCTGCTTGGTCAGACTCTGAGACCAGCAGTGATCCTGAAGAGAAGGAAGAGCAAGCCCAGATATGTTTCATGGCTATTGATGAGCCATCCTCTGAAGATGTCACAGGAGAAACTTCCGCACCTCCTGAAGCAAACTATGACTCCGAGGTAAACATATCCTCTGAACAAAATATCTTTGATTCTCTTGAAGAATTGTACAGCATGTTCAAGTACCTAAAAAGGAAGTTGGACAAAAGCGAGGCTGACAAATTTCTTAGGTTTACTCAAGTTTATGCTGATATGAAAATATTGGAAGATAAACTAAGTAAACAATTCAGTTCTTCCTCCGATGACTCAAAAGTCAAAAGTAAAGAAAAACTGCCTCTGAGGAATGATAAACCTCAGAAGAAGAAATCTGTCACTCCCTCTCTTCTGAAAGAGATCTCTTCTCCTCCTGAAGTGGGAACCTCTAAGAGTGCTAATGCCTCTGAAGAAGTAGTACCTTCCCAGAAGAAGAAGAATGCTCCTAAGAAGCAAAGGGAAAGATCCAAGAATCCTCCTTCTTGCAAGTTGTGTAAGAAAGATGGACATTGGTTGAAAGATTGCAAGTATGACATTAAGAACCTCTTGCAATCTGAAATATCAGAAAAACCTGTAGAAGCTAAATCTAACTCTGAAGGACCCAATAAGGATTGGGTACCTGTCACTAATTGATTGTGTTGCAGGTTGCTCTGAGTGCTCCATCAATGTCAAAGCTGTGGTACATTGACAGTGGGTGCTCAAGGCATATGACAGGTGATGAAAAGGCATTCATCACATTTGTACCTAAAAGAGGTGGTAAAGTCAGCTTTGGAGATGCTCAGAAAGGAAGAATTCTTGGTTCTGGATCCATTGGAACCAATCCTCCGATCGAAGATGTCTCCCTAGTCAGAGGTCTGAAGTTCAATCTCCTGAGTGTTGCACAACTGTGTGATAAAGGTAGAGATGTTGTCTTCAGCTCCTCTGGATGTAAAATCTTGGACAGTAAGTCAAGGGAAGTTATTCTAACTGCTCCTAGAGTTGAAAATGTTTTCATGCTGAATCTTGAGAATCTTTGCAAAAATATATGCTTGATGTCCAAAGAGGATACCTCCTGGCTCTGGCATAGAAGACTTGCTCATGTTAGCATGGATCTTCTGGCCAAAGTAGCTAGATATCAATTGGTTGAGGGTCTGCCTGAAATTAGTTTTAAAAAAGACCATTTATGCAATGCTTGCCAATCTGGTAAACAATCCAGAAGCTCTTTTAAAACTAAGAAAGTCATTTCAACTAAAAGACCTTTGGAATTACTTCATATGGATCTTTTTGGTCCTGTTCAACCAATGAGCATGGGTGGAAAGAAGTATGCCTTTGTCATTGTAGATGACTATTCAAGATTCACTTGGGTCATCTTGCTGTCTAGCAAAGATGAGTCACTTGGATGTTTCTCAGTTCTGATTAAGAAACTTGAGAATGAAAGGAATGAAAAGGTAGTCCATATCAGAAGTGATAATGGTGGAGAATTCAAAAACTTTATGTTTGAAGAATTCTGTGAAATCAAGGGAATTGATCATAACTTTTCTGCTCCCAGAACTCCTCAACAAAATGGGGTAGTTGAAAGGAAGAATAGAACTCTGGTTGAGATAACCAGAACTATGATCAATGAAAGAAGGCTTCCAAAGTATTTTTGGGGAGAAGCTGTGAACACAGCTTGCTATGTTCTGAATAGAGTGCTAATCAGAAGCATTCTGAACAAGACTCCTTATGAACTCTGGAAAGGTCGAAAGCCTAAAATAGGTTACTTCAGAACCTTTGGTTGTAAGTGTTATGTTTTGAATACAAAAGAATATCTTTCAAAGTTTGATTCAAAGGCAGATGAAGCTATTTTTCTTGGCTACTCAACACATAGTAAAGCATATAGGGTTTTTAATAAGAGGACTCAAACTTTAGATGAATCCATTCATGTAAAGTTTGATGAGACTAACCCTGCAGATAGTAAAGTCTCTGAAGAAGATGAAGTTCAAGCTTCTGAAATATCATCTCCTCCTGTTGAAGATGTTATTCCTAAAGCTGCTGAAGCTGGTTCTCCTGTTGAACATGTTCCAGAAGAACATCCAACTACAGAAGTTAACTCTCTTCCAGAAGATACTCCTATATATGATTCAACAAATGATGAACAGGTTTCAGAAGACTCATTGGATCTACCAAGAGAAGTTAGAGCTCATAGGAATCATTCCTTAGAGAACATCATTGACTCTGTTCACAATCCTGTCATGACCAGAGCTCAGCTCAGAAGATATATGGGGAATGTGGCTTTTGTGTCACTACTGGAACCCAAGGACTTCTATGAAGCAGCTGATGATGACTCCTGGTTAATGGCAATGCAAGAAGAACTTGACCAGTTCAAAAGGTCAGAAGTTTGGATTTTAGTTCCCAGACCTAACAACAAGAAGGTTGTTGGTACAAGATGGGTTCTGAAAAACAAGCTTGATGAATTTGGAAATGTTGTGAGGAACAAGGCTAGACTTGTTGCTCAAGGTTACAGTCAGCAAGAAGGCATAGATTATGGTGAAACTTTTGCTCCTGTTGCAAGATTAGAAGCCATTAGAATCTTATGTGCTTTTGCATCATACAAAGGTTTCAAGCTCTTTCAAATGGATGTGAAAAGTGCATTCCTGAATGGTTACATTGATGAGGAAGTCTATGTGTCTCAACCTCCTGGTTTTGAAGATCCTAAGTTTCCTGATCATGTGTACAAGCTAAAGAAAGCCTTGTATGGACTGAAACAAGCTCCCAGAGCTTGGTATGAGAGACTGACAAAGTTCCTTCTGTCTAAAGGATTTTTCAGAGGCTGTGTTGATACAACTCTGTTCACTCTGAAGAAGAACAAGGATATCCTTATAGCTCAGGTATATGTTGATGATATTATATTTGGTGCTACTAATGAATCTTTGTGCAGAGATTTCAGTGACCACATGAAGGCTGAGTTTGAGATGTCTATGATGGGAGAATTAACCTTCTTCTTAGGACTTCAGATCAAGCAAAGTAATGATGGTGTGTTTATCAATCAAGCCAAGTACACTAGAGAAGTGCTGAAGAAATTTGGCATGATGGACTCTAATGCTGTTGATATTCCAATGGATGTCAGCAAAGACATTGATGATGAAGAAAAAGCTGGTAAACCTGTAGATATAAAAACCTACAGAGGTATGATTGGTTCTCTTTTATACCTAACCGCCAGCAGGCCAGATATACATTTTGCTGTGTGTTTTTGTGCTAGATATCAATCAAAGCCAAGAGAAATTCATGATGTTGCTGTCAAAAGAATTCTTAGATATCTTAAAGGCACACCAGAAGCTGGTTTGTGGTATCCCTGTAGTTCTGATTTCACTCCTATAGGATACACAGACTCTGACTATGGTAGAGATAAATTGAAAAGGGTCAGCACTTCTGGTGGTTGTCATTTTCTGGGGGAGTGCCTAGTCTCCTGGCATAGCAAGAAGCAAACCTCTGTGGCCCTCTCAACTGCTGAAGCTGAGTATGTTGCTGCTGGAAGTTGTGTTTCTCAGATGCTCTGGATAAAGCAACAAATTGCTGACTATGGAGTCATCCCTGGAACAATTACAATCTACTGTGATAACAAGAGTGCCATTGATCTTTCAAAGAATCCTATTCAGCACAGCAGGATGAAGCATGTTCATATTAGACATCACTTTCTGAGAGATCATGTTCTGAAGAAGGATATTATCATTACTCATGTTTCCTCTGAAGAAAACCTTGCTGACATGTTTACTAAGCCTCTGACTGGTATGGCTTTCAGCAACTTACGAGAAGGCATTGGTATGACTTATCCTCTTCAATAACTTAGAATTATTGTCTCTGAGTATCTTAAGTGTTTGATTGTTTAAGATAATTTAGTTATAATAAATTCTAATCATGATTTGACTTGAAAGCATGCGTTATTTACTGCTTATTACGGCGCTGTTCTGTGGTTAACGGTTATCTGTTCCCTTTTAAACGGTGTGAAGTTACTTTTTGAATTGGAACGGTTTCTGTGTTTGGGTATAAATAAGGGATTTCCATACTTAGAACTTTTTACTCTCATTTTCTTTGCCATTAGAATTTTCATAGCTTTTTCTGTGTTATCATCTCTCTTAGAAACCTTAACCTAATTTCTCATTTCCTCAAATGGCTCAAGAAATCACTGTCACTCACATCTTTTCCGATGATTCACGAAAGAAAGTTAGTCAATCTAGGGTCTTTACCTCTAGATTTTTAGATGACGAAGTCAAATCAACTGAACCTATTTCTCTTTGGCTTAGTGCTCAAAACTGGAATTCTTTCGTCTCTCTCGAAGAATTCATCTACCCTAACTTAGTTACAGAATTTTATAAGAACCTCCATTTCTTTTCTAATGAGGAGGATGTGCTTCATTCTGTGGTCGGGGATGTTGAAATCGAAGTCAGCAGGGCTTCCATTTCTCAAGTGATAGGAATTGATGATGAAGGAATCATCATTGGAGATGATGGTTCAGCAGAAGGGTTTTCAGAAGCCAACTGGGCTAGGCCAGATCTAAGTGCCAAGGAAACTTATGCCACCTGGTTGAGTCAGCACCAGAGGTGGGCACATTATTTGACTACGAATGTCTTTCTTCCGAAGGCTGGAGGAGTCAACTGTGTTTCCAACAGAGAAAGGGTTTTTATGTGGCATCTGGTCAACCAGAAGAAGATAAATTTGCCTGCCATGCTGATAAGGCAGATGAAGAATGTAACTGCTGTGAGTGCATTAGCTTATGGCTCACTCCTGACAAGGTTGTTTGAGGCAGCCTCTGTTGTTATGTCAGGAGAAGGTGTTACTAGTAGGAGTACGGTTCTGAAGATGCATACCTTCAGAAACCTCAGTTTTGATGTTACTCCAAAGAAGAATGAGAAGGGCTCCTCTGTGAGTATTGCTCAGAAGGAGATTATGGATGCAACGGTTCAGAAAGGAAAGAATGCTGCCAAGAAGGGCAAGGGAAAGAAAGGATCAAGCAAGTTGGTCCTGAATGTTGAGAAGGCTGCTGTCTCAGAACCTCTTCCCACGTTGGTTCAAACAAAAATCAATGTTGAACCTTCTGGCAAGATTGTTGCTGAGAAGCCAAAGGATGTCCTTGAGAAAGAAGCTCAGGATGCTGAGGAAGCATGCCTTGCTGAGAAAGAGAAGGCTGCTGAAGCTGAAAAAGTTGCAAGAGTTGTGGCTCTTGCTGAAGAGAAAAGGAAGAAGAAAGAAGCTGAAGATAAGTTAGCTGCTGAGCGTGAAATCGCTGCAAAGGCTAAGGCCGATGCCAAACTTTTGGAAAGTGCTGCTAATCTGGAGGGTGCTGAGTTCTCCAAGGTAGGTGAGACTTCAGAGGAAGAGGATAATGTTGCTCTATCCTCTCGAATTGCTGAGACTGTCACTCTCACTACCAGAATTGGGAAGAAGGTTGTGGCAAAACGAAGGGTTCTGAGAAAGAAGGACTTCGTTATTGCTCCGAGTGCTGAATTGGAGGAACCTGCTGCTCAGGAACCAGAAACTGCTGATAAAGAGCTGTCAGAGATTTCTGATAAAGAGGATGTTGAAGCTCCTCTGATTGAAGAGCTATCTGAGGTTAGTGAACCAGAAGATGAAGAGGTTCTTGAAGAAGCTAAACAATTTGTTGAGAATGTTGACAATGAGAACTTCATTGACAATGTTCTTCTGAATCAAGGAAGAAACCCTGGTGAAAGGGATGCCTCAGAAACGCTGTTCAGAATGGCTCATTTATATGCTGAGCCAATCTCATCTTTTGATCCAAATGCCTCTGAACAGGTTATCTCATCTCCTGTTTTTACTCCTCATCCATCTCCTTCACTTCCTTCTGTCACAGAAGTAAGTGAATCTCAGAATTCCATTCCTCTGACAACTTCAACATCTGAGGTTGTCCCTCCTCCATCTACTCTTCCTTCTGGATCCTATTCAGAAGTGAATCTGTCCTCTGGACAAATTTTCACAGACTCCATTTCTACTTCCACTACTTCTTCTTTATCTTCTTTTGCTGTTTTTCCATCAATTGGAATTACTGCTCCTTCTCCTTCCATACCTTTGTCTATACCTTTTTCAATTCCTTCAACTTTACCTTCCTGTACAAATTCTTTTTCCTCCTCCTCTTCACAAATTTTCTCCTCTCCTCAAACTTCTGTCCCTCCTCTTTCAACCTCTGGACATACACCTCCTGTGTGTGATCCCCTAACTACCTCCTCCACTCCTTCAGGTTTTGCTGGATTGTCATCCAATTATGACTTTCTACGCAAACACTTGAATCGTGAAGATCTGGATAACAGATTTGGAAGTTTTGGCTTCATGGGCAGAGCTTCTGGTATTTCCGAAGCTGGAGGTGCCCCAAGTGTTGAAGAGTTGAGAAGAATGGGTCAGAGTGGCTCAGATGACCTGCTGAATAGGTTTGCTGGTATAGGACAAAGAAGTTCTGCTGCTGACATGTATGCTCAGGGCATTGTGCTGCAAGAATTACACTCTCTGAAAGCTCAGAACCTGCAGCTCATGACCATGCTCCAAATGCAGGATCCTTCTGTGTATATACGCAACCTTTCTACCCTTCATCTAGCCACTTATGATGAGCTGTATAAATTGAGGGAATTAGCTCTGACCCTTCCCTCTCTGGATAATATTGCTCTTGCTTCTTCTCTGAAGGTCAATGAAAATTTGGAAATATTGACAGAAGAAGTCAAGGAAGCAAACGAGCATTATGAGGCTCATGAGAAGATGCTTCCTAGTAAGATTGAAGACCTGCAAAGTACTGCAAATCACATTCTGAGAGAAGTAAAATCTTCTGCTCAAGGTTCTTCATCTTCAGGAGCTGCCAAGATTGTATATGACATCACTCCTGATCTCAACAACCGACTCTCCAACATTGAGTCTGCTGTATCTGCTCAGAATGCACAGATTGCTGAGCTCACTGAACTCCTGAAAGTTATGCATAATCAAGCTCGTGAACAAGAGAAGACTCTTCACAATTGTTATAGGTTTGTCCGAGGACAGACTTATATTCAGAATGAGCATCTCACGGCTGCTGTGTATGCTAACAACAGGCTGATCAAGCTCCTTCTGGAAGATGTTCAGAAACAGAGACCTATGTCTGGTCAGACCTTTGATCATATGAAGACCATTGATGATGACTTCAGAAGACGAATGGATTTGATCAATTCTGTGCGACCAACTCCTGTGCAATATCAAACTGCTCTGAATGTTCAACAAAAATTGAAGTCTCAGGGAGCTCTTGGTGTTGCTATTGGTTCTGGTCAAACGGGGGAGAAGTCTGGTCAGAAGAGATCAAGTGCTGCTGGAGGTTCCAGTGTTATTCCTCCTCCTCAGAAGAAATCTAGGAACCTGTAATCATTTAGGACTTAAGCTTCTTAGCTAGGTGTTAGCACCCATTTTTGACCAGCTCAAAAAGCATGTTTTTCTGTAAAAATGAATTTATTTGACCTAAAAATATATACATGTTATAAATACACTTTATTTTTGCCCCTTTTTAATAAATTACACTTAGTATTTAAACAATTCTCAATTTAATCAGAATATAAGATTTTATCTCGAGTTAAGTAAAAATAATGTTTTTAATTTCAAGTTATCGTATCGAATTGACATCAGAATATAATGCACTGAAATTAATACATAATTTCAAACTTACACAATCTTTGCTCTGGATATAAATCTACTTTTCTAGATAAATTCAGTTGCGTTTAAATATGAGTCGTACTTTGTTAATCAAATTTAAATGTCATTTAACTCTAATAAACTCAATTTACTCTATCCAATTTTACATTTCGGTTTATATTCTTGACAAGTACAATGATAAAGTCTGAGTCAAAAGTTCAGATCTCAAGACAAGCAGAGGGTCCAATCAAAGTCAACGACCAATTCAAATTCAAATTCAAGTTCAATTGGAGTCAAATATCTAGTCCGAGTGAGGGTCTAAGTTAAAGTACAAGATCAAGTCAAAAGAGTTCAAGTCCAGTATACGAGGTCCAGCTCGGGCCGGGTCAAGTTCAATTTACGAGCCCAAATTCAAGACTCAATTCCAAGTCCAATCCGACATCATTTTCAAATACAAACCTAGTTCACAGAATCGTCAATAATAAGAGAAGTTTGATTCAAGTATAAAGTCTAAAGATAGTCATCCAAACATTCATTCGAGAGCAAAGTCGAGCCAAGGCCATTTAAAATTTAACAGTCACATTCAAGCGGGTCCAGCTAATTATCATGAGCAAAACATTTGGATTGAAGGGAGCATCAAGGCCCAGTCGAGAAATTTCGGCCCATAACACTTCAAGATCTCAGATTAGATTTTAATTGGATTTGTAATGAGATTTGATCTCAGATTTGATTTGAAAATCTTGCTAAATTCTCCAGATTTTAGATCAGATTTTATGTAGATTTGATTGTTAAAATCTCATCAAGATCCTAGCTTAAAAACTAAGCTAAATCTGCCTATAAATATGGCATCCATTAGATGTAAAGGGGGGGATTCTGGACATGTAAAGATCAGTTCTCAATTCTGGGAATTCTACTCAAATATCAATACAAAAAAATCTATACTCGAAATTCTATTCATGTTCTTAATAATTGTTGCAATGCTATTCATTTGCTCTTTTTAATTTGTTGTTTTCTGGTTTACTAGTTAGAAGAAAATAAGTTGTAGTTCCTAGAACTACTCTCTGAAATTTCTCATTTGTTAAAACCATTTTCAAATTCAATGAGAGGTTTTATCATTTGACTAGAGAAATGGTTTTGATTCGATATCAAACTCGAACACCTCACAGTTTCCAATCCGAACTCGTTCACGAGTTTCATTCGTTCCCTCACTGATTCCCTCCGAATCATTCACCTTTTTCATTATTTTTGAGTCTCATTACATTTTATAACAGAAAATCTACTCAAACCTATACCAATTAGGTTTACAGTCATCCATAATAAAAATTAACTATTAACACGTTTAGCAATAAAGTTCACATTTCTTTTTCCAGCTTTGCCCTTTGCAGGTATCTCACGCCAACAGTCGCCGGAATCTGCTACCGTCGTCGCCGGAAAACTTCTCCGATCACCGCTGCTTCCACCTCTGACCACCGTCAGCCTCCAGAACCCCAAAAAAAACTTCGACGGCGTCTGAACCGCCGGCCTCCCTAAAAAATGAATCGAGAACAAATAAAATCATAAAAGCAAATAGATCCACAGATCTATTGATTCAATAAAAAAGAAGAGAGTTTGATCGGAGAAAGGATCCTTACCGAAAAGTACTTCACCGGAAATCACAATGACGTTGCAACCTCCACTGGCCGTCGCGGACTCCTCCGATATCGGTCTGCTGTACCGCCGCCGTTTGAACCGTCGCCGCCGTCATCTTGAAACCGCCGGAGTTACGGAGAAGAGAAACAGAAAACGAAGGAGAGGAGGAAGTTTCGGTTGCTGTTTTAGAGAGAAGGAGGAGAAGGAGAAATGAATGATGACAAATTAGGGTTTTGATATTTATACCCTGTCTCAACCCATTTTCTAAACGGTTCCGTTACGACCCGCGAGTTCTAAGCTCCATTCAGCCCGACCCGTTTTCCTGTCTTATTTCAAGCCCAGCTCGCCAATGTTTTTGGCCCAGGTAAGCCTTCTATCTCATTCCCGCTTGTTTATTTATATGTATGTATGGTATATTCTTAGCCTTTTCTAAATTTAGTTTAAGTTGTTTAGTTAAAACATTTTGATTATTAAAGATTCAATTTCGTATGTAATTGCTCTATAGTTTTTGTAAATAATGATATTTAGTTGTAATTAATCTAGATATATCCATGTATATATATCTGTTAGTTCCATGATTAAGCATAGTCAATATGAGGTAATTATGATAATGCATGATTCTAGGGAAAGTTGATTATTATGGTCTTAATCAATTTTAGTTACTGTCTATATTTCATCAAATCAATATTAAATAGAAAATGTACATATGCATAGAATTTACTTTTTAATACATAGAATTTACTTTTTAATATATTAGCATGCTTGTATGTATTAACACAACGACATCTTAACCTCAAAATCTAGTTAGCCAAATTTCAATATATAATATGCAAACTATTAGGTAAATTCACATTAGAGTAAATTTTGGTTAATAGCCACAACTAGTAAATTTTAATTTTATTATTCGCGTAAACAATTATAAATGCTCGATATTTACGACATATAAATAATGAGATTAGTACGCTAAGAACAAGAATATCGTTTAAAAAATAACAACGCGATTGCTAATTCCGTCAACTTTTTAAGTACAAATATCAATCTTTTATCGAGTCAAAATCGTTTATGTCATAAACGTGAATCGAGTCCCTTTTAATAAAATTTAAATCTTATAATGGTTTATTCACTAATATGTGATACACGTAAAATAAATCCCGTTAAAATATAAAATATTATTGTTTTTTATTGATTCAAAATTGTGTATTCTCATTTATGTCATAAATGTGAGTTATATTTTATTAAACTATAATTTTAAATGGTTATGTAATAATCAAACATTAAATGTCATGTTATGACCCTTTTGTACATAATTGAAACTATTTACCCACGTCTATGTAATATTCGTGGATTACTTTTGAAGTTAATTAAGCATTTTTAAAAAATAGTCATGTAATGACTAAACTACAAGATGATTAAGGCCAAACTCTCTAAACGTCATGTTATGACCTTTTCGTACATTATTAAAATTATGATTCACGTCTATGTGATACACGTGTATTTCTTAAAATTAGGAATTTAGATGTTTTAAAAAATAGTCATGGTATGACTAAATTATAAAAAGGTTATGTGATAATCTATTTCTTTTCTCTTAAAAACTAAAAATACATTTGATAATGAGGGTTATGTCATAACTCAATATTACATCTTTATTTAACAGAAATAAATAAACAAAACCCAGATAAGGTTCTTATCTAGCAAACAGAGTCAAAAATCTTAACGGTATTCTAATCACACCGATCAGAGATGATTAGTGGCGACTCGTCTTAAAAAGAGCTTAATCGCTCTTAATCCATTTACCTAAATAATTAACCAAAAAGTAGACGAGTACGGCCTCGCGCTCTGACCAGCGTTTTTGGGGGCGCGACAGCTGGCGACTCTGCTGGGGATTCGATTTTTATTTATTTATTTATTTTGCTTAACTATTCGCTTATTTATATTAAAAAAATGTAATAATAACTTTTTACACATATGTATTTATTTACTGCTTTAAAGCTACACGGACGCACACGTTCACCCAAAGGGTCATGCTATGATCTACCCGTTACTATTTAGGACGAGGCAAAGTAGGGATACCTCTCGAATGCGGGAATAGGATCCTGAAACGTACTCAACTCGAGGACTGATCTCTCACAATTTTGGTGAGATAAGGAAATTGGGAACTGCTGCCTAGAACAAACATACCCCCACTAGTATCCAGCCCTTTTGTGCAGGTATCCACCCTATTAGGTTTTGGTTACGTATACATACGTGTATATACAAATGATTTTGATATTATACTTTTGTTCATGCATCGCATACATAAAGTTTCCCCCCGATCTAAAGTTGTGAAAGTAATAGACAATTCATTCCTGTAGGTTTAAGCCATGATTGAGATATGGCATTGGACGGTAAATGGACAATATGGTAAAAATAATAATAATAATAATAATAATAATAATAACAATAAATTGTAGACCTTTCTGGAATGAATTGAGTATTACGAACGTAACTTTAAAATGGGGAAATTATTAGCATCATTCTTTTCATATAACTTTTTAGGTTCTAAGTTGCTTGCTTGTTATAACATTAGAGCACTTACTTTTTATATGTATATATAACATGATCCTAAGACAATTAAGACAATTAAAGTGATGATAAATTTTAAAGCTTGCATTTCCCTTTTAGGTTTAGCATATAGCTTCGTTGCATATTTCAAAAAGTGTCGTGTCATGTTTTCGAGAACCTAGTTCTATTTTTTCATTCATACTCTAGATTTCTCATTTTATGTCAATTTTCTCATGCATAAACAGTGTCGTCAGAGTCATCCATGTTTTCACATGTTTTTATAACACTGCAGTACTATCAAACGTGTTGCATGCATAAATGAAAATATGTATATGTCGGAGGTCGTATATCTTTCAAAATTCATTTCATCCAATTTTATTCTAGTCTACATTATATCATGATATGTTTATTAACAATCTTTGCCATGCATGCTTATTTTTTTTTTTTTTTTTATAGTCTTAGGAAAATTAATGTGATTAGTACATCAATAACCTTTCACTTACCTTAGCTTATAATTTCTTTACATATTCTAGGATTTACCATTTTGTTTCTTAAGCATCTTACTTTTGTTTAATCATTCACTCATAGTCCTTTGTAGTCTAGCCGTTGTTCTATGTTGACCCTTTTCATGCATAAACAATGTTGTAGCAACCGCTACATTTACCTTCAACGTGTAATTTCTTTGTATATCCCGTAGGTATTTTCGTTAACCTAGTTTTGTTTAGGTGCTCACTAAACATCATTTATATTCTAGCTTCCTCATGTATAAAAGTGTCACAATCTTTAATATATAGTTGATGCATATTTTAGGATCTACCATCTTATCTTGCTAAGTATTTTCTAAATTTGTTTAGATGTTCTATGTTCTTTTAGTCCAGTTTTCCTATCTTTTGTCAAATGTATAGTGTCTTTGCATATTTTAGAAAATATCGTGAAATTTTCTCAATAACCTAGTTCTGTCTAGATTCGTCTATTGTCTAACTTTCTCATATTGTGTTTGCTTTCTCATGCATATTTATCCTCTTATAAAGTGACGTCCATTCATCATAGATTATCTTTCCCACTTTGCATCAACTCCCTCAAGTATAAAAATGTTGTATATCGTCTTTTTATATTTTAAGGTCTACCATCTTATCTTGTGACATGTTTCATACTTTTCCTAGGTGTTCACGGTCCTTCCTTTTCCCCATCTTTCGTTAAACAAATAGTGTCTTTACGTATTCTAGGGTATGTCGTAGAAGTTCTTTGTTAACCTAGTTCTGTCTAGTTCTTGATTCATTCATAGTTTATCTTTATCTAGTCATTGCCGTTAATAGTTTAGTTTCTCGTTTAGTGTCAACCTTTCTTTTCTCCATGATTATCCAAGTAGCATAAACATGTCACATGCATTTAAAACATTCATGACGGTATTTCGAGAATGTAAAATTCTCCTTGCTTTCCTTTTTTCATTAATAAAAAAAACATGATAAATATACTAAATGAGTAATATCGTGTTTATTTGGCTTACAAAAGGGAAGGCTTCAAAAGGATCAAAGATCATGAATTACCAACATTATGAGGATTTGAGAAGGGAGATCTTCGAACTTAAGAAACAGTGTTCTCAGTTATCAGTGAAGGAACAAATGGCACAATTAATGGAATGGATGAAAGCTGAGCAAATGAAGGATAATACATCTCAAGCTTCAAATATGAAGACTCAAGTGGAAGAATTGGGCTATTGACGAAGAAATCGAAGTTGTTAAAGAAATGACCGTATCTACTGAGTATAGTTCAAGCCTTAATCTTGTTTTTCCTTACATGTTACCCAAGTATGTCGGTATGATAAAGGCGAAGCTGGTGAAGATTTTTGCATCCTTAGTTGTATTCAGAGCACAGTTTGAGCAGAGATTTAGAACAGTTGAAAATGAAGAAAAGTGCAAAGGATGTTGTCCTCCATCTTTGTCATTGAGGACACCCCTTAACAAAATTAGGAGTTCTCCCCTCGATATGTTAAGCGAACACAACCACCTTATCCAAAGTGGTATAAACCGAAGAAACAATTTGAATTCCATTATAGGGTTGTCGAACATTCAATTGACAATTTTCATATTTTTAAACGACTAGTCAAGAAGATGCTGGAAGTTGGGGAAATAAGCTTCGACTAAGCTAGAGATATTGTTATAGTCTGGTTTATCTTTTTGACTATTTTGTTATCTTGCCGGGTATGATGAGATTCTGTGAGGGAGGATGTTTATCGCATATGTATTTACCTTTTCGAGTAATAAATGAAATTATGACAATTTTAATTCGCTTGTTGTTCCAATGTGAAACTCTAGAACTTATTTGAGTATTTTTCGAGGCGAAATATCTGATTAACTCATGATTAGGAAATGACTAAGGCACCCTTAGGATAACTCATTTAACCCTACCTACCCTTAAAATATATCCCTTAGTTATCCCATTTTGAGCCGACGATATTTTCTTTCGTGTCGCCTAGTCCGGCTGTCAGTCACCAAAGGAAACCAGTTGACCGAATAATGAATACCAGTATGAATTGAGCAGGAACGAAGAATTGGTCAACAATAAAAAAAACTGACCAAAAGGTCAGAATTGGATCAAAGAAGTACATATCTGAATGAAAGTCAAATACTCTGAAAGTACCCAAGCAAGGTCAAACAAATTCTAAGATGCTGCAACATGTCAGTTAAAGCAGCTAAGATCTATAATGAAGTCTGCTAGGTTGAAAACCCGCAAAGGGCGGCTTAGATACTAGGCAGGGGGCAAAAAAAAAATGCAAAAAAATAAATAAAAAAATAAAATAAATGAAAGTGAGCAAAAGAAAGAGAGAGTGGTGCTGATAATGATAAGGAAAAAGTAAAAATGAGAGATTAAATAAAAAGCCCCTAGAAATTGTGCAAATTAAAACAAATTAATGAAATTACCCGGTATGCAACGGTAATAAAGCCAGAAGATATCCAGAAGATCATTTTACATCAGCCGAAGGCCATCCAATTCAACTGGTTTCCATTCCCATATTAACCCTTAAAACCCAAAAGACCTTTCGATCCATAGTCATGAGTTAGTCTACATTAGTGGAGATAAATACGAAAAATAAGCTTATGGTAGTTTCATCTCGATGGTTATTCAGGGGTATTTATTAGACCCAAATCAAACACATGGAGTAGTAGACCATGTTTTTATGGATTTTACATTCAAGATTAACAAGGATTGGAAGCCTACGGAAGGGTAACCAATATAAAGATCGAACAATGTAATGACCAATCTGAAGGATCATCTCGATGATAAGATGGATAAATTTGTTTCATTGATGAAATTAAAGAAAAGTGGGAGGAATCATGGTTAAATTCTTTAGCTTTAACATATCAGTCGCAAGGAAGCAACAATCATATCACCACCAGAAGATAATGACAAGTCATTTTGAGATTCCTTGAAGAGATATGAGGAAAGTCCAGGTCATCGAGATTTATTATCACTTTAGGGTTCGAGTTTTGGGGCGTTTGTCCAGGGATGCCAACCTAGTTGGGATGTCTAGCTCCGTTTCCGCTGGTTCTCTATTTTTGGAAAATAAAGGGTTTATCACTTATGTGTCAATCAGTGAATCATGTTGGAATTGGTACAAATAAAGTCGAAGCAGCTGTGGAGGTACCTTCAACATAAATGAACAAGCATGCAACTAAATCGGGCAAACTTGGGGGCAACTGCAGAAATGTCGCCTTAAAGGTATTCATGACATATGTCTAGGATAAAGTGGTATAAAAATTGGAACAAGTGGTTAAATTGTCATGAATGCCAAAATCGGAGAGATAATCAGGAAAACCATTGATGAAACTCGTTTTTGGGAGCATTGCAACTTTGGGGTTATTTATGACATCATTCTAGGATTAAGTGGTATAAAAATTGGAATAATTGGTTAAAATGTCATGATCACCGTTAATCAGGGGATAGTTCTGAAAGCCGTTGATAAATGTTGTTATTTTCATAAAATGGAGCAACCGAGAAAATTCCACTTAGATGATTTTTATGTCATCTGTCTAAGATAAAAGTGGTAGAGTTAATTGGCGCAAGTGGTTGAAATGTAATAAAAATCGTTAATCAGGGGGCAATTGTGGAAACTATTGACAAAGATCATTAGCTCTGTCAACACAATATTGAATTGAACAACATAAGAATTGCTATGAAGTATTCCTACCGGTAAATCCTTGACTTCTTGGGGACATTTGCTTGACTTCACCAGTTTTACAAAGATATCAACGTGCTTGGGGGCAAGATGACTAATTTCCAATATCATGTCTATCTAATAGAATGACCGATGATTTTGAGGCCCAGAACCGGAGAGGTTGCAGATCATTCCACATCACATGGTGATTATCGGGAAGACGTTATACAAAAGCATGATTTTCAGAATCCTTGAAATTAAAAAGCCAAAGAAATGGAGCACTTTTGCGCAAGAACGAGTCGAGAAAATCTCTTGAATGATAGTTTGCTAAATCTTCAAATCTGGTCAAATGAAACAAGATCCTTAAGAAGCATTTTTATCTCTTCATTCCATAAGCCAAATGAATAAGCCTATTGTTCAAATAATAAATAAAGAAATCTTGTATCTCATTTTGCATAATTAGTTGCATCTTAAGTTTCTCAAATGCATTTCTCCATCTCAAACACACCTCCTTTAGACAAGTCTTCTGTACGCATCGTTTTAGTTTGTTCATACAATTTTCTTCACTTTTCCTCATCAACATATCATTTGATTTACTACTTTGGAGTGAACTTGTCCATAGGACAGTTTAGCTTTTCTTTTGTCAATCCACTTCTCCTCGTTAAGTAATGAGTCCTAGATACTTTTTCTTATATGCATATAGATATGTGTGACTTATTCTGCACCTGTACATAGGTCGTTTAGTCTTTCTCTTGTCAATCAACAAATCCTCTTGTCATTATCAAAGTTATAGTTATAGACATATAGGTATTTATGTTTCTTTTTTTCATAGGTCGATTTAGTCTTTCTGGAGTCATAAATCCTAGATATTCGCCGTATAGGTATTCATGAAATGTCTTGCATCATGTACATAGATAAATCTAGCTTTACTCTCGTCAATCCATAAATCTATTTGTCCTCAATAAGCTGTGAATCCTAGATGTTCCTTCTTATATTCATATCCATGTTTATTTTTATATCATATAGAAAATGACCTTAGCCTTGTTAATAAGTCATCTTTTTCATCATTTAGTATAAGCTCAGTTATCCATTCTTATATACATGCATTTTCCCTGATAATTTTGCATCACGTACGTAAAAAATATTTCTTCATTCATTTGTTAAATCCATTATATCCCATGATAAATATGTATATAAATATACCCATGATCATTTTGCATCTCATATATAAATACATGTCCATTCATTTGTTAAACTCCAATATAAATAGTTTAGATAAAACGTTTCAAATACCATTAGTCTTCATTAATCATGCATTAGAAAATATCACCATGTCATATCTCATTATTTTCACCATCATATCTCATTCCTCATTATCTCATTATTTTCCTTATGCATGATTATCTTTCACACTAATACTTCTCATAAGCGTTATTCTTCATCATGTTTCATATTTCTTTTACCATAAATCATTTTGTTATCCTTACCATCGTATGTCAATACAACTTTCATCATATCATTTCTTTTCAATTTTCACTTCAAGTAGCATTCATTTTTCCTCTTCATTTTATTTACGTTTAATTTTCACTTTAAATCATATTTAATGTTCTTATGTCACGTTTCACACATTTTTAACTTATATCACATTTAAAAAATTCTTGTTGAGATTCATTCTTTTCCTACCACATTTCTTAAATGATAAATTGTTTCACATTAATACTTGTCATATCACATTTTCGTCAAATCTTTTCAAAATAGGTTAATGTTCTTATATCATTAAATGAATTTTCAAAAAAAATAAAAAATAAAAAATCACCTAATATCATTTTTGCAGTATAAGCTGCATTTTTCTTCCTCAAGAAACTTTTTCAAATAAATTATCTCGATATCACAAAAATATCCTGTTTAGATGAGTCTGCTTTAGATTTCACCATATTTCTTCATTCATATTCTCATTCTCTTACACAAACTTATTTTCCTTCAATTAGCACGATAATAACAACTTGTATATATAACTGTTTGTTTAATCTTGTCAATATGTCATGTTATCTTCTTTGATTGTAAATCTTTATTATTACCCTTTATAAGCATGTGTTTCTTCATCATCATTTTTTTATTTACATGTAAAAGTAACATGCAAGATCATTTGTCAAGTCCATTTGACATTTCCATAGTCCATTAATCATGCATAAAAAGCATAAACATTAAAAAATAAACTTTTTAAATTCTTCTTTTCAAAGATAAAAGAATCGCTTCGTCATTATGCGTCTTGCATTGCTTTCAAAACTATCAAGAATTTTGCT
Source organism: Euphorbia peplus (assembly GCA_028411795.1). Lineage (NCBI taxonomy): Eukaryota > Viridiplantae > Streptophyta > Magnoliopsida > Malpighiales > Euphorbiaceae > Euphorbia > Euphorbia peplus. The sequence goes on from CP110840.1 coordinate 28,525,237, forward strand.
CTCATTTCCTCAACTAATTTCAAAAATAAAATCAATTTTTCTCCATTTCCTTGTTACACGTTTTCAAACCTTTTTTTGCAACAAAACAAAATTTATGACAATTCCAATAGAGTCATTCTTTATCACAATTCCACAATTTTCTATCTATCAAACTTTCCACAAAAATTTCCTAACTAAATCTTACTGGAGTCAAGCTCCATCACAATCAATTCACAACTTATCCAACTTCGATTCCACCTCTTAAAGACAAAGGAATCACTCCATTTAAATATCACTTATAACTGTTACCACTTACCCAATTATTCAGTTTTACAGATTTATTCCAATAGTGGAGAGCCACCCTAATCACTCAAATGGTGGGGAGCCACGATACTCATATCACTTCAACTCGACGGATGCACGACTCATTTGCAATCCAATACCACTTCAACCCGAAGGATGCGCGGCTCACTTGCAATCCACTACATCTTCAACTCGACGGATGCACGACTCATTTGCAATCCAATACCACTTCAACCCGAAGGATGCGCGGCTCACTTGCAATCCACTACATCTTCAACTCGACGGATGCACGACTCTTTTGCAATCCAATACCACTTCAACCCGAAGGACGCGCGGCTCACTTGCAATCCCCTACCTCTTCAACCCGACAGATGCGCGGCTCACTTGCAATCCAATACCACTTCAACCCGAAGGATGCGCGGCTCACTTGCAATCCCCTACCTCTTCAACCCGACAGATGCGCGGCTCACTTGCAATCCATTTCCTCTTCAACAACAATGTCAACCTGAAGAATGCCCATTGAAAAGCATTCAACCAATTTTTAACCCTTTCCTTTTTAATATTATTTACATGATGATTCGGCCAAAAATGGTCACTCTATTGTGCTTTGTATACTCCCTTTTCAATGGAGATATACAAAGGGGGGCAGCTGTTAGCACCCATTTTTGACCAGCTCAAAAAGCATGTTTTTCTGTAAAAATGAATTTATTTGACCTAAAAATATATACATGTTATAAATACACTTTATTTTTGCCCCTTTTTAATAAATTACACTTAGTATTTAAACAATTCTCAATTTAATCAGAATATAAGATTTTATCTCGAGTTAAGTAAAAATAATGTTTTTAATTTCAAGTTATCGTATCGAATTGACATCAGAATATAATGCACTGAAATTAATACATAATTTCAAACTTACACAATCTTTGCTCTGGATATAAATCTACTTTTCTAGATAAATTCAGTTGCGTTTAAATATGAGTCGTACTTTGTTAATCAAATTTAAATGTCATTTAACTCTAATAAACTCAATTTACTCTATCCAATTTTACATTTCGGTTTATATTCTTGACAAGTACAATGATAAAGTCTGAGTCAAAAGTTCAGATCTCAAGACAAGCAGAGGGTCCAATCAAAGTCAACGACCAATTCAAATTCAAATTCAAGTTCAATTGGAGTCAAATATCTAGTCCGAGTGAGGGTCTAAGTTAAAGTACAAGATCAAGTCAAAAGAGTTCAAGTCCAGTATACGAGGTCCAGCTCGGGCCGGGTCAAGTTCAATTTACGAGCCCAAATTCAAGACTCAATTCCAAGTCCAATCCGACATCATTTTCAAATACAAACCTAGTTCACAGAATCGTCAATAATAAGAGAAGTTTGATTCAAGTATAAAGTCTAAAGATAGTCATCCAAACATTCATTCGAGAGCAAAGTCGAGCCAAGGCCATTTAAAATTTAACAGTCACATTCAAGCGGGTCCAGCTAATTATCATGAGCAAAACATTTGGATTGAAGGGAGCATCAAGGCCCAGTCGAGAAATTTCGGCCCATAACACTTCAAGATCTCAGATTAGATTTTAATTGGATTTGTAATGAGATTTGATCTCAGATTTGATTTGAAAATCTTGCTAAATTCTCCAGATTTTAGATCAGATTTTATGTAGATTTGATTGTTAAAATCTCATCAAGATCCTAGCTTAAAAACTAAGCTAAATCTGCCTATAAATATGGCATCCATTAGATGTAAAGGGGGGGATTCTGGACATGTAAAGATCAGTTCTCAATTCTGGGAATTCTACTCAAATATCAATACAAAAAAATCTATACTCGAAATTCTATTCATGTTCTTAATAATTGTTGCAATGCTATTCATTTGCTCTTTTTAATTTGTTGTTTTCTGGTTTACTAGTTAGAAGAAAATAAGTTGTAGTTCCTAGAACTACTCTCTGAAATTTCTCATTTGTTAAAACCATTTTCAAATTCAATGAGAGGTTTTATCATTTGACTAGAGAAATGGTTTTGATTCGATATCAAACTCGAACACCTCACAGTTTCCAATCCGAACTCGTTCACGAGTTTCATTCGTTCCCTCACTGATTCCCTCCGAATCATTCACCTTTTTCATTATTTTTGAGTCTCATTACATTTTATAACAGAAAATCTACTCAAACCTATACCAATTAGGTTTACAGTCATCCATAATAAAAATTAACTATTAACACGTTTAGCAATAAAGTTCACATTTCTTTTTCCAGCTTTGCCCTTTGCAGGTATCTCACGCCAACAGTCGCCGGAATCTGCTACCGTCGTCGCCGGAAAACTTCTCCGATCACCGCTGCTTCCACCTCTGACCACCGTCAGCCTCCAGAACCCCAAAAAAAACTTCGACGGCGTCTGAACCGCCGGCCTCCCTAAAAAATGAATCGAGAACAAATAAAATCATAAAAGCAAATAGATCCACAGATCTATTGATTCAATAAAAAAGAAGAGAGTTTGATCGGAGAAAGGATCCTTACCGAAAAGTACTTCACCGGAAATCACAATGACGTTGCAACCTCCACTGGCCGTCGCGGACTCCTCCGATATCGGTCTGCTGTACCGCCGCCGTTTGAACCGTCGCCGCCGTCATCTTGAAACCGCCGGAGTTACGGAGAAGAGAAACAGAAAACGAAGGAGAGGAGGAAGTTTCGGTTGCTGTTTTAGAGAGAAGGAGGAGAAGGAGAAATGAATGATGACAAATTAGGGTTTTGATATTTATACCCTGTCTCAACCCATTTTCTAAACGGTTCCGTTACGACCCGCGAGTTCTAAGCTCCATTCAGCCCGACCCGTTTTCCTGTCTTATTTCAAGCCCAGCTCGCCAATGTTTTTGGCCCAGGTAAGCCTTCTATCTCATTCCCGCTTGTTTATTTATATGTATGTATGGTATATTCTTAGCCTTTTCTAAATTTAGTTTAAGTTGTTTAGTTAAAACATTTTGATTATTAAAGATTCAATTTCGTATGTAATTGCTCTATAGTTTTTGTAAATAATGATATTTAGTTGTAATTAATCTAGATATATCCATGTATATATATCTGTTAGTTCCATGATTAAGCATAGTCAATATGAGGTAATTATGATAATGCATGATTCTAGGGAAAGTTGATTATTATGGTCTTAATCAATTTTAGTTACTGTCTATATTTCATCAAATCAATATTAAATAGAAAATGTACATATGCATAGAATTTACTTTTTAATACATAGAATTTACTTTTTAATATATTAGCATGCTTGTATGTATTAACACAACGACATCTTAACCTCAAAATCTAGTTAGCCAAATTTCAATATATAATATGCAAACTATTAGGTAAATTCACATTAGAGTAAATTTTGGTTAATAGCCACAACTAGTAAATTTTAATTTTATTATTCGCGTAAACAATTATAAATGCTCGATATTTACGACATATAAATAATGAGATTAGTACGCTAAGAACAAGAATATCGTTTAAAAAATAACAACGCGATTGCTAATTCCGTCAACTTTTTAAGTACAAATATCAATCTTTTATCGAGTCAAAATCGTTTATGTCATAAACGTGAATCGAGTCCCTTTTAATAAAATTTAAATCTTATAATGGTTTATTCACTAATATGTGATACACGTAAAATAAATCCCGTTAAAATATAAAATATTATTGTTTTTTATTGATTCAAAATTGTGTATTCTCATTTATGTCATAAATGTGAGTTATATTTTATTAAACTATAATTTTAAATGGTTATGTAATAATCAAACATTAAATGTCATGTTATGACCCTTTTGTACATAATTGAAACTATTTACCCACGTCTATGTAATATTCGTGGATTACTTTTGAAGTTAATTAAGCATTTTTAAAAAATAGTCATGTAATGACTAAACTACAAGATGATTAAGGCCAAACTCTCTAAACGTCATGTTATGACCTTTTCGTACATTATTAAAATTATGATTCACGTCTATGTGATACACGTGTATTTCTTAAAATTAGGAATTTAGATGTTTTAAAAAATAGTCATGGTATGACTAAATTATAAAAAGGTTATGTGATAATCTATTTCTTTTCTCTTAAAAACTAAAAATACATTTGATAATGAGGGTTATGTCATAACTCAATATTACATCTTTATTTAACAGAAATAAATAAACAAAACCCAGATAAGGTTCTTATCTAGCAAACAGAGTCAAAAATCTTAACGGTATTCTAATCACACCGATCAGAGATGATTAGTGGCGACTCGTCTTAAAAAGAGCTTAATCGCTCTTAATCCATTTACCTAAATAATTAACCAAAAAGTAGACGAGTACGGCCTCGCGCTCTGACCAGCGTTTTTGGGGGCGCGACACTAGGTTCTGGGTTGGGTAGTCTATGTCTTAGGACTTTTTCTGCTCCTCTGATTATTCTGTTTCCTATGTTATCTTCTGAATGATCATATATACACTGAATCTTTTCTATACTGTCTTGCATATCTGACTTCTTAAATGTTTGCTTATGTTTCTTTTTATCTCAGTAAATTACACTTCATTATATCTAACAACTTGATCTTAAGTCTTATTAAGTTTATACAGATTGCTGAAGTTCACCATTTATACTAAAATGGGGGAGTTAATTTACTCAGAAGTAATGAAATATTTGCATCAGGAAGTCACTCTCTAACCCTCATGTTTTTCTTTTACCTTCTGACCACGGTTTGTCCATAACCAAAATGGGGGAGAATGATGAACCCTAAGTGTTTTGGTTATGTCCAAACGTTTCAGAAGATGAAAATGAAAATTAACTTGTATACTTTTCGATGTTGACTAACAATTTTCGTTAAGTTGTTATGAGTTTTTCTCAGCAGATGCTGAATGAAGAATTCCTGCTTGCCTTTTTTAACTCAGAAGATTAAAAAGCTGGAGACTGAAGCACTTTCTCAGAAGCTGGATGAACCGCTCTGAAGTGTTGATTGTCTGCCTAAAGCTTTTATCAGAAGTTCTCTTTTGCAAACAGAAGACTAAGGTTGTTTTAGTTCAGAAGCGCTAAGAAGAAAAACGAACATCAGAAGTTCGTTATCACGGATTTAGTTAAGCATTTAATGCTTTGTCAGTTGCATTTAATGCAAGGCGCCAAAAGTTCAAAAAAGCTGTTTGAAGGACGCGCCTGTTCACAACAAACAAAACCTGCTCTCTTACCGTTTCCCTCTAAATCAATCTTCAAGATCAGTCAACTCCATCACCTTTATCTTAATCCCATACCGGATTAGGTTAAAGTACAAAGTTGACAGAGTTGAGTGTTTTGAGACCGTTTGAAGAAGTTGACAAGATTAACGGCTACTTTCATCCTTGTCATCCTTGAAGATTCAAATATCCTCAACGGTTATCTACTCAACACTATAAATAGTAGCAAAGCTCCACTGCATCAACTACGTGTGTGATCATAGAGCAAAAATCTCAACGCACTGTTATTCAAGAAAACAGAGCACACTTTCCATTCTCAATCTTTTCTTAGCTTAGCCTTTGTAATTGTGAGAGAGTGAAGAAAAACAAGTTCATAATAGAAATCTTGTAAACTGAGATCGGTTGTGATCTTCAGTTAGATTTAAAAGAGAGAAATCTAGTTGAGATTTGAGTTGGGTGAGAAATCCAGAAAACAGAGTATTGTTGTTCTGGTGAAAATCCTTTAACTCATTTTAGGCTAGTCAGAACTAAGTGAGAAATTAGCTTAAGTTCTGTTGATGTAAAGGAGCTTCTGAACTTGCCATAAAAGTTCTGAATAGTGGATTTATAAAATCTCTGGAGGCTGCGACCTCAGAGGACAAGACGTAGTCACAGGAATTCTGTGGCGAACTTGGATAAATTGAACTGTTCATCAGGACCTCCTGAATCTCTTTCTCCCTTCTTTATACTTGTTAATTGCTTCTGTGTACTTGTATCATATTTAGTGCTGAAACAGATTTTCTCTTAAAAATCACAAGTCTGTGTTCAGAAGACTGTCCAGAAGTTCTTTACTCAGAACTTCTGTAGCTGAAAAGACAGAACCTGTCTTAAAGCAGATTATCCCTCAGAGGCTACTTCAATAAGCTTGCCTCTGACTCTGAGGATTATTGACTCTGAAAATTGAGTTTTCATTAAATCCTTGAAAATATCAGTTTTCGTTTGAAACACCTATTCACCCCCCCTCTAGGTGATTCTGATCTTGTTAGGGCCAACAATATTAACATCATTGATCAGATTACATTTGATCTTCATCATTACCTCAATGTTATTTACTTAAAAATGTGATTAATCCTACATTAGTCACTCACATGGAATCCCTCGGAGAGAGATGGACGAACCGCACGATCGGAGGTTCCGCCAAGTTCACGTGCACAACACTTTAGACGACCAGTCCTCGAAATAGGCACGAAGAACGATGAACAAAACTCCAGACACCACCAGCAGGATTCGGCCGGCCAAAGGGAGTGGGGGATTTAGGGTTTCCAATTTTCTGTGTCAGAAAGTCTGGGGTTTCAATCGATTAGGATTAATTTATAGTGTGTCGACTAATTACAATTTTAGTACCTGCATTAATTTAATTAATCTGATTGTACCACAATAGAATACAATAGATTCAATTAACATTAATTAGGTTATAATTAATCACACACTAACCCCTAAAGAAAATCTAATTAATCAATCGCTTAATTAATTAACCCGATTGAATAATTAATCCCTCCAAATAATCAATTAACCTGTTCCAATCAGAACAATTAATCAATTAACATTATCAGTTAACAACTAATAATAAGTTCATCACAAATACACTACATGTATTAGTTCTCCGAGTACAAGTCTCAGTGTCTAGTGTGCACGATCATGTGGGCCATAATCAATTAGCTCAACGACTGATAGAGAGTTTCCTAGACCATATCAGTCACCAATTGATTACAGTATTAGTCCATCTCATACAGATAGATACCCTGTAGTATTCTCTAATATCTCTTACCAAGCATATCGATATATCAAGTATGAGGCATGGTGGACGTCATCCTCTACAACTTGAGATATTTCTCGATCTAGAGTTAACTGAAGAACAAATAAGTAACCAACTTATCTGAGTGTGGCCACACATTTCTCAGTTCAACTCAACGAGTGGCCTAATGATATCATCTCACTTATGGAGTGAGTGGTAATCCCTTCACTTCAACTATCAATATGAATGAGTTCACTGACTAGACTAATCATACCCGTATTTGGCATCCTTTTACAGACCTGTTAGGCGTATGTCAAATCTAATCAGATTCCTCATTCAATACTATATTGAAATCAGGTCGACAGATAAAAGAGATCTAAATTTATAGAAGGGCAATGACACTTCCACCATGTGCCTTCTAAAGCGGATCGACCAAGTCCCGTATTGGTCATACGTACCTACAAACATATCCTGTACACGTGTACATATCCTGTTCGTAAAAGCTTTACATTATATTCATTCCTATCAGTAGAACTAGCTTCTGGTTATTTATGATATACAATCAATGGATACTTCATACAGTACATATAATACAAGATATATTAACTGAATGAATTAATGCCTTTTATTCCATAAAACAATTGTATAGTACAATCAACAAAAGTACAATACAATAACAAAATAACTATGCCTAGAACTAGGGCACACCAACAAAACACACTTCCCGAAGAAGTTCAAGCATCTCAAATTATTCCAACTGAAGAGATCACACTTTCTGAAGAAGTGCAAGCATCTCAAGTTATCCCAAATGAGGAGATCTTGATAAATTATGTTAGTTCTACAAAAAGATATAATCGAGAAAGAACAGTTGTGGATAATATTTTTGCATATAATGTGGCAATGAATATTATTGATGAAAATATAGATCATGAACCACAATCTGTTCAAGAATGTCAAAGTAGAGATGATTGGCCAAAATGGAAAGATGCAATTCAAGCAGAATTGGATTCTCTTAAAAAAAACGAGAAGTTTTTGGATCAATAGTCGGAACACCAGAAGATGTAAAACCCGTTGGACATAAATGGGTATTTGTAAGAAAGAGAAATGAGAAAAATGAAATCACGAGATATAAAGCAAGACTTGTTGCACAAGATTTTTCTCAAAGACTTGGAATTGATTATGAGGAGACATATTCTCCAATGGTAGATGCAATAATCTTTCAATATCTCATTAGTTTGGCTGTACAAGAAAGATTAAGTATGCATCTAATGGATGTAGTCACAGCTTATATATATGGCTCATTTGATAATGACATTTATATGAAAATTCATGAAGGATTTAAACTGCCATAAAAATTGTGAAAAACGAGATGTTTATTCGATAAATTTACAAAGGTCTTTGTATGGATTGAAACAATCAGGTCGCATATGGTATAATTGCCTTAGTGAATATTTGTTGAAAGAAGGTTACAAGAATAATCAAATTTGTCCATGTGTTTTTATAAGAAAATCGGGATTTGATTTTTCCAATATTTCTATTTATGTAGATGATTTGAATATTATTGGAACTCCCGAAAAGATTCCAAAAGCAATAAATTCTTTGAAAAAAGAATTTGAGATGAAAGATCTTGGAAAAAAACAATTTTGTATTGGTCTACAAATAGATCATTTGAAAAATGGAATTTTTGTTCATCAATCAACTTATACAGAAAAGATCCTCAAAATGTTTTATATGGAAAAATCACATCCGTTGAGTAGTCTAATGGTTGTCCGTTCACTTGATGTAAAGATAGATCATTTCCGTCCTCGAGAAGATAATGAAGAAACTCTTGGTTCAGAATTGCCATATTTAAGTGCAATAGGTGCACTTATGTATCTCGCTAATAATACTAGACCCGATATTTTTTTTATGTTAACTTGTTATCCAGATACAGTTCTAAGCCTACACGGAGGCATTGGAATGGAATTAAGAATATATTGCATTATCTTCAAGGAACCATTGATTTGTGTTTATTTTATGCATATGAATCTAAACCTAAATTAGTTGGTTATGCGGTCGCGTGTTATTTATCTGATCCACATAAAGATCGATCACAGACAAGCTATTTATTTTCATATGGAAGTACGACAATATCGTGACGATCTACGAAGCAGACTATAGCTGCTACTTCTTCAAATCATGTAGAATTAATAGCTATCCATGAAGCTAGTCGAGAATGTGTTTGGTTGAGATCATTACCAAGCATATACAAGAATCTTGTGGTAGATCATCAAATAAAGAAGCTCCAACTACAATTTTTGAAGTTAATGTCGCTTGTATTGCTCAATTGAGAGAAGGATTTATTAAAGGAGACAGAATAAAGCATATTTCGCCAAAATTCTTCTTCACTCACGATCTTTAGAAGAATGGAGAAATCAATGTTCAGCAAATTCAATCAAGTGACAATTTCGCAGATTTATTCACAAAAACATTACCGATTGCAACTTTCAAGAAATTAGTTTATGGAATTGGAATGCATCGTCTCAAAGATATTCAATGAAGTTGCAAACAGGGGGAGTAAACAGTGTACTCTTTTTCCCTTTACCAATGGTTTTGTCCCACTGGGTTTTCCTTGAAAAGGTTTAATAAGGGAGTGTTCCGTTTGCAATGATGAACATCCAAGGGGGAGTATTATGAATAATTAGTCGGGTAATTTCCGAAAAACAACCATGTGTTTACCGATTTTGTCAAAAAGGTGTCTGTGTTTATTTTTTTGACAAAATGAGGATTGTATTTATCACCGTTACTCAAAAGGCGGAAAAATCATTAACAGTGTTAAATGTGATGATGTGGCAATGAGTTTTTGGTCTTTATTTATTGATAAATTTCTTAAACATTCATGTGTTTACAACTTTAAAATGTGAGAAATGAGTTTTTTAAATCATAACCATAAATTAAGACCAAGATACCCCTTGCCACGTCATCACGTTTAACACCGTTAATGATTTTTCCGCTTTTTGGTTAACGGAGATAAACACAATCCTCATTTTGTTAAAAAAACCCTAAACACACGGAGATAAACACAATCCTCATTTTGTTAAAAAAATAAACACAGACACCTTTTTGAAAAAATTGATAAACACAGGGGTTTTTTTTTTAAAATTACCCTAATTAGTATTAGGTAAATAGAGATAGGCTCACGTGTGACAATGGGCTTATGGTGTGACAAGAGAAAAAGGTGGGGGTAATTTTGTAATTGAACAGGGGAAGGTGGCCAACTTGTAATCAAGAGAAAAAGCCTTATGCGTGGAAAATGGAGGGAAGGAAGAGGAGGTGATGTCAGCGCTGATGTCACCTCTGGTGAGAGAAAAAGTTTTAATTATTTTCTTTAAAATGCATTTTTCCGCTCTTCCTGAACTCATTTTTCAAAAAAAAATTATACCACTGAACTCGTATTAATTAGGCGGTCATTTTGAGACCCATTGTTGCTATTTATAAGCAATTTTTAGTTTTTATTTTATTTTTCTATGGTTGTTCCGAATTAATACTCGGTTGTTCCAGCAGAATACTACATTTGTTCCACCAGACTACTACATTTGTTCCACCAGAAAACTACATTTTTTTACACTCTCAGAGTATTCTGCTGGAACAAGTGTAGTATTCTGCTGGAACAAATGTAGTAGTCTGGTGGAACAAGTGTAGTATTCTGCTGGAACAACTGAGTATCCAATTTGAAACAACCATAAAAAAGATTAACACTTTCGATTGAATGGAGTTTTGTACAGTTAGCAATTAATTCATGACTAAACTATAATATGCAGCAATGACTTCAAACTGACTTAAACTAAGCATGATCCAATTGATTCAAATATGAATTTTGGTAATACATGTGGGATCTCAATTTAAGTACTTCCTTTAAATGCATACAAAAGTTCATTCATCAAATACCAACAGAATCTCATATGTATTTCATATAAAAAGATAATCAGATTATGATAATTAAGGAAGAAGACAAAAGTTTAAATTTTTCATTTCTCCAAATTTTGGTAATGGGTTAATTATGAGGACTTTGCAGTGGTGTTCAACGTCAACACACAAACCCCAGTTCTGGCCAATTCTAAAGTGTGGCAGTCTGTTAATAATCTTCGCCGCCGCCGGAGCGAGTTTATCCTGATCCAAATCTAATCACAAAAACAAAGATCATAAACTCAACAATACAATGAAAATCTAATACCGTCGACGCCGACGCCGCTTATTCTTAAGAAGAAGATCGGTTAATTGGAGACGGATCGACGGAAGGAGCGAAGTTTATCCCAGAAATAACCGACGGAGAAAAGAACGGCTGAGGTGGCGACGAGGACGGCAGAGGTGGTGGTGATGACCGGCGGTGAGGCTGCTGATTTTGAGAAAGAAGATGGGAGGTGGTGGTAGGCGTTATCACTTTTGCTTGGTTAATTAAAAAAAAAACACCGCTTGTGTTGTTGTTTCACAAAATTGCCACTGCGTGGCTAGTTGTCACACTATAAGAGGGTTGTCACACCATAAAGAGGGTGTCTCACCTGAACTTGACTCCTGATAAATATAATTTACCCATTTACTTTGTATTATTGAATAATACAAACTACATTAAATGGATGTCCATCAACAACACAACACATGCATTTATGATGGCAACTTATACATATGGTTATTAATTCAAACTTAGTTGTAATCACATGTAATGTTAACTTTCAACTAGTATAAATATGTGTATAAACTTCATTTGTAAATTGCACCAAAATAATAACAAAATTATACCTTATTATTTTTCTTCATTTATTATTCATCATATTAATTTTCATAATAAGTTTATAAATTAATTTCCTTATAATTGATCCTTAAATTTACAACAGATTTATTTTATTTTCCTTTTATAATTTACTTTAATTTCTTGATCTTCGCCAAATACCTTTTAAATTTATTTATCCATTTTCTATTTTGATAAATTTCCCCAAGAAATCAGTTTAAAGGTTTTCAGAAACTTTTCAAGTAGATTCTTTTCCAATTAAAGTTTTTTGCATATACTAAAATCTTTAATCATAACTTCACCAATTTGAAGCTCTTAACCACTCAAACCAAACTTAATTGGTATCTAATTAACAGCTTATACTAGTGATTTAGTCACTCTCTTATACATGTATGGGTCTGTTTGGTACCGCTATCTTGTTTGCTGTTTGCGGTTCCGTTTGTTGTTTGTTGTTCCTATTTGCGATTTGTTGTTTCATTTTGCGGTTTGTTGTTTGATAATTGGTGTTTGGTAAAATCATAATTATTTATTGTTGTTAGCATGTAAAATGACTAATATGGGCATAATTAAAAAATTTAAATATAAAATGCAAAGGACAATAAAGGAAACTAAAATCCGTAGAGATTTTTTTTTTGAAAAAACAATACCCAATTACCCAATTAACTGCCTTTTAGATCGAAAAAACAAAAAGCAGATGGAAAACGGTGAAACAAATACCTTGATACTTCACTTAAAATATCTGTTTTGTTGCTTGCAAATTGCAATCTTTGCTTCTGTTTCTCATTTATTTATTTATATAAAACAAGGATTGATGTGAAATCAAAGCAACTCATATTTCTTCTGATAAATAATTTGGTCCTAATCTAAGGATTGATTGTCTGTGATGTTTCTTCCAAATTATTGTAGTTTGCAAGTTGGCGATTTGTGGACCTACTCACTCAATGTTAACATCAACATTATGATCATCATATATAAATTGATAATTCAGTTTCTAATATTTTATCAAGCAGTTGTAAAAAAAATAAAAATTAATTTATCAAGCATTATGTAGTAAATTTTATAAAACAAAACATCTAGAAAACCTCCAATTTTAGGTTAGATTGGATGGAGGTCCCTAAAATAAATAAATCAGATGGAGGTTAAGATTAAAGTGAAATTCTTTATCCAACATTTTATATTGGCAAAACACACATTAAGGTCCCTAAACTTTCTTTTATATTGGCAAAACACACATTAAGGTCCCTAAACTTTCTTTCTTTTAAGAATTAAGAGCCGATCATTTTTTTTATTGATCCCTTAATTACTGAAATCATCACTAAACAAGCCCTCTTCTAACAATTCCATCTAATCAGTGGCGAATCCAGAAATTCGTACAAGGGGGGCACGATTCTAAGCAAAAAAAATTTTTTGCCATGCACCTCTAGTTTTGCATAGAAAATCCCAAAATTAACAATACACGACTTTAATTACATTCAAAATAGAAAAATCAATCAATATTGAAAATATATTAATGATGCAAAATAATGAGATTAGAAGAAAAAAATATGTAAATTTACATTTAAATTCAAGAAAAAAATAAAATTAATAGTAAGAATAATTGAAAAAATGGTTAAAAAAAATAAATAATGTGAAAGAAAATATATGGAGTGTGATAATACTAATGAGAGAAAGAAAAGAGTTAAAATAAGAGAAAGAAATAAAAAAGTTAAAATGGGAGAAAGAAATAAAAAGTATTAATGATGGAATGGAAATTTGAACCCATGATCTCTTAACTAAAAAGTGGGAAGCCTTACCATCTATACTAGCTCTTTCTAATGTGCTCTACACACATTATATATCTATATAAAACCTTTAACTTTTTCCACACCCGAAAAAAATATATTTTTTTTTTGCAAATTTCTCAGGGCAAGGGGGGGCACGTGCCCCTGTGCCCCCACTGGATCCACCCCTGCTTTTATGTATAAATAAAGATTTAGACGTTTTTTTCATTTAAATATATGTTTATGTATTAAAAACATTAGATGTCATTATTAGTCATTTTACACAAACAACTATTAACAGTCAGTTAAATTTTATTAACTTTTTACAAACAGTTAGTCAAATTAGTTAACAACTATCAGCTCACAACTAATTCTCTAACATGATCTATATCTTTTCATGAAATTATGTTATTGATATTATGCTTAAAGTCACAAGATAATATAACATTAAGGCGTAGGGTATAGTTACTTAATTGCTTTGTGGTAATTAACATTAGATAAAAGTACATGTTCCTCATTTAAATGGAAAAATTAACAATTTTGTAAAAAAAATAAAGTAGCAATAGAAAAATAGAAAACTGAAATATATCATATACATCTTGCACTAATATAATGATGAAAAGTGTTAGTGCTTTTCATGAGTTTATGTTAGCTTTGAGGTTGATGATGACTCTTATTGTTCATTTAATATAAAACTGAATTTTGTTTTTCAAAAAGAAAATATATATAAAACTGAATTTTGTCTTAATGGGACCTGAGGTGTATTATATTCATTCATTACGCACAATAGATAATAAATATTGTTCACTTTCACAGACGAAAAACATTCACTTTTGACTATATATAAGCTACAAACTAAACGTTCACGCAAAGGAATCACACTTGTTTTTACTATTTCGTTTTCAAAGCAAACTGTGGAGCAAATTAGCAATTTCCACTTAATTTGTCCGTAATTATGAATAGAATCTCCTAATAATAGTTTTACTGGGTAAATTTCAAAAGAAAAACTCTTTGTTTTCACTTATTTTTAAATAAATGGTTTGCTCTTGTTCAAAACAAAAATTATGATTTCATATAACGATATTGAGATCTTGATCGATTAGACTCAGACTCACTATTCTTACCAAGCCCACATTTATCCTATAAATATCTTACCAAAATGAATGTAAGGAGGGTTTCCAACTCTCTCTCCCTCTCTTTCTAATAGGCCTTGTTCTTTTGAACTTATCAGCACTTATTTTCAGCAACATTAAGTTCAGTTCAGTTTAGTTATCAGCACTTATTTTCAGCAACATTAAGTTCAGTTCAGGAAAATTAAGTTCAGTTCAAGAAAATTAAGTTCAGTTCAGTTTAGTTCAGCAACATTAAGTTCAGTTCAGTTCAGCAATATTAAGTTCAGTTCAGTTTAGCAATATTCAGTTCAGTTCAATTTAACAACATTAAATTCAATTCAGTTTTAATTTATTATTATTATTGCTATTATTCTTATCAATAAATTACTAATAAATATTTATTATTATATTATTTATATATAATGAATTAATATTTATTAAAATTATAATTATTTTGTCCAATTTGTTTATAAAATTGCAAGATGTAAAACATATTATTATTTCTTTCAACTTAATAATTTTACTACATTTTATTTTTGTAATTTTTTTCTTTCATATGATACATGATCTCATCATCCTCATCATCAGCATCATCATTTGCACCATGTAATTCCCAAATTTATTGTGATATAACATTTCGCACTACAAACATGACGGTTTTACGATCAGTATTAAACATATTTGAATCTACATTTCTATTATTATTCAGACCATATTGTATAATTGGTATTCCAAGCGTGAAAGTAGAAACAATAATCGACATTTGATACTTTTGTGACACTTGAAGTATATTGTAGAGCATTTTCCACATTTTTTTAACTATTCAAACGTCATTTATACATTCATTCTCAATGCTAAATGTAAATTGGTGTAATGTTCTTCCATTACCCTACGTTTTTCACGCCTAAACTATGGCATATGACATTTAATTCCATGTTCTCTAGTTGGTGACAAATATCTAAGAGTATTTGACGCGACTATTGCATGTTATGATTTATTATTATTATTATTATTATTATTATTATTATTATTATTATTATTATTATTATTATTATCATCATCATCATCATCTTAATTTTAATTTTTTATTATAGTTATTATTTTTAATGCAATATTTTTATTATTATTATTATTATTATTATTTGTTAAATTTAGTTTTAGTAATTTATTTTTCAATTCAGTTCAGTTCAGCAAAATTAAGTTCAGTTCAGTTCACTTCAGAACAGTTCAGGATTTTACAGTTCAAAAGAACATGGCCTTTGACACATATTCTCTTCTCTCTCTAAGATCTTTTCGAAAAATCAGAAGCTCACTTTAATCTAATATATCACAGTTTAGATTTTCACTTTATCATCATGATATAGTAGGTCGAAAAAAAGGGCGTCGTTTTTGTGAGGTACTAATTAAGAGAAATTAATAAAAGTGAAGGGTAAATTGATCAAAGGTTGGATTGAAATTGTTCCCCGCCTTTTATACATGTAATAGATAGATAATATGAATAGAGATAAGATCAGGTGAGACAAGGTCATTATGGTGAGACTTTTTTTTAGTGTGAGACAATTAAAAAGTGGTGACAATTTTGAAATTTTAAAAACATGGAGGGACATTATTGAAGGGAAGATGAGGTGATGTCAGCGTTGATATCACATCAGGAGAGAAAAAAAAATTTATTATTTTATTTAAAATGCATTTTCCCGCTCTTTTCGAACTCATTTTTCAAAAAAAATTATACCACTGAACTCGTATTAATTAGGTGGTCATTTTGAGATCCATTGTTGTTATTTATAGACGATTTTTATTTTTTTTATGTTTGTTCCAAATTGAATACTCGGATGTTCCAGCAGAATACTACATTTGTTCCACCAGACTACTACATTTGTTCCTGCAGAATATTTTCATTATTTTTTTTAAAATGCACTATGGGAGTGTAAAAAAATGTAGTATTCTGGTGGAACAAATGTAGTAGTCCGGTGGAACAAATTTAGTATTCTGCTGGAACAACCATAAAAAAATAAATAAAAAAAATCGTTTATAAATAACAAAAATGGATCTCAAAATGACCGCCTAATTAATCCGAGTTCACTGGTATAATTTTTTTTGAAAAATGAGTTTGGAAAGAGCGGAAAAATGCATTTTAAATAAAATAATTAAAACTTTTTCTCTCTCCAGAGGTGACATCAGCGCTGACATCACCTCCTCTTCCTTCCCTTCAATTCACGCATGAGGAGGTTTCTTTTAATTACAAGTTTGCCACCCTCCCTTATCTCACCATAAAAATTAGTCTCATCTTAAATCTTTGTCTCATTTGAACTTGACTCAATATGGATAACCACAAACATTTAAAGTTGCTAACTTCAATCAAATATAAGTTGAACAAGCTAATGACCTTATCAAAATACACTAACAAGTTTTAATCTCGTTTTACATTGTTTTCCTAGCCTCTATAAACAATTTTTTCAACCAAAAGCAGCATCTGCTCAAAACTGTTTCCCCTAAAGAGATAATGAAGTTAAAAATAGCTTTCATGAACAAAATCATAAATTATCCAAAAAAAATGAATATTAATATCTGTTTCATAAAAATATAACATAAAATTTTATATTTCAGACCAGTTTGACTTTGCTTTTCCAGCTATCAAAATGAGTTTTGCAATTTTTTTAAACAAAAGCAGTGTTTTATAAATGCAAAACTGCTTTCTATAGAAAACCTGATTTTAGCTAAAATTGAAATTTGTAGCTTTTTAGGAAAGCAGATGTTAAAGCATCACCAGTGATGAATTCGTTTATTGTTCTTTAACTCCGACAATAAATTAAGTAATTGATCCCATAAATTTTTATAAATTAAAAAAAAAAAGCTTAACCATACTCTTAAAGTTCACACTTTTTTTCCGTTTAACCCCTCATGTTTAGCGCTTTCCACTTTAACATCTAAACTCAAAAAAGCAAGTCACTTTAACCCTTTCGAGCAAATGACCAGTTGCACATAGGAGAGTGTAATACGCTCACCTGAAAAGTATCATTTTTTATCCTTAGAAAAAATTTCTTTTTTTCCGGCCCTTCCTTCTTCTTCTTCTTCTTCTTCTTTATCATTTAATAAAATATCTGGAAATTTCCAGTTTTCGATTTCTAAAAATTGGAATTTTAGAAAAAAAATTTAGGGATTTTTTTGTAATTTGCAAATGGAGAATTTACAAATTTGCCATATCCACTCTCCTAATTTTGCCACGTAGGCGCCACATACAACTGAGGGGTTAAACTAACCTGTTTTTTCGAGTTAAAGGGTTGAAGCTATAGAAGAGTTAAACCTTAAAAAAAAACATTAAAAGTTAGTGAGTTTTGTATATTTTTAATAATTTTTTAAGTTTAGAAAAAGAGAGAGGGACAACTTTGACGCACCAGTCTGATGCATGTACTGCACGCGCCAAATTGGGCCAATCTGAGCCATCTGTGATACATGTTTCCTCTCTTCTCATTTTTTATTTTATCTCTTAAAAGCGAATAATATGTTCTTAAATCTAAGAACAACATTCTAAAGAACATTAAAAGAATAATCCATTAGACTACATTTGCTATTTATGAACAGTTTAAACACAATAAAAGAGCAACTATTGGAGTTGCTCTTACAACTTGTGCAGAAAACTGATATTAATATTGATATTTTTTTACTAAAATAGGCTCAACTTTCAATATATTTCAATAAATTCATATTTATTTCTATTTATTTCATGACTTTTACAACTTTTGAAATATGTTTACTAAACACTTCAGAGTTTTTGTCTGCTTTTTCCGTAACACTTTAATAACAACTGCTACTCCTCATAGTAATACTAAACTGACGCTCAATGTTATATTTTTTTTATAACACGAAGGGGTTAAGGACCCCGGAAAGCAAGAAAAGAAAGAAAAAGAAAAAAATTACATCCGAACAAGCTTGGTCACGGCAATGCCTGTCATATCTGCAGTAAGAAGATCATAGACGCCTGCAGGAAACACATCAATCTCATGATAACCCAAATCCGTAAGATATATATTTATTAAGTTGTGAATATAGTTAGGAAGGACCGGATGGTGGCTATTGGGCTAATTTATGTGGGCTATTGGAATGAATGTTATGTTATTTCCGTGAAAGCCGACTCAAAAACCCCATCCCAAAGGCAAAAATAAATTAT
Source organism: Euphorbia peplus (assembly GCA_028411795.1). Lineage (NCBI taxonomy): Eukaryota > Viridiplantae > Streptophyta > Magnoliopsida > Malpighiales > Euphorbiaceae > Euphorbia > Euphorbia peplus. The sequence continues at coordinate 28,544,286 of CP110840.1, forward strand.
CTGGTTCAGGGTTTAGTTTTTACTAATCTCCATTCGATTCTTCTTCTCATAATTTTCTAGAATCGCATATCCATGGAGGAGGAAGGAGGTAGCATATTGGACGCTATTTACGAAGACCTAGACGACGACGCCGCATTGGACGAGCTCGACGATGTTGAGATGCTTGATGTCGAAGATGGCGAAATTACTCAACACAAGCCCTCGTTTTTTGACTCCCACCATACCTCCGGTGATGCTGATATCTCTGAGGCTGCCGGAAATCAAACATCTCTATCGCGTAACGGAAATAAAAAGATTAGGAAGAAGAGGAGGAAGAACAAGGGCGGCGGCGGCAGCGGCAGCTCCGCCACTAAAGTCACCACAAGTATAGATTGGTGAATTTTCTGCCCAACTATATAATATACTATTCCGATATTTTTGATATTGTAAGAATAATATCATCTAATACTTTTGTAGTATGAAAAGAATTAAGATATGTTAGCGATTTTAAGAGAATGAGCAGAGATTCAGATTGTCGACCTAATCTCGGCAACCTGGCCTGGCTCTGCTTCTTTCTTCTCTTGAGATCGGTAACATGTCTCGACTCTTTTCATATTAGCATATTGCATCATATTATTCTCAAAATATCAAAAATATCTCAATATCTGCAAACTCCATTTTTCCCATACATTTTCTCTAATTCTTTGTTCAATTTTTTTCAGGTTTGTGAGAGATACATGTAGGCGTTTGAGAGAGAAAAAATCTTATATGGTTTATACTGCCGTCGGTTGTCTTGGCCTTTCCCGCCTCACTGATTTGGTCAATGAGGTACTTCAATAGCTTCATTTATGCTAGGTTTAGCAATATGATTCTGGTTGCTGATTGCTATGTTGTGAAACTTTTTTCTAGGATTTATGCGATCATCGGATTACATATTGTTAGATTGATCTTGGCCTTTGATAAAATGTTGCTTCATATGGTTGCCATGTTGTTTTGTTTTGAGAACCTCTGTTGTGTTTACCATTAGTGACCCCGACAAGCATTTCCTTGGAGGGAATTGTGTTTTATAGTGTCAAGATTTGTTCTTCCTTTAGAATCTCAATAACCAGCGTTTGTGCGCCTTTTCAAATCAACCTCTTGTTCAATAGTCAATATGTGTTTTCGTTATTGCCACTAGGTGTTTCTGGTTATGATCTCATCATCAATTTATTAAGTCCTAATGATGCTCAGTGGAGTATGTATTGTTAGATTGTTCTTGGCCTTTGTTAATATGGTTTGAGATGCTTCCCAAATTTTCTTGTTTTCAGAACTTGTGGTTATCCAGTGGTGTGTTTATCGTTAGGATTCCCGACAAGCATTGCCTTGGAGGGAATTATGTTTTATAAAGTCAACGTTCGTTCTTCCTTTAGAATCTCAATAACCAGTGCTTGTGCGCCTTTTCAAATCGACTTATTGTTCAATAGTCAATATTTGTATACTTAGTTTCCTTTATTGCGACTAGGTGTTTCTGGTTATGATCTTATCTTACCCCTGGTTTTTTTTTATTTATATATTTCCTTTCTACTGTTTCTGACATTGTCATCTTTAGAACAGACTCCTGTTTGGTATGGACCTAGTAAGCTTTCCTTGGTTTTTGATAGAAAAGGTGAGAATTTGAATTTGGACTGGTTCGGAGCCAGCAATGCTTGTCCTCTATTTAAAACCACTAGTGGCCATCTGATGTTGCATATTTGTTCCTACCCTTGCAGATATTCATGGCAGAAGTATTTGCTGCTTCAGATTCATTCTGTGCTCTGAGATGAGATATAGCTTTGGCTGAACTATTCTCTTTGTGTAGGTTGATATATATGTGCATACATGTTTAATTTCTCCTGGGTTTAATGTTGTTTTTTCGCTAATGCATTTCTTATTATATTTTTTTAACAGAGCTATATAATATGTGCGTACTATGTTATTGATAGATGCTTATGCATGTTTGTTCTTGTAGAATTAGATGATTTTGGTTTGAATCTTGGACTTAATATGACGTGTTCCAGTCTCATGGATAACTGCCTGATACATTTCTAATAGATAATGTGAGTTTTCCATGGTTTTTCTGTCATCCTTGTGCTAAATTGAGGACAAGTTTTTGTACAAGTGAGTGTAATCAAACACATATTTGCTCACACTCAGTTTCAGATAGTCTCCCTTTTCATTCTTAAGTTGTCTGTATTGTGGTTACATTATGGTACAAAGGTATTATGAGTTGATAAATGTTGTTCCTCGTGAGTGCTGCATAGAAATCAGATTGACTTGTGGGTGTTTTTTCCTTCAATAGTGAATACTCGTGCTAAAATAAGAATGTTATAGGTGTATGCAGTTCAGTCTTGTGGTGGGCAGATGACTGCTGATGGAGGACGTTCTCGAACAGGAGGTGGAATATTATGGAACATAATGAAAACAAAAGAGCCGATGGCCTATAAAGAGATAATGAAAAAGGTCAAGGAATTCGAGGTATGCACTATGTAGTAATAGTATTTGTTTATATGAAATTTTCTGCACAAATGGATATTTTCTTTGTACTTGTGTATGCATATGCTTATAAGCACAAACTCACACTCATGTACACGAGCATGCTTGCCACTAGCCAATTCTGGAGAAGCATTGATTGATGTTCATAATGTTGCATTCAGTCTTTAGCAATATTCATTTTTTGGTCATTCTGTGCAACTGATCATGAAATTCTCTCCATATTCACTTCTAACTTTCAAGTGCTTATTTTTACCATCTGGATTTGTTTCTTCAGAAGCAATTCAAGCCTCAAAATATCAGACAAGCACCCCAGAAAAACAAAGACTTATCTTCTAAACAAGTTGTTATCTCTTCTCAACAAGTTGTTATCTCATCAGATGGGCTACCATGTAACGTGCCAGTTGATTGTCAGCTCGAACCTCAAAATCAGCATGAACAGTCCAGTGCTGAAAAAAAGCGCATATCCGTTCGTGACAGAATCAGGGTACCTGTTGCATACGATGATCTAGACGGGGATGATTCAAAAAATGATTCTGCAATTTCTGAGAAACTTACCAACTGATTGACTCGGCTACATACCTCGGGGCTTATAACATCCTTCTTTTTTTCTTACTCTTTTGGATAGCCAAACACTATACTCCTGAGATGCTGCAAAATATATTTAGTTATTCTTTAAATCTGCAGTTTTTAAGAGGGAGTATTTTAGTGGGTTTTGGTTTCTCAATTTTGCAATGAAACTGGTGGATATTATAGAATGTTGTTATGTTGGAGCGCTTGTATCTTAATGTCTGTGCGACTGTGTGGATGTCACCTGTCTTTATGAGCAAGGTTGCTTGTGTATTGCAGCTTCAATTTGTATAAAAAGGTGGAATTAGGGCTGTAATCGAACCGAGTCGAGCTTTGGCATGCTCATGCTCGACTTGGTAGAAAATTAAAGAGCTTGAACCGAGCTTTGAGCTAGGTCTGAGCTCACAATTCTGTTAAGCAACTTGTTAAGGAAATTATCTGATCATGAGTTGCTTGTGATCAACTTGTTTATGAGTCTTGCTCGGGAAACGGGAGTAGTTTGTTAGTTCTTTTGCCAGCAAATAAACAAGTTGCTCGCAAAGAGTTTGTTTGTTGCTTGTTTGTGAATGTTAACTTTAATACTACATTCAAATATATTTGATTATTAGATTTTAAAAAATATTGCTAATAATACAGTACTTTGTAGTTTTGAAGGGTTCTTCCCTTGTCTATTTGTTCATTTTCACTATTTGTCCATTTTCATTATTGGATGATTGGCAATAATGTTTAGAACTTGTTTTGAAACATGCAAAATCTTTTCATGAGTTTGCTCATAAATCTATAATTAGGTCTGCTCGTGAGCTTTCAAGTCGAGATTTGCTCTGCTTAAGTTTTGCTTGTTTATGAATAGGATATCAAAAATGTTTTCTAGATCAAGCCTCGGAATTTTTTATCAAGCTTGACTCACTTAAATGGAGTTGAACACGGTTGATATATAAAAGACTGAACAATGAGTGGCTTGGTGAACTATAGTTGCTTACAAACATGTTGAAATCGTTATGGTTTTGGGCAATCAGTTATCGATCATTAACGGGTGATTTTGTTGAGATAAGAAAAGAGAAAGATGGTCAAGAGTCGCATAAATGATCTATTATAGATTTCATTATTACATAGATGACAGATGGAAGTGGAAGTTAGTGTTGGTATACGCAGTATAGTCAGTGGAATTTTTGTGGTATGAAATCTTAAAAAAACTGATACAGTTTGAAACCAACCAAATCTAGACTAAGACAAGCCCTTAATATAATGGCTTTACAATTGAAGTCTTCATTGCTGTTGCTTCTTTTGCAGGAAGAGGCAAACTGCAGTGCAATCATCTACCTTGGAACCTGGAAACTTGTGCCTCCATGAAGCAGTAGCCGCCTCGACTATCGCCTTTGCAGCCGTCTGCTCATCATCTGCTCCCCACACGATCGACGCTACTTGGCTATTACTAAGCACATCCCACACCTGAAAACACAAAGTCCAAAACCAGTTTAACATATTTGATCTAGCTGTAGTTGTTCAGCACAAAAAAAAGGAACGTTTTCATGCGTACCCCATCGGTTGCCAGCACGATGAACTGATCATCGGATGTTATCCGGTGATGAGAGATGTCTGGTAATGCAATGACTCCATGGTTTTTGAGGAGGAAGTCCCCAAAAGCGCGAGACATGGCTAGACCTGGATAATCTTCATTAGGTAACCATACTCTTTGGATATGTGGTTCTTCTTTTAGTGCATGGACTCTACCATTGCACTTCTTTATTCGCTCTGCTTCACCTGGAGTTATAGTTTACAATCCTTGTGAGGTTTTATGTTTTTGTAACAGATTTTCGGGGTTAAACTTTGCATTACGGTGTAATTTACCCCCATATTTTCCTTTACATGGGAAAGAAAACAATGTCTAACCTGGTTGACTGGGCTTCAAATCTGTGGTTAACTGCATAGCCATGATTCCATCTTCACTGAGAGTACCCAAAATAGCCCTTGAGTCTCCAAGATTAGATATTACAAGATCTTCACCCTGTTTAATTTTCTCAAACAATGAATACATACCATGTTATTTGAAAACAATATGTAACATTACTAGATAGGTTAATTACCTGTTTTACGACAACAACAGCAGTAGTTCCGCTGCAAGAACAATCTAAATTCTCGCGAAGCTTAACCTCTTTATCCATGACTTTGAAAGCAGTTAAAGAAGCCTCTTTACATAGCTGAAGTTGAAAATCATTGTTTCCATTTTGAGTAGCCAATGCTTTTGTCTGGCTTAGTAAGAGTGAGGGCAACCTGTTCCTTACTATCTTGCTTATTATATGTCCATTCTTTCCATGTCCATCAAACACTCCACATAAAGCACCATCTTCCCCTCCATACCCCTTTTCAAAATTAAATAAGAACAACACTAAATCAGAAAACCTGCAAGATTTCTTTTCTTCTTTTTTTTAAAAAGGTTTGATATGTTGAGAGCCTGTAAGTGTTCCAAAATTTCAACCGACTCTCAATATTTAAAAGTTACAAATGATCATCTATTCTTGTCTAATAGCATCAAAAGGTGTAAACTATAAATGATATTAGTTTCAAAATTTCTGATATGCAAACTATAAATGGTGTAAATTTATGGCACGAGAAAAAATCTAAATTTTTTAAATGAGAACATCTATCTATAGTTTTCATCTTCTGCTACCATAAATTTTGAAATAATTAGGGGGTTACTGAGAGTAACTAAACAACCCTAACTAAACAAAAATACGAGGTTATTTCTAACTTTTTGAATTTCATAGTACAGTTGAAGTTTCGAGATAAATTTCGTAGCACTCAGAAAAATGTTGCATATGCAAAGTAGAAAAATTTTACCAAATGAAGAAGGGCAGAGTCTTGGTTCAAGCCTTTGCTTCCTTGCTTAGAGTAGAGAGAACCAAGCTTTTGATTTCCATTAGAGGAAATACAATCATCTTTGAAGTAGATAACATTTTGAAGAGCATCCTCCTCAGCTTGGTGAATCTCTGAAGATGCAGAGGATATGCAGATTCCCATTTTTCAAACTTATTAACAAATGCTGAATGAATGATTTAATTAGTGTTAGAGTGTCCTTAATCAAGTATTTAAGGACCCCCCAAATGCGCATGTTAGCCAAGTAGAAATTAATAATTAGTATTGGGAGTGGCTCCCAGGGTGGTGAAAGCACAAGCTGGTTGAATAATGCATTGTTTTAATATTGAAGGTATAGTATATTTTATAAGATAAGAGTAGCCCAAGATTCACTCAAAGAGCCACTAATGTGTTGACATTCTCTGTGGATTCTAAACAGATAGGACACTAGAGTAGTTTTGTTCATTTAATTAATTAATTATATTTGCTTGAGGAGCAGGAAGTCTTCTTCTTCTTTTCAAGAGTTTGTTTGTTGTTTCAATTTGACCAACTTGTTTCCCTTTTTATTGGGATGAAAGAGTGGAGAATTAGATTATTAGATATTGTTGCTATTTATAAGAGTTAGTTCCAAAGTAGTAGGACACTCCATCTATTACTAAAGGTTCGAGGTTCGAATCTCCATTTTGTCAAAATTCAGCTCTTATTGGTAGGCAATCTGTAAATTTTACTGTAAATCCTCATCGAGATTTGTGATTTTCTCTGTCTTTGCGAGTGCATATACCTACTATTAACTAAACTTTTTCTGATAGAAAAAAAGATATTGCTGCTGCCTATTAGTGCTGCTTTGCATAGCTATTTATGAACAGTACAATAGAAGTTTTTAGTTGCAATTGAAAACAGTGATTTTTTTGAGAATTCATTATTTGTAATCATGGAATTTGAAGCCATAACCTCATACTCGTTTGCAAAATGTTATAACCATTAAGACATTGCTTGCTTGGTGAGTGAAAACAGTGATTTTTTTCGATGGAGTGGAAACAGTGATTGTTGATATCTATATATTGGTAACAAAAAGAAATTTAAACTTCTACCAGCAATAACAATCCATTAACAATAATAGTAGATTTGAAGCACTATCAACTCTAATCCATACATCCTATGAAAAAAAAAGTGATTTTTATATCATCTCCATATTCCACGCTTTTTTGTTAAATTCATTTTATTTTTCTAACAAACTACTAGTAAATAACTCCTGTTAAATGTTGAGACCTTAACGTATTTTTCTTCTCCTCTTTTAATTTCTGAAAACATGAAATTTCACCTAATAAAAAATTTAGAAGTTGAACCTAAAAAATGATTTTAAAAAACTAAACAATAAAGGGCATTTGGTATGTGATGAGATATGAGTAAGGATAAAAATTGAGATATATAGATAAGGGTAAATATTTGAGATAAAATAAGATAGTTAAATTTTATTTCATATAGGTATATAATTTTAAGGGTCGTGCTATTTGGATATTGGTGGGTCGTGATATTTCGACCGACCAAGGGCAGTTTACACCTTCAAGGCTAAGGTAAAAAAGTTATTTTATGTGTTCAATTCATAAGTAGTTATATTCAAAGTTAAGATTTGCAATGCTAGTCTCATTCCTCAGTCCTCATTCCCTCTTATATCACCAAACAAACAGCCACTAAAGATCACTAAAAAGTACTAAATCACAAATCATCCAACCCACTTGACTTGTAGCTTTTAGGAAGGTAGTTCTTTATAATTGGTTGGGTTGGTCCTACTCCAAAAGATGTGGATTCATTCATATTGATTAAATATGGGTTATTCAGTTGAAAACAAGTGGGGGAGAAATAAGAATTAATTAGGAGGCTAAAAACTAACCACACATTTAAATAAATCTATTTACTTGTAGTCTTTAGGGTTGATTGGAAAGACAAGTGTCTACAATAATCATCTCAGACTTAATTAGTCATCAAAATATTCCAAATTGTTATATGCATTGCGTTGATGGATGGATGGATTTGATATTTGATGAAGCAATTCCATCTCAACTCCTAAATCCATAGGAAATTAATACTAGGGGAAAAAAAACACAATTCAATCTTAATTAGAGACTAGAATATTCTAACCAATACAATCTAAAATCATTGCCAAATACTCAGTTTTACCTACGGCGTTATTCACTCACTCAAATATTGAATCGAGGTTATAGTTATACTCACCCCGTGATGGTAGAAGGCTTTTTCTATATGACGTATCTAATATGTATCATGTTAAAAAAAAAAGGATTAGACCAGCTCTGGGGAGCTGGCTCTATTAAAGACATAGTACTCCATTAATTTAAGATTTAACCACAAAAACTGTTGATACCACATTATTATTTGCTAATCTTTTGTAATGTGAAAGGATTTGCAAATAGTTTGCAGTTTTTTTTCCTTAGTTTTGTTTAATCTATAGAGCATTTTTAGAAATGGTCAAAATGAAAATCAATATTTTCAAATAATTTAAGTGTTCGAAATAGGACGGATTGATTTGATAATTCCTTTTCCTTATTCGGCATTCACATAAAATAATCAGCTCTTCAATAATTTCACATGAAAACTGATAAGATAAGATGCAAAAGTATATAATAAAAATTGAACAAAATAGCCAGCCTTGTCGATTGATACACTATATAGAACAGAAAATTCTATGAATATGGTGGCAAACCCGATCCTTTTTATCTTATTTTTGTCAACCGTTTTTTTTTTTTTTTTTATCAAAATTCATTATTTTATGTAATACTATGTCAGATTCCATAACACGTCTCATGGACTTCAAATAATTCAGCTCTCTCCAAATTTATTCCAATTTAGAAATTAAGTTGGATAATTATGGATGACACCTTATTAACAATTCCTTCTCTATTTTAAATGTATTTTCTCAAGATTTAAATATGCATATACATTGAGACAATAATTCAAAATTTTCTTTTGTTTAGTGGATATTAAATCTTCATACCCAATTTTCGTTAAAGAACGCCAATGTAATATTATTGAGATGTCATGTATCCATCGATATAGTTTCCGGTTCAATTTTTGTTTAAATTTTCTACTTTATATGTAACAGGATAAAAAGTTCAGAGAAAAATATAAAAATAAATTATGTGTTCCCAATTATTTTCAAACATAATTTTTGTGTTAAATTGTTTTTGCAAACATTTACATGTGATTTTGATTGTTAGCAATTAGAGACTAGTTGGATAATAATGCTAACTTTTGCAGACATAAAGTTAAGTTTTTGGGAGTAAAAAATCACTAATTACAATCATTTTGAACCAAATTGTCATTTAAGTGATGGATGTATATTGTTTAATACCTACAAAATAACTTAACAGAGAGAAAAATAATGCAGCAACATCAATCAACCATAACTGTCAACATTATCAACCATAACTGTCAACATTATTACTGCATATTGCAACTCTGTCAAAGGTTCCGATGACAGAACATATTAGATTTAAAATGAGTTCACGAGACTAAAAGGGACTATTGTTTGTGAACAAAAATTGATATCGTTGTCTGATTAGCCTCTAATTGCTAACATTTGAAACCAAAAGGTACATGTTTGTAAAAATTTAAACCACCCACATAGTTTATTTTTGTACTTTTCCCAAAAAAAAATTTGCAAATGGAAATCCATCGTGTGTGTTAAGTGCGTGTCATAGAATATTGATTTCTCTGATTGGGTCTCAAGTTAAGTGCGTGTGCAACACCCGAACTCAATACATGCATATATTGGGTCTCGTGTTAAGTGTGTGCGCAACACCCGAACCCAATACCATGCACATATTGTCCGCTTTGACAAAAAATCCATCATCATTAGGGCTCACTGCTTTAAAACGCATCATACACATATTGGGTCCATATATCATTTATAAGCTCCAGTTCTCTACTCTTTATTTTCGATGTGGGATTCGATTCATTTTTGTCCCATCGTCATCCCTTTGGATCGCTCCTTGTACTGGCCTCCTCATCCCGGCGCCACCCTCTCCGGAATAGGTCGTTACATCTTGTCATTGAATTGTCGTTTTGTGTCCCAATCTCAAAATTTGTCATGTCAAACGACCGGCTAATCTAATACTGTAGCAGATACTCTTGCTAAGATGTCGTGTAATTGGCACAATCCTATGTTCTGGTTGTTGACCCAGTCTTATGTTCTGGTTGTCAGCTCCTCACTTTGAGGGTTGTAGTAGCTAATAATAATGCTGCTCAATTGTTTTAAGTAATATATTTTCCATTTCCCCTAAAACAAAAGTCCATCATTTGTTGTCGAGGGAATTTCCCTATATATAGTCTTAATTAAAGTAGAAGATTTTAGAGCAAGGTTTTGAAAAGAGGAATTTACAATGGTTGGTAGTCATATGGATAACATCTACGGTTGATGAGCCTTTTGGCTATGCTCAAAAAAATGAACTTAAGGATAAGTGGACATCTCATTAGTAATAATAATCCATAAAGTTTAAGGTGTCAAATCTGCAGAAATTGTGTTGCATGTACTGGTTCTTTAGCTGTTACTTAGGCGACTCATTAAGTGATGGGTTAGTTTCTAAATTAGACTTTTCCTACTCCCAATAGAGATGAAACTAACATTCTTTGTTCCTGAAATGTAAATGGAGATGTTAAGCTGAAAGTTTTAACAATCACTATAAGAGCAATTAAATGGAATTCAATTAATTCAAACTCCAAACCCACAAATTATAATTCCCTTAATTTTTGTACTTTCAAAATTCCCTATTTAAGGTGAAAGTAATCCTATAAACTCAAACATTAGGGCTTATGAATTCCGTAGTTTGTCAACTTCCAAGGTTTTCGGGTTGTTAACCCATTAAGGAAAAGCAATACTCAAATGCTAAGAATCACAAAGTGCAATATAGTAACAATTGGCATGAAAAAGACTTATGAAGGTCACAAAGTGCAATATAGTAAGCAATTCAAATATGGAAAGACAAGAATGATTACATTCAACATCTAAATACATGGTAAGAATCACAACTAAGTCATGAAAGGAAAGGGGAAGAAGTTTTGACCCTTTACGAAGCCAACTTGGACTTCATTATGAATATGTGGAACCTCATTGTTTGAGGAACGGGAAATTTGAAAAAAGCTTAAAGTCACGAGGATTCTGGTAATGACATGGATTTATAAAGATTACAAGCAAAACAAGGGGAGAGGAAGTAAAAAATATACGTTCTGAGTGGCTTTTCAAGCTAAGACAGCAGTACATATGTAAGGAAAATTTGTTTCAGGGTAAAGATTCGATGAAAATTGAAAAATGATGTAAAATAGTGTCATGGAGCGTGTAGAATGGTTGACACGCCTTGTGGATTGTTGAAAATTGTGTTAACAAGCAAGCCTTGCATCATATTATGAAACAAGATTCCCAGTCACTTGCAAGAGTTAATATCATTTAATTAACACAAACTATGATAAATACATTCAAGAATTTGCATTGCTTGTTACAAGTTAAACCTCCGTTTAGAATTCAACATGAAGGATGATGAATTCACAACTTCTACACATAGATAGGGAGGTCCTCACTAACTTCACAGAAAGCTCAACAACATATATAAAATCAAAGGTTCAAACTTTAAGCAGAAGTTTAGTAGTACCCCAAAAGACAAAAAAAGTAGAGACACGAACCCCTTGATTTAAATGTTCCTAGTTTCATTGGCTAGTAACAGGAACAGTATCTTCTGCAGTTCCTGGATCAACAGCCGATGATCTCTTAGCCAAAGATTTGGGTATGTCCAAGTCATCTTGTGTGCACCGTTGTTGAGGATGGGATAAGAGAATAGACATGTACCGGAGGAGAAGACGCAATCCTTGTCCAGTCTCATAAACATAACCCTCATACTCACTAACCTGTTCAAGGGTGTCAACAAGAGCATCATAAACCTCCTGTGGAGAGTTGTCTGGTCCAGGTTTATCGTGCAAATAAATGACATCCAATGTGAAGAGTTTCTGGTTTGCAGACCATTGGTGGTGTGGACGAATCGAAGATCTGCAGTACACAAGAATCTGATCCACAGAAATCAAGCCCATAATGATGAGTAAAACACAAAAAATACTATATATAATTCAAGATATACACAATCATAACTAGAGTAAGGAACGACTAAGTAATCATTTCATGAAATTCATAACAACTAAAAGTCGCCAATTAAGGTTGGCTCGAGTTGCAAGGGTCCAGTCACTTTAGCTGAATCTTGTGTTCGATTATATAAAATGAATCTGGCATCCCTAATCATATACTAAAGGGTAGTAAAAAGGAAAACTAATGTTTTCAAGTAACCTAGGAACAAAAAGATCAGCTATTTCCATAGATATATCAATAAAAGGATTTATAGAATCCTTGTTGATCACAACTTTCAGCTTCAAAGTTGATCGATAGCACACTGTTTAGCAAGTTATAAATAGCAGCACGAAGTATTTACCACTCTTAAAATGCGGTTATGAGAATGTGATTTCTTGGCTTCATGAGCAGCTAAGCGGAATAACTGGGTGAGGTCCGCTTGACCGGAAGATGAAGTAGTGGCTGAGAGCCCCCTAAGAGCAGCAACTGCAGACTCAACATCACTATTGAACTCTTTCCGCAGCTACATAAATCAAACAATAGCAAAGAGAATAAATAATTCAGAACCTCCTACTACTCAGATTTCAAGCATCAATAATAAAAACCTCAAACAAAGATTTGAAAAACCTAGCCCGTTTGAGCAGTATAGGTTCAAAATGTTGTTACTTAACCAATTGAACCAAAAGCTAGAGCTAATAGTTAAGCCTAATAACATTATATTAATTTCGGACACAACCCTAACACGAATGCCCCTTGGCTTGAGCTTAAAGCGTGCGCAACAAGCTAACTCACATCAAACTCAGGCACTTTTGACCACATAGCTAATAGTTAAGACTAACAATTAAAGTTGTCAGGAATCGCACCTCTGACACCATGTTACACCAAAAGCTCGAGCTAATAGTTAACACTAACAATATTATATTAATTTCTGACACAACTCTTCACGCAATGCACAACACAAGCTAACCCATTTGTGTTTTTAATTAAACAAATATTGAGGTTGTCAGGAATCCAAATGAGACAGAGGTTATGATAACGTGTTACTTAACAGATTGAACCAAAAGCTCGAGCTAATAATTAAGGGCTAACAACGTCACATCAATCTGTGAGAAAAGTATAAAAAGGGAGAAAGGAAGATGAAAAAGGATACCCAGGAGGCAGATTTAGAGAGGGTAGCGAAAGCAAAGCGGTGATCGGGGTTGATGGTGAGCTTGGCGTTGATGAACATAAGAATGGCTTGCTTAATAGAATCTAATCGAGTCAGAGGTCGACCGGTTGGACCGGTGGTTTTCATTTCGACCAGTGACTCACCCTCTACATCTATGCACAATAATATATCCTCGCTATTTAACTTTGCCGGTTTCAGCGCGTATCGTCCACTGCCGGAACCCTCGCCTCCTTCTACAATCTCCATCTTTACTCTGTACTCGCATTTCGAACAACAGATTTCAGACTTTGGAGACAACAAAGGAATTAATTACATAAATGCCCCTTCAACATTTCTCTTACTTTATTATCAAAAAGCTTAATAACCTCTTTTCAAAGGTTATAAAAGTTTGTTTATTTCGTATCAACCGTTATAAAACTTTGATTTTTGTCCCACTAAAATTAAAAATTTTCCGATAAGTCACATTTGACCTTTTTCGGCAATTTTATATTTTTTTATGACACATCAGCGATACGTCATCGACATGCAGCAAAGTAAAATATATTCTTTTAACAAAAAATTTAAATTAATCCAATCCAATCCAATGTTATATAACCAATTAGTTTCAGAGGTTACAACAGTTTCAAATATTTCTCTAAATGGTAACTAAAGTTTCGAATAATTCCCTAAATGAACATAATGGTTTCAAATATTTTTTTAAATAGTCACATATTTATAGGTAATTACTTTTAACGCGGCTTTTAAACATATCCAAAAAAAAAGTCATAAAAAAATAATTACAGAAACTCAAAATAACACATTCATATATTAATTGGTTAGATCTTGGATTACATGATATGTAATCAAACTACTCTTCGATTCGATATTTGGTGCTGAACACCACATTTTGGATATTTGGTGCTATAAACTGTATTTTGGATGTTTATTAACATTTTGGATATTTGGTAATCATCTTGAGTATGGTTGTAATGGTTTTTTAACATTTTAAATATTTGGTGATCACCATCGTATTAGTTATGTGTACTAGATTGGATATTATGTTCAATTTATGTAACTATTTATTTATGACTATTTTTGGACATGTTTGAAAGTCCTGTGACCTTTAAAAGTAATATTTGAAACTTTCGTGACCTCTTAAACTAATTGGTCATTTAACATTGGGTTAGGTTGGGTTAGTTTAATTTTTTTTTATTAAACAATACATTTTAATTTGCCACATTTTAATTTGCCACATGGTGATGACGTGTCGCTGATGTATTAAAAAAATATAAAATTGTTGCCACATCATGATCTCCGCCGAGTGGTTGGCCGGAGAACGGTCAATGTGATTTTATTGGGACAAAATTAAAGTTTTTATGATTTTACTAGGACAAATTAAAGTTTTATGACCGTTCATGGGAAATATGCAAACTTTTTGTTAGATAAAGCACGTATAATCTAAGCAATTTAACAGAGACAGACAAAACGTATATATTATTAATCAAATAAGAGAAATATATGTACATAAACTGAATCGAATAACATAACAAATACCAGTTTACCGAATATAGTTAATCCGAGGCCCTTGCTCTTTCCTTAAGACAATATTCACTCCATGTTGGTGATAGTCTCCCAAGATACAACGGATTGCGAAGACGAACTCTAACCGTGTGTAGTATGTTATCACCGGAACAAAACACGAACGAACACTCAAGAAATTAACACAACAATTTCTAGACTCAAATAAAATTCAGAACTCACAAAATGGAAATTGAGAGCTTAAGATTTTTCTGGAACCAAAAATAAAATAAAATATCAATGATCCAAGTTTTCCTTAGAAAAGCCAAGCACCTCAATACCAAGAGATTGAAAACGTAACATTTAAAGCAAAATTAAAATACATTTAACTTTTGCTTTTAATTCTAAAGGGAAACCTTTTTTGGTTGATTAAAACCGAAGAAATACAATTTAATTCACATTTTTGTCCAACAATCCCCCACATGAATTAAATTACAGACGAGACAAAAAAGACTTGGTGATAACTCTTTACAGTCGATATTTGCATAGGATAGGTAGGCAACACCTTTGAACCTTCCCTTGTGAAAACATATTTACTTTACTGGTTGAATAGTAGACGCGATGTCTTTGAACTATTTTGCCGTTTGTGTAAATGATGATATACTTCACACAAATACCAACATAACACGGTTTTATGGTTCTCATGGTTATGTGCGTTATGGTCATGAACATTCCTGGTTCTGCAAGAGCTTAGAAACACTAGGCCCCACTAGTCTCCTTTAAAGCGACCCCACTTCACTCTCACATAGGTGATTTCTTTTGCTCTAACACGTAGATGCACAAAGAATCATTAAAAGCTTAAGTTGATACTAAAAATATCATTCTAGCTTAGCGTAGCCTTACACGTTTTTATATCACTGCTTACATCATAGGAATGGACATGGGGTGACCCCCACAGTGACCTCACAAGGTTTATGCAATTAGGTTGTCCCATTGAACCTAGATCTTGGGATCTTCAGTCAACTAGGTTGGGTTTTCCTTCACATAATGCCTTAATTCTAATGGGCTTTAGTCCCATTCCTTTCGATGATAGTTCAACATGATCTCTAATTAACCTTTTTCTGGTTAGTGGATCCACTGTATTATCTTTGATATTACCCAATCAATAGATTCAACACATGTTGAGATCGGTTGTTTAACGAATTATATCGACGACACACTTGTCAATTTCTTTCGTTATATATTACATTTTGTGTCTCATTAGTTATTATTTGTTTATCACAAAATATACATAATGTGGACACAAATTTAAGTCATCCTCCAGCTAGATTCAGACTCTATCGTGAATCTTCTTCAATCGTTGAGGATTTCTAAAATACTATTCTCCTTCTAGAATATACATGTATCTTTTATATCTTTCTATAGTGCATTTTATACTCAAAATTGTACCATTGATATCTCATATTAATCATAGTAATCTTCCATGGGCGTCCCCAAGATTACTTGTATACTAGCTTAAAATTGCTCACAGTAAAAGCAATATCATGCATGGTATAATTCTATGAGATCCAAACGAATGCCTACAGATTCTCACTTACAGAGTGTGACTTTGTTAACATAAATAACTTAGGTGATTATTTGATTTGATTATTCAAATCAAGTCCAAATGTTAAATCATGAGTTTAACATTCCATGGTCATTTTCACCGTTACTCATTGTTATACACAATTAAAATATTATTCATCTAACCATAGAATAATATTTCTTACGTTTGTGGTTTGCCCATACTTGTCACACTTGTCTATATGAAAGCCGTTAGCAATCATGATAGTTATGACTAAATGAATCGTTTCATCTGCTTTCATTTAAAGTTTAAAATCCATTAGAAATAGTGAGTTCATTTCCCGAAGGAATCTTTACTATTTTCCACGTATGGTTTTACAGATTGAGACACTCTCTTTATGAGTTTAAACGCTTTTCAACTTCTTTCTTATCATTAGTCTCAACTTAACTCGTTGAAGTTTCCCACTGCTCTTGTTAACAGTTTATAAAGACTAGTTCAAAGAAGACTAAGCTTCATTTCTCAAAGAATCACCATTCATTGATTCCTAATTTCCATGAAACGATATGTATTCTCATGAAGAACAATGGAAATATAATCCACTTGTTTCCATTTCTACGATAATGGAGCTATTATTTTAGCAAGACACACCCCCACATTTCCAAGTAACCATAAAAGTCTTTTGACCTTTTCTCAAGTCTATGTGGTTTTCTTGTCTAAAATCTGTTAAGGTACCTTATCACAAGGTCATTAGCTGATGGTACAACTACCCCAACTTTTCTATGGTAAACTAAAAATGTTGATATAACGTCTGTATATAGTGTATTTGTACTAACATTTAGAAAGTCACAACTACCACTATATATGAAATCAAACAGTTTAAGTTTCCATTTCTATTTGTGGAACTAAACTTTGATTCATTTTGTCTTAACATAAAGTTACATTATGTTTATAATCAAACTGGAATACATGATATTTAGTTGTTAATTAAATTACGCGCGTCTTATAATTAACAAGTCCGTTTCAAGTGTGTCATGACACAATGATAACATCATTTTTATTCATTTGTATGCGGACTTACACAGAAATTACAAAAATTTCTATATCCCATTGGATACATATCCTAACGTCTTATTCCATTAAAATTATTACAAGACAAAACAAATTTATTCTACTCAAGAACATCTTGAAACATAATTCCACAAATTAGGCATCCAGATCAATCTCAGACACATCTTGAGTCATAGCTTCCATAACGTTGGCTTCATCTTCTCTAGCCTTTCTTAGCATTCTACAGTCAGCTGACTTGTGTCCATGCTTATTGCAGTTGTATCATTTACCCACAAATTTGGGCTTCTTCGAAATGCCACCTTTTGGGCCCAACTTTGCATTGCCCTTCTTTTTGGAGTCCTTAGCATCCTCCACCAAATTAGCCCTAGCCACATATTGACTATCCATAGCTACAGGTTGTTTAGAGGCTTTCTTAGAGTTGCCTCTATTCTCTTCCTCAATCCTGAGCCTAACAACTAGCTCTTCTACACTCATCTCCTTTCGTTTATGTTTTAAGTAATTCTTGAAATCACTCCAAGCGGGTGGCAATTTTTCAATTATAGCAGCCACTTGGAATGTTTCACTAATTACCATCCTTTCAGCTAGAATATCATGGATAATGAGTTGAAGATCTTGTACTTGACTTATCACAGATTTTGAATCCACCATAGTAAAATTCAGAAATTGCCCAACCAAGAATTTCTTAGCCCCGGCATCTTCTGACTTATACTTGTGGTCCAAAGCAAGCCACAGTTCTTTTGCCGTTTTCTTAACTTGATAAACACTATAAAGTGCATCAGTTAAACCATTCAAAATATAGTTACGGCAAATGAAGTTTGTCTGTGTCCAAACATCGATTGCATTCGTATTATTAAGATCATCCCTCTTGCAAAGCAGGTGGATCGTTCTTAATAAAGTTAGCTAATCCGAGCATAGTCAAGTAAAACAACATTTTTTGTTGCCACGTTTTGAAATTCACACCGGTAAATTTCTCAGGTCTGTCACTATGGCTAGGTGCCACTGACAAAGGCAAAAATACCTCTCGAGGCTTCCGTGTTCCTTACATGAAAACCTTGGCCAGAATCGGAACCACCTCCATTGAATGGAGTTTCCGTGTTCTTTCCATTGTTTCCACCGGAATCGAAACCATCCTCATTAAGTGAATCGCTTCCATCAATTCCATCGGTTTCGTTAGTCATTGTTTTTCAAAACTGAAAATAAGAGAATTGAACTACGTTAGTCTCAAATTACACAATAACTAAGCCAAATTATATAAACCAAGATTTCAACCTTCAATTTGACAACACATATCAAAATTATATTAATATACAATCACATGTAGGATCTGTTTATAAACATACTAACCAGAACCATGTGACATAAACCCATATAATTTAAAGGAAGAAAACAATCTTCTAGTTCCGTGTAAGCAAACTTGAAATCTGTCTCAGTGCCACAATTTACAAAAATAGAAGATATAGTAGCCAACATAAAAACGAGATCCAGTAAAAACCAATTTCATCAAAAAATCCAGGAACCGATTTCATATGGTATTTGATATACAAAACACCAAAAAATATCAAATACAAATCATTAATCTATAACCATATATCAAAATTGATATCAATAGATTAAAGGCAAAAAAAAAATAAGTATAAAACAAAATCTACTTTTGTCTTATATAAAAACCAACAACCAGCATAAAATTGTACCAAATTGTAGAGGAGATTGAATGTCCAATACCCAAGTATTTGAAAATCAACTCAGCAATTAAGTTTCGAACTTCTACAAACCAACTCGAGAAATATAAACAATTTCAAACAATTGAATATCCAGAAACCAATTGGAGAGATTGAAAAATTGTTAAACAATTCAACCGACATCGAAATAGAAACCTCTTTCCAGGAACCGATCATATAGTTCAACATAATTGATCAGAAATTCGAGATTAACAAAATTAATCCAATCCACGTTAAGGTATCCCTGTAAATGCTTAGAAAACACGTTAAACACGATATATTGTCTTAAGATTGTTAGATAAAGCACATATAATCTAAGCAATTCAACAGAGACAGAAAAAACGTAGATATTATTAATCAAATAAGAGAAATATATGTACATAAACTGAATCGAATAACATAACAAATACCAATTTACCGAATATAGTTAATTTGAGGCCCTTGCAGTTTCCTTAAGACAATATTCACCGCGTGTTGGTGATAGTCTCCCAGGATACAACGGATTGCGAAGACGAACTCTAACCGTGTGTAGTATGTTATCACCAGAACAAAACACGAACGAACACTCAAGAAATTAACACAACAATTTCTAGACTCAAATAAAATTCAGAACTCACAAAATGGAAATTGAGAGCTTAAGATTTTCCTAGAACCAAAAATAAAATAAAGTATCAATGATCCAAGTTTTCCTTAGAAAAGCCAAGCACCTCAATACCAAGAGATTGAAAACGTAACATTTAAAGAAAAATTAAAATACAATTAACTTTTGCTTTTAATTCTAAAGGGAAACGTTTTTTGGTTGATTAAAACCGAAGAAATACAATTTAATTCACATTTTTGTCCAACACTTTTATGATCTCTGAAGCAATTAAGTCCCTTTCAAACCTCTAAAGTTGATACTTTTTTTCCATTTTAACTTTTCATGTTCAATGCCTCCCACTTTAACCCCTCAACTAAAAAAAGGGTCAGCTAAACCCCTCAGTGCATTGACTGGGGTGTGTGAAATTCACGCATTTGACTTTGACTTTTTAACTCATATCACCTATATGGGGACACCAGTTTCTGAGCAGCTTGATCAACTCATGGCCAACATGAAACAGATGTTTGGAGAAGTTCATGCCACTGTTGCCTCTTTGGACTCACAGTCTCGATTCCTTGCCAACACTATGGTGCAAGCTGATGTGATGTCGTAGAGGCTTGGAAGGCAATCTGCTGACTTTGAGGTTGTGATTCATGCTCTGTCTCACAAAATGGATACATTTTGCCACTATGTGCAGGATAAGATGGTGAAGCAGGGTCAAATGCTGGAGGAAATCGACAACAAGCTGGATGACCAGCATGGTAGACTCTTTGCTATACAGACCAGTCAACGACACATCTTAGCAAGCAATGAGAACTTGTAAGCTGATATCCAGATTGTGAAGGTTGAAACAATGAACCTCACCCCTGCAATTGAGACCATTCCAGGCATCAAAATGGTTGAATACTCTGAACCAGAAGATGAGCCTGAAGATCAACCATCTGCCCCTGTTACTTCAGCTCCACCCTAGTGAAAAGCATCTGAACTCAACTATCTCATATCTATCTATCCCTATATAGAATTGCTTAGATAGTCTCTAAACTACTCACCATGGTTTAAGTAGTTTACTGCATATCTTTTTGCTCCCAGCACTTACATTTTGGATTCTATGTTGCCTTATATTTGGAAGGCTTAACTATATTAAAGTGCTATATATATATATATATGCTAGGTATTTTCATGCAGGTACTTCAGTTTCTTGTCATTGTAAACAACAGAATAATTGCATGAGATTGACAGGATATCTTTTTGGTGTCTTTCAAAAAGGGGGAGAAGATACTCTCAAGTGTTTTTTTTTTTTTTTTTTTGAGACAACTCTCAAGTGTTTTTATGCCATGTTTAGGGATTGGTTATGCAAATGCTTTAATAATTAGGAATGCATAGTTAGATATACTCAGGGGGAGTAATCATGCTGAATATGATATATGCTTAGAATTGCAATTAAGCTCTTATGCTATGCTTAGTTCTTTTTTTTGTCACTGTGTTTCTGAAAGCTAAACTTAAAAGGAGTATTTCATAAAAATCACTTGTCTGTTTTTCAAGTCATTAAAAAGGGGGAGAATGTTATTCTTGATTTTGATTAACTTGATTAAACTTAATGATTTTTATACTCTAATATGTGACAAAAGTAAGACTGTGTACATACTAAATATTTGCTTAATTAAAATGTTTAGTGCATGTTATGTGTTAAGTAGTTTATGGCTTAGAATTAACATGTTATCTATGATAATACACATGATTAAATATATTTTACATCATAGACATGTTTTTATGCCATATCATTTTATGCTAAGAATATCTATGTCATGAAAGGATTTTTTAATCTAAAAAGTGTTAAACCATGACATGTTTTATAACCATGATCAAATACCATAAAATCTATCTCATACATGTTGATATCCTTTTTACACTTAAGCTTACAAATTTCGAATTCAAGCCTCCATATATATCAACATGAAACAAGTATGCCATGATACATACATTGCTGGAAAATGAAATAGTATGCATGAAGATCAAATATTGCATGAATGGATGATCTAAATCTTGTAAAATAATCCTACGGTAATGAGATAATTCTTTGTGCTCAAGTATGACAACTCATCATATCTTACTTTCCTAATACAAGATTTGAAAAGTACAAAAGATAAACCTATGTTACTAACTCAAAGATTTCATTTGTTATAGGTTTACTAATGCAAAAGTTACATTACTCTAGCTATGAATTTGTGGCCAGTGACGAATCTACAGTGGGGGCACGTGCCCCCACTTGCAGGTATGCTGCTGTTGTTGAAGATGAAGAAATATCTTTACTTTTTTTTTTTTTTTTTTTTAACTTCCTATCATCAAAACGACCCGGCTATATCATCAAAAAAAAGGAAAAAAAGAAAGGAGGCTTTGAACCGCCACCCAGCTGCAGCCTGCAAATCTATTTCCTAATGAAATTAGGAATTCTTTCTTCATACTCTATTATATATATAGATCCTCTCCGCAGTTTAAACTTAATTCTAAATTACAATCTTCAAATTCTCTGAAGACTAACAAGACTCAATTGATCCTCCTGCCGGTGACTAATCCTTTTTAAGCGCTTCTTTTATTGATTAGAAATAATTGCTTTGAATTTTGTCAATAGATTGGTAATTAAAATTTGATAATTGAGAATGATTTTTATCAATAATAATTAGATGAGTTATTTAGGTTGTTGAATTGAAAAAGCAATATTCACATCATGTAAGGACCTTACTGTTTTATTAGTTGAGGTTATATTCTAGAGATACTTTTTTCTACAGATATATATACTTAATAAGTTCCCAGTTGGATTTATAAAAAGTTTGTTATATGAGATTGAATTAAGTTATTTATTTTCTACTGCATATTGTAATCTTTAGTTATGAAGAGATATTTTGCTAGAAAAGAAGACTCAACTGCGGAACAAGCAATTAATAAAAATATAACTGCCAGAAAAGAGTCAAGTTCTTCAAAACAATCTCGAATAGAAATTGATTTAAATGATCTTCCTTCAGATCCTGAGTTAAGGAAATTAATTGCAGATTATCATCCAAACGACAGAGATAATGTTCGAAGAGCTTATTTGCAAAAAGGTCCATGTCAACCTCATGAACATGATTTTCCACAAAGAAATATTGGAAAAAAATTAAGGCGATTTATTCCTGCTTGGTTTAAGGAGTATAACACTTGGTTGGAATATAGTATTTCTAAAGATGCAGCTTTTTGTCTATGTTGTTATCTTTATCGATCAAATATTGGAAAGCGGGCAAATAAAGACAGTTTTATCGTTGAAGGATTTACAAATTGGAAAAAGAAAGAAAGGTTTCAAACTCACGTTGGAGCTCACAATAGTTCTCATAATCAAGCTTGGAAGCAATGTGAAGACTTGATGAATCAGAAACAACAAATTGAGGTAGCATTTGAGACTCACTCAGTTCAAACTCGAAAGGAGTATAGAATACGTCTAACAACAACTATTGATTGTATTCAGTTTCTTTTACATCAAGGACTAGCTTTTCGTGGAAATGACGAGTCAGAGTATTCGAATAACCAAGGGAATTTTATAGAAATGCTGAAGTTTCTTGCGAACCATAAGACATCAACAAAGTCACTCTAGACAATGCTCCATGTAATTGTAAACTTATTGCTTCTGAAATTCAAAAGGATGTTGTGCGTGTTGCTTCTATTGAAACCACCAAAGTTATCATAAATGATCTTTGTGATGAACTGTTTGCTATTTTAATCGATGAATCTCGAGATATATCAGTGAAGGAGCAAATGGCAGTTGTATTACGCTATGTGAACACAAAAGGATGTGTGATTGAGAGTTTTCTTGGTATTGTGCATGTTACTGACACAACTGCTATGTCACTTAAGTTGGCGATGAATGAATTATTTTCGAAGCATGGTTTAAGTGTATCAAGTTTACGTGGACAAGGTTATGATGGAGCAAGCAATATGAATGGTGAGTTTAATGGCCTAAAGGCATTGATCTTGAAAGAAAATCCATCTGCATATTATGTACATTGTTTTGCTCATCAATTGCAGTTGGCTTTGGTTGATGTGGCGAAAAATCATGTTCGTGTTGCTTTGTTATTTAATGTTGTATCTAACTTATCAAATATAGTGGGAGCTTCATGTAAGAGAAGAGATCTTCTTCGTGAGAAGCAATATGATAAAGTTATTGAAGCACTACAAAATGGAGAGATACAGAGTGGTACGGGTTTACATCAAGAAACCTCCCTTCAACGAGCTGGTGATACACAATGGAGTTCGCATTATGTTTCATTGGTAAGCCTAATAACCATGTTTCCCTCTGTGATTGATGTTCTTGATGTGATTCAAGAGGATGGGTCAAATGCAGAGCAAAGAGGTCAAGCTTGTGCCTTACTTGCTTTGATACAATCATTTGAGTTTGTTTTCAATTTGCATTTGATGAAAAAGATATTGGGATTTACAAATGATTTGTCTCAAGCATTACAAAGGAAAGATCAAGATATCATCAATGCAATAGGCTTGGTTAACATTTCCAAACAACTACTCCAACATATGAGAGATGATGGATGGACATCCTTACTTGATCAAGTGGTTTCTTTTTGTGAAAAGAATGACATTAGTGTTCCGGAAATGGATGATATGTATATGTTTGTGGATCAAGGAAGGTCACGAAGAAATGCTCCAAAAATTACAAACTTACATCATTATCAAACTGAGATATTTTACACTGTCATTGATAAGCAACTTCTAGAGCTCAATGATCGCTTTACGGAGAAAAACTCAGAATTGCTTTTGTGTCGCGTGCTTAAATCCTATTGATTCCTTTGCAGCATTTGATAAACAAAAGCTTATTAAACTTGCCGAGTTTTATCCACATGATTTTTCTACAGTGCAGGTTGCTATACTTGACGATCAATTGGTGACTTATATTTCTAATGTCAAATCTGACAGACGGTTTTGTGAGCTTAGAGGGATTGGAGATCTTGCTAAGATATTAGTTGAGACAAAGAAGAATCTTTTGTACCCTCTAGTTTATTTGCTTGTGAAGTTAGCTTTAATTTTACCAGTAACAACTCCATCAGTGGAACGGGTATTTTCAGCTATGAACTTGGTGAAAACTCCATTATGATATCGCTTAGGGGATGAGTTTTTAAATGATTGTTTAGTTACATATATTGAGAGAGAAATATTTAATAGAATTGATAATGAAAAAATTATCCGAGGCTTTCAAAATATGAAGAATCGAAGAGGACAATTATAAAATTTATTAATTTAAATTTATTTTGATATATTGTATCTAAATAATTTATTTAATTTTTAATAATAATTTTTTTATATATACTACATGTATACTTTGCCCCCACTGATCAACAATCATGTATTCGTCCCTGTTTGTGGCAGCAACATATCTTCCATTTGCAAACTAAAGATCACTTGAAATCCTAGCTTTCCTAACTAAGATCACAAAGAATAAAGATATGATGTTGTTGTTGCAAGATATGATATTAGCTTTACGAATACAAATCCTAGCTATCTCTGCCGAATACACTTGGATTATTGGAGAAGCTATATGCAAGCTGTCTTACACAAGATCACCAAGATTACTAATACAAGATTGTGTACTTTATACAAGATGCATCTCTGCAACAAATCTTCACCAAACGACTATCTTCCCTCCAAACGTTCAAATTCAAAATACAAACAGCCAACTTGAAGACTATAAAAGAAAGAGAAAGTTGAAGGAAGAAATTAAGGAAATACACATCGAGTTCTAAAGCTACAAAGAGATCATTTGCAAAACAGCTTTAGTTAAATCATTTCCTTCAACAGAATTACGAGAGTTTGAGTGTTTCTATTAATCATTCAAAATATTCTGTAATAGTTTAAGCAGTGGGGCTTAAACTGGGTTTAGCACTAGATCCCGACAAAAGTGTGAAAGAGGTTCTAGCTTAGCCTTGAAAAGTTAGAGAGGTTCTTAAGCACCATTGAAGCTTAAGAGAGGTTAACACTTAGCCTTAGAAAGTGTCAGAAGTTTCTCAGTTGTACTTGTGAAAAACTGAGGGGGAGTTGCTCAAACACTTGGAAGTTTGAGGGAGTGAATACTGGGAGAGGTGTTCAGCTGTAGTATTATCTCGGATTGTGAGAACTACTCTGCAGGCTTGATTTCTGCCCTTAAAGAAATCACATAGTTGAAAATCTCAAGAGGTTCTCTTGGGGACAGGACTAGGCTCACAAGGAGACCGAACTTGGATAAATGCTCTGCGTGTAATCCTTCTTTCCCTACTCTCTTTACTTACTGTTTTAATCACTTGCCTTGCTTTTATATTTGATATACTTGCTTGTGGTTAATTTATGCTTAAACTACTTATATTCTTACTTTACTTAAATAACTGTGTTTTCCGCAAATCTTTTAAACAGTTGTTTATTTTAATAGGCAAAACAAATTAAGAGTATACTTAAGATTTTAAAGAGAATTAATCATATTCACACCCCTCTAGTCTTAATATTAGTCATATTTGGGCCAACAATTGGTATCAGAGCCAATCTCTTTGCCTAGAAAGTCTAACAACTTTAGAGAGATTCATAATGACTAGCAAAACTATAAATTTTCCAGGAAATATGTCAACTCAAATGATTCCAGAAGGCCAGTCTACAGTTTGACCACCCTTATTTTATGGAGTAAATTATTCTTACTGGAAAAATAGGATGAGGAACTTTATTCAGTCTACTGACATTTTTGTTTGGAAAGTTATAAAAGATGGATCATCTATTCCCACAAAAATTGTTGATAAAGTCAACATTAAAAAGACTGAATCTGAGTACAACGACGATGATTGGAAACAATTACAGTTAAATGCTAAAGCTATCAATATCTTACACTGTGCTTTAGATATTAATGAATATCATCGTGTTTCAGGTTGTACAAGTGCCAAGGAGATATTGGACAAGCTTGAAGTCACATATGAAGGAACTCAAAAGCAGAAGGATCTAAGGGTAAATTTGTATAAGCGCGAATATGAGTTATTTAAGATGGAGGTAAACGAAACCATTTCAGAAATGAATACGAGGTTTATCGCCATCATAAATAATCTAAAAACCCTTGGAAAATCCTTTCAAGATGAGGAGCTAATTAAAAAATTAATGAGAACAATGCCCTCAGCCTGGGATCCTAAATTGACAGCCATTGATGGAGCAAGAGATCTATCCAATTATTCTTATGATGAATTTATCGGATCTCTGCTTACTCATGAAATTAAAATGACATCTGTCAATGATAAATAACCCGAGGCAAGAAAGCTTAAATCCACAGGATTGAAAGCTAAGATTATCAGTGAAAGTTCAGATGAAAAATCTGAAGAGGAAATTGCTTTACTTACACGAAAGTTTAACAAAATTTTGAAAAAGAATATTTTTCGTAAATTTCCTAAAAAGAACTTTCACAAAGAGGCTAGAACTTCTGATAAGTTCAAGAAAGACTCCTCTCAAGAAGTTGTATGTTTTGAGTGTGATAAGCCAGGACATATTAAACCAAATTGTCCAAATCTTAAGAATCAAAACAAGAAGAAGGGTAAACAGGCTATGGTAACAACTTGGAGTGACTGTGATGAATCTTCGTCGAGTGATGAGGAAAGTGATGAAGTTGCTAATGTATGTTTCATGGCAAAGGAGGAAATATCAGAAAATTCATCAGACGACTGTGAGGAAGACTCACCAGAGGTAACCTTTAGTCTTATGTCAAAAGATGAATTAATTACTATTTGCTGTGAATTATATGATACCTCTCTTGAGACTCTAATGAAGTTTAAAAAATGTAAGAAAGAAAATCGGAGTCTTAAAAAGGAGAACTCAGAACGACTGGAAAAAGTAAAATCTGTTGAAACCAGTAGTGCTGAAATACTCAAAAATGTACAAACTCTGAAAAACCAAAAACTAAAAGATGATAAAATTATAAGTGGTTTTTCAAAAGGAAAGGAAATTCTTCATAATATTCTTAACTCCCAAAGACACTATGATGACAAGTCTGGAATTGGTTGTTCAAGTGCTTATCATGAAAAATTTACTCAAGATATGTATTATAATAATAAACAGTTAAAATCTCCAAAAGTCAAGAACTGTTATTATTGTAATCATAATGACCATACAATCAAAAACTGCAAATTTAAGAATGGTCGATATAAAGGAAAGTTTATCTAGATTGAAAAAGTGTCGAGATTGTCTACTGCTAACTTCTCAGGACCCAAGATTCGTTGGGTACCTAAAACTAATTGATTAAATGCAGGGATATTTGAGAAGCACACCAAGGTCAAAAAATTGGTATATTGACAGTGCTTGCTCAAGACACATGACTGGTGACAAAAATGCATTTACGTCTATTAAATCTTTTAGTGGAGGAAGTGTCAGTTTTGGAGACAAACGAAAAGGACAAGTGATCGGAAAATGTCAAGTAGGTGTACAACCATCTATTGAAGATGTATCCTTGGTCGACGGGCTAAAATACAATCTTCTAAGTGTAAGTCATCTATGTGATAAAGGTATGAAGGTAGTTTTCAACTCCAAAGGCTGTGAAGTTTTTGGTGCAAAATCTGACAAGGTTTTATTCACAGTTCCAAGAGTTGAAAATGTTTATATGCTTAATCTTGAGAAAATATCTTACGATAAATGCCTTGTTTCACAGAATGATGAGAGTTGGTTGTGACACAAAAGGTTAGGACATGCTAGTATGTTTTTAATCTCGAAATTATCAAAGAAAGAGCTTGTAAGAGGTCTTCCTAAGATAAATTTCAATAAGGATCACATTTGTGATGCATGTCAAAAAGGTAAACAAACTAGGAGCTCTTTTAGTCTCAAAGGAGTTGTATCAACTAGTAGACCACTAGAACTACTTCACCTAGATTTATTTGGACCTATTCAGCCATCTAGTCTAGGAGGAAAGAAGTATGCTTTGGTAATTTTTGATGACTACTCTAGGTTTACCTGGACCTTATTTTTAGCATCTAAGGATGAGACCTTTGACCAATTTGTCCATCTTGTCAAGAAACTCGAAAATGACAAAAATGTTAAATTAACCTCTATTAGAAGTGATAATGGTGGTGAATTCAAAAATCAGTCTTTTGAATTGTCTTGTAATGAGTCTGGTATTAACCATATGTTTTCTGCCCCCAAAACTCAGCAACAAAATGGAGTTGTAGAACGTAAAAATAGGACGTTGGAAAAATGGCTAGAACTATGATAAGTGAAAGTAATCTTCCTAAATATTTCTGGGCTGAAGCTACTAACACAGCTTGATATATTCTAAATAGAGCTTTGATCAGGCCCATATTGAAAAAGACTCCATATGAACTATGGAAAGGAAGAAAACCCAACATTAGTTACTTTCACATATTTGGTTCTAAATGTTTCGTTCACAACAATAATAAAGACCAACTAAGAAAGTTCGATGAAAAGTCTGACGAAGGAATTTTTTTAGGATACTCCTTATCTAGCAAAGCCTATCGAGTTTTTAATAAAAGAAACCTAGTTGTAGAAGAGTCTGTTCATGTTGTTTTTGATGAAAATAACTTAACTGTGGAAAAGATAAATGATGATCTATTATCAGTTGAAACTCCACAGTTAAATGTATCTACATCAGAACAGTCTGTACCTAGGGAAGAAAAAAATGACCTTCCAAAGGAAATTAGAGTTCCGAGAAATCACTCTCAAGAAGACATTATCGATGACCCATTTAAAAAGGTCATGACTAGAGCACAGTTCAAAAAGTACTTTGGCAATATTGCTTTTGTATCTAAACTGGAACCAAAAAGCTTCAAAGAAGCTGAAGATGATGAAAACTGGATTGTTGCCATGCAAGAAGAACTAGACCAGTTTAAAAGGAACAATGTGTGGAAACTAATTCCAAGGCCAGTAGGAAAGACTATCATTGGAACTAAATGGGTCTTTAGAAACAAATTAGATGAGTCCGGATGTGTTACCAGAAATAAAGCTAGATTAGTTGCACAAGGTTATAACCAGCAGGAAGGTATTGATTTTGATGAAACTTATGCTCATGTTGCTAGGTTAGAGTCCATTCGAATGCTATGTGCTTATGCTTGTTATAAAGACTTTAAACTTTATCAAATGGATGTTAAAAGTGCTTTCTTGAATGGTTTTATTTCTGAAGAAGTCTATGTCAAACAACCCCTTGGTTTTGAGGATTCTGACTTTCCGGATCATGTTTTCAAACTTTCAAAAGCTTTATATGGTCTGAAACAAGCCCCTAGAGCTTGGTATGATAGATTAAGTTCTTTCTTGATTAAAAACGATTTTCAAAGAGGAAAAGTTGATATTACCTTGTTTATTAAATATGAAAAAGGTCATCTGTTGATTGTGCAAATATATGTCGATGATATCATTTTTGGTTCAACTGATGAGTCTTTATGTGAATCCTTTGCAAAAGAAATGAGTAATGAATTTAAAATGTCTATGATGGGCGAGCTAAATTTCTTTTTAGGATTGCAGATTAAACAAGGAAAAAGAGGTATTTTCATTAATCAAGGAAAATATGTTAGAGAACTTTTGAAAAAGTTTGATATGGATAACTGCAATGAGGAAGATACTCCTATGAGTACTGCTGTTAAAATTAAAAAGGATGAGAATGGCAAAAATGTAGATATACGAAAATACAGGGGAATGATTGGGTCTCTACTGTATCTCACTGCTAGTAGACCTGACATTCAATTTAGTGTATGTCTATGCGCCAGGTTTCAATCAGATCCTAAGGAATCTCATTATACAGCTGTTAAAAGAATTTTCAGATATCTGAGAGGAACTCAGAATGTTGATTTATGGTATCCTAAATGTAAGGATATAAACCTTGTTGGATATAGTGACGCTGACTATGCAGGTTGCAGGTTAGAAAGAAAGAGTACTTCAGGTACGTGTCACTTTCTTGGAAATGCTTTGGTCTCATGGTCTAGCAAAAAGCAAAATTCAGTTGCACTATCTACCACTGAGGCAGAATATATTTCTGTAGGTAATTGTGTAACTCAAATTTTGTGGATGAGACAGCATTTGAGAGATTTTGGTCTAACTTTCGAACATGTTCCCGTTAAATGTGATAATACAAGTGCTACAAATTTGGGTAAAAATCCCAGTCAGCATTCAAAGGCTAAGCACATTGATATTAAACACCACTTTATACGAGATCATATTCAAAAGGGAGATATTAATCTAGGATTCGTTCCTACGGAAAATCAAATCGCAGACATTTTTACTAAACCATTTAGTTTTGAGCGATTTGTTGTTCTACGTAACGAATTAGGAATGACAAATCCTATAATTGATTAAAACAAATATTGTTAAATTAAAGTTTAATAAAAATGGTTATCATAATCTTTTTATTAAAATTTGGTTTATCATATGTTTTAATATTTTAAATTGTCACCATATATTTTGATGTGACCATACTTAGATTATCTTGATTAAAATTGCTTTGGGTCACTATCAAAGTTAATTATGTTCACAACCGGGGATAATGGCCCCAGAAAATGTTTTTTTCCTAAATATTCAGCAGTTAAGGGCTTAGTTAAACATATTTCCGAGGGTAATGCCCTTTTTTTACTTCAGGTTAGTTGAACCCGGGGTTAGAAACACCGGGTTTGAATTTGCACGGAAACCGGTGTTTCTAACCCCGGGTTCAACTCGCCACGTGTCCCCCTGTTGTCGGCAGGGGGACAGGAACTGAACCCGGTGTCTGGAACACCGGGTTCTGAACCCAAGGTTGTAGACACCGGGTTCAGTTCCTCCACTGACAGGCGTGGCTGAAACATCCCGTCAACTGAAAAAGTGGGAAATTAAGTTTGGATTTTAGCCGGAGAGAATATAAGTTTGGGGTTTAAATTGAAATGTTGAAGGTTCCATTTCTTTGCTGGAGAATTTTTTTTGGAGGTAACAGAATACTCTCTTCTTCTCCTTCTTTTCTTCACTTGTCTATTTTATAATTTTATACTTAATGTATTTTTAACAGAAAATTTTGTATTATGATGTTAAGCTAATGAGTTAATTTATGATTATATGACAGTGATAAAGACTCGAAGAATAAAAGGTAAGTTCGTTTGGAATAATTATAAATTGTTATATTGCTACGATGTTACGCTAATTAGATGAATGAATATGTTTAATTTTAAACATAATAAAAGTGATTAGTATGATAATATTGTTATGTGTTTTAGATGTGGTAATATCGTTAATTTTAAACTTCATAAACATGATTAGTATGATAATATTATTAAATTAAGTGTAGATTAGCATTTAGATAATGAATTTTTTATATAAATAATGAATTTGTTAATTATTTATATTTTGAAAAATTAGCATGAACATTTGCATCCCAACTAAGAAATACACAAAAAATGGCAATCGGGTTAATTTCATGGATGAAAGAAATTAATCAAAGCACAAGGGTAATTAGTAGTTAAATGTGAAAAGTTGAGATTAGGCAAATTATGATATATTTATAAGCAAGGAGAAACAAAGCAAATTAGTAGTTAATTGTGAAAGAAATTAATCAGAGGAGAATGGGTAATTAGTAGTTAATTATGGGCCTTATACACATTAATTTTATATTACCCTTGTAAAACGGTAAAAATAAAATAAACCTTGGTGGGTGATAAAAAAATTGTCAATGGTAGCCATTATTCCAAATTTGAGCTACTGGGAATTGAAAAGAAAATGGTATTGATGGAATTTCATGGGATTATAGAGGTGATTGAGCTTGATTTTTTGATTGGGGAAAACGAAGATGGATTCAAGATAGTAATTTTGTTTTTGGTACAATAGTAATTTTATGTTACGTTAGTACAAAGTAAAAATAAGAAGCTAATTATTAATCATTACATTGTTTTATAACTTCGTTTTTATATTTAGTTAATTATGATGCAGGATAAAATTTGTTAATTATATTGGATTATTTCATAATATAGTGACTTTTGATTTTTGTTCAGATTTTGAATTAATAAAATTTGCATAAAAGATATGTGTTTATTTGCATAATTTACTGAATATAGTGGTAAAAATATATGCGATATTTATTTAGTGTATTTTAATTTTTTAGATCACAAGAAAAATCAAGAAGCTCGACCAGGTACGTATTTATATATTTTCATGTATTGATGAGATCTTTTGAGTTTTGACATGGCATGTTATGTGAAGTGGAAATATTGTAGCTTGCATGTAAATATTTGTGACTCTTATGTAATAAACTTTGAATTCTTATTTAAATTTGTACATTTATTTATAAAACAAAATATTTTACGTCTTAACTGAATTGATGAGATTATAATATAATGTTGAAATAAGTATACATTGCCATGAAAAAATAAGTATTTGATATGATTAATGAAAATTTGTTTAAATTAGACAATAATATAATGATTTTGTTGGTGAAACTTAAAATGTACTACATATAGAAAAATGATACGAATAATACAAACGAATAATACAGAGAATACAAATAATGCACAAAATATATTTGAAACCCCGAAAAACACTCTAAGAACATTAAAGTGTATGGACACGTAAAAAAAGAATCATAGAATACAATATTAATATAGATTACAAACTG
Organism: Euphorbia peplus; assembly: GCA_028411795.1. Lineage (NCBI taxonomy): Eukaryota > Viridiplantae > Streptophyta > Magnoliopsida > Malpighiales > Euphorbiaceae > Euphorbia > Euphorbia peplus. The sequence goes on from CP110840.1 coordinate 28,577,515, forward strand.
TTAAAAAATGATAAATAGTAAAAACTTGGTATTCTACTTTTAGATTAGTATTATATTTGAAAATTGTGAAATGATATTAATATGCATTACAAAAAATTGTAGGTAACATAAGATGCCTCGGTTTACAACTTTTGTGATATATTGGGGAGGGCATATCAGTTTTGGTAATTCTGAGTGTGAATATGATTGGTCTAGCCAATCATATTCGTCCAAACGGTTCAAAGTCAGTAGCAGAGCATCCTATAACGAACTTGTAACTTGGATCAGACAAGCAATGAAATTAGGGAGTAGTGAACTAGTATCCCGAATAATTTACAAGTTTCCTGTAGTTGCGGAGTCAACGTTGTCGTTCTGTCATATGAATATCGATGATGATGAAGGTGTTCAAATTATTTTCGATAATTTGAACAATATTTCAACATATCGTACTGTTGAATTGTATGTTGAGTACACGAGATTGAGCGAACCGGTTATGTCGGGGCACGTGGGACGAACTGCACCGACCTATGAGGAAGATGATGGGGTTAGTTGTCATGGCAGAAGAGGACCGAGTGATAGCGTAGACATCGGGTCGAGCTATCCTGGAGAAGTTGCACCTAGCTATCGCGAAGAAGCTGGCCCGAGTTATCCACACTCCACCGGTCCGAGCTACGTTGCAGAAGTGCAGTCGACCAGTCAGGCACGTGTTACACATTCTATCCTAGACGGGGGCTTGGATTGGGATGGCCAATATACTACTAGGATCGCTACCCAAACCGAAGATGAAGATGTGGATCCTGTAATTGAATTTTGGGTAGATGATGACATCGAAAGCGATAGCAATGACGATGAGGAGGAATTCAATTACGAACAGTACGGACCTCAGGAGGAAGCCGCAGAGCAGGAAGACAATGTTGGCCATGATTTGGGAAGGGTGGGTGATGATTCGCGCACGATGCCAGGAATATGTGCAGTAACGTCAGGGATGATTGATTTGAATATAGCTCCACCCCATGTTTCGGGTTTCCATAATATTCCAGCCATTGCTCCTCTATCTTCATTTGTATTCCCAGCCCCTGCCTATTCAATGATTGAAGAAGATAAAGAGTACGGCATTTCAAATGATTCGGAAGAGGCAAATTGCATATGGGATGGTATATCTGAGCTGAGGAAGGGATTAATTTTCAATGGTAAAGCAGAAGTCCAGGCAGCAGTGAAGAGGTATTCAATGAAAAACAATGTGTCATATTCAACAGTTGAGTCACACCCGCATAAGTTAGTGTTGAAGTGTTGGCAAACGGAAAAACCATGTGGTTGGTGGTTGAGGGCGCAGTTGAAGAAGAAACTTGGATATTGGATAATTACTGTGTACAAAGGTCCTCATACATGTGAAAGTTCTTGTTTGACACAAGACCACACTAAGCTAGACAGTAAGCTGATAGCTCATTGTATCATGGAGATGGTTGCGAAAGACCCAAGGCTAAGTATCGCCGTCATACAAGCAAACATCAAAACAATGTTCCAATATCAAGTTTCGTACAAAAAGGCGTGGTTCGGGAAGAAGAGGGCCCTTGATTTGATTTTTGGAAACTGGGAAGAATCATACAACAAGTTGCCCCGATACTTGCAAGCAGTAAGACATTATAATCCGGGTTGTGTTAGTTTCATAATGACAAATGAAGCTACTTCTCATGGACAACATATATTCAAACGCGTTTTTTGGAGTTTTAAACCATGCATCGAGGGCTTCAAACATTGCCGACCAACGATATTGATCGACGGAACATTCTTGTACGGAAAGTACAAACACACTCTGTTGGTTGCTACCGGTTTTGATGGGAACAATCACATCCTTCCAATTGCATTTGCGATTGTCGAAAGCGAGAACATATCTAGCTGGTCATGGTTCATGAGTTGCATTAGGACATATGTGACCCAACGCACTGGGTTAGGCGTCATTTCTGATCGACATGCCGGGATAATGAATGCCATGTCCAACCATACATTGGGTTGGAATGACGATGTTGCACAACATCGATTCTGCCTCCGACATTTCGTAAGCAACTACAATCATACTTACCATCGGGCTGGAATCAAAAAGATGCTTTATCAAGCCGGTAAGCCTCGTGATACATTTGTAATATTTTTTAACTTTCTAACTTCTTTTTATTGTTTGTATTGATATCGTGGACATATGTCTCTTAGGGGCGCAAGCTCAACCTATGAAGTTCCAACGAATTATGGAAAATATCAGGGCGATGCACGTGGAATCGTTCAATTGGGCAATGCAATCGCAATTGGATAAGTGGACTCTCTCACATGATAACGGCGCAAGATGTGGTAGTTTGACGACAAACATTGCAGAATGTGTCAATAGTGTTTTGAAAGGGATTAGACAAATGCCCATTCAAAGCATCGTGGAGCACACATTCGCAAAAATGGTGCATTACTTTGACAAACGCAGGGTCATATTTAGTAAGTTGGCCAATTCAGGTGAAACCTACATACCTATTTGCAAGAAACTGTTTAACAAGTACAGCAGTAGATCAAATGGCCACACTATCACAGCATACGATTCTCGAACAAAACTTTGTCATGTACTCACAGCATATGATCCAATCAAACAGAAAGGGGGAAACACACAGATAGTTGACCTAGATGCGCGTAAATGTTCTTGTAATAAATTTCAAAATTTTCGTCTACCATGTTCACATGCAATGGCGGTTTGCAAACGTATGCACGTAGACGTGTTCCAATATGTTGACAAGGCATATAGCTTGGCGGAGACATTACAAGTATATAACTATCCATTCCAGCCCTTACCTCATGAAGAGTACTGGCCAGAGTTCAATTTTGAAAAAATAACTGTTGATCCGGGTTGCAAGAGGCAGAAAGGGAGGCCAAAGTCCACTCGAATTAGGAATGAAATGGATGAGATCGAGAGGGATACCACTACTTACGTCTGTACTTATTGCAAAAAAGGTGGGCATAACATAAGATCATGTAAAGAAAAACAAGCGAATGATCGTGCTGAAGGTGGTGTAGGCGAAAGTTCAAGGGGAAGAAACTCGGCCTCCACTTCTCACGTAGGGGGAGTTCAAGGGGTATAAATTTGGGTTCCTCATCTAGAGTACAAAGGGGTCATTAATTTGTGTTGTGTTTTTTAAGCAAGAACAAAAATATTGTATTCTAATTGTCGTTGTTCCATTTTATGTTATTGTCAAACATTTTTATTGTGATGTAATGGGAAATTAATCGCCTTGTGTGTTTTATTCATTTTTTTGCTTATGGAATAGATTATGAATAGATGGCGTTACACTCCATTCAGTAATGGTGAAGTACTTGATGTTTACGAAGATGCTTTTTGTGAAAAGTGGTATGGAAAAAAAAGGAACTTCTCAACCGCGGAACCTTACTATCACTTGGTTCCCACCGAAGCGGGCCATATTTTTTAAGGATACCATACAAAGATTGTTCCGAAAAATTGCTTTGTTAATGGGTTTACCCCTCCCGCGTGGATGAGGTTGTGGGAGGTGAGATGTGAGCTTGAAGCATTTTGTTTATGCCATGGCATCGTAAGACCTGTCATCAAATCCGCCACCTTGCCTAGACGTACACCCCAACAAATTATGGAGGTCAAAGCTCAATTACAACGGGAAATAGATATAATGGAGATTCGCCTTGCTAGATTCCATGGAGAAGAAGTCCTAAAATCAGAACCGACGATAACAACAATGGACTTACCTCCCAATCACGACAATGACTTCTATACAAAGTTACCTTCTTCATTGCCTTGTTGTTGTCATGAAACATTTCGTCGGGGGTAGTTAAAATTCGTCAGCGGAGGCAGCCTCAAATTTATGTCGTTTGTATGTTTAACAATTTCTTATGTCGTGTGTATTTTAACAATAAAGTATGTCGTATGTATTTTATTAATGACTTATGTTGTTTGTTTTGTTATTTATATTAGTATGTCCATAACATATACCCCTGGAGATGTGTTTAGAGGAATGGGTCGGTGGTGGGTACTTGATGATGATTTTGTGTATCCTCTTGATCCGAGACAACATAACTCTGAACATGTAATACGTCGGTTACAAGAAGAGTGGGAGTATCGCGTGAACGAGTCTGAGATACTACGTGAAGATGCTGCTACTTGGGGTGTGCGGACTCCGCGATATAAGTCAATAAACATGCCACGTAATAATAATAATGAACTTCACCTTGTTGTTCATAGAATCCGTGAAGAAAATAATCGTCTAAAGATCCGACTGAATCGATTTGAAATGATTAAAATTGCTCGTGAAAGAGCTGAAGACGGCGACGTCCAAGAAGCTCATAATTTTATGGCGTACTCTAGAAGACCTTCGTGCTTATCTGACATTGAAATGTCGGATGATGATATTTGATCCTCATATTTCATGTGATATTTTATGATGACATTTGATGTGATATTTTATGATGATATTTGATCCTCATATTTTATGTGATATTTTATGATGATATTTGAAACTGATATAATGGCGTGTTAAACCTTATTATGGATTCTTTTGTGACATTAATGTAGTTGAACATCAATATGTATATATATATATATATTTGGCATGCTAACATAATAACATTTTTCGTATCAGTTTCATGACTAGACGCAGAGATGCGGATTATAGGGCTAGACGTCGAGTGAGACAGAGGATAGCAGCAATGCGACGTCAAAACCGCATCAATGGAATGCTTCCTTTGAGTGCTCGCCGACTTAGAGCTATCCGAAGGAGAGAATACGAAAATCGTGTCAAAAGAGAAAATACAAATTTGTTGGTCGCTAACATATACCATGTTGTTTATGATATCGCACACGATCTTGCAAATCGAGTGTGCGATAGGGTAGATGTTGAGGTTGCTCGTAGGGTAGATGTTGAGGTGGCTCGTACGATGGTGCGTGAAAACGTTGTTCGGGATCATGATCATGTTCAAAATCGCGTGATCGAAGAGGATGAGGATGAGGATCCCGAGGAGGACGACTCGTAGTATGTTTAGTTGTATGTGGTTAAGACTTATAAAATGTTGGTTGTATTATGTAGAATAAGTATGGTGTAATAATGTTGTAGTACTTATTAATATTATGTAGAACTCATGCAGTACTTATTAATATTGACTCTAACTTATGCACTACTTATTTATCGTAACATTTGGTGGTATATGCATGTGTAGAACTCATCCCTAATTTGTTAATATTTTTGTAAGCAGTTTGTAACCTTATGACATCAAGAAATCCAAATTGGTTGCTGCCTCCGTTCAATGATGACTACATGACATGTCGTTTCGATGATCCGAGAGAATATTATGCCGGTCTAAGACGTGAATGGCCTTATAGGGTGAGAGAATCTGAAGTTCTTGCTGAAGATTTGAGGACGTTAGGTGTTCCCGTGGTACGACGGACATCGTTGACTATGGAACGACGAAAGATGCCACACTACGAAGTTGCATTGAAAAGGATACGGAAGGAGAATAACCGAATGTTAAAGCGAAGATCGAGGTATTATATGTTGAAATTGGCTAAAGACCAAGCTATGGCTAGTGGGAGAGAGTTGTCTAGCGTACACGAGAGCAAAATTTTATCTATTCGCCGCTACCAATCCGACGATGAAATGTCCGACAAAGACGCAAATTAATATTTTAATTATTAGTTGAGCAACTATTTTATAACTTATTATCAACGCATGTACTTGGATGTTTGTAATAATAACAACTATTTATTTGATCATTCAACAAATATTTGTATGCTATTAGTTTATAACTTATTATTTTCATTATCACTAACTTATTAGTTTGAGCAACTATTTTATAACTTATTAGTTTCATTATCACTAACTTACAATAACATGTGTAATAGAAGTTTTCAAAAAAAATAAGAAAAATACAATAGTAGTAATGTAATTTGATAAAGACAAATGTAATATTAATTGCACTTTCAAATTAATTTCATTTATTGAAAGTGGATTTTACAAAAAGATAATACTAGTGATTGTAAGTTCGATGAGGATGGTTACATTGACGACAAAACGTAGGATCCGCGACTGGGAAATCGATGCCCTTGAGGAACTTCATTGGCGTAGTTTTGAGAACATCCACAATATTCGCAGCTAATATTTGAACCAATCAAGCCGTCAGTTTGAAGGACGTTCACGAAGGAACTGTCGACATTTCCTTGATCAATGTTGTATAAAAACTCGGTAGGGTTCATTGTTGAACTCCCGCTTCCACCTTCATGAGCGGTCCATTGGTCGGGATTATAACTTGGTACAATATTTTGGACCGGAGTAAAAAATCCCGGTGCTATATCTATATCAGATTGGCTCAAATTTAAATCCATTCCAATAGGTGAACTGGACATGCCGGGAGTTCCATACACAGTTGGTTGAGGAGGTGGAAAGAACTGTGTTGTATATTGATCCATCTCAAATTGCGAACTCGATGCACCGGGAGTTCCATACACAGGTGGTTGAGGAGGTGGAACAAACTGGTTTGTAAATTGATCCACTCCAAACTGTGAACTCGAGGGACCATGCATGTCATATGGATGGCTACACGATGCATCACCATACATTTCAACCATTCTTGCATGGGGTATTTGTTGTAACCCTACCGGTGGCGGAGGGCTTGGAATTCTAGTACGTCGCTCTCGTAAATGTCGTCTCCTCCTTTGTGTTTCTTGTATCGGGTCATCGAAATACGGTAATGCTACAGACAACGGAGCATGTTGAGGATCAAAGGTGGCGGGCATTCGTTGTTGTTCATCCAAAGCAGTTAACATGCTAGAAGCCATAGCCCTAACTGTATCCTCCTCGATATTCGGCATGTGGTACAAATGCTCCAAACCATCCGCCTGCATGATACACTTATCAGTTAAATTAAGATTGATTATATCTTGAACATGTAGTAAAAGAAATATACGTTTTTTTCACTTACAACTGCAGAATGCGAACCACCTCTTGGAAGGATCCACCTTCTTGTATTTTTAAAGTACCATTGCATATATTCTGATTGGTTATGCAATGGTCCTTCCAATGGACCTTCTCCGGCGATTCTTTTCGGGTTGTGCCTTTCACCCCAAATCGTTATCACACTTTCTAACCTTTTCTCCCAATTTGTGGAACTATTTCCCCGCATGTCAACAGTGTGATAGGGATCGATGTTCTTTGGCGGTCGACGTATAGGTTGGTTCATACCAAACTGCCTAAGACATCTATCAGGCTGGTGCATTTCAACGTTATACATGAATAGGATGGGCACAACTGATCGCCACACGTTTTCGCCCTCTAGACAACAATGAGGCAAGTTTAGGAGAATATTATTATATGGCTCCCAAATCATCTGCAAAATAGTTAATTTATTAAAGTTACTAGTGTCATTTCATACTATAGTTAAGTTAAATCTCAAATGAAATCAACGAATCTCACCTCATTTTCTCTTTGGTTATCTAATGTGATCCTAATAGCAGTCAGATTGTTGTGGACGATTCTGGTTTTGTCTAACCGATGATTCTTCCACCTGCATTAAAAACAAAATAAATTAATACTATTTAATCATGTATACTTCTTAACATAATATTATAAAATTTTAAATAAAAATATAAAATATTACTTTAAACAAACGGGACCGTCGGGAGGAAGATCACTGTTGTAACCCCGCATACGTGGACAAAGTGGAATTATCCGCTCATATGCCCATATTTGTACGAATTGTACGTAGCCACCAATTTGTTTACACCTCGGGTTTGTGGCTTTGCATAACTCTCCGTACAAATAGGACAACATAGCTGCATCCCATGCATATCCTTTAACTCCATTTGGACTGTCCAAATCTCTTAATAACGGTAACAGCATCAAATGAACGTTATCGGCACATTTATTAGCAAACACCGTGCCGCCAAGCAAACTCAACATTACAGCTCGCGTATACTGTTTCACAGTCTCATCTGAGGGATGGTCCTCCAAGTTTTGAAAATGATTCGATAACCACTTCAATTTCAGCGTGTTACCTTCTAAATGTTCGTCACTCGGGACTTGTCCTAATAACTCAAACATAAGTTGTTTCCAATCTACATTATCTAAGCGGCCACAAGTTAGCGGAACGCCGTCCAATTTTAATCCGGTTATGACACCAACATCTTGAAGGGTCATCGTTGCTTCCCCAACACTCAAATGGAATGTATGGGTTTCTGGTCTCCACCTTTCAACCAAGTCGGTGATCAAAGCGGAATCAACTTTCATGCCGCCCATACGAGCGATCGGTCCAAATCCACAGTTGTCAAGATAATTTCGAATTTGCGGATGTAAGGTTCTAAATGCCCCAAAATCAGTTGCTTTCTTAACTGTCAGATGATCTACATCGTCCTGTACACCATGTAAAAATTATTAGAAATAGTTAAAAATCCATTTTTAACCATAACACACGTCTCATAATTTTTTTATTTACTCATTTAAGCACTTCCATATCTGCTCCCACATAATTTTTTTATTTACTCATTTAAGCACTTCCATATCTTTTTAGGGTATAATAGTATGACAATAAAAATAAACTAATTAACTCAATTATAAAAATAAAACATAACTTCTAACTTCATAGACTCTACATTTAAATCCATAAAAATACTAAATCTCTAAGAATCAAAACTTAATTTCTAGTAACAAGATTATATTATAATTAAAACTCGATTTGAACTAACTATAAACTAAGTTAAACTATTTACCGGTTTATTCCACGTAGCTTCCGAACGATGAAATTTTTGTAGATGCAATAATTCTTTTTTCTCCCCGTGCGGTTGTATCACTTGCTCCCTTCGACCCCTCATCATTCTTCTTAAACTTTCCATTTTCACCACTAAAAATGAACAAAAATTATGTAAGTATTAACAACTTTAATCTCAAAAATATCATTAATCTTAACAATTTAATACTAATCTAAATCTTACCTTTTATATTAGTATTTGAAGAAGATGAAAGACTAATATGTATGAAAAATTAGTTAAAGGGTAGATTAAAATGAATTTAAAGATGGAGGAAGAATTTTAATTAGGAAGATAATTAGGTGATTAGGAAATTTGAAAGGGAAAGAGGAGAAAGGAATATGTGAGATTATGTTAGAGTGTATAAGAAGAGTGTAAGATTGAAGGAAGATAAGAATATAAATAAAAATTTCGAATGAAAATATGAAACAAACTATGGACTAAACCCGTAATAATCCAAGCAATTTTAAACTAAATTAGGGACTGAATCAGAATTATTCCAAATAATTCAAAATTTCTGCAAAGTTTTCCTGTCACCGCTGACGCGCCGTTGAACCCGGTGTCTGCAACCTTGGGTTCAGAACCCGGTGTTGCAGACACCGGGTTCAGTTCATGTCCCCCTGCCGACAACAGGGGGACACGTGTCCTGTTGAACCCGGGGTTAGAAACACCGTGTTCCGTGCAAATTCAAACCCGGTGTTTCTAACCACGGGTTCAACTAACCTGAAGTAAAAAAAGGGCATTACCCTCGGAAATATGTTTAACTAAGCCCTTAACTGCTGAATATTTAGGAAAAGGACATTTTCTGGGGCCATTATCCCACAACCGGCCCATTAACTTAAATGGATTAAAATGATAAGGCATGTTATTGAAACAATTAGAGACGTGTAGAGTTAAGTTTGTAATTTTTATGAGCTAACAAGGACGTGTTTAGAACTTTTCCTTTCCCTCCCAAACTTGATACACGAAGAGTCATCTTCCCCTGTTCATTGTACCCTCTAGGGAAACGAAAAAATCTTTTCACCTGAGAACAATCTTCTCTGACACAAACCTACTCTACACCATGGCTATTCTATTTCCACCGTTTCATTTCCACAACAAAAAGAAAACTCTTCTCTTCTCTCTCAAAATTAACAGAATGAGATTCCAACCTTCAAAGAAACCCAAAACTCCGGCGATCAGAAACCGCATTGCAAGTTCAAGAATAAGAGAGATATCAGTGTTTGAGATCATGTCTCGAAATGAAAGAATGAAAGAAGTGATTCAAAACTCCTTGAATCCAAAATCCGGTGAAGAGGAAAATCTATCACCTTCTGTGTCTAGAGTCAATCCTTTGTACTGTGATATACAAAATAGGAAGATCTTATCCCCTCTGTTTTTTGATCTAGACTTCTTAGAAATTCTAAACTTACCGCTTTTACATTGGTTTAAGAGTCAAGGGTGGATATCTTTTTTGAGTTTGCAAGAAAAGGTGTATCCAAAACTGGTTTATGAATTTTATGGAGCTTTATCCAAAATCAGTGAAAACACTTTTTTGTCTAAAGTAAAAGGGAAAACTTTTGTCTTTGATGATGTAATCCTAGGAAAGATCCTAAATATTCCTTATTCTGGAAAGAAAATCACTAAAAAGGACCACTCTTTTGAAATAGAAAGTTATGACTTTTATTCTTTTGTCAGAAGGATTTTCAAAATAGATTCAAAAGACCCTATTCCTTTTGTTCTTAGGAGAAGTAGTCTTGAAACAAGTCTGGAAACATTGCATTATTTCATAACTAGGATATTTACTCCTGTTCGTATCAATCTAGGCAACATGAGTACTTTTGACATTTACTTCATATGGAACATCATACACTATATCAATGTCAACTTACCATACATCATTTTAGAACACATGTCAAGTCTAAGAATGCATGATGAACTGCCTTATGCAATTTTATTGACTGCCTTGTTCAAATACTTTGATATTGAGTTAGATGACCAGAATCACCTTGAGTCTAGAAGTATCTCTAAACCTGAGCTTTATAAGATGTTTCTAAGAAATAAACCAAAAGATGAGAGAAAATAAATAATTAGAAACCTTCTTAATCCTCCTACTCAAACCTGGTCTAAAGCTAATTCTTTAAGCTTGTTTGAAATCCATTCCACAAGCAGTCATGTTGAGATCAATGATATATGTAAAGGATGGTCATTCTCTAGAGAGTCATCTCCCACTTTGAGCATAAATTCATTATATGTTAATGAGCTAAAATTGCAGAAACTGAAGGGTCCTATGACTGACATGGAGACTGAGCTTGAACATCCAGAAATGAGCACAGAAGAGTTGAACTTGCTCCAGAAGTTGACTGAGGGATTCCAGCAGCCTCCTCAAACTGGAACCTCTTCTGAGTTCACTATTCCTGCTTACATTGATGCTGACAATTATCAAACTAATGTTCAAGACTCTACTCCTTTGTTTTTATCTCACTTTAATCTTCAGTCAGGTCTTCTAGACGGACTTGAAGCCAACCCTCATATCACCTATATGGGGACACCAGTTTCTGAGTAGCTTGATCAACTCATGGCCAACATGAAACAGATGTTTGGAGAAGTTCATGCCACTGATGCCTCTTTGGACTCACAGTCTCGATTCCTTGCCAACACTATGGTGCAAGCTGATATGATGTCACAGAGGCTTGGAAGGCAATCTGCTGACTTTGAGGGTGTGATTCATGCTCTGTCTCACAAAATGGATACACTTTTCCACTATGTGCAGGATAAGATGGTGAAGTAGGGTCAAATGCTGGAGGAGATCAACAACAAGCTGGATGACCAGCATGGTAGACTCTTTGCTATGCAGAGCAATCAACGACACATCTTAGTAAGCAATGAGAACTTGTCAGCTGATATCCAGATTGTGACCACTGCAATTGAGACCATTCCAGGCATCAAAATGGTTGAATACTCTGAACCAGAAGATGAGCCTGAAGATCAGCCATCTGCCCCTGTTACTTCAGCTCCACCCTAGTGAAAAACATCTGAACTCTACTATCTCATATCTATCTATCCCTATATAGAACTGCTTAGATAGTCTCTAAACTACTTACCATGGTTTAAGTAGTTTACTGCATATCTTTTTGCTCCCAGCACTTACATTTTGGATTCTATGTTGCCTTATATTTGGAAGGCTTAACTCTATTAAAGTGCTATATATATATATATATATATATATATATATATATATATATATATATATATGCTAGGTATTTACATGCAGGTACTTCAGTTTCTTGTTGTTGTAAACAACAGAATAATTGCATGAGATTGACAGGATACTTTTTTGGTGTCTTTTAAAAAGGGGGAGAAGATACTCTCAAGTGTTTTTATGCCATGTTTAGGGATTGGTTATGCAAATGCTTTAATAATTAGGAATGCATAGTTAGATATACTCAGGGGGAGTAATCATGCTCAATATGATATATGCTTAGAATTTCAATTAAGCTCTTATGCTATGCTTAGTTCTTTTTTTTTTTGTCACTGTGTTTTTGAAAGCTAAACTTAAAAGGAGTATTTCATAAAAATCACTTGTCTGCTTTTCAAGTCATCAAAAAGGGGGAGAATGTTATTCTTGATTTTGATTAACTTGATTAAACTTAATGATTTTTATACTCTAATATGTGACAAAAGTAAGATTATGTACATACTAAATATTTGCTTAATTAAAATGTTTAGTGCATGTTATGTGTTTAAGTAGTTTATGGCTTAGAATTAACATGTTATCTATGATAATACACATGATTAAATATATTTTACATCATAGACATGTTTTTATGCCATATCATTTTATGCTAAGAATATCTATGTCATGAAAGGATTTTTTAATCTAAAAAGTGTTAAACCATGACATGTTTTATAACCATGATCAAATACCATAAAATCTATCTCATACATGTTGATATCCTTTTTACACTTAAGCTTACAAATTTCGAATTCAAGCCTCCATATATATCAACATGAAACAAGTATGCCATGATACATACATTGCTGGAAAATGAAATAGTATGCATGAAGATCATATATTGCATGAATGGATGATCTAAATCTTGTAAACTAATCCTACGGTAATGAGATAATTCTTTGTGCTCAAGTATGACAACTCATCATATCTTACTTTCCTAATACAAGATTTGAAAAGTACAAAAGATAAACCTATATTACTAACTCAAAAATTTCATTTGTTATAGGTTTACTAATGCAAAAGTTACATTACTCTAGCTATGGATTTGTGGCAACAACATATCTTCCATTTGCAAACTAAAGATCACTTGAAATCCTAGCTTTCCTAACTAAGATCACAAAGAATAAAGCTACGATGTTGTTGCTGCAAGATATGATATTAGCTTTACGAATACAAATCCTAGCTATCTCTGTCGAATACACTTGGATTATTGGAGAAGCTATATGCAAGCTGTTTTACACAAGATCACCAAGATTACTAATACAAGATTGTGTACTTTATACAAGATGCATCTCTGCAACAAATCTTCACCAAACGACTATCTTCCCTCCAAAAGTTCAAATTCAAAATACAAACAGCCAACTTGAAGACTATAAAAGGAGGAGAAGGTTGAAGGAAGAAATTAAGGAAATACACATCGAGTTCTAAAGCTACAAAGAGATCATTTGCAAAACAACTTTAGTTAAATCATTTCCTTCAATAGAATTACGAGAGTTTGAGTGTTTCTATTAATCATTCAAAATATTCTGTAATAGTTTAAGCAGTGGGGCTTAAACTGGGTTTAGCACTAGATCCCGACAAAAGTGTAAAAGAGGTTCTAGCTTAGCCTTGAAAAGTTAGAGAGGTTCTTAAGCACCATTGAAGCTTAGGAGAGGTTAACACTTAGCCTTAGAAAGTGTCAGAAGTTTCTCAGTTGTACTTGTGAAAAACTGAGGGGGAGTTGCTCAAACACTTGGAAGTTTGAGGGAGTGAATACTTGGAGAGGTGTTCAGCTCTAGTAGTATCTCGGATTGTGAGAACTACTCTGCAGGCTTGATTTTTTCCCTTAAAGAAATCACATAATTGAAAATCTCAAAAGGTTCTCTTGGGGGCAGGACTAGGCTCATAAGGAGACCGAACCTGGATAAATGCTCTGCGTCTAATCCTTCTTTCCCTACTCTCTTTACTTACTGTTTTAATCACTTGCCTTGCTTTTATATTTGATATACTTGCTTGTGGTTAATTTGTGCTTAAACTGCTTTTATTCTTACTTTACTTAAATAACTGTGTTTTCCGCAAATCTTTTAAACAGTTGTTTATTTTAATAGGCAAAACGAATTAAGAGTATACTTAAGATTTTAAAGAGAATTAATCATATTCACCCCCCTCTAGTCTTAATATTAGTCATATTTGGGCCAACACCTTAGCATCGCCAAATACATCGAAATGTACTGAACCGACCGGACACCCAGTAATGTAAGAATACTATTTTTGGAATCCTCCATTACCCCTTTACTGAAGCTTGCTTCTGACTTGTCGAAGTTGATTCATTGCCATGAAACCCTTTCGTATTAACTCAATATATGATTGAGGACTTTGCCTTCCTCCGAGCTGGCCTTGATAAAAATGAGGGAGTCGTCTGGGAAAAAAAAATGAGAAATAGATGGGATGTTCGAACCGACATAGATACCGTGTAGGACATTGTCACGTTCCGGCAGCGACAAATATGAAAAGGGAGTATGCAATTTTACTCGGTAGGGATGAATGAGGCTCGCACTTCACGAAGAAACAAAACATTTTAAAGAGTATTTTGTACTTCAAAATTTTTTTACTAAAGTTTACTTTCATTTCTAACTAGTTGTTGGCCCGTGCTATGCACGGATTGTGAGAACGTATATTTTTTTGAAATATTATGTTAACTTTATGTCAAATTTTATTACAGTTTTGATTTAAGGGACCCGGCGAATAGACATGTGTCAATTAGATACATTTTTTCTTTACACCAATCATCTTCTAATGAGATGATATATTTCTCTAATTTCATTTGCTCGGATTCATTGCACCCGGTTCATAAGAGAATTTCTCCAGATTCATTACCTAAATAGTAAATACCATACGAATGACAATATAAAACAAAATGCATAACACATAAATATCAGTCCATTCTTACAAAAATTATAATCTCAATTGTTTTGCATTAATTTTATTTTATAATCACAAAAAGGAAATTTTCATAAAGGGTTGTAAATAGGAAATGAAAATGCTTTAATTTCCATTTTTCTTTTAAAAACGGTTTTAATTGTATTTATTATTAGCATAATTAATGTTAAGGTGTATTGTTTAGGGAGGGATGTCAATGGTTAACCTACCCGCAGGTATCTAATACTATCCGCTTCTAATTGGTCTACCCATACCTGGTCTAAAAGGGTACGGAACGGGGATGAAATTTAAAACACTACCCGCGACGGGCATGAGATTACCCTCCAGGGTACTCGGTAGCCGTGATATATTCGAGAGTAATGGGTACGCGTACATGTACCCGTCCCGTCTCGTTAAAAAATAATACATAATTCATACACTCAATAAAATTTGTTTTGACAAAGTATACACATTAAAATATTACTAAATAATGTAAGATATGTTTATAATAATGTCTCATTATTTGGTGAAGCTCATTACAAATAAACACAGTATTATAGTTCATTTATGTATGGATGTTTTTGGACACTTTTTTCAAAAAAAATCATGTTTTTTTGTTTAAGTTGTAATTTGTTAGTGTATATAATGTATAAACGGGTATGGTTATCCGCGGGTACCCGCTATTTACACGGATAAGGGTATGAGATTGCAAAAGTGTTTCGTTAGGGTAATTATACGGGTATGAAAATGACATTAGTCACGAGTACCCTATATTAAACTAAATGACACTAAAATTTCTCATGCAGAGAGATTTTAGAAATAAGGAAATGAAATTTTATTAAAAAAACTAATAATCCCTCAAAATAAGGAAAAATTGACACGTAAGAAAATAAACCAAAAAAAAAATGAAAGCTCGACAACTCATCGTCATTGTTACTCCTTTAATTTAATAACTATATATATATAGTTTTCGAGAAATTATAGAGTATAATTTAGGCAAGGGAAATGAATCATTTGAGATTTTTTGCGCATTTTTTATTTTTATTATTTTCTTGAATTTTGACTTATTGTTTTAGAAATGAGTTTACAAAAATAATATAATCGACTAAAAGTGTTTCAATAAGCACCACATGTTTACTCAACCCATGTTTCCTAAAATTCATAAATATAACTTTTATAAATGATATTAAAAATGAAAAATCAAATCACGGTCAAAATTTTGAAAAAAAAACATATTAAAAATATCTTAATCTTAATTGGAAATTAAGTACTTGATAATTTCAAAACAAACTGAAAATTAAATTAATAAGTAAACAAAATGTGTTCTTTTAGAAAATATAGTTATTAATTGCGAAAATGAATAACTAATTTGTTCCGAATTTTTTTTATTGAAATTTAATTGTTCTGAATTTAAGTTAAGGTAAAAATAATTGATTGAATAGTTAATGATGGTAAGTAAAATCATATTAACTGAAAATTAAATATTTAATAATTTTAAAAGGCAATTAAAATTTCTATTAATGTATGAGCCATTTATTATTATTTATATATTGCCTTATTTCAAATTATTAATTATTAATATGTAAACTAGGTGTAGGCTATGGTCACTTTGTTTTTCCTTTACTTTGTCTATATTTTGTCTTTTTCACCATTTGATTAGTTTCTAACACATGATCCAATGGTTGACAAAACAAAGTAATGGTTACTTTGTGAAAAACAAAATGACCATAGAATATCCATGTAAACTATATCATTTTTTGATACTAATTGAAATATAAAATCGGAAAATAGGAAAGTAAATCACGTAATTGAAATCTAAAATTGCAAAATAAGAAAGAAAATAATGACAATATTAATATTTGATTTGAATCTAAATTAATGGAAAAAATAAATCAAAAAATTGAGAATTTGACACGTAAGCATTTTTTGAGTGAAAAAAAGAAAACGATGACACCTCATCGTTATTGTTACTTCTTTATATTATATATAGATTGATATAATATGAAAAATATGTAATTGACATTGTCAATATTGGCTTTTTTATTACTTATTTCGTTACTCACTAGAAAGCTATACAACCAAAATTAAATTATGACTTTGAATTTGATATTTTGAATAAAGGTGTTGTGAGTAGTAATTTGAGTAAAAGAAATCATCAATAATTTTAATATTTTTATCTAATCTTCTTAATATTTAATTAGTGTTTAAATTCTGATTAATTGATTATGAAAATGCAATAAAAGCTAAAAATATATAATTAAGAAGGAGAAAATACTTTTACTCGTCGTCGCATTTTTACACTTTAATACATAAATTTTAATTTTAATGAATATTGAAAACACGATTGGTCCTTCTAGATATATATTATATACACATTTTTTAGATATGCACTGTCAACATTTATTCTAAGAGTTGGAAAATCTACAAATTGATTTACCATGATAGTAAGAAAGAGATCTTGATTCCTCAAAGAAAAAAAGAAAAAAAAGAAAGAGATATTGAGAAATGTTTAAATTATTTCAAAGTGGCAAGGGTAATTAATTCCAAAGTGGTAAGGGTAAGGGTGTAATTAATCCTGAAAACGCATAAAACGGTGCGTTTCATTAGGTTGGATGTTGAAAAGAGGGGTTTTGTTGATCATCGAGTTTAGAATAGAGATAAAAAAAATGGCGTGCGTACATGATCATAGCTGTGAAGATCACGATTGCTCCTCTAGCTGGTCTCTATACAAGCACATTGACCTACCCAAGGTCTTTCTCAATTCTGTTATTTTTATTGTCAGTTAATCCGTTACTGTTTGTTATTTTATCAGTCTCCTCTTTTTGATTCATAATTCTATTATTTCTGGATTTCAAATGCTTCTGTTTCGGCTGTTGTTAGGTATCCGCTCTTAACGAAGCTGTTCGCGGAAGTGCTAAGTCGGTTTTTAAACCGTGGGAGCAACGCCTTGACCTCAATGGAGTCAGTATACTATACTATACTACACTCTCTTTCATTTCTTTTGTTGAATTATTGTTCCTATCTTTGTTTTCTTTCTTTCTAGGAACACTTGGAAAGCAATGAGGCTGATCCCGAGTTACTTGTTTATATCCCGTGAGTCGCTCTTTCTTTTTTCCTTACTTCTAAAACTACTCAATAAGGTTTCATTTTATAAGTTGATGAATTGATGAGCTGTATTCCGTCTTTTATATGCCGATGGCTCCTCATCTTGAATCTTAATCTACAATTTGAACAAGTGCACTTTCAGTTCACTTTGATGTTTTAACACTCATAGGGATGTGAGGCTGCATGCTCTGTCGTTATTTTGTTCATGTGCTTGCTGGAAATGTTACTTTTTATAAATTTGAACGTCTTTCACATTTTTAAACAACTACCACTGCTGTAAACCAAATTCTGGTTTGAATGTAACCATTTACTTTAGAGGAAACTAAAGCTGTTCTTTTTCTTTCTTGTGTTTCTCTTTGTTGATGATTTGATTATTCCACTCTCACTGTGATTCATTTCACATGGCCCTCATCTTTAGTAACAATATTCGAAGTTTTTTTTTTCTGTTTTCATTTTCCATGGATCATTTTTTTAAATCATCGATGTTGTTGCATATTCTTTCCTTGTAAAACTTGGTTCTATGACTGTTTTCCTCATCTCTGTTTTGCGTTTAACAGATTCACGACAGATGTTAAGATAAAGAGCATTTCAATTGTTGGTGGTGTGGATGGAACAAGTCCTTCAAAGATGAGAGCGTGAGTTCGTCCTCTACTTTTCTGATCTGTCTTCTTAATTTTGTATTGTAGCAAATATTTTCAAATTTAATGTTCAATTAAGGAACGGCATTGAAGCTGCAATTTCTAGCTTTCTCATTGTTTGCCAAGCTTGTCGTGTACTTGTGTCATTAGATGTATGTCTTACCCTTTCTCCCCATCAGGGTTTCTTTTTAGTATCATATTTCTTCCTGCAAGTAGTTGTGTTAGCTTCTTAGACATAGATCAAATGTATGACTGTAATATTTTACTTACATCAGTCCGTTGTATGATATTCTTTCTTAATTTTTTCATTCACCTGATACATTTCTTTTGATACCACACACTTATATGTTCTTTACCTTTGGAACCTATTTTAGGTTCATCAATCGAGATGCCATGGATTTTTCTGATGCTCAAAGTATGCAAGCCATTCAGGTATTCTTTCACCTCAACTTGTTGGTGAGTTAATTGATAATCAGCGCTGAATTTAATTAAGAGATCTTTTTCCTTCCATTTAAGGAGTGGGATTTGGTGGAAAATTTACAAGGAGTGTTAGAGTACCAGACAAGGTAATCATTCCTTTTCAAACTCTTACGATCCTTTATGAATGTAATTTGTTGCATTTTGTAGAAATACACAATGTCAAGTTGGCAATTGCATTTTGTTATTACCATGAATTTGGGGGTGATGATCTGTTATCTTCTATTCGTATTGTCATATTGAATTCATGTGAACAGATATGCCAAATTTCAAGGTGTGGCAAGTATTACACTGCACTTCCCTGATAGTTTTTCCGGTGATATAAGTAGGATACACTATATTGGCTTTAAAGGTGAAGCTACACAGGTAATGCTGTTCAAGATCAAGTTTGGTGGTATCATTGATTTATTTTCTGAAGAAAGCAATATTAATTGGACCGTTTTTCATGTCTGTAATCAACAGTTGAAGAGGGATGTTGTTGCAAATATTGTTTATGAAATCAGGCCGAATCCTTCTGACCACAAGTAAGTGTTGACTGCCTTTCTAAAATGGTAATGAACAATGAATTTTGACCATAATATAAATTTCAAGGCAACATGAAACATGTTTGATCTTCAGGTGATTAGTGTCAGATTCATTGGCATCTTCTTGTTCTTTAAATTAAATCTATTTGAATTTTTGTCTAAAACTCACTCTAGTTTTTTTGTGGACATACTTTTTGTTAAAAGCTCTTTTCTTACATCGTGAAGATTACGCCTAATGCTTTTTCATACTAGTTGATACTGTTACTTATGGTGACAATATAACTAGACAAAATCAGCTAGAATCACATTGTTTATTATAGCTTCTGTGTGTCCTCTTTTAAAAAAATGTGTAAATTAGTTGTAGTTCTTTGCCTAGGAAATTTCTATTCATGCTAATCTGTTGTTTAAAATGTTATGATAATCATCTTCAATCCCAATGCGTCATGTCAAGTTTCAGGAGATTTCTAGCATCTTAATATACCAGAATGATCGATTTATTGGATTACTAGGACAAGGCATGCCTTAGAACATTAATAATCTGTCTAACCATATGCACATGTCAAATCCAATTTGGAAATGTTTGCCTCACCAATTGTTCCTAACTGTTACGTGCTTGTATTGTTTTATTTGTTTGTTCACGTAATGATGGATTATGCAGGACTAGTGCTGAAACGAATAACTTTTCGCGAGTGGAATGAAGAAAATAACTGAGCAAGTTAAGTGTGCTGTGATGTTCTGAACTTCAACAAACTTTGTAAAAATCTGATGATGGAATTAGGCTTAAATGTTCTATATCCTTATGTGTCATTCCTTCTCTTCGAATGTTGCCTTTGGTATTGGAAGAAGAAGAAGAAAACATTTGAACTTTTTAGGGTTTTTTTATCTACAAAATAAAAAGTTCTAAACTGCAAATACTGCATAGCTTTTGCTGAAGTTACACATTGCACCAAACACTTACTTGATGCTTGTCGTGCAGTGCTGTGAATGGCGGTTCTGAGTATGTGAAAGTTTAACATCTTATGGGTTAGTAAATATTTCTGAAGGTCCATACCGTACCATGATGTCCCCGTCGAGGAATATCTTTGTGGTTTTGTGGAATGTTTGAATTGTTGAACTAAAACCAACAATTTTGGTAAAATAGTGAAATTTAACTATCCTTTGTGCTAATGCTAGTCTGAAATTCGTTATACTGAAAGTTTTAGTGCTCATGTATGAACTTATAGATAGCACATTTCAACTTGACTTCTATATTGCTCTTTCACCCCTAATCTTTTACTTTCTGTTTTCACTGGTACTAAATAATGTCTCAATTGCGAGAAGTT
Source organism: Euphorbia peplus (assembly GCA_028411795.1). Taxonomy (NCBI): domain Eukaryota; kingdom Viridiplantae; phylum Streptophyta; class Magnoliopsida; order Malpighiales; family Euphorbiaceae; genus Euphorbia; species Euphorbia peplus. The sequence goes on from CP110840.1 coordinate 28,598,457, forward strand.
TCATTATAAATAAAAAATATGATTAAAAAGAAAATTAAAATATGTTAAAACACTATTGGCTTGTCCATTCACTGTAGAATTTTTTATTGCCAGCCATTCAATTTCTTACAATGAACAAAACTTACTATGTCATTAGGATAATAAAAAAATTTACCAATTAAAAATATTCAAATTTTCACAGTTTACCTCTCATAATTTAGGGATTAGGAGGCTGAATTTGTTTAATTTCATTTAGGTGGTAGATTGATTAAAGCTTTTTATATACACAACTCAGTTGTGGGTTAGGATTTGTATTTTGATTTAGCAAGTACTCAAATCGTTCTCATCATCTCATAATTGTTTCTGAAATTCAGACAGAGCTCCAATACTAAAAGGTTGCAACTTTTACCGCAACCAGAACATGACTATGTTGGGCCTGCAGAGATTTGCAGGGGAGAAGGGTGTTATTATGGCTTTCAGTTTCTGCAATTCTTGACAATCCACAATATCATGCTACATGTTTCCAATGTTCAGGGAATTTTGGGCAGAATCCATCCAAGTTTGCTTAAACACATTTCCGATTTGTCGTTAATTTCACACGAACTGAATTTCTCTTTAAGTAATTAAGATTCAATTAAACAGGTTCAAATTTGTGTAAATGTTATTAGGATAACCACAGCTAAATTGGTAAATGTTATTAAGATTTCAGATCACTAAAATCAAAATGGGTGTAGGAAAGTTTCACCTGAATTATTTAGTAACCCCAAATCCCTAATTAAGTGAATTGAAATCTGAATCCCTAAACTAGTAGAAAATCAAAACAAATGAAATATAGCTGCTTTAAATTTGAAGGGAGGCACGCTAGGCAGCAAATAACTCCCTCCAATCGTGAAGCAGCATTGAAATATAGGCACCATGCAAAAGATGATTCGGCATTTTAATAATTTCACCAAAATCACCCGTGTCTGACGGGATGCCATTTCTGAATCAAACACAACTAAAAGAATATTGCCGAATGATTGTGTCTTGAAATCGTTTACAGCCGATCTCAAGGGTCTTACTTCCGGCGATAAATATGGGCTCTACGCGGCAGTCCGGTCGCCATTGAGCGGCGCCTGCTGCTGACTCAGGTAAGAGCCCACTCATTAATTTAACCCTAATCCTAACCCTAATGAGCAAATCTGAAATTAAGAAGATGAGATCTGGACGCAGAAACTGAGGCAGAGAGAGGAATCATAAAAGTACGAGGGTGGGATATCGAGTGTCAAACATTTGATTTATATAGTGGTAACAATTCTCTCAAACCCTAAATCTTGGACTCATGCTCAATTACAATCCTAGACATCTTGGTTTGCTTATTTACTATATTGCTCATTGCTGCGTGGATTTTATATTACCACACGCCTGGTACGCCTCCATAAAAGACCCTCCATACATAAGCACACACGTGTTCCACCCTAAAGATACAATGACAATATTTTTGTATAAATAAATAACATGAAACCAATAACTATAAAAAGCTGTTTCTAGTTCATCCAGGAAAGAATAATCAGTCTCAATCTCAAAAATTAACATGAAATAAGCGGGTCAATTTTTCACATGGTGAGATAAAAGGTTTGAAATTTGAATTTTAATTCGATTTTTTCTTCAAATAATCAACAAAACATTAAATTATTACTAATTATTAGCTCTCGATCTTATTTGTGTCCGCCTCTCATGTTGCCCATAATTTAGCTAGAAAAGTTATAGGACCTATTTGATAAAGCGTTTCGTGAGAGTATATAGCGTTTCGTGGAAGCATATATCATTTTTATTCCAATTTGATGATATACATGTGTTTGGTTAAAAAATTTAAACTACAACATCTAGCGTTTTGGAAGCAAAACGAAGCGTTTCACATGTAAATGTTATATCCATATTAGTCTTTGACCAAATTACCCTGACTTATTATTATTATTATTATTTATAAGCGTTTCACAACTGCTACTTTTATTTTATTTTTGTAAGTTTTTCAAATACTAATTACCCAACAGTTATCTGCAAACAGCAATAGCAATAATAATAGCAAATGCAATAGCTAACATCAACAACTGCAAAACTAACGGCGTGCCAAATAAACCCATAGTGTATTTTTGTGTTTTGAAATTCCAAATTTTGAAGGAGAATAAAGATCTTTTTGGGGTTTGATTGTAAATTATGGGCCGCATTTAAATAAATTGGGTTAAACATATTAATGGAGTAGTTTTAGAATTAGGCGAGCAACTCCCCTTTGCGTAGCGACCGACCTTCAGAGATGGTGGGTGGCAATAGTTAGTAATACTACTGAATTAGTCTTGTTCTGACTGCCTTCCTTTCATTCTACACTTTTGACCTTTCTTCCATTTCCATTTTTATATATTTCTTTTCTTCTTCTTCTTCTTCTTCTTCATCTTCTTTATTATTAAAATCATAGATAGAAATGGAGGCTTCTTCAATTTCCGGTGGACTTCATCAGCAGATCAGACTCTCTTCTCCCGATCCTAAACCGTATGTCTCAATTCTTCTTTTATTCTTATTATTATTTTATATTCTTCTTTTATTCATCATCCACTAAATTAGGTCATTTCATATTTCCGCAATCGCCTTCAATCTCTTCTTATTATTTCACTGTTTGAATTAACATTTAGATGAGGAAGGAGATAGGATGAGATATATATATATTAGGGTTTTCTTTCGGGGATTTTAGAGCTATTATCAAGGGATTTCAATTTCTTTTCTACTTGCAGATCATGCCATCGAGCCTCATCTGTCACGTCTCTATCGTGCCGATCACGAGAATCCGACAAGTATTGTACCCAAGCAATAAGGGTTTCAAGTTCTTGTTCAAATGATAGAACTAGAAGTTGTATTACCATATCCGGGGGATCGAGAAATCTAACTTGTGCAGCAGCTTCACCTGGAGTATGCCCATATGATGACTCTTTCGTTGATACTCAGTCACACGCTACAAATGATAGAGTTGGTGTGCTGCTTTTGAATCTTGGAGGTCCCGAAACACTTAATGATGTTCAGCCGTTTTTGTTCAATTTATTTGCAGATCCTGTATGTTCATTTATTCCGTCTCTTCTATCGATTATTTTGATATTTGAATCAGGGGATCATATAATAATAATAATAATAATAATAATGTCAATGTCATATTACAGGATATCATACGACTTCCTAGGTTGTTTCAGTTTCTTCAGCGTCCTTTAGCTCAGTTGATTTCTACACTCCGCGCTCCTAAAAGTAAAGAAGGCTATGCTTCCATAGGAGGTGGCTCACCTTTGCGTAAAATTACAGATGAACAGGTAAATTACAAGCTCCTCTAAACTTGTGCCTTTTTTTTGTGCATGTGTTATTTCTAGTTTGGGTGACATTGATTTATCTTTATGCTTTCTTTGTTTCCATTTTCAGCACCGTGTGTAATTGAGTATGACTTTATTGTTTCTAGATGTTCTCATACTTGTTTGTTTCAGGCACAGGCAATCAGAATGGCCTTAGAAGCAAAGGGCATGGCTGCAAATGTATATGTTGGAATGCGGTATTGGTACCCCTTCACTGAAGAGGCTATTCATCAGGTGACACTCCATTGTTTTTTTTTAACTTGCAAGTATTTAGAGGCTCACTATGAAGTTTGTAACGACGACTTATTGAACTTGCAATTTTTTTATATTTCGTTGACAGATCAAACGCGACAGGATTACAAGACTTGTTGTACTTCCACTTTATCCACAGTTCTCCATCTCCACAACTGGGTCAAGCCTCCGTGTGCTTGATAATATATTCAGGTATTTATCTGCGCAACTTTTTCATTTTCTTAATTATTTTTTTTATTTGTTCTGCTTATCAAAAGGTGCTTGGTCCTTTGTCAACCTCATTTAACATAAGTGATCATTCAGGGAAGATGCATATCTATCAAGATTGCCTGTCTCTATTATACAGTCTTGGTATCAAAGAGAAGGCTATATTAAGTCTATGGCTGACTTGATTGGTAAAGAGCTACTGCAATTTACAAAGCCTGAAGAGGTGCGATTAACTATTCATAGGTTTAATTTACATTATATAATGCCCACAACTTCAGAATTTTGAGATTTGTTTGTAATGTATATGCCATTTGTTTATTCAGACTAATTATAATTATTTATTATATTCCCTGAACACTTAGGTCATGATATTCTTCAGTGCTCATGGAGTGCCAGTAAGTTATGTGGAGGATGCAGGAGATCCATACAAAGATCAGATGGAGGAGTGTATATATTTAATCATGCAGGAATTAAAAGCTAGAGGATTTGACAATGATCATACTCTTGCTTATCAGGTTAGTTTGTTCGTTCCAATTACTGATTCATTTTCCGTAGCCCCACAATATTATGGTTAGTAATTTCTTGTTCGTGTATTCATATAACGCTTTAATTATTTCCTAAACCTCTATCGCAATTTCTTTGCAGAGCCGAGTTGGGCCTGTACAATGGCTGAAACCTTACACTGATGAAGTTCTGGTTGAGCTTGGCAAGAAAGGGGTGAAAAGTCTTCTAGCTATCCCAGTAAGGTAAACAAAAGCTGGCTTGTCTGCTATACATACTTACAGTGGATAGAAGTTTGAGAAGTCATTAGTTTCAGTGCCCGTATGCATTTGTGGCTTTTGTTATTTATAGGCACTTGGTTGGCATCTTTAGTGATTAGTAATAATTATCTATTGGAAGGAAGGAATTATAGCAATATAGAGTTTTCGTGGAGTTATTTTTCAAAGTAGTTGATGTCACGTAAACTAGCAGTGCATCTCACTTTTTTTGGAGGTATACTCCATTTTTTAGTGAAGTCGGTGGTCATATTTGAGTTCTTTGCAGCAAAGATAAGTAGTTGAGATGAATGAAGTACATGTGCACTTTTGCACTTCGTGTAGAATTTCAGTACAGAACCGTGCATGCTTTATGGAGAAGCTGACTTAATTATATGAAATTCCAGCTTTGTGAGTGAGCATATAGAGACCCTTGAAGAGATAGACATGGAGTACAGGGAGTTAGCACTTGAATCTGGCATTGAGAATTGGAGACGTGTACCGGCTCTCGGTTTGACCTCATCTTTCATCTCAGACCTTGCCGATGCAGTGATGGAAGCCCTACCTTCAGCAAAAGCCATATCAAATGCAGAGACCACCTCAGAAGAAGCTGAATATGATCCATTTAGCTATGCTGTGAAAATGTTCTTCGGGTCAATCTTAGCGTTTGTTTTGCTCTTATCCCCGAAAATGATCCTTGCTTTCCGGAATCATGTTTTCTGATGCTGATTGAGAAAATTACTAATCAATTCCATATGACGTTTGAGAATGCCGTCTCATGGAATTAATCAGGATTCTGATTTAGTCTCTTATTTCCTGTTGTTTACGGATGTACACACAAAGAGCAAAAGGAAGGAACAAATTTTACTAGAGTTGGAGTTCCTTCTTATTAGAATGTCATGTGATGACATATACAAAGTTAAATCTAGATTTCTGTTCTTGTTTGTAGTTATTATATTTTTTGGGGTAGATTCTAAAATAAAATTCTTGTGGTTACATTGTTTCCAGAAATGGTGTTTGTGGTTTATTTTTTTCAAAATTGTATCAGTGGTTATATAAACTTTTTGTGGCTATATAAACTTGTATAAATTTTTCAAATTGAAGACACCTAAAATTTGATCTTATAAAACTAGATTTTTTTTCCAGAATTAAACTTGTTCAGTTTCACATTTTATTACGAATGGCTTTCAATTGCCGTTCGAAAACTGTCAGCTCTAAATGTCTACAACACTGAGATTCCAAAGTAAAAAATGGAAATGCACAGTTTCAGAAACAGTATAACCTCAAAGGTTTTTCTTTTGAAAGTTTGCTTAACCTCCTTTTCTTAGAGATTGCAGGATTTATTGAAATTGGACTTTCAGTTGTTTACCATTCACTTGGTCGATAGTGTAGATCTCCTGGACATAACCATCTTCTTTGCTGCTTATGAAATGAATATTTTCATCAGATTAGAACATGGTTACTTATGAGCATGCTAATAACTAACGAGAACAAACGTAGTAATTATTCCTTGCTATTTAAAATTTTATGCAAAACGAACAATGTTGGGTCATTATGTAGCAATGGATTTCCATTTCAGTAGTTAAAAGGTACAAAAGATCGGAACTCTATAATTTCAACTCCAAAAGGCGGATATGAATGCAGCACTCAAACATAGTAGCCAGTAAAAGTGAACCCTCGACCTACGATTTCACCAGCACAAAACCAACCAAAGCACTCTAACCCAAACAAAGCTGCTATAGTAGCTTCTTCCACCTTCATATCCTGCTTGTTTTTCCATAGCTGCTTTACATATTCAACCTCCTTCTGAAATGCTTCATATCGCTCCGGAATACTGATTGAAAAAGCAGTTTGAAGAGTGTGTCAGCCAATGTATTATTTATGTAGAATAGCATGAAATGTGACAAGCTACCATTGTAATACAAATAAACAATTTTTGAACAAGACTTCTTAACTTATCGACAACACCAAATAGAGATAGATAACCTTCACATTAACTAATCTAATTAATATTAAGGAAAAAATATACAACATTACGTACGAGACTATGTTGTATGGCTAGTCCTTGAGATGAGCAGTCACTCCACTCTAGTGTAGTCTAGTTATTCAAGAATGTCATGTACCAATTCGAAATCTTTGCTGAAAATAATTCGCTTATCGACATCAAATTTAATTCAAATGCCATGTGTATTAACTTTAGCAGGCCACCATGTAAACACTCAAAGTTAAAAGCTCTGACAGAAGACAGTGATTGTCAACTGTATAGAGGAAGAAGAAAATGATGAGGTTCTAAATAGATGTGCATTGGTAAACACAGCATTCCATCAACATTTGTGTGCTAGGAAAGAATTAAAACTAGAGGAGAAAAAAAGAGCCAATCACAATCACACCAGTACCATATTTGTAATCTTCGAAGTCCTTATTAAGATATATTTCCAGAGATATTGTCGTCTCACATTCTTCAGTTATGTAGCATTGCAATTTTGAAAATTTTGAATGAGTTTTGCACATCACTAAACCTATGAAGCACAACTCTTCCAGGAGGTTGGAGTGTCCGTGTCAGACACGTGGACACCGGACACAGCGGGGGACACTTCGGAACACTTCTGAGAAATAAAAAAACCCCAAAGCTAACCATCTAAGAAACAAAAACTTCAAGATGCTTTCTTTCCTTGTTGGCAAGGATGGATCCAGTTCTTCTTTTCTATCTTCTCTAATTGACGAAGCTTTCTCTTCCAAATCCAGATTGTTTTCTCTTAAGTTGCAATTGGTTTTGTTCGTCACCTTCAATTTCAATCTTCAATTTCAATCTAATATGTACAAGAGGCAGGGTAGAATTATGCAGGCAGCTCACCCTGACTAACACTGTTGACTAATCGTCCTAGTTCACATTTCACTCTTTGGGCTCTTTCTGGGCATGATCTAGCTACATTAGTAGCTCATTATCCATATGAATTATATACATAGATATATATATATATATATGCCGTGTCCCTGCCACACCCATGTCTCGTATTTTTTAAAAATGCCGTTTCATGTGTCCGAACCTGCATCCGTGTCCATGCTTCATAGCAACGAAGTGGTTGAACACTAGTATTGTGTATGCTATTCTAATAGAGAGGCAGAAGAAAGATTTTCTTCACCGTATCTCCTCTCTATATAATATAGATTGAATTAATTTTGTATATCTTGCATTGCTAAAATGATCGAGCAGTATGCAATAACTATGTATTATACATACTGTGTTAATGGATCAGTGGAAGTATACTTTTCTTCACAGAGTTTAAAAACAGGCACTTCTAATCCCCAAGCTTGAAATAAAATCATGTCACATGTGTCATCTTTTGACGGAAACATGTTAATGCAACGATAAAATCATAATGTTCAGTTCCTATTTCAATACTAATTTTGATAAATTTAATATCCATATTAGTCACCATTCAATAGTATTTGATCATTTCACCACACGAAAAAATATATTAACTAGAGTGTGCCTTTCTCTGTTAACATAAAAAGAGTGAAAAAAAAAAGGAACAACTTTGTCAAAATACTATGACAAATTAGAGATTCAAAAAAATAACATGACGGAATTTGACTCCTTTTCAGACCTAAAATGCAAATATTAAAACAGCAAGGAGACAAGCATGTATTCCAAGGGGAACTTGAGGGTCTTGATTGTAATAGCAGTACAAACTCAAACGCCATCAAAACCAGCATGATTCTTCCTCAGCAGCATATAACATAAGTAGGTGTTACAAAGTAGGACAATTTCAGTGTAATACGTACAGGTGATATATACACAAAAAAATGTTATCCTACTATGTTCTCCTAAGCCGTCAAGCACGTGATTAAAGTGGTTCAAGTATTGGATCATACCAGGGTTAAAAGCATGGTGATGGGGACACAAATGAGAGAGCTTTGAGTGTTGAGAGAAGAGAGAGGGGCCTATACGCCTCGAATTTGGTCTGGCATGTCGGTCTAGGGTACCGTAAGGTTTAGACCAAATGAAAAATATATATTCCTAAACAAGCAGTAGTCTTGAACAAGATATTCGTGCAATACATGAGGGTTTAGCCGTTTAGAGCAACAATTACGGACTCCAAATGCAATTCAAAGTAACTCAAATAAAGGATTGATGAAAACATTGATATAACAAGAGTAAACACGTAATGAATAACAAGGATTAGAATAGCGGAAAAGGATGGACCTAGCAAGACGAGTGTAAAACAATTGCTTCGACAGAAGATTGCAAGTCTCAACGGTGGGTGGTTCGTGAATGTAGTTCTTGTTCTGCTCTAATACCTGCTTGTAGTAAGAAACACCATGCTTCCCTACCACCTCAGAGACCTGACTCGCCTTTGATCGCAGCTGACTTAGCTTTGATGCCATTCGATTGGATTGGATTCCCCTGCAATCAAAATTAATGCAACAAAAATCAACCAACAATGTTATATATCAAGTAGCACCAATTGAATCAACTTACTACCAGAATTACAACAGCTCACTATACAATATATATACATTTTTGGTAAGTTAAGGGTAGGCCTACCCAATTGCAAGGAAAAGGCTAACTACAGACCTCGATGAGGGTTAACAGTGGAGTTTACAGATCGTCAATATGAAGTGACTTACCACTTGAACCGACTCACATCTCATTATGTAATATATGAGCACATTAAATTGAAGACCAAAGTAAAAAACAAGAATAAAAGGAAGATAACTAAACAGAAGATCTACCTTGTCGCTGCCTGGTAATTACAGTCGCACTTTCTTCTTTTCTATCCTTTCATTTGCTTTTCTTTTTATATATACACATAGACAAGGGTTTTATTGGAATTGCACTACGTCTCATCCACTCTACAGAGATCAAAGACTTCCCCATAATTCTAAGTGACTTAATATAAATTAATAATGTTGGTACCGAAATATTCTATTAATTTTGCGACTTATTATTATATTGATAAATTAATAATTTATTAATTTAAAAAGGTTTTACGTATGACTTTTAAATTTCCAAATTCAATATACTAAGTACAACGTATATTTAAAGTGCAATGAGAAGATTTCAAGATGAAATCACAACTTTTTGTTGCAATGTATATGTCGAGAATCGTCTGGTTCTTCCCAACTATTTGTTGCAATACGAGAAGACAATGTCTCAAGTTTTAAGTGCAATGAGGAGATTTAAAGATAAAATCAATATAGATTTGAAGTTCAACAAAAAAACAAGTGACTATAGATTTATTTTTTACTAGACAATCTTAGATTTTTGAAGTGTATCATACACATATGTATATGAAATCTTTTAGTAATTATTAATTTATAATTTCGTTGAGACCAATATATATATACACTGGAATTTCAAAAAAGTTATTATCTTATTATTTTATCGATTGAGATTCAATTTTATACTGATCCCAAGTTGGCACTAAACAAATTTTAAATTTTATCGAGCTATTAATTTATCAAGTATTAATTTATAGAGCTTCTACTGTATAAACAGTTTCATGAATTTCTCATTTTTTTTACTTATCTTTCTCAACTTAAAGGACAACCTATTAACCACCTGAACTTGTACTTTTTTATTCCATTTAGCCATCTCAACTTGTGAAATATAACTCATTTTGTCCTTTTGTACTGACATGCCATAATATAAGTGGTAATAAAAAGTTCATATCACATGACCATAAAAAGAGCAAAGTGGATCACATTTACAAGTTGAAGGGGTTAAATGGAAAAACATTACAAGTTTAGAAGGGTAAGTGAAAAACAATTACAAGTTCAGGTTGCTAATAGATTGTCCCTTAAGTCGAGGAGGCTAAGTGAAAAAAATGGACAAGTTTAAAGGATTACATATGTATTAAGCTATTCTAAATTACTCTCAACTTTTTATTCTCTTATTCGCCCTAATTAACTCATTATTGTTTTTAGATAAACTACTACTAGTATATAATATACTTACTAGCCAAAAGATTTGTCTTATATTTTTCCTTGCAATTCATATTAGCCTAACTTAATAAATTGATTTCTACCAATTTGATGCAAACAATCCAAACATAAGACCATTATGTACATACTATTGCTCAGTTCGAAATGTGTATCACCTACACATAAATTTTACAAATGCTTGCAATTTGCTCCATCCTCTTAATAAATCAAACTTGATACAAAGAAAATAGAATATATAACCTAACACAATTTACAGTTTTAATTTAACCTCAATTCAATTATTTTATTACTCTGTTACCTTGGAAATATAATTTGTTTATCTTCTTATTAGCTGTGTTAATATAATCTTCGTTAAGAGCTTTTCCGATACTATTTGTAGGTGTCAACAGTTCTCAATTCAATGCTACACAAACACAATTAATCTAATACCAATTCTTATCTGCAGTAGGCTTGACAAATTTAGCTGTATAAAACAATTAGACTAACAATTATATTCATTCACAACATTTCAAACAAGTTGTATAAACATATTTTGTTGCTAGTGATCTTCGTCAATTCCGCTAAGGTACAGTTCTATCATTTTGAATATTCAACTGACACAATCAACCTGAGACCTTAAGGTTCTTGATATAATGTCAACATCTTCTGAGCTCCAACTAAGAAGTTCCAAGGAAACTTTACAATCTAAAAGGAAAAAATCAGTGAAAACCATAAAAGGTAAAGAATTCACCATTAATTCTCATGGACAGCATTTCACTAACCCTTGTCTAGAAAACACTAAGACAATAGATTTAAGAAACCTTCAACAGAATGGTTAAAATGCATGAAGAGCTAGTGAAGCATTACAAACCAGAGAAGATATAACCAGAAGAAAGTAACTGCAAGAACAATATAGTTATCGGACAACAACATAATACTTGGGTCCATCTAATACAAGATACCTTAAAACTTAAAACTCAATTAATGTCTTTCTTTCCCAACTACAAAACCTGACTACGCCCTAAAAGCATCATTACACAAAATCCACCATCATGCTTATCACTAACTTTGAGGCGACGTCTTGGCAACCCCACTCTGTGACGTACCATTACCATCACCTGAATATGCTGCTGCTGCAGCAGGAGGCTGAGAATAGCCAGTACCATAAGAAGTATTGTAAGGTGGTGCCCCCTGTCCATAACCTGATTGCCCGTAAGCAGCACCATACCCTGACTGTGCACCTGTTGCATTAAAACCAGATGACGTGCGCTGCGTACCTGATTCTGGTTGAGCATAACCAGATGCTGCATATCCTTGCTGGCCATAACCTCCAGCAGAGGTAGGTGATTGCTGAGGCTGTCCATAATTTCCTGGAGGTTTCTGTGATGGGGGAGCACCATAGCCGGATCCATATCCAGATTGAGCAGGTGGTTGGGTTCCATACCCAGCTTGGGAAGTTGGGGGGGCTCCATATCCTTGTTGGCTAGTTCCTTGAGGCTGCTGCCCGGTAGCATACCCTGGCTGAGGCTGACTTGGTGCTTGAGTAGAGTCTCCTTGAGCCCCATATGGAGGAGTATGTCCTTCTTGAGTTGCACTACCATAATTGGGAGCAGTATACCCCTGCTGCTGTTGATCATATGCTGCTGGTGGCTGACCATAACCTGATTGAGTATAGCCACCATAGCCATCATGGGCATAACCTTGTCCCTGATGGTTATAACCAGAAGCAGCTTGTTGACCATAATTGTAACCAGAGCTATCAGCTTGAGCTGCAGAGCCGGCAGGAGTGGTTTGTGGCTGTGAAGAAGCTTGTTGGTTGTAATAATCATAACCCTGGCCAGCCTGCTGCGTGGCAGATGCATTTGACTGCTCCCAATTGGATGGATATCCACCCGATGATGGTTGGGGAGGGTATCCGGGATAAGATGGCTGAGACATATTATACTGTGGCGATGGACCAGGGTAAGCTCCAGGTTGTGTGTAACCATAACCAGCTTGTTGAGCTTGAGGAGCTCCAGGTTGGCTCCAGGTTGTTTGTGGTCTTGCTTGATATGCTTGCTGAGGATATGCTCCGCCCATCGATGGATTCCTTGCACGGTTCTGCACAAAAGTGTTATCCAAAATAACCCATGCGAACTTCCCAGATATGCCAGCACATACTCATTGAACAACACTAAATATATATAGATGATGGACATATAGGCAATAAAAAACCAAGCACATATACAAATCAATACAAAACAAAAAGATACACATGCCTGATGTAGGGATTAACGGATTTCATATTTCATATTATATCAGGAAGGGGTGTAAATGCCTACATACCGTACTCGGCTGGTGGGAATTATTGAGTTACTCCAGCAGAAGCCCATCCTCTCCCTACTTGAAGTGAATGGGTACAAAAAATACACCCAGGCAAAAAAAAATTCTATACAAGCTTTACCATAGAAGTGAAGCAAAATATCTCACTATGTTCATTTGGAAATGAATATTGATATAATATAGTAATGATTTGCTATGAAGTATTCGAGGCAGGTTCAAGATAAATAAAAAATCATTTAGATAGATAGGACATGGTAAATCAATATTATATCAATTTCTCATTAAAATTAATTGCTTCTCTAGAAATGAATATCAGAATTCATCAATAACATATGGAACTGAAGTATTGAGTAAGCGACTAACACTAAATAGATAGCAATTACCTTATTCCCAGAAAAGGCAAACTCTATTATAACAAAAAGAACAAGAATAGATGGGGGAACTAAAGAGGAATGGAATCACAACGATAATCAAGTAAGCAAGAGGAAGAAAAGTAGGCCAGGAAACTCTGCAATGGGTGCAACAACAGAATAATGGAACAAATAACTCAGCGACGAGAATAAATTGTTCAAGAACCCTAACTAAGAAGATGCTATCAAATCTTCAAAAATATACATCATGTGAACTTCATAGTTCATAATATTGAAACATAAGGCTCAATTTCCAATAATCGCCACTCTATAAAGCTAGTATGACGAGATGAATACGCACACTCACAGTCCTTAAGACAACATCAACAAATGTAGATATCTCAATATCGGATCCCAAAAGTTAAACTTTGCAAGTAAGCTTGCAGAACCTCCGGACAATGTCATTAGCTACACATCAAAATATGTTTCAGAGCCATACCAGGGAATGCTGAGGGGAACACCAATAAAATGTAATTCATGTTGGTGTAACCAAATGTCCAACACTAACCCTACAATAATTCCCAATAGTAATGCCGGTGACGTCACAAGATCAATAAAGTAAACCTGATTGCAGAAACGCTATATCCAAAACCGGTCACTTCAGATTTCAACCCGAAGCTATGGCAACATAGGGCTCAAAGTCAACAAAGCTATTAAATGGCCTTGGCAACTAACATCAAATATCTTATGTAATCATTATAGCACTAAGAACTTATGGCAGATATATCCATTCAAATTGTGGATATTTTACACCAATATATCCACCTCCAGCTAAAAAAAATATCAGACACTAAACATGGAAATATAGAAGAAAGTGGAAATGTTGAACATAATCTTATCACTATCTGAAGAAGTCAGAAAGATATGTTGAACATAATCTTATCACCGAATCTGAAGAAGTAAGAAAAATGCTAGAGGGATGCACAACACCATGCTAAGTTCCTAACGAATACTAAACAGCAGCAAATTTTAATGAACAAGCCTCAGAATATAGTTAGTATCCCAGAGTCCCTTCTCCATCTTCCAGAAACCAGTTCTACAATCGGCACTCAGTCGGATATGCTGTTAATTCCAGGAGGATCAGCAACCAAAAGATATCTGCAACTTTCTGAATCTAAATAGTCCAGTAACAAATATATTGATATACCTACCCCAGTTATATATATAACCAAATAACTGCCTCAGAAAAGTAATTCTTGGAACAAATCCGATAATATTCAGCAAAGTAATAGAATATTTAAAAATATCAAAATCCAAAGACCAAGCGAGGCAAATAAACACTATGATAAACCACGCCTAATTCCATGAATGGTACAAAGGACAGCAATGGAACTTCAAAGTACATAGATGTGACAAGATATACTAGAACAACATACCCTTATGACACCTTAATTAAATAGCTTATGTCTAACGAACATTTAATTTTCTTATAACATGAAGGACTATCATGAGAACCGACAAAAAAAAGTGTCAGACTATATTTCTTTTAAGAGTTGAAATATATCAGAAAGTATACAAAAGAATAGAAAAATCCCCAATAAGTCAGAATTGGACAAAAAAGGTGTTTTCAGATAAAAACATTGAATCTGAATAAAAGAAACAAGAACTAAGCATAAAAAATAAACAGAAATGTACAAAATACTTATTGTCATGAGCACAAAGCTAAATCATTTAAGAGGGATGCAAAACAACATTAACCACGACATAAGAACAGGAATAGAAGCATTTAAACAAACAACATATCTTAACAACAGAAGATTCCAAAAAGAAAAACACGTTTCGCACAACAAACCACAGAAGGGGTCAACTCTGCATAGAAAATTAGCAAACAGCAATACCTCGCTAGTAACTTCAATAACCAATTGTTTTGCAAATTCAATCTGTTCACTAGTGCCCTCTATATGTACATTTCTTTCTGTTGATGTGTCACCGGGAGGCAAATGCAAAGGTATCACCTGCAGAGGTTTACCAAAATGAACAATCTTGTTACTAACTCGCACAACATTATATTGTGAGCTTATGACATGATGCTTAGAGTCGAAGAATAAACCTGAATACGAGCTCCACTCCTATTTTGCATATTCTTGATCGTGTCACCTCCTTTGCCGATAACAAGACCAACCTACAATCATTTGTCAGTCTTCAGTCTCATACTATCCTGGATCAACTCAAATAAAGACCAAGTGCGCCGCTCTAAATATACCTTGTTGTTAGCAATTTTCATTACAAAAGTATCAGCACTGCCTTGTCCCGTAAACCTACGAGATACTGTGCCAGAACCCCCTGCATCAGCCTGCACCAAACAAAGGATTACTACTATGTTACCAAGCTGCTTTAATAAAATAATGTATTATCTGAAAACCGGTAGCCAATTAAAAACAGGGCAAATAAAAAGTGAACTGAAGGTAAACAAAGTCCTAATACTATGCCTCCACCTCAGAAAGAACTTCAGTTATCAACTGCTCAGCCTTTGTAATTTGTTCTGGGGTACCCATAAGCTCGACAGCCCTGTTTACAGAATTGGGGTCGGAATCCATATCTCGAGTAACCTGAATCTTTGCTCCAGACTGAGTCTGGAGATATTTAATAGTTTCCCCTCCTTTCCCAATGATGACGCCAACCCTACCATTTGGAATGTCAATCTTTTTGCTTGAACTTGAACCCCCCAAGAAGGAGCCATATGAAACAGGAATAGCTGAGGGAGCAGAGTTTGACAGGGACTTCAAATCTGCATATGACCAAAAAATATATATATCAACAAAAAGTAAACACTTCTATTTTGAAACAAAAGGTTTCAGAATCAAACTATTACATGGCTTCTTAGCAAAGCCTAACTAGGATCGCTTGCTACATTTAAGGAGCTATTTTAGCTCCCAAGTGTGGGACAATTTAACATGGCTAGAACAACAAAAGGAACCCAAGTTGAACTTCCTAACAGATTAACCACACAACAGAAACAATTTCCATGAAACAGCACGCATATGGAGAAAAACACCAAGAACCATAAAAATCAGCAGCCTTAATGCAAAAAAAAAGAACGAGGCGAGCAACAAAATCAATTACCATCCGCATACTATAAACATAACAAAAACAAGAAGTAATATGAAACGAATATAACAGCAGAGATCCAAAGAAAAAGATAAAGGGTAGTATCGGAACGAAGAAAACATTGATTGAATGAGTTAGGGTTAGGGAAAGAGTAGAAACCAGAAGGAGCAGAGCTAAAACCCTTGTCCATGGAATCGAAACCGGAGGCGCCGTTATCAACTCGAGAGCGCTTAATGTCAGCAGCAGCACCACTGAGTAATCTGGCGGCAATCTCCTGAGCTTTCTGCTTGGCGGCCTGGATCTCGTCGACAGGAGGGGGAACGTTGTTATAAGACTGAGGGGCATCGGGAGAAGAGAAACCAGTAGCACGGCGAGGCGGAGTTTGATCATCGTATTTGCGCTTGTTTGTAATGGTGGCGGTGGCATCTGCTCCCGATGAGTATTGAGATTCGTCTGCCATGCTTTCAGGGAATGAAAGAAAGAAGAAACCCTAGACGAAACAAAGAAAAAGAGTGAGTGGTTGATTTTTGCTGCTAGGATCGGATGGGGTTTTTATATGCACTTGCTCACCGTTTTAGATTTTTTATTTTATTTTGTTTTTTCTTATTTCACTTTTCAATATATTATTATTACTAGTCGTTGGCCCGTGTTATGCACGGATACATCTTTTAAATAAATAATTAGAAAATTTAAAATCACCAATTAGATTTTTAAAATATGTTGAAGTCGTCCATTGAATTTCTCACACCATTGAAAGTAAAATTTATTTCAGTATTTAAAACTTTTCGATTCTAATATAGTCAATATGTATGATATTTTTATTTGTTTTATTATCGGTATAATTATTTTATATTTTCTTTTCAATTTCGGAATTAGTTCAGATGTTATCGAATCTATATATACAATTTCAATGTATATAAATCAATTAAAACTAACCAAAATAAATTTATATATAGGTATATATGATGCGCTTATAATATTTGTGTTACCATATCTATTATATATGATTTGATTATGAAATAAATTTAATTTACCAGTTGTCTTTAATAATTTGATTTATGTCTTTTTTTTTTTCTTTCGATCAGTTTATAATTTACTTATAAACAAAAAATTTGATTTCCTGATACATATTATATTGTCATATATATTAAAATTTTTAGGCGTCATTGTCTCTCATTCTTTGTATACATCTATATAAAATAACTACATGTCACTACGATGAATATTTTCTCATATAGAAAATAATATCGCTAATGTTTTTCATATATTATTTGTTGAGTATTATATTTTATTCTAGCTTTTGTCCATTTTTACATTTTTTTTTTCTTGATATTGTGAACAAATGAATTGTTTTTCCACTATATTTGTGTTTTTATATATCGTTTAATTTGTTTTATAATCGTACTAATTTTATAAGATATACTTCAAAAAATTTGTATATAATATGTTACTGTAAAAAAAATATATATTTCAAAACTTTCGAATCTTTTGAAAAATATCTTATAAAATTTTATTATAGTTTCAGTCCAATGGACCCGACCAATAGATATGTGTCACTTATATACATCTTTTTGGTCCGTGCTATGTACGGATTGTGAGAGCATATTTTTTATTAATATAAACAAAATGCAAAGTTAACATATTTTTTTGTGGCCCGTGCTAAAAATGCAAAGTTAACATATTTAATTCTATTTATCTACTTCCATAGCTTTATTTACTAATACATTACTTAATCAATTAACAATTTTATTTGTTTCCTTAAATTATAAATTCGTGACCAAAAATAAAAATTTGTTTCCTTATTACATAATCTCTTTTTTAATTAATTTATTATATCATCTTCAAAATTTTAATTTATTATCAACCTATTATAATTAGGAAACAAAATCTATATTATATATAATTAAATAATTCAAAAAAATGACAAATTGACACCTAAGCATTTTATGAGTGAAAAAAAGAGGGCTTGACACCTCATCCTAATTGTTACTCCTTTAATATATATATATAGATATAGATATAGATTATTATAATTATTTTTATTATTATGGTAAAAAAATTTTAAAAAGTGTGGTTATAAAAATTGTCAAAAAAAAAAAAGTGATTGTGATTTGCTTTATGACATAACAGTGACTGCTAGAGACCTCAAACATAAAAAATATTTCAAAAATTGATGATGTTTTAAGCAACTTCACTTCTTTCACTTTTTAATTTTAAGGTCATTTAGGTGGTGTTTAGTGTAAAGAGAGAAAATGATTGTTTAGAGAGAAAATTCTGAAATTGTTTATTCTGAAAAATAAAATATATGGGAATATAGTAAATGATGTACTGAACAACTTTGGTAACTCTCGAAAAGTTATCAAGTTGGGCTCAGTTACAATTACAAATAAATGCTCAATTTGTCTGTCAAACAAGCCTAAAACTAAAAGAAACTGGATCAAATAATTGGGATAACGGCACAAGAACAATTACAAGGCACTACAAGCTAAAGAGTTCCTACTAGCCCCCCTAAATAACGGTTAATCAACAGTTATAGGGAGGGAAACATGTATAAAAGGAGAAAAAAGAAAAGTAAATGAGGTTAGACATACAAACTATATGAATTATTTTATTCTCTGATTCAAATACTGACTTGATCGTCGAAGATTTATCCGGAGATCCCATCTCCGGCATTGTTTTGCAGATTAATTGGCGTTCAAGGAAGGATTTCAAACGCGAGAATATCATTGGTGCGGTGAACGTGGATCCTAAAAACCTATAGCATTCATTAAAGCTAGCACGGTTTAAGGTTTCATCAGGAACATGACGGAACCACAACGAACAACATGGGTATCCACTAAATCAAGCCATCATATATTATAGAAAGACAATTAAAGGAAATCAAGCAAAGAAATTATTCATTTTTGCGTGAATTCATAGTGGCTTTCTATGATGTCCTAGTGCCACTCTATAATCCATATATTGTTAGCATTCGAAATATGATGGCGGATGGAACAACAGATTGGAGCATGAA
This sequence comes from Euphorbia peplus, assembly GCA_028411795.1. NCBI lineage: Eukaryota > Viridiplantae > Streptophyta > Magnoliopsida > Malpighiales > Euphorbiaceae > Euphorbia > Euphorbia peplus. The sequence goes on from CP110840.1 coordinate 28,617,736, forward strand.
ATTATCCGAAACAAACCACATTCTGTAGCTGAGTTGATGAGCATTGTGAAAGAATTTATGAAAGTGGATGATGTCAATAGAGAACATCGAGCACATAACCGAAGAGATAGAGAGGTGGCGAAAACAAACTCAGACGCGAGAAGGTATCTGCCACATCCCAGAAATAGTTCGACAAGAAGAAATGATAGAACACTTCAGGAAAGAGGAAACCAAATAACATTAAATCCAACCCGTCATGAGGTACTACTTTGGATAGAGAAGAATCCCTTTAGAAAGAAATACAATTTCTCGATGCTCGCGGTAGAAACAGTTTAGGAAGGCATACTAACAAGTATTGCATATTTCACAAGTTAAAAAGGCACGATACGAGTGATTGTTATGAATTAGAGAGAGAGATTGAGAAATTAATTGAGAGGGGAAAGTTGAGCCAATTTGTGAAGAAAGATGATCAAGCGAATGAGCGAAGGGTGGTCTCACAGGGGAACGAGACTCGACCAGAAAAGAAACAGAAGAAAGGGGTAACATGATCATGGGCGGGATATATGAACTGCCAACAAAGAAACCACATCGCGAGAAATGGAAAAGCAATAGCAAGAGGGGAGATGCCATGAATTCCCATTCGCACGACTAACAGAACCACATGCAGATGTATTAGTCGTCACATTATCAGTCGAAGGATGGGATATAAAACGGGTCCTTGTTGATATATGAAGTTCTTGCAACATCATTAAACAATCGGCTTTCAATAAATTGGGCATTCATGATGAGCAAATAGAGCATACATACATGGATATCTCAAGATATAGTGGACATTCATCTCAAACAAATAATCAAGCTACTTTGGAAACAGAGATGGGCAACAAAGACTTGCGATGGAGAGGAGACCTGAAATTTTCTATTGTTGACATTCCGTTAGCATATAACATTATCCTTGGCAGGCCATTTCTTTTAGAAGCAGAGTCACTAATATTAGGGGTGCGCAAAAAAACCGTCAAAACCAGTAACCGAACCGAAAACCATGAAATCGAACCGAAATTTATGGTTAATCAAACCGACGGTTTAGGTTACGGTTTTAATTCTTGAAAACCGTATATAATGGTTACGGTTACGGGTTAAAGATTTTAAAAACCGTGGTTAATAGTTAACCGTTATATATATAATATATTTAAAAATAATTTATATATGTGAAATATTCTAAATTTCTAATAAGTTTTCTTTTATTAATATGACCTACACATTCACATTGCACAAACAAAAAAAGTATCACGTTATATTTACTTTAAAATTAAAATGTATAACTGAAAATCACCCTCTTTGCACTCTTGAAGAATGATGATTGTAGAACCGAAAGGCAACATCGTTTAGCCTATTCGATTGATTTAGAGTTGTTTTGTTTGAAAAACTAAACATGATCTGTTTTTTATTTTTGGGATAATTTCTTTTATGTATGAACTTAGGTTGTAATCTTTTACATAACCGTATTTGAATGTTAATGATTTGATTGGATTTCTTTATGGACTGGTTAAAAATACCGGTTAATCGTTAGTTTTGGTTAACCTTTGAGAAAACGGTTAAAAACCATTAATCGTGAAAATTAACCGAAACCAGTGGTTAACCATCATTGCGGTTAACCGATAGTAATGGACTGGTTACAAAATATGCCTAATAGACCGGTTAATCGAACCGTGCCCACCCCTAACTAATATCCATGAAGCATCTGACCTTACACTTGCCCACACATCAAGGCCGAGTTATTATAGAAGGCAATCAGTTAATATCTCAAAAGGCTTACACATTGTCCTTAGAGATCAACCTGAAGAGGAGGAGGAAAAAAAAGAAGATAAACTGTCAATAGAGGCTTTAGGAGAATCAGAGCTTTTCTCCATTACAGAAGAAAAAAAATGTAAAAAATCACAGTCGGCCTTACAAGAGAAATGCGAAAAGCGATTACAGAAGTTTTGATAGAGTGCGAATTCGTATTCGCCGGTCCACAAGAAATTATTAAAGGGATAAGTCCGGATGTAGCAACACACAAGCTCAATCTTTTTTCTTGCTTTGTACTTTTTTCCTTTTTCATTCTTTTTTCTAGGAAGATTCGGTGTCTTTTCACTTTTTTTAAAATATAAAGAGTAGAGTTAGGAGGATGCGTACTTGAGCTTTATTGACTCCGTCGTGTCTGAATGCACGTGATACTGATTACTCCAGATTGATCCCTTCCCATAGCTTACTTGGGCAATGTCTGGGTTTGAAAAAGGTAAAACCTTCTTCCATAATTGAATTTGACTTCAAGGGAAATCATCAGGACCCTGCTCCGAGTCCTATGTTGAATCACGAGGAACTGCTACTCCATAAACCTATATTCCTTTTTGGAAGCAACAAGAATGTCTACACAGTCTATCCTTGAGATCTTGACGAGTGACGGTATCTGGTGAAGATATTCAAATACAGATATAAGGCACAATGGAGAGAGTGGAAGATTCTTGACTTTATCGAGCTGACTTGCCAACGTTTTCCTCTGAATGAGAATTTGATTGCTGGTGCTCTGAATTTCTGGTCCACGCACTGCAATGCTCTCATTCTACCACTGGGACCGATGTCTATTACCTTGAGGGATGTTATGGCAATCACATGATTGCCAAAGAAGAGAGAGGATGTACTGGCATGGGTTTACACTGATGATTTCCCTGAGCTACATGCTTATACACTACAGGATACAAGCAAGTAATCTTATATCATGAGGAATGTTGCAGAGTTCAAGACCATTGACCGCAATACCCATGTTTACTTCATCTGGTTGTTGCTTTGTCACTTCGTCTTTGAGCCTTTGGGAGGCCGTTTTGTTCTAAACGTCTTCAACATTGAAAAAGATATCTGCTCGGGGAAACCGGTGAATCTCTGCTCCATGCTTCTAAAAAACATGTAACAACAGACAGAGACAACGATAAAGAAGGAGCCTTCATCGAAGATCCAGAGAGGGATATGGTTCTTCCAGCTGTGGTTTTTCGTGTAACGACCCGGTCCGGAGAGGATGGCGTCGGGGTGAGAAGGCATGTACATGAACGAATTAAATCCCACATCGGAAATAGAGAGGATTGAACCGGGGCTTATAAGTGATATGTGGACCCAATACATGAATAACACGTTTTTAAGTCGTGATGCCCTATGGTGACGAATTTGTGCTAGAGCGAAAATGTCTGCATGGTATTGGTTCCGACTCCCTACCTACGATGTGTGGTTCAGGGATAAACCAGGCGGAAGCTGGTGGGCCTGAAGCGACCCAGTCCGGAGAGGGTGGCTCCGGGGTGAGAATGCATGTCCAAGCAACGGCCATAAGGGATGACAACGGGGACATGAATGAACTGAATCCCACATGGGAAATAGAGAGGAGTGAACTAGGGCTTATAACTGAGATGTGAACCCAATACATGCATGGCGCGTTTTAAAGCCGTGCGGCCCAATGGTGAAAGATTTGGGCCAGAGCGAACAATATTTGCATGGTATTGGGCATGGGTGTTACAGTTCGCCTACTTTCCTCACTTTATCACGGGTCGAATTGGTACTCGACATGTCTCGCCTATCATTGATTTCTGCAATCAACGATCCGATCTCTCTCTCGAGAGGATGTGATCAGATTTTTCAGGTTGGTCGTGGAGGAGAACACGCGTTTGTTCTGTTTTGATACTCATGGTTTGTTCTTCCTTCCAAGCTAGGCTATGAGCTACCTTGAGGTTAGTTACAAAGATGAGAGGCATCTATGGAGTGAGTTTTACACCACTAGACATCTTATCCATGGTTTTCCAAACGCCAAGGTTCCCATGTAGAGTTTAGTTCTCTACGCTCCATGTTTGTTTGCGTCAGCTTGGTTTCTACAAAGGCATTCATTCTGCTCTACCTTTTCAAGCTCAGAATTTGAAGGATAGGGATTCTGATGACGACATAAAGGACTCCAAGAAGTACTTTTTCCTCAGGATGCCTCTAGTGGAACTTGATTCGAATCAAGTGCCTTTCTTGGCATGATGGAGAACTATCCTCGACTCTTGTGTTCCTCTTTGATAAATTGGTCTGATTTCCCCTATTCTTTAAGCTTCTCAATCTCTTTCTTCAACTCAAAACAATAATTTGTGTCATGTTCTTTTAATCGATGGAAGCGGCAATACATGTTTATGTTTTTGTCCACGTTGCTTTGCCCTTTCATATTAGGATAAATGACCTCTTTTTTCGCTAGATTTATCTCAATCCACATTAACACTTCATGGCGACTGGTATTCAGAGGGGTGATATGAGGTTGATCATGAGTGGATCTCCTACCACGGTCTCTGGTGATGCTTCGGTTGTTACTTCTGGGCTATTGGTCGAGCCTTACATTACAATATCTCTCTCGCGCCTCACTTTTGCTCGATGGTCACGATTAACATCACCCCCCCCCCCCCCTTCACGAGCTCCCTTGCAATTGTCATTACTGTTATTTCACTCTAATTGATTTTGATAACTTGATTTAATATATGGTTTTTATAATATGCTTTTATATATGTGACAAAATAAGTTAATTATATACTTAATGCTTCAAAATGCTTTTAGCTCTAAAAATGCTTCATTTATGATTATCATCCTATCTAGAGTTACTTTAAGTATATGATTGAGTATGTATACATGTCATGATCAAATGGATAAAATATCATTAGTTCACATGAGTTAACAATACTTTAAGTGATGATGTTTTACGCCATGAATTATACTTCCTATGCCATGATTAAACTCTATCTATATCATGAATTATGGCTATCTATATTGATCATTGACATATCTTACCATGCATGATGTTTAGACTTACGATACGAGCTTAACATGAATTATATTATGATCATAAGTAAATGTCATGGCTAAGATATTTATATGCATACGAACTATGTCAAAACGTCATCTAGAGATTTCATCATCCATCCTACATAAGTATTGCCATGTGTATGATGATGAATGCATGAGATATGAATGAAGTTGATATGTATACAACATCCATGCAAAGATGAATCAAGTGACATAAGTTTAATGGTGATTAAGGCTATGATGAAATGAAGAGCTAGGATTGAATCTCACTTTATGTCATCTCTTGATCCTACGGCTCGAAATTGTTTCTTAACCACCAAGTTGATGTTTAATCAAGACAACTCATCAAAACTTCTTTAAAGATCTCAAAGTACACTTCAAAAGATGCTTTCGGCTACAAGATATGGAATTGTTGGAGAAGTTGTACCATTCTTACACATCTTACACAAATCTCTTACAAGATCTTATCCTTTCTTACAAGATCTTATCCTATCTTCATCAAATCTCCTAATGGAAGAGAATAAAGCAAACTTTGAGAAGACCTTTGATGAGGCAACACTCCAAACGGCTACATCTCCTCTTCCTTCAAATTTCAAGATTCAAACGGCTATGAAGAGGACGATAAAAGCCATGGAGAAGTGTAGGTTGAAGACAAGGAAAGAAACCGAGAATTAAAGCTACTAAACTGAGTTATTCAATCAAGCTTTGATTATATCTTCCTTCAACCATTCAAAGAGAGTTTTGAGTGTTATTCTTTCATTTAAAATTATTGTAAAGATTAAGCGGTGGGGCTTAATCTGGGTTTAAACACTACATCCCTATAAAAGTGTTAGAGAGGTTCACATTTAGCCTTGAAAATTGTAAAGGTTCTTACTTAGCCTTGAAAAGTAAAACAGGTTCTTAAGCACCCGCAAGCTTAAGAGGTTATCACTGAGCCTTGAAAAGTGCCATAAGTTTCTTAGTTGAGCTTGAGAAAAACTAAGAGAAGTTACTCGAGCACTTGGAGTTTCGAGAGAGTAAATACTGGGAGAGGTATTTGCTAGCAGGGTCTCGGATTGTGAGAACTGCTTCAGGCTTGATTTCTGCCCGTAAAGAAATCCTTAGTGGAAATTCTCAAGATGTTCTCTTGGGGACAAGACTAGGCTCATAAGGAGACTGAACGTGGATAAATGCTCTGAGTCTATTTAATCACTTACCTTGCTTTAGCATTACTTATAATTGCTTGTGATTATTCGTGCTGAACTTGATTATTTTCTCTCATCTTTTAATCAACTAATTATTCCGCAAAACTTTTTATAGTTGATTATTTAATATGTAAATACTTTAAAGAGAAAATAATTGTTTTTTAAAGACAATTAAATTCTATTCACCCCCCTCTAGTCTTTATATAGTCATATTTTAGGCCAACAATTACTTCTTGCACGTTTTTTGGCTTCTTTCGGATAAAGTTCTCTCTAAAACTATAATATGTGGTTCCCATCTCCAAGGCGTCACAGACTGTTACTATGTCAGGGTTCGTTATCTGGACCAAAACTTTATTGAACGATGTGATGTAATCTCTCAAGGACAAGTAGTCGCGTTGCTTTATTTCTCTCAACTTGCAACTATGTATGTTGAAGGTTGCTGACCCCACAAATTAAGCACATAAATCCTTGCTATATTGCTCCCAATTCTTGATCGATTCTGTTGGCAACGTTTGGAACCATTTATTTGCTGGTCTTACAAAGGTTGTAGAGAACAACATGCATATGGCCACATTTGAGGCCCCACTGATGTCCATTAGCTCTTTATAACTAGGGGCATGTGCCTCTAGTCGGAATCACCTGAGGATTTGGGGAGGTTGGGGGCTTTGTATCTCTGCTCCGACCTTGCTTCGTATAAATTCTAGGAGAATGACGAATCGCTCTTGAGGGACACTTTCTATATCACCAGGACGAATCGTTCTTGAGCGAGACTTTCTCTATCACCGGGTAGTCGTGCTTCTCTAGCATCTCATTAAATAGCTTCTCCAACTCAAATTCTCGATTGTGTTCCACAATGGTCCGTTGTTAGTAATGCATCGGATGGCGGAGTTGGGATGTACCGGCACTCGTCGATTCTGTAAAAGGCTTCATTCTCTCTCATGTGAACGGGTCAAATGTCCATGTGGGACCCCCGCTGGTACTGACAGGCTCTAACCTAGTGGTCCTAGTCGTAATCGTTACAACCCTTAGTGGCATATACCCGATGTCGCGTCTCGAAAAATGGCGTATGGGCGGGGCGCGAGGCGTACTCGCTTTGTTTAGGATGGGGTTCTAAAAGACACGTGAAAAGAGCCATTTAGACAACTCAATTCATGATTCGGACGAGTCGCCACCAATCAGCTCAGTCCGGTGTGATTGGATACCGTATAAAGTGAAAGTTTGACTCTATTTAGGATAAGTGCTACCTAGGTTCTAAACAGGTTTCGTTTATCTATTTATTATTTCGTTATAGTTATAACATAACTTTGGGTTATGAAATTTAAGGGTTAAAATAGTTATTACATGTGTCGCGCCCCGCCGAAATTCAACGCCAACGCCGGGCGCGAGGTCGTCCTCGCTCTTTCTGTTTGTCGTGTCTATGGAGAAAGCCTTGTTTTCAGAGACTCCATCCGTTTGTGAAGAGTTCGAATCACCACCAACCATCTTATACGGTCTGATTGGATAACCGCTATGTAGATTGACTCTGTTATTAAGTATTTGGATGATTAACTGGTCTTAGAGATTTAGGTTCAATAGCTATTTTGTTTACTTACTTTTAATGAGTGTTTAAAAGTTATCATAACTTTTATAAAATTAATATTTTGTCAATGTAATAAAATGACCATTTTCCTTATATCCTATGACAACGTATGATTATAACATAACCGTACGTTTTTTTTTTATTTAGGATGACAACGGATAATGATTACTTTATTAATGAGAGATTATTTTGTCATGTGTAATATGGTTTAAATTTATGGGGATTTTCATTTACGTTTATTACATAATCGTAAACGAAATGTCGGTCCTTGGTAAAAGATATTTTAAATTTATTATGCTTGTACCAAGTTTATGAATATATTATTTACAGTGAAGAAATTAACAATTTCTCCTAAAATATATCGGGGCACCTCGAGTATTTTATTCTTAATTCATCACATATTTATGACATAAATATGTTTAGGAAAAAAAATATAATTTTCGGGGAGGGCCTTAATTAGGTTTGTCGACGAATCAAATAATCACCAAATGCATCACAGTTCGTTTTTTAGGTTAAATTGAAGGACCTAATGTTGTTGCAAAGAGAAGTTTTGGGGTCTATTTAAAAATTAGAGTTGGATTTGGGGAGTTAGTTTAATTAAAGAATTGATGGATTGATCTAGACCCTTGATCGTTTGAATGGATGGTCCTGATCAAAACCCTAATTTCTAACCCTAATTAAACTACATAACATCCATTCCCCACTTGCACAGCCTCTCTCTCTAAACGGTGCTACCGCCACCACCTTCTCTCTTCAACAATGCCGCCGCCTCTTCTTCCCTTTTTTAGTCACCGGCGGCAGCCACCCCTCATCTCTTTCTCTCGGCTTCTCTTTTTTTCTTTTCTTTTCTTTTTCTCTCTTAAACGTAACCATCAACCTCCTCTTCTTCTCTGTTTCTGTTTCAACAGAATCACCGGCGGCCAACCCCCTCTTCAACGGCGTCGGCTTCTTCTTCTTCTTCTCAACTTCTGTTTCAACAGAATCACCGGCGGCCTTGCGACGACGGCGGTGGTTAGGGATTCCACTTCTGGTAAGTTGTTTGATGTCTCGAGTTTTGGAAATATTTCGTGGATTTGGTGTTCGGTTAGATCGGGGTTGTTTCAATGGTTTTGATTTGGTATTTCTCGGGTTATTCTAGGGATTTTCGGGGTTTCAGTGGCGATTTCCGGCGACCGGACGACAGCTACAGTGGAGACAGAAGCGGTGGCTGGAGGTCCTTTATCTCAGGTGAGTTTCTTTTTACTTATTCATTAAATCTATTGTTTAGATCCGTGTGTCTGTCATTCTCACTTTGGTTTGTTTCTTTCTTTTAGGTTCTGTGACCGGTTTCCGGCGATGGGATGGAGGCAGCGGCGTTGAAGTCGGAGAAGGTGGCTGGAGGTCGAGGCAGCGGAGGTCCTGGTTATTTCGGTGACTGGAAAAACGTCCCGTTATCGGTAAGTGGTTTTCTGACCTATACTCGTTTTTGGGATGTTCAAAATTCGAAACTTTGAATCTGCTGGTTTATTGGTTTGAGGGTTTGGATTTTTCTGTTAGTTTTTTTGTTGACCTGTAGATCCGTGGATCTACTTGTATTTGCTGAACTAGTGGTTTTGATATGGGTTTCGGGTGTTCTGATGATGACTCTTAACTGATGTGTTTCAATTTTGAACCATTTATGCTAAACCCACTGTTTTGTATATAGATAAAATTGAGCTGTGATTGCGGTTCTTAATGTCTGCGCTTGAGACTCATAGTTTTCATGACATTGTTCTGAAAACCTTTGTGATTGTCTTTGTATTTAGGGAGTTTTTGGTATGCCAGGTCTGATTCCTGTAACTCTGAATTCAAGTTTGTTTCTTCATGACTAGATATTAGATCTTACGGTGTAAAATCTCTATGTTAGCTATTTAGCAGTGATTTGTTGAAGTTTCATTGTTGATAGATGCTCTGATTTGAGTAATATATACATGTGTCTTTGCATAATTTCTGGTATTATTGTATAGTTCATATGTTTAGATCTGTGGATTTTATTAAAAACGTTGAATCTTTAAGTAAAGATTCCGAATAATCCATTATCGTCGGGCCAGTCTTAATGTCTCATGTGCAATGTTGGTGCTTTTGAACTTATGAGTGGTTTTAGTTTTGCTGTTTTCATCAGGACTATTTGAGAGAGTGGGTGGGCTGTTTTATTAAATTAGACACATATTAATCCCCTTTTTTTTGATAACTTGGTGGATTTACAAGGTTTCACGGGAGGAAAGAAAAGTGAAGACGTATTTTAAGGTAAAGTGCAATAACATCGCCATTTTAATTCATTCCTTAATAATTGTCTATATATTAACTTTGTTATTTTGTTTCCTATGGCATCTTGACTTCGGAAATGGAAATACCACCTTCGTGAAGATGGTCATGAGTTTAGACCTGGACCCGTGTGAAGCTCAAATGAAGAGAATTATACATATATGTTTTAGTATTTTTTATAGTTCTTATTATGGGTTTGTAATAATTTGGCCATTTGGTTCGTTTATTTGGTGACTTTTGCATGCGGGAACTAATTAGAGTTTTAAACCTACTTTTCTTTTCTTTAATTATGTAACAAATTCTGAACTTTAAGGTTAAAAAAAAAGAATAGGTAGAAATAGAAGGAGAAGAAAAATGGATGAAATGGAATGAAAATGAATAAAATAAAAACTATAACGAATAGATTAATTAGTAAAGATTAGAACATGTGTATTGAATGCCGGAGAACAAAGCTATAACAAGTTTTCCTCCATTTCTCTCTTAATCACTATAGTGAGTGAAGAAAAGACAAAGGTAGATTACACCAGAAAAAGTTTAAAAATTGCTAAGTAAACTCTTGGCTGAAATCTATCTAAGCAACACTTTCCTTTTCTAGAAACTCTCTAACTCTCCAAAAAAAAAACCCCTTACTCTCAGAAAATGGACTTTCCTTTTATAGAAAGAAAAACCACAAAGTTACAGTTTTACCCTCCCATAATTTCTGCTTACTTCACTATTCGCGACACTATCCATGCTACAGTTACTATTCACGCTATAGTTGAATCTGCCGCCCACTATTCACTGCACTGTTCATGCTACAGTGCCAATTTTGAAAATTCAAACTCCTTCTGACTTTGGCTGAGTACACACTCTAAGTTTTAATGACTTTGTCTTCTTGCATTTTGTCTTCTCCTGATTAGCTTGATTCTGATTTACTTAGTTGAATTTGGACTCATTGATTTGCTGTTTTGAATAATCAAATGACATTTGCTTGATGAACTGTCAGTTAACTGTCTGTCTAGATTTTGTTTGTTGCTTTGAAAGGAAACAACCGCCTTTTCTCTTGTCCAAAATTCTGAGTTGAACGTGTCTTTGATCCAGCTATTTTAGTGATCTTGGTATTAGCTTGCGGAGGTTCTGTGGATTGTGGGGACCCCCGACACTGAAGAGCAGGCTTTCGGACTCATTACATTTTACATGTTTCTTCCATTTGTATTTTCTTTTATTTCAAACATGTATTTCCAATGATAGTATTGATAATAAAGGACTTGTAATTCTTTTTCTCTTTTGAGATGTCATTCTTCTTTACACTTTTATTTTGTAAGACATTGGTACGCCTTTTATTGTGGTCTTGCAAAAGAACAAAAGAACTCCATTTCTTGGGGCTTTATTGACATCTATAAAATTGTTAACTAACAATATAAATGCAATATAATTTATTTATTATTCATGAATGTGGCGTTTACTGACCTGTTGAATTAATTATAGTACACCCATGATATATGACATTTATCTAGTGCTCTGAAGGTTTCAGCTAGTATACCAATGATAGGATTCACACCATATTCTTTGCTTTGAACCACTTTGGAGAAGAAGATGATAACCTTTGAATCAATACATCATGTTTTCTTTGGAAATAGGACTAAACCATAGATGAGAAGTGCTAACATTTTCAAACCCATTTCACTACTCAGCTGATTCCATGCTAAGTCGATTATCCTGTTTATATTAACATCTTAGCCTATCATCCAGTCCTTCAACTCGGAAGCTTGCTTTCCTACCATCTTGGCCAGTTTTTTTTGAACCTTTCATTTGTATCATGCTCATATAGTCTACCTTCATCTTTCAACGGCACATTCAGAAGTTCGTGATATTCCTCCAAGGTAGGTGTCAAGTCAATGTGCCCAAAAGTGAAACACATATAGTTAGGCTTCCATAAATTGATCAACTCCCTCGGGAGTGCATCATGAGTTGGAACAAATAACAAGTGATTGATCCAACCATATTGAGCGGTAAATCTCATGAGGTCGTGCCCTTTGAGCCGGTCTACCATAGCTTTGACGATGCCCAAATCATTCGGTACATAATTGGTACCAGTTTTGGCGCACGGTATCAGTTAACACGGAATCATTATACTGTCTCCCTTAATCATAATTGGTACCATATTTGCATCATTAATATCACCTCCCTTATTGCGTGGAAGCTCATTGTGAACAGAGTATATAGGATTTTTTGTTCCAACTCCAGCATTGTTCCTTGTTTTCTTTACTTTAGCTCGTATCGTTCCAACGTTACCATCTTGAATGTGTACAGACTTTCCTAGTCCAACCTCAATGCTCTTTTTTAGTATCCTTGATTGACCTTGCACCACCACCATATCTGCATTCAAATTTACAGAGTTGTTAAAAATCATAAAACATTCCAAGTAGTCGTAGCTGCTTGTGCCTTGTAATAATTTACCATGAAAAAAATATAGTGAACTTGCCACCAAATCTTAATAGGACAACGATTGAATAATGAAAACTTATTAACAAAATAGAGATGTGACTATTAAGTGAACAAAATCCAAAACATCATAGTTAAGACATTTAAGACCTCAATACTAAATTATGGAAAAAAAATGAAAACATGAATACATGAGCAAATAGCTGAGTATAAGATGATAAGAAAAAAAGTGACATGAGCAACATGAAATTAACACTTCATACTACAATATGATCATCAACAATAAAACTATTCGAATTGGATGTTTTCTTCCTTTTCTTCTTCTGCTTTTGTTGTTTGATATTCTCCAACTCTTTGCTAACCCATTTGACAACATCAGCTTCTCTTTCCACCGTAAAATGAGCTGTAGCCAAGCAAATATTATCTACTAGTTCAGATTGTGTTCTCATTATATTAGAACCCCTGCACGTTTCTTGTTGCACTGCTTCAACATCAGTTTGATCTACTACATTCTCATCAGTGTTGATTTCGATATTTTATATAAGTCTCGAGGCTCCGTCTTTATCACAATAAGCCAGTTGGTGTCTCTAGGTTCAAGCACATAAAAAACTTGCTCTACTTGAGACTCTAATACAAATGGATCATATGTGGCTAAAGATTGTTCTCTACATACACTCATTATCCCATATTCATCCACTTTGTACCCTCTACCTTGATGTTGAACATCATACCAATCACACTTAAAAACAAATAAATGCCGCCCACCAGGATATTGTAGCTCATAATACTTTTTATCTGAATCATCGTCCCTTCGAACCATAACACCATTATTCTGAGAGGGTTTTTGTTATACCGTTTCCCAGCTGCTTTTTGATTTTTCGATCTAAAAAGCAGTTAATTGGGTGTTTGGTTAGGAATTAGAATGATGCTTGTTGCTTTTTAGGTGAAAGGCAACTGCTTTTACAAGAAGCAGTAAAATACTGCTTTTTCTAGAAAAGAATCTCTACGGATTTTAGTTTCCTTTATTCTCCTTTGCATTTTACATTTAAAATTTTTTAATTATGCTCATATTAGTCATTTTACATGCTAACAACAACAAATAATTATGATTTTATCAAAAACCAATTATCAAACAGCAAACAGCAAAATGAAACAGCAAACCCCAAACAGGAACAATAAACAGCAAACAAGAACCGCAAACAGCAAACAGGAACAGCTGCACCAAACAGACCCTGAGTCTTCCTATTTTCTTGTCGATCAAGGGCTACGGATTTTAGTTTCCTTTATTCTCCTTTGCATTTTACATTTAAATTTTTTTAATTATGCTCATATTAGTCATTTTACATGCTAATAACAACAAATAATTATGATTTTACCAAAAAACAATTATCAAACAGCAAAATGAAACAGCAAACCCCAAACAGGAACAATAAACAGCAAACAGGAACCGCAAACAGCAAATAGGAACAGTTGCACCAAACAGACCCTGAGTCTTCCTATTTTCTTGTCGATCAAGGGTGTGAAACCTGAATCCATTCACAATATAACCACTATAACCTCTAACAGTGCGCAAAGGACCACAAACTAAATAATACAAGTCCTCTTGAATAGATCCAGCCTTATACATATGCTCTACCTATTCAAAGAAAAGATAATCATATTATTAAGGACAATTGAAATAAATTAGTGGCGCCCAAATAAATTAAGCACATGACATACACGATTGCAGACCCATTCTGCAAATTGAGCTTTATGTCTCCTTTCTATGCACCTATGGAAAGAATTTTCAGCTGCAAGTATCTCTTTATGCTCCCTAATATTTCAATTACTATGTCATTACTAAGGAATTAGATAATTTGTCTATCAAAATGTTTTGGTTCCGGAATTTACTTAAACTTACTTTACAAGTTCAACGAGCTCGTCACAATTACGGAGGGAATACAAGTGAGCTTGTTTAAATTCCTTTGAACTCATATGGTAAGTAATAAGCTTTCCTAAAGGACGACCCGTTGATCTAAAAATGTCCAACTCACTTACATTAGACACCTATTTATCAACATCATCATTACGAGATGGGCGATTAAACTTGGTGGTCATGTCATCCATATACGTCGAACAAAAAGTTAAACATTCATCAGCCAAGTAACCATTTGCAATTGAACCTTCTAGATGTGTTTTGTTACGAACATAAGATTTAAAAGTACGCAAGTACCTAATATATGCAAGTGTATAGTCAGGAAATGAAAGAAAAGTAAATAGTAGTAACCGAAGAAGACAATCTTAAGGGAAACAATTTTGCACACACCTTTCTATAGGATACATCCAACGATATCTTACAGGACCTGCAATCTTCACTTCTGCCACCAAATGAGTAACTAAGTGTAACATGACAGAGAAAAATGATGGAGGAAAAATCATTTCCAATTTGCATAGTAGTAAGGAATTTGTCCTTCAAGAGTATCCAGATCCTTCATGGTCAATTTTTTTGAGCACAAGTTCCGAAAAAATGAGCTTAGTTCGACCAACGGATCGCAAACATTTTCGGAAGGAGTCCACGAATAACAATCGGAAGTAGTTGCTCCATAAATACATGGTGGTCATGGCTCTTCATGCACGACATCTTTCGACCATTGTTCTTCACGCATCGAGATATATTTGAACAATATCCATCCGGAGTTTTCAAGTTTTGAAAGACCTCGCAGAATGCAGATTTCTCATCACCTCTCAATGTATAACATGCCACTGGTATGCACTTTTTCAGTATCAACAATTGGATGAAGATCTCTCCTTATATCCATTTTTACCAAATCCAATCGAGCTTTTATGGTATCCTTAGTTTTACCTTTTATATTCATCAATGTCCCTATGATAATATCAGAAACATTCTTTTCTATATGCATAACATCTAGGTTATACCGCACTATCAACTTGTTCCAGTAAGGCAACTAAAAAAAAATGCTCTTTTTCCTCTTTTTACCGACCTTGCCAAATGGAACTTGAGTAAATTGGATGCATTGCATTAATACATCATCACCAGATAATGAAATGGGAGCAGTCCCTTTCTCAACAGTTTTATCAAAGGCTTTTCGTAGTTTTCTCCATCTATGATTTGTTGGCAACCAACGTCTATGCCTCAAATAAGCTATCCGATTTTTAATCGAACGTGATGAAGGTTCTTTATGACAAGCAGGACACGCAAAAAATCCTTTTGTACTCCACCCAGACAAGTTCGCATATGCAGGAAAATCACTTATAATCCATAGAAGACTTGCACGCATGACAAAATTTTGTTTGTTGTATGCATCATATGTTTCTGCACCAACCTCCCATAGCTCTTTCAACTCCTCTATCAAAGGTTGCAAATAGACATCCAATTCCATTCCTGGCGAATTAGGTCCATCAATAAGTAATGATAAAAAAAGATAAGGAGACTTCATGCACATTCATGGAGGCTGATTATAAGGAGCTAGAACAACCGGCCAAATACTGTGACAAGATCCCAAAAAATTGTTGAATGGCTGGAAGCCATCTGCAACCAACCCAAGCCTCGCGTTTCTAGGATCGTCGGCAAATGATTTGAATTCCTTATCAAATGACTTCCATTGAAGTGAATCTGCCGGATGTGTCATTTCGTCATCATCAATCCTTCCCTCTTTATGCCAACGCATTTCTTTTGCAGTCTTGGATGACATGAACAAACTTTGCAATCTAGGTTTTATGGGGAAGTATCGTAAAATCTTATGAGGTACATATTTCCCATTTGTCTTCCACCTAGGATGGTGACATATTGGACATTCTTGTGCATCAACATGTTCACGCCAATAGATAATACAATCATTGGGACACACATCAATTTTAACATAATCAAGACCCAAATCACTAATAATTTTGCGACACGCATCATAGGAATCTGGCAAGTTGCAACCTAGATTTGCATTTTGAAATTTCAATAGTTGAGTGAAAGAGGTGTTGGTCCAATGTTTCAAGCACTTGAGATGCAACAACTTCATAATGTAAACCAACTTAGATACTTTCAATCCATCCACAACCAGTGGCTCTTTGTAATCCTCTAAGAGCCGATAAAACTGAGCAGCTTCTTTAGAGGGTTCTTCAACTTCCTCACCATTCCCACTCTCATCCATATTATCATTTCCAAGCACTTCCGCTCCAGCTACACCACATCCCACTTGTAACATATCAAGCATTTCTTCGTCACTGAAACCACCACTAACATAAGTACTCTCACTTTCAGATGAAAGTTCAGTAAGTTGTTCACCATGTTTATCCCATATAATGTAGCTTTGCAAAATACCATTCTTCAACAAATCAAATCGAATTTCACTTCTAATTTTAGAATACTCATTTGCGCATCTACTACAAGGGCATCTCATTCTTGTTCCAATGTTGTTGCTCTCATACTCACTGCAATTGCTGAATGCAAAATCCAAAAAGTTGTCTACCCCTCTTAGATAATCGTGGGAAGAACGATCTTTTATTTTCATCCACTCTTTATCCATGGTTCGATATTTCCAAATCTGCTTTCAACATTAAAATGATCTATAGAAGTTAAATTCCAAATGTAGATCTATAGAAGTTAATTTTATTTGGTTGTGTTATGTGGTAAGTTAATTCAAAGTGGAGGAAGAGACAATTTAGTAAACTCAGAGAGATCGGTTAGTACATTAAAAAAAGATTGACATTAAAGGTCAAACAAAAGTGTAATGGATTTTTAAGAATATAAGGTAATTACCAATTAAGATTGACTTGAGTTATAAAGGGCTTTAAGTCACTTAAGCTAGATCTTAGGTCACTAAAATTTATTACTTCATAAGCAACAAATACTAAACCAAACAATACTGAGACCAATTAAGAGAAAGAACCACTCCAAAGCAAACCAAACATTAACAGAAGTAAGAATAGAAACATACACTTGCACTTGTTTAAATAATAGCAACCGAAGTAAGACACACTATTGAAGTAGTAATTGTCAGCATCACATCAACATAGACAAAAGTAGGAAAGAATCAAGAGTTGAATATGGTTATAATAAGAGAAAGTGATACTGATTTAGGAGGAGGAGTTGTTGTTTAGTTTAGGAAGGAAGAGGGAAAGTTACAAGGCCATGGAATGTGATTGGCCACACCACATGTCATGTCATGTGCTGATTTTTTCTCCTTTGCCTCTATCAAAATTACTCAATAACCAATTAAGATTGACTTGAGTTATAAAAGGCTTTAAGTCAACTTCGGTTGCAATTTCCAGCTATGGTTTAACCATTAATATATGTACACCCAAACACACAAACAAGTTTTTCACTCCAAAAACTGAAATAACGAATAGAAACTAAGAATCAAGTTTTTAGTAAATGAAGAGTTGTTCCAGTTATTGATCCAAAACCAAAGCAAACATTAATGCTAATTTGAGAAATTGATCAAAACTTAGATGCTAACTTATCAAAATTACAATTCTAATTTGAGAAATATTAGTACACCAAACAATAATGAAATATTATACCAATAATTGATAATAGAAACAAACAGTTGATATGAGATCTCAAACAAGTTAATAATCTCACCTTCACCGAAGAGCTTGAAGAGGATTAAGGTATGCAATCGGACTTCGAAGAGCTTCGATTCGAAAGACGAGAGAGGAATTGCTTCACTTAGCTTTGATTCGAAAGAGGAGAGAGGAATTGTTTCAATCTTTCACCTAGATCGAAGAATCTAGATCGAACGATCGTTCACGTAGCTTCGATTCGAAAGATGCGAGAAGAATTGCTTCGATCGTTCACCTAGATCGAGAGAGGAATTGCTTCGATCAAACATGAACTTAGATCGAACGATCGGTACTTCTATTCAGCCGTCAAGAAGAAATCACCATTGGAAGAAATAAACGACTTAAGCTTGGAAAAATATTGTGGTAGAAAGAAATAAACGCTTAACTTAAGAGTGGGAAAATATTGGGCTAATAATATATATCTGATGTCGTATAAGGACATATTAACTGTAAGAAAAATACGTTGTTGCGGTAAATCATGACATTTATCGAGACAAAAAATATTTGTGACTGAGCTGACATAATTTACCGTAACAATAAATACGCGTTGCGGTAAAGTGAAACATTTACAGAAACAACATATAGATGTTGCCTTAAAAATTACACTTTATAGCCACAACAAATACGCGTTGGTATAAATGTATTCCATTACATCAACGGCTTCTTGTTGCCATATTAACATTTTATTCCACCCCGTGAATTTTCTGTAGGGAGAGCAACAACTTATTTATGGTAACAAGTATTTGAACTTCATCGCAAAATCGTTTTTCTACAACAACATTTTCTGTTGTTGCAAAATCTTGTTGCCAAAAAGCAACTTTCTTGTAGTGTTTCCTCGGACCAATTTCTGACAACATGTTCTCTGACGGATTTTGGCTTGTTTGAAGATGAAGAAGCCATGAGAGTTTAGCAGATGTTCTTGTTTATATATTTATTTAATATTTAGTAAGAAAAAAAAGAAGTAAAGTGTTAAATGAGAAATTTAAAAATAAATAAATCATGAATGCTATATTTAGTAAGAAACAATTCATTCCGAAAAAGATCTATTTCATTTCATGAGAATAATCAGTTACAAGAAAATATCAAAGGATCATCCTTTACAACTTCCTTAGGATGATCCATCCTCTGTTTTGCGTACCCAAAATAAACTTTCTACAAAAGGTCCTATTACAAAATGCCACTATATATTTTTACATAATATTTATACAAAAATCTATCAATCTAGAGCTTCTCCTAACAAAGTTTTCCGCCTTCATTCTCCTACTTAATTTGATATTTTCAACTCTTGGAGAGACTAGCTCTTCCCCGTTTCACTCAAATTTTCGCTTCTTTGGAGGCACTACCCCTCCTGAGCATGATCCTTGACTACTTCTGGTGCTTTCCTCTTCTTCTTCAGTCGATACTGGAGACATAGAAACATTCTCAATATTGTCGTCCTTCCCTGAATCATTTGAACCTTCCGACTCTTCTAGATTAGCTGCGGGAGCGAAGTGAGGAGACCCATGGTGAGAGTAAACCAGATAATCATCTATATTGAATGAAATCTCTAGAGATGGGAAATTATCCCAATCTTGTATCTCATCATCCTCGGAAGGAGCACAGACTGGTGATACTACCTCAACTTTCGGGACTAAAAGCTCCAGATTTTCTTCTATTAGCATTGGCATTGGCATTTCATCATCTTGCATCGGGAACATCACTTCATCATTCTCTGATGTTCCGTCCTCTTCATCACTTTCCCACATCCGATCAATGTCTTCTCCCCAAAACTCATCACCTGCTAGATGCAACTGATTCATCCCTTCTTCTAAATCTTCATCACTCTCGAAGTCCAGAATGACGTCATCTTCATCATCAAGTGACCACCAGCCATCACCAGGATATGGAGATAATCAATTGAGCATCCTTTTTGTCTGAAACTCTAGTTTCCCTCTAAAGCAATATGATCATTTATCTCTTTTAAGGTCTTCTTATAGTGTAAAGAAGACAGATTCCTTTAACATTCGATGGCTTGGACATGCATAGTCGCAGGTGATGGCTTAACACGACCATCAAAAAAATAATGATCGGAATCCATGAGAGTTGGAGAAATTGTAGATGGATTAATCTCATTCACGGTTGCTCACCTATTCTTCACCCAACATCACGCCTCCTTATTCTTTAATGCATCAATCATCGAATTTTCCTTGAAATGTTTTTCTATCACAAATCGTTGTATTTGGTGCGAATGAACCTCTTCTCCTACAGATGTTCTTGCTTCAGATCAGTGCAAGATTACAAAAGCATAAGGCTCCGGGTATAACTCAAATAGAGCTATCCAAAGGATAGGATCACCAAATTCTCTCAGAAATTTCCTAAAATAAGGTTCTCGCTCCTCAGCTCCTGACCATTGTAAAAGTTGTGTGAATGGGCGCTTATTGACAATAATCCCGACCCTTCCCAAATGACTTAACGATTTCAACAAAGTGTAAGGGGCTTTTTGATAAAACTGAAAATTAAGTGTTGGAAAATTAAGTGCTGAATTTTAAGTGTTGAATATTATAAAAGCTAAAAGTGCTAAGATAGGAACTGTTTGGTTTGTACTGAAAATTAAGTATTGAATATAATTAATCTGTTTGATAACTATAATACGAAAATAAAAAAATAGGTAAAATGACAATTACATCCTTTACGTTCAAGTAATTAAAGGAAAAAAATATAATTTATTGGATATACACATTATAAATTTAATAAACACTAAAAGTAGATAAAGTTTTATAAAAAAGATAAAATAAAAATAAAACTAGATAAAGTAAAAAGGGATTAAACATTAAAAAATTGATTAATAATTTGATCTCGTAGACCACTCATAAATTAGTTAAGATTTTAATGTTAAAAAGGGTAAAAAATAAAACAAAAAGGAAAGAGATAAAGATGAGAATGAGAGAGAAAGAAGCATGAGGTTATAAAAG
This sequence comes from Euphorbia peplus, assembly GCA_028411795.1. NCBI lineage: Eukaryota > Viridiplantae > Streptophyta > Magnoliopsida > Malpighiales > Euphorbiaceae > Euphorbia > Euphorbia peplus. The sequence continues at coordinate 28,638,537 of CP110840.1, forward strand.
TAATTCTACATAGATTTCAAAATGTAAATGTATTGATGAAACTTTTAAGTCAAAAATTTTACTTATTAATTTAAGCAATTTTTAACTTAATCCATTAATTTAAGTGGTGGGTCAATTTCAGTTATCAAACACACTAAAACAAATTAAGAACTTAATTCATTAATTTAAGTTGATTTTGGAGTTATCAAACATGTCATAAGCCTCTACCGGAAAATCATACATGTCTTCAGTCATTATGTAAAAACAATTCAGATGTGGGAAACAAGGGTGCAAATCCAAAAACTTAATTGGCATATCATGAACTCCATATTTCCTAAACATAATCATCTATGTGGATCCCATAAGCTCCTCAGAATTACCTCTCAATGTTTTCTGAACTATTCCAACCAATATGTCTTCGGTTAAGTGTTAAGTTCTGGAAACTTCCATACCTCAGTCATGACGCAAATCCTATACGAATGAACTGGTTATTACTTTCATAACTTTAAAACCGGGGGGGGGGGGGGGGAATGTTTTCTCGAATCTCTCATTTTTCGTTTCTTATTTGCAAACAGTGGGTGATTTCTATTCCTATGTTCTCAGTTTTGCTATCTCAAAAAACCTAGGGTTTCAGCCTCACTTGAAAATTGATTCCTAAGGTTTTTCTGGTTCGCATCGAGTGAGGGGTTTCATCCCTAATGTGGTTGTCTTGCTTTTAGAAGGATTCATGGATAGGTTTGGGTAACGGGATCTCGAGTTCGGCTCTGTTTTGATGTCGGGTTCGATCTCCATCCTTCAAACGATTTCAGGGGAGTTCTTATGTTCTTTTCACTCTTATTTTCTCAATCTCATCTACCTCAAACCTTTGATTCTAATTTTGAGTTCATTTGGTTTATTATCCGTGACCTAAAATGCCTCAATCCCTTCTCTAACAGGTTTGATGGTATTCCTATGGTTTTAATCTGAGTTTGGATGTTACGGGAACGATTTGGGGTTTAAAAGTGGGGCTGACCGAAAACTCGCCGGTCGGAAAACTTTTTCGGCGAACTTCCAGCGTTGGAAACTGACTGTCTATCTCTCTTATACTATGTCTTTGACCCTATTAATGATATTTGTGGTGTTTTTTGAGTCTGTCTGGGATGTTGATGATGTATATATGATTTTGGTCTTATCACTACAAGAAAACAGCTAATCAGCAGATGAACCAATTCCGCTGCTAATTATCAGTATTTAGCAGCGGATTAGCAGGTGCTGCTCAAAATAAAATATCAGCAGCAGAAAAAGCAGGGGAACCTACATCAGCTGCTAAGTAAAGTGTTTAGCAGCATTATCTCCTTTCCGCTGCTATTTTAAAGAATTAAAAAAAATAAAATATTATCCTTTGCTTTCCTAAATTCCCCGCGTTCTTTCTTAAATTCCCCGCGTTCTTCTTTCTCTTATTTTCCTTTCATTTCTCTCACTGACCTAACTATGGGTTTACTCTCACTGACCTAGCTATGGGTTGGCTCTATCAATAAACTGATCAAAGCTCTCATCGTCGTCGCCGGAGCTCTCCTCATCCTCTTCCTCGCCGGAGCTCTCCTCTTCCTCCTCCTCCTAGCTGGATCTCTTTTGTGTCGCTGTTGAGTCCATCTCGTTGGTGTCTTCAGTTAATTTGCTCGACTGTGTGGTCTCTCTCATGTCATTGTCGGATTTTGCTTCATAAGGTTAGTAGCTTGTCAATTTCCTTGATTCTTATTTTGGGATTTAGAGTTTAGTATACATTTAAATGTTTGTGGCTCTTAATTTAGGATTGAAGTTGAGATTCAGTGAAGAATCCTAATTTGTTACTTAATAGCTTAGCAACCATCAAACTGAGTTAATCCTTCCTCTTCTGTCCATAGCTTTGCCATATTTAAGTCGTACATTGTTTCGGGTTGCGGTTATAAGGGCAGAAATCGTTTTACAGGTGTATTTTAGGTTGAGGTCTAGGAGAATAGGTTGTGTTGTTTTGATTGAATTGCTTTGGTAGGTTGGCTGATGTTTGAATATGGAATGTAATGATTTTGAGAATCGGAGCTCATGTGAGTAGATTCTCAAAAATTGTTGTCAAAACCTCGTAAAACATGGCTGGCCTGGTAGAGAATTCTTTGCAAATGAAGGCCGCTTGGACCACTTAAGTGTTCTTATGACATATTTGATTAGTACGATGGCGAATCTGGAGCAGAAATGTGTTGTGCGAGTTAGAATTAATTGATTAACAAAACATGATGGTTTACTGTATATTATACATGTTGGTTTGGTGAACAAAACAAAAACAAGTTAAGTCAATATCAAGGAATTGTTGATTATACAAACAGTTCATATTGCTAAGTAACTGAAACCAATTTGAATAGATTACAAATCTATTCTGTAATCAATATATATAATAGAATTGACTCAAATAAAAATTAACACAAGATAATAAAACAGTGGAAAGCTAATTAACCAAGTTATGTATATAGTTAGAAATTGAGAAGTTTCTATTAATGGTATGTCTATGACATTTACAATTTAGTTAACTAAACCGAATGAATGAAATATGAACTGGTGGTGACTACATAGAGTATTAAACATTCTACATAATTAAATCAGACAAGATTGAATTGCATGTTTAATGTTAATACTTGACTGAAAACGTTTATGTTTATTTTTGTTCTCTCATATCATGTGATTGAGTTGCAGTCCCATTTCATCTGGCCTTTACTTGGGTGGAAGTTTAAATATTCAATACTGTTAGCTATTACCTCTTTTTTGAGTGAACTTCATTCCTTTCGTTTCATGCTTGAAGTTAAAATTGATCTTACTATTGCTTCTCAGTTTTGATATCTTAGTGAATATATTTTAGCTACGGATAAATTGCCACGTAATGGACTGTATACTCAATTTGTTTCGAATTCACCTATGTAGACCATATCATTAGACTAAATGTTTGTAACTGATTACAACATTGATATATACAGATGAGCTAATGTAATATAATTTGATTAGGATTAAACAATCAACATAGGTATGAAAATAAGTGTTGCATTGATTTTTAGTGGTTAGATTTGGAGGGTAAGAACATGATACTCGTGGATTTTTTTCGGTCAAAGCGAGGTTGGGGGAATCGGGGAGTTTAGGTTAAGACTGGTTGAATCGTGTTGAGATGTGATGTGATGAAGTAAACTTTTTTTTGTTTCTTTAGAGTGTTGGACTTTGTATGCAAGTCAAGTTTCATTCTGGTTTTGTTTCTTTAATGTTTTCTGTTTTCTTTTAGAGTTTGTATCTCTGAGGTATTAAGATTTTGTATGCAAGTCAAGTTTGGTGATGCTGAGTTGAGAATTTTAGATGGAAACTCGTTGAATCATGATGAAATCTGATGTTCTTTTAGTTAGTTTGTAATACAACAGATTTATTAATTAGTTTGTGAAAACAACAACGAACTAATCTAGTAAAGTAGAGGTCAGAAGGAAAATAAAAGCCTAAAAATGAAATCAAATAATAATAATAAATAGAATAATGCTAAATGAATATAAAAACTAATGAAGTTAATTGCTTGTGTTTGTTGTATAGGTTTAATAAAATGGCTTGCAGAGATAGAATGTGGATGTATAAAACAAAAATGGCTGATGGATTACTTAATAAACAGTTTAGGCTTGAGGTTGAGGAATTTGTTAGTTTTGCAACTAGTCAACCTATTTTCATGAATGGAAGTGAGATCAAATGTCCATGTACCAAATGCAAAAACCGTTTCTTTCAGCAATTGAATGAGGTTAAGTTGCATTTGTACAAGAATGGGTTTGTTGAGAATTATTTTGAATGGATTTATCATGGGGAACCCCTTATTAGTAGTAGCTCTATGCAACAAAATGCTAATGCAGAACATGAGAACCATGATCATCATGACGAACCAATTAGTCCGCTTCGTCAAATGCTCCATGATGCTGTTGGGCTGGATTTTGCTACACAAATAGCAGAAGAAGACCCTAATCTAGAGTCAAAGCATTTCTTTGAGATGCTTCATTCATTTTATGAGGAACTATGGTGCGGGTGTGATAATCATTCTGTGTTGTCGATGATTGCACGTCTGTTGAATATAAAGTCTGAGAACCATTTGTCTGAAAAATGTTTTGACACTTTCCTCGAAGTAATGAAAGAAGGATTGCCACTGGATAACAAATTACCTAGGAGTTTTTATGAGACCAAAAAACTAGTTTAGGGACTTGGTTTACCTGTTGAAAAAATAGATTGTTGTCCACAAGGATGTATGTTGTTTTGGCGAGAAGATAAGGAGTTGAAGTTCTGCAAGTTTTGTCATCAATTGCGCTACAAACAGGGAAGAGGTTCAAGCAAGCGTAAGCTAATTCCACATAGAACGATGTTTTACTTCCCATTAACTCCAAGATTGAAAAGATTATAAACCTCTAAAGCAACTGCAGCTGGTATGCAATGGCACCATAAACATGTGTGTGATGAAGAGAAAATGTGTCATCCGTGTGAGTCAGATGCATGGAAGCATTTCAACAGAACGCACGAATCATTTATTGCAGAGCCACGTAATGTGAGATTGGGATTATCTAGTGATGGCTTTCAACCGTTTGGACAATCCGGCCAAACATACTCGTCTTGGCCGATAATAGTGACTCCTGACAATTTACCTCCATGGATGTGCATGAAAGACAAATACATGTTTTTGACCGCACTTGTTCCAGGTCCCAACAATCCAAAGCAAAAGATAGATGTATTTTTACAACCACTGATATATGAATTAATAGATCTTTGGGAGAATGGAGTTGACACTTATGATGTTTCTCAAAAACAGAATTTCAATTTGCGGGCTACTTTGATGTGGACGATTAGTGACTTTCCAGCTTACTCAATGTTGTCTGGTTGGAGCACAGCCGGCAAGTATGCTTGTCCACACTGCATGGAGCATACACAAGCTTTCTCATTGCCTAATGGGCATAAAACATCATGGTTTGATAATCATCAACAATTCTTGCCAATCAATCATCAATTCAGAAAGGACAAAAAGAAGTTCAGAGTTAATCGTGTTGAGAAAAAGATGCCTCCGCCCATCAAAACTTCGAACCAAATATTGAGTGAGATAGATGAACTCGGCTTGTTGAAGGTTACTGAAGTAAGCAGTGAACATGTGAATAAGCAGATCCAGCGCGATGATTGTGGTTGGAAGAAATGAAGCATATTTTGGGATTTGCCTTTTTGGAAAACTAATTTGATTCGTCACAACCTTGATGTGATGCACATAGAGAAAAATGTGTTTGAAAATATATTCAACACTGCTATGAACATTGACGGTAAGACGAAAGATAATTCCAAAGCCCGAGAGGATATTAAGTTGTTTTGCAGCAGACCTGAACTTGCCAAAGACCCTCGAACTAATAAATACCCGAAGGCTTGTTACACACTCGATCAAAATCAGAAGAAAACATTGTGTGAATCGGTCAAACAGCTCAAGTTCCCTGATGGTTATGTTTCCTACTTGGATAGATGCGTGGATATGAACAAGTACAAGCTTTTTGGCATGAAGAGTCATGATTGTCATATATTCATGCAACGTTTGCTTCTTGTTGCTCTTCGTGAGTTGCTTCCGAGGCAAGTTTGGGAAGCAATTACGGAGTTATGTCTCTTCTTTAAGAATCTAACGGCAAAAGTTATAAAAGTTAATGATATGGAGCGATTAGAAGAAGAGATCCCAATCATTCTTTGCAAATTGGAAAAAATATTTCCGCCTGGATTCTTTGATTCAATGGAACACCTACCGGTACATTTGCCGTATGAAGCAAAAATTGCAGGTCCAGTTCAATTCAGATGGATGTATCCATTTGAGACATAACAAATTTCACTTGAGTTAATAATGTACATATTATCATCATAAGTAATGCTTTGTTAATGAGGGTGTTTGCTAGGTATTTGCGTCACTTGAAGAAGAATGTGAAAAACAAAGCTCGAGTAAAAGGATCAATATGTAATGCATATCTTGTCGAAGAGGCATCAAATTTTTGTTCGTACTACTTTGAGCCTCAAGTGTACTCTCGAGTTCAGAAATTACCTTCTAATGACAATGGACGCGATGAAGCTACCAAAGAGCAAACTGAATTGACATTATTCTGTAATAATGGTCGAGGATATGGACAGAGAACAACAAGATGGCTGGATGAGAATGAGTATGTAGCAGCTCATACTTACATTTTACTTAACTGTCCGGAGATGAAACCATACGTGGAGTAAGTCTTTAACTTTTTAAAAATTAAGTTTTAATGAATCTTATATTTGTATATTGGATAATTAAACTTAATCAATTTTACAGAAAATACTTGAATCACTGTCATGAGTTACATCCTCAAGCCAGTAGTTCCACAATTGAAACAGAAATGCAAAACAATTTCTCTTCCTGGTTTATGCATTATGTAAGTTTTTAAACTCAATCTCATGTAATTTCAACCATTTATTCCTTCATAATGACAAATCTTTTTTGTGTTTGTTATTAGGGTCAAAATAATCTTATCGAGAAAAAATGCATCCGTGATTTAGCATATGGTCCTTCAAAAACAGTCAAGTCATTTAATGTTTATTTTGTCAATGGATATACGTTTCATACTACAAGTCACGGTGGAAATTGGTCATCTTCGAATAGTGGAATTTGCGTCGTAGGTGAAGGGTATGAATATTACGGAACTATTGAAGAAATTATAGAAGTTGAGTACCCTGGGTTACCTTTGAAAAAAACAGTATTGTTCAACTGCAATTGGTACGATCCTTCACCGAATGTTGGTGTAAAGATTCATCCGCGTTACAATATTGTGGAAGCGAACATAAAGCGGAAATTCAACAGATTTGAACCCTTTTGTTTGGCTTTTCAAGCCAAACAGGTTTACTATGTTTCATATCCAAGTATGAGGCGTGATAAAATTGATTAGAAAGTTGCATGTAGTGTGAAAGCTAGAGGTACATTTGATATACCTATTAAGAAAGTGGCTGTAGACTAAGAAGATGGGGCATTCCAAGAGAATACTACGCAATTAGTTGACATTGAAGTTCATGAAGTAGAAGATATTCAAGACCTTCATGACCCAACTAATGAGTTTCTGGAATTGGAAGAACAAGAAGATGATGAAGAAGAGGATTTTCAATTCAACTCTGATTCGAAGGACAATGATGACCTTCTTGAAGATGATGAAGAAAAGGATTTTCAATTCAACTCTAATTAGTTGTTTTCTTAATTTGAGTACTGTTTTTTTTAACAATGAATTTGCAGTAGTGAATTTTGATTATATTGGATTTATCGTGTTAATTGTGTTTTATAATTATTGTGAAAGCATGATATTAACTGATGCATATAGGATGTCAGATCATGGATCTTCACAATCTCATGGTGATAGCCTCGATGACCAAAGTCATGTATCATCTCGGAGATCACGCTTAGCTCCGTTATATCGTCATTTGGGTCTACCTGATTGGCTGACGCGAGGAACACAAGCTACAATTACAGATCATGCTACTTCTGTGGAAACATGTAAGTATTTGTTATCATTTAATCAACTTTTCTTTGTTTTTCTAATCATTAAGAATTGTTTATTTAGCTCCAAGCCCGTCTCCTACTTCATCCCCTTCAACAGTAAGAGACCCATCTACTTCTGCTCCAATTACACGAGCACGATCTACTTCTGCCTCGGGAAACCCAAAACCTTCAGTTACTACTCAAGTGCCCCTTGTGCAACACCCAGTTCAAAATGGTAAGTTTATATTTTTCTCATATTCTCAGTTTTTTTAACTGTTTTAATCTTTGTGTAATCTAGAATCAGCTCCAAGACCATCTATTTCTGCCCCTTCAACAATGAGGCATGCATTTGCTCCAATTATTTCTCAAGCTCCCTCGATACAAGAACTAATTCAGAATGGTAAGTTTACGTTTAATAGGGTTGTTTTGTTGTGTGTTTTAGCTTAGTTGTTTATCTCGGATTAGATACCTTAAAGTCTTTGTTGAATTCCTCATATCAGTTCATGTTGATGAGAGACGTAATTTGCACCAAAGCTTGGAAGATGATGAATTAAATCGAGTTGATAGAGGAGTAGAAGATCCAAGAGGATCAGTAAATCAAGGAAAGTTATTGGTTAAAGTTGATGTTGGTGTAGGGGAGAGCACGGTTCGGTTTGGTCCAAAAACTGAACCGAACCGAAATGTTGTAAATTTTCTGGACCGGACTAAATTTCGGTCTGGTCCAGGACTGAACCGAAATATTTCGGTTCGGTTCGATTCGGTTCAAGTTTGGACCAATTAATCATTTATGATATTTTTATATTTTTTTTTAATCTATCAAATATATATATATATATATATATATATATATATATATATAAATAAACCTCTAACGATAGCTCCACGTGTCGTCCTCTTCTTATTTCACTCATATTTATACTTACGTGTCATCTTCTCCTTTAACCACGATTCCATGTCATTTTCATTTCCTTTTATTTCGTAAAATCTTTGTTACCTTTTACCAATTTAATAGAATTAGGAAAATGTAATAACAAATGTAATACCTTTTGTTTTAAAAAATAAAACTAAATAGGAAATAATCATAATGACAAATTAATATTGTAAGTCAATTCCTTTGAATTCGGAAAAATTAACTCATAAACGTTTTTTTTAATTTTTTTTTTAGAAATAAACTTAAGAATTGCAAAATTTCTAATAATTTCGTTATATTTGTACTAATCAAAATGTAAATTGACTTCTTTACTAATTTATAAGAATTTTTGTTTTGTTTATCCTTTTTGTTAGTATGGGTTCATGTTAAATTCTACTACTTTGATATTGAATTTTTTTTCTTTATGTTGATCATTATATTCCGTGCATCGGAAAAAAAAAATTCTATTATAATCTCAATACATCTCCATAATTCTTTTAAAAAAGAAATAAAAAAATATCTATAAATAAAAAAGAATATAATAATATAGAATTTATAGAGAATAACGAATAGATAATCTTACTATAAATTTTTTTTTATTACTATATTTCTACATTTACATAATTAAAGTTTACTATATATTGCTACATTTACTATATTACTCTATTCTATGTTTGAAAAAGAATTATATGATTCATATGAACAAATCTATTTTTAATCCTAATTTACTGTAAAATGCTTACTTTGATTTGGTAAAATTAAAGTTTTTGACTAAATTTCTATGTAATCATTTTGGAAAATATATGCTAGATTTCATAAGAAATTAACTAATGCAAAGTTGCAAATTTGGCAATAAATTTAAATTCAATGTGTATAGATTCTGAAATTATAATAAGGAGACGTTAATTTATAAAATTCAAAGAGATGCAGAATTTACAAAATGATACATAATTTATAATAAGAAAAATATATATATCCGGTTTATGTTAATTAATAAAATTCAAAGAGATGCACAATTTTAAATATTTTTGAGTTAAACATAGTTCGGTTCGGGTCTTTTTCGGTTTTGAACTTGAACCGAACCGAACTGGACCGAAAACCGAATATGCTAAAAAAATAGAACCGAACCGAATAAGATTCGGTCAGGTTCGGTTCGATTCGGTTCGATCCTTTTCGGTTATTTCGGTTTTCGGGTATTCGGTTCGGTTTTGCTCTCCCCCATGTTGGAGGCAAGTAAGTAAAATAGGAGTATAGGTTGGATAATTAAAATTTCACTAATATAATATTACAAGTGTACTATTTTACAATTTCAGCTTGCAACCATCAAACAAAGTATCACGTCGTATCAGAGATAGTGTTATGATGCATCCCCATCCATTGGGATATTGTTGGAAGACCGTTCCTCCTGAAATAACACAACTCTACTGGGAAGAGTTTCATGTATATACGTTATTTACTTTGAAAATTCCTTATATTATTTGAAGTTGTGTTTAATTATGTTTCATGGATTTGGTGTATGTAGAAACGATGCACTTGGGAAAACAATAGATGTAGCACCAATGAAGTATACAATGCTTATCTAAAGAACATTCGAAAGAGATACTCTGACTTTTTTTCTGAAACGAGAACGAAGAACAAACAACCTAAGTTCGTGCATAATGAAGTATGGAAAGCATGGAGGACAGCATGGAGCAAACCAGAGTACTTAGCAAAGTGTAATCAGGCCAAAATGAATAGACACAACCACTACAAGAATTTTGACATTTTATGACAATATTTATTGTGACGCGCGATTTTTCGTCACCGATAGTTACTTAACAATAACAAAAACTACAAATTAACATATTTTAGTTTTATCTTGAATAACATACAAATTCGTCATTGTTGACCAACTTTTATGACAATAACAGAGGTATCGTCACTTATGAATTTGACGGCGATTGTAATTTTCGAGGGAAAAACTTGTTATGACGACATACTGTTAATTAATGACCGCATTTTCGTCATCATAAAATTTGTTTTTTATAACGTCTCTTAGTCGTCATAAATTAACCAAAATGAACTACAACAATTTAGATTTTGTCATATATCTTTATATTATAGTGACATATTATATCTGTTGTCATATATTCTACTACTATTGTGACGCTTTATGTACTAAGTGTCACCAATATACTAATCAATGACAATTTCATTGTGTCATAGTACATAAAATTTCTTATGACTATTTTTTTTTGTCATAAGTAATTGAAATTCATTATGACATATTAATATTTGTCATTTTTCTTTTCCTTTATGATAACAATGTTTCTTAATTGTCATCTCAATGAATATTAACGTGACGATATAAAAATCGTCATCAAATAAAGCTTATTAATGACGATTCTATATCATCACAAAACCTTATATTTTCTGTGATAGTTCATTTTCCTCATAAATGAGATACTCATTTTATCAAATGAAATGTAAATAAATACTCATTTAATTCGTCTTTTTAATACTGTAAACATTTTTTGTCATTGTTTGCAAATGATAAAACCATAGACCCTCATTTGTAGAATTTTAAACAACAAAACTTCTTTTGCAAATGACACAAATCACAAAGTCTTTTTTTTTTAATTTGCCCTAAATAATATAAGTGTAAACCTTTTTTTAAAAAAGTATGTAAAAAAACATTTTTTAAAGTCTGCAATTTCACCATTTAACATTAACTGAAATGGACCCAAATTAAAGTATAACCCAAGTAATGCAGCCCAATAAGCCATAACCTAACCCTAACTATATATGTGTGTGACTTCTGCTTTAACATCCGCTCAAGCAACGCATGTCGCAGGATCAATCTCACATGCTGAAGTTTTGGAGCGCCTGGTAAGAGTGTATCAGTCCTTGTTTTATATTTGTTGAAATGCTGAGTTATTTGGTCCTTTTATTATAATTTGTATTGTGTGAATTCGAGAGCTACGGTTAATATGTTGCCTTCAGTTATTTGGTCCATTAAAGTCTGGCTAGCCATTTGTGACTTAGTGACTTATCAGTGATATTGCCACCTTTATCATGCCCATGCCCATTCCCATCTTGTAAACATTTCTCTTTAGATTAGAGGAATTATGTCTAAGTATGAAAAGAAAAGACTAGTATTAAGCCACTTTTCAAGGTAGCAGATCATGTTGGTTTTTTGTGGTTGTCAAGATTGTTGCTTAACTTATGTTAGAGCTTAATAGTTGTTAAGTTAATGTTATGTAGTTTCCGTGTTTTTAAGAATTTTATATACAGCGAAAAGTTTCATTGTAGCTCATGCACTCTCTTAAAAAAAGGGAAGAAGAGAAAGAAGGAATTTTATTGAAAAAAAATTGTAAACAGCCTTAGGAATTTGTAGGTCGTGATCAGTTCATTTGATGGTGGTTATATTCTATTTGATTGTCAGAGATGAATTATGTAATTCATATGACATGAAAGCTAGTAAGGCAAATTGCATAACCATCATGCTTGAATGCAGTTTGATTGTTCTTTGTTGTGTTATGTTGATCCATGCCCTTGATACAGTGTAACATGGCATTTGTTTCCTAAACTTATATTGTTATTGCTTGGTTTGATGTATTCTCTTTTAATTTGCTCGAATTCTTGGTTTGATAATGTTATGAAGAAACAAAATGATTTGGAGGTGCAAATGAGAGATCAAATAGGATCTTTGCACACTGTTATAGTGCGGTTTGAGTTGGAGCTTGCTGAGATACGTAAGAGTCATGCACATTGTTCATCATCCAATCATGTTGAATCTGATGATGAGATTGATTTAACTTAGGGTATAGAAGTTGATCTTAGTTATGTTATATACTTTGATTAGTTGAGAAATTTAGTTTTTATCTAGATTTTATAATAGATTATAGGATATTATATAGTTTATCTTGATCACTACTATATAAATGTGTATTTTTATGTCGAGATATTATACTAATTTCGAATTTGGCAATTTTATTCTTCTTGTGTTTTTGGAATTAATAGTCAATAATACCCCATTCTAAAAAATAAATAAATATCAATACAGATATAAGCTGTTATGAAAATCACCGACGGAAATTTTCGTCGCAAATTCGTCACTAAATATTAGTAGATTCGACGGAATAGTCGGTAAACTTCCGCTGCAAAGAAACTTCACCGACTACATTTAGTCGGAGAAATTCCGTCGGAACTTGAAAATTTGCAGCAGACTTTCCCGACGAAAAATGGGTTGGAAACGTTGCCAGCGGACAGAAATATTTCGTCGGCATGTGATACCAACGAGCTTTTTGCCGACGGATCCGTTTTGCTGCTAATCTGTCGGTAAATCCATTTACCAGCGGAATTATTAACGTTACTGGCGCATTTTTCCGTAGGTAATCTCCTATTTTCTTGTAGTGTATGTTTGAACGCTACTGTTTTAGTTTCGACTTTGTGGGAATCTCGCTGTTTCTTTGAAATGTTTTGATGTCTTTGTGGTTTTGAGATTGAATGTAGTTTATTGCTTAATGATGGTGGTACTATTTGGCTTGATTTTGGTATAAATTTGGTGATCTTTGAGGCTGTTTTGATGTTTTTTGTGGGTACGCTGCTATTTGGGTTTTTTGAGGCTGTTTTGGTTCGAATTGAAGTCACATTTTGGGGTTTTCGGTCTTGGTAAGTTTAACAGAAAATTTCCTTAATAACGACTACATTTTGACGACGGACGATGATGATTGACATCGAATAGTCCTAAGGGAGATTATACTTGTGCTCTAGGGTTTAGAAGAGAACTATTTTGGTAGCAATCCGGCTTTCGAGCTCGGGATGTAACTTAAATTTGTTTTTATCTAGTCCTATGGAGCCTGGATCTCTTCTCTAATTGACTAAAAGAACGAAATCTGAGTCCTTTCAATCCTAAGCTAATAAACTTGAACTTTTAAGAACTAATCATGGTAAGTAAAAAAGAGACATTAACTTGTAAATAAAACAACAAACATCATGAATCTTTGTATAATATGTATATACATGTATATTTGAAGTACAATACCTTTCAGGGGCGAACCCAGCTAGGGGCTCGGGTGGGCTCGAGCCCTCCCAGTTTCGACACAACTCTTAAAGGAGTAGCGGTGTTGTTCCGGGCAGCTCCCCCAAAATAACGAATATTAACAGTACAGATGATAAAATAGACAAAGTGAAGGATTTGGAGAGTTGGTAATTAAGAAGGGTATATTTAGATGTGAAGAACATGGTTCAAATCCCACCATCTACAATTTTTTTTCTTCTAATATTACTAATGTTTTTCATCAATTTTTATTTTTTTAATATTATTTTGATAGAAAACTCTACTTCTATTTTTCTCCTTTTTTTTTCTTTTTATAAATTTATCAACAATTTTTTATTAGATCATTAATTTTCTTCTCCTAATTTTATCAACTTTACTTCATTTTTGTATACACGCGTACATAAGAAAAAAAATCTACGCTAGAGCCAAGATTAGCCCTCCCAATCTTCAAATCCTGGGTCCGCCCCTGATACCTTTCTCCTTTGATAGATGAAATACAAGAGAAAAAATAAAGAAAATGGCCCTTATTTTCGGCTTCTTCTACTCTACTTCTCTTGATGTTTTTTTGAATGTATGTCTATAAATATGTGTTTTCTTTTTTTAATGTTGGGAATAGTGAACTTTTTATAGTGACAAGAGAGAAATCTAGTGATAGATTTTCTCATGATCACCATTGTACCTTTTGAGTGCTCCAATGTGCATAAGTTTGTACTTTTTCATTCTTGAGATAAGATTATGGAAGTTTTTTGAGTGAAAATCTTATACTTTGGATGTGATTATGGTGAGATTTTTGGTTTTGATCTATGATTTAGCTTTATCTCCAAGTTTGAAAACTTGGTCTTCAAGACTTGTTTTTTCGGGTTTCAATTTCGTAAATTGGAGAGTTTGGGGACTGTTTTTGATCTTTTTCCTTGAACTAGGCTTAATGGGCCTGATTGGGATTGATGGGCCAAGAATCACGGGCCTGGAACTGTTGTCTTTTAAATTTGTTGAGCTTGAGACTGTTGGGCCAAAATTGGTGGGCCTAAAACTGCTGTCTTTTAAATTTGTTTAGCTTGAAACTGTTGGGCCGAAATTGGTGGGCCTGCAACTGTTTTTTTTTTGAATTTTTCCTTGAAAATAATTTGTCGGAAAGGTTGCTTTTGACCCGCTTTTTGAATTGAATGGTTGTCTTGACCCTTTTTATTTAGGAAATTTGACATGAATGTGGATTTGACCCGGCTCGTCGAGATTCCTCTGGTTGCCTCTGAATAAAATTAGAGATAAAATCTCTGATATTTAAAATACGGAGTTCAAATCTCGTGACATTTTATTTTTGCAAAATAGAGTAGAGTTAGTGGTAAAAGAAAATGTATCTCCAATTATTTGTTTGTAAATTGTAATACATTTGATTAATTAATAAAACAAGTATTTATTTTCTTTTCTTTATATTCAACTTAATCTAATTATCTCGTTTAAGCGTTTTACTTTCGCAATAACAATTAATCGATAAAAACCGCTTAATATGGAAGTCCTAATTAAAACTAAATATGCATCACATAACTATTTAGTATTAAAATAGAACTGACAATAAAAATTTGTTAATTGAATCAAAGAAATTTCCATTACATAGACTATTTTAGGGAAAAATCAATTTTAACTAATGACAGTATCAAAATAAAAGATTAGTTATAAAAAGGTTATCGTTACACTACGTACCGTAAATAAATTATAGTCTAGAAATTGATATTTTTGCAAAAACGTGTATTTTCAAACCGGACAAAAATGGGTATCTACACTCGTCATGGGTGGCCGTACTGGCGATTGGCATATAACTTGAACCATGCGCGTACCTGCCTGGGCTTTGCTGATAGAGTTGCATCATCTACAACTGCCAGAGATAGTGTTCTTGAGTCATGGCATATGAGTTCATATCATACGACGTTTGAAAACCCACAGAGCCAACTGCTTGACTTGAATCTGGGAACAAGTTGTGGGGATGGATCCCAAGAGGCATAGTCACTTGGTTTGGAATCATAAACTGAGATCCCATGGGATTGGTTCTTGCTGGAGCTGCTGTCTTTTTATTATTTGTCTTAACTTTCCAGTCGATGTCTGACTCGTTTGAGTAGCCAGCAAGGCTTGCGCCTCTTGAACGAACTCCTTATCATCCAGTTCATGTAAATTTTGAACTTCAACACCATTCATAGGCTCCGCTAGGTTTGGTTGTTGTTGCGCCCCTGTTGGATCTACACCATTATTCGATGTTGGAGTACTTGTAGTTGCATTCTGAGTTGTTGTTGCTTCAATCGTCGAAACATTGAGAGTCTTGGACGTGCTCATGGTGGAAATTCTTAAATCTATGTAGAAAGGAGTTCCACGCTCACCGCACTAATGAGAATTGGGTCTTGAAAACCTTCTCATTCACGTCCCCGAGAACCTGCAAAACAGAGCGCTGGAGTGATCGTCGGTAGACTCTCCGACGTTCAAGTCAATAAGGGAAGAACTCAAGATCGTAAGTAGAATATTATGTTAGAATGTACCTTTAGGGTTCACCTATTACGTCTATTTATAGGAATTATTACTCTATATTCTAATAGGATTCGTTTCCTTAATAGTCGATTACTAGAATAGTTCTAGTTTAGATAGGAAAACTAGGGAAGGTCTTGAGGAAGATTCGTGATTCCTAATTAGATGGAAACACCGACTTACCCCTTTAATTCCTATACAAAATACACCTCTACTGACATAACATTCGTCCCTAGCAGAAAGCTTCCGCTATATGGGGACGCGGGCCTTCATGCAAATAACAACAAGATGCCACATGAGCCTCTAGTTTTCTTTCCGTTGTTATCAATTTTTAACTTTGTTTGAGAGGAGGGGCATAAATGTATGTTGTATTTAGGGTTTTTGTTTTTTTGTTCCTTTTTAAACTTAGGTGCCATGTGTTTGGAAAATCCACATCATTAAGTGAGGTAATAGGTGACGTGGATCCAACGTGGCAAGTTGTTACGTGCCACATATAAAAACCGTTAATTTAGAGTATATTTGAGTAACGGTTACAAATATGAGAATATATCTATGCGTTAAATTAATACGGGAACAAATTCACATTTGACAAAAATATGGAGACAAAATATGTATATTAACGGGGTAAATTACACCATTGGTACCCAAATTATACCATCTTTTCCAAACTGGTACCTAAACAAATTTTTCTTCCATCCAAGTTCCTAAACTATTGGTGACTTCCCATTAAGGTCCAAATAATCGGTTGGTGAGAAGTCAACGGTCGTTTGACCAAGTCAAACATAATTTAAAATATCATTCTCACATAAAAATGTCCATTTTACCCTTTTTAATTTTTCTTTCTTCCCAATCTCTCTCCTCCACACATTCTTCTTCTTCTTCCTTTTTCTCATTCACCACCTAACCTTCATAACCAAATAATTTAATTCACTTCTCCTCTTCTTATTTCTTCCTGTTTATTTTTCTTTTTTTTTTCTTTCTTTTTCTTATTTCCTCTTCTCAGAATTTGGAAGATTTTCAGATACTGGTTGCGGTCTCCGCCTGGAAACTGGAAATTCCAGATTCCGTCCGGAAACAACGGGATAAAAAAAATCCATATCCAACAGTCGTGGCCGGAGACCGCATGATCTGGAATTTTCAGATCCTGCAGTCGCCGGCCGGCGAACGCCAGGATCTGGAAAGTTTCAGATCCGCGGTTGCCGCAACCGCCGATCTGAAACTTTCCAGATTCCGGAATTTGGAATTTCCAGATGCCGGCCGGCGGTTGCCATCTGGAAATCCAGATTCCGGCAGAACTGGTGCTCCACTGGAGGGAGAAAGAAGGACAGAAAAAAAAGAAGAAAAAAGAAAGAAAAAATAAGAAAAAAGAATAGATAGAAAGATGAAGAGTAAGAAGAAAATAAATTTTTTGGTATGGAGGTTCGAGGAAAAAATAAAAATATTAAGGGTAAAATAGACATTTCAAGTTATGATATATTTGAAAACATGTTTGACTTGGTCAAACAAGCTATGACCTGCTGGTGATGTGTTGCTTGGACTTTAATGGAAAGTCACCATTAGTTTAGGAACTTGGATGAGAATTTTTTTTGTTTAGGGACCAGTTTGAAAAAGAAGGTATAGTTTGGGTACCAATGGTATAGTTACCCTATATTAACGATATAGTTTTGAAAATTAGTGAGGACCAGTGTTCGAGAAAGCGGCCTAGGCGGCCGCCTAAGCGCTAGGTGGTCCTAAACCGCTCCGATTTTACCCTAATCGGTGATAAAAATCGGAACGCTTGTTTAAGTGGGTTAGGCAGAAGTTAGGCGGATTGGGCGGAGGTTAGGCGGGCTGGGCGGACTAGGCGGTTTTAATGGGTTTAATTTATTTCTTAAGTTTTTAATTCATTTTTAATAGGCCTAATGTATTTTTTAAGTTATTTCTTTAAATTTTTAATGGGCCTAATTTATTTCTTAATTTATTTTGCATTGAATTATGATTGTGGTAAAAGATAAATGCAATGATTATTTTATTGGAGAAGCAAATGTCTTCAAATTATCATATTTTTCAAAAAATAGCAAAACTAATCACGGTATTCTAATTATTTTATTAATTTATTTACATATAATTAACTTATTATAAAAATAAATATTATTTTATTTAAAACTGCCTACATCACTTAGAAAATCACCTAGACCCCGATTAAACGCTCTAGACGCTAGACGGAGGGTCACCGCCCGACTAGGCCATTTTCTTGAACACCGGTGAGGACAAATAGTAATTAGGGGCAGTATTTAGAGCGTCCGTGTCTCATTAAGGGCATTTTAGCATGTTGAAATTCAAAAGCCATCTGATTACGAAAATACCCTGAAATTCCTAATTTCCCTCTCAGGTTCCGAAAACCTAGGGTTTATGGTCTCTCTGTTTTGAATTTGAGCCCCAAACTTATTGAATTTTTCAATTTCAAACTTTGATTTTGAATATGAACATGAACCCTGACGCTTTGCAATCCATGATCAAAGATTCTGTTGATCGTTTTCTAACTGAATATAGAAACGGAACAACTGATTTTTCAAATTTCACCTCTATTTTTTCCCGCTTTCTGCAAAAATTACCCGATCCGCCTCTCGAAATCGTCTGGTTTTACTCCGCTTTAACCTTTCATTCCACCAAATTTTATGCTGAAAACTCTTCAAGCTCAAGCTCTGCCTTGATGACCAAGAACTTGTTTCAGCTGCTAGTTTCCTCCTCTTCTTCCTGCAATGCGCTTAAGAAGATCGCTGTACTTTCTCCTGTCGTTTACGAGTTTAATAGTTTAGTTTCCGAGGGAGACAAATGGAGAAAAGAAGCCGACATTTTATTAGAAGTTATTTTTAGTTATCTTAGCATTTGTCGCGGCTCTAATTTTGAACAACACGGGGATGAATTTGGGGATTTTAGTTGTTGTTTTACGGATTTAGTAGGTGTATGGACTGTTGAAAGAACGAGGGAGAGTTGTGAATTGGGTGAGGCGTTGAGTATGTTCTTTCCGTTTGTTAGTGATGGAATCCGCAATGGGATGGTCAACGAGGGATGTGAAGTTGCACGCTTAGCTGGGATTGTGATGGCCCAAGTTTTCTTGTTGAGATTATGCTTCAAGTTCAGATTGGGGGTTTCGAGAGTAGAGTTGGAGAAAGAATTGCGCGATTGTGCAGTTCAGATGATGGCTGCATTTCGAAGTTTTCACTTCGCTGGTGAGCATTGTTTGGTATTTGATTGCCGGTGATTCAGTTGTTGGCATTAACTTATTTTTGTGTTTGATAGATGTCCTTCTCAAGATTCTGGTTGAGCCATTATCGTCTATTACCTCCCAGTCCCTGCTGGTCAGTATTTAGCCCTTTTCAGCTCCCCGTGTTTTTATTTACGATTGATGGATTCATAGAGGTTAGAATGTGATAGTTTGGCTGGCTCTTACCAAGTATCCACATGGCTTTTGCAGTGTAGTCTTAATAGGAAGCCATAGATATCAATATGCAACTAGAGTACAAACTGCATACCTTGAGAGTTGCATAGGTTGAACTATTTCTTGAGTCTCGGACAATTTAAAGTTGCAATTTAACTTCAGTTGGCACAAATCATATGCTGCAGAACTTGCTGAATAGTTATATATCATAATTTTATTGATCAACTTGACCTACTTGACTGTGTTTTAGGTTCCATGTTATACTTGTTTGAAAAGGACCTAAGTAGGTTATATCACAATTATGGCGCATAAGACTGTTAGACTGTTTCATTTTATCCCGTAAAGGAATTTTTCTACCTGAACAAGTTTTCTTGAACAACTGAAAGTATCGTTCAATTTTCTTGTCTCAGAATTCTGAAGATGAAGTTTTTCTGCGAGAAGTCTTGTATGATATTACAATAATGGAGTATTCCTTCCTTGGTTCTCAAAAATGGATTCATCTACCTGAAGGATGCTTGAAAAGCCTTGCCATAACATGGCTGTTTGTTGCTCACAATGGTGTACAATTTCTCATGTATGTGGATTGAATGTGGGGATGGTGTAGTTATTTATTGCATCTTCTCATCTGATGCATTTGATATTTTTATGATTTGATTGGCCTTAGGGAATGCGGCAAGAAAAGCAAAGGTGTTTCGTACGTTCAAGCCTTTTCTGAATGTTGCCTATTATCCCAATTATTCAAGTGGGTCATGAATCAGCCAGGCAGGCAGAGCAAAACAAGTAAACCAGAGGTTTCCTCTCCTCTATCTCTCATTGGTAAGTTCCGTTATCAGCTTTGTCATTTTGTTTTCCGAATTGATTGTCAGAGGTTTAGCATATATCTTGCATCGTCTTGTCATGATTCTCAGAAAGCATTTTATGATATGGAGGGGCTCTTTTGTTTCAATTGTTAAAGTGGAGCATTATATTACTAGACCAGCTGTGCTTCTCTGTACTCTGTCGCATCGCCTTCTATACTGAAACATGTCCCACTGTCATTGCTAACTCAAAACATTCGGTAGGAGATACTCAAAGAGAAGTTACCCATTTGCAAGTCTTTTCTATTTTCAGATATTTGTAATTGATTGTATTTAATCCAGTTTACGGAATGCTATGATTTCCAGAGTGGCTACTGATTCTCGAAGATGAAGGACTACGCGTATTTGATGACGACATCTCCAAGATCTATGCAAAAGCGATTATCTCTAAATCAAGAAAAGGGTATTTTGTAGCCGAGTCAGATTGGAAACATTCAGTTTATTGTGGTGATTATGAAGGTAGGGGGGAAGAAAAGGTTGATAGTGATCTGGAGATGGTTGATTCTGAGGAGACAACATTAATTGCTGGAAATCTGAAAACTTCAGCAACTAATGGGACGAAGAAACGAAAAGAAGGGATGAAAGATGAAATGAACAGGCAAGTGAAGGTTGTCAAATGTCACATTGATGACAATTCTGTGACAGAAAACGGTTACCCATTGGATGACGAAGCTTTGAGTAGTGGAAGTGAGGTAGATAATCCATCATCCGATGAAAACGTTGAGGCTATGGAGCAGTAGTAGTGCTCATCTGACGAACCACCACAAATTCCGGCAACTAACTTTGCAGAAGCCTTTTAAGTTGCAAAAGGTAATAGATTTACGTATGGTATTCAAACTTTAATTACGTGTAGCACTTAATTAATATATAGTTATATGATATGCAGCTGGGAGGGAAGTGGCAAGTCATTTTCAGCATTTTATAATGGCAATTGCAATTCTCTTAGCATCTATACTTTTGTAGAGCATTAAACCTCCAACCTGAAATGTAATGAGCAAATTATGGGATTAGTCGGCCCAATGTGGTTCGGAAACGGGATGGAAAACAAAAAAAAAAATAATGATTTTGTCAAACACTTTAATCTACCCAACACAAACCCGATTCATAAAAAAACTTAATGGATCAATGCTACTTAATACTTCATCCATTCCCAAATATAAGGCATTTTAGCTTTTTACAATTTTCCAAAATAAATGTCGTTTTACCTGAAAGGTATAATCATTTAGGTTTCTTCCATTACTATCATTTTCTTGATTCCAAAATTAATGAATGAGAGAAATTTTATACTTTTTCACTAGGTATTGGCATAATAATGCTTCAAGCTTTTAGAATTGCCAAACTAGCGAGGAAGAATGTGTAAACAATGGGAGAAGTGCTGCAAAATGAGTGATAGATGAATGTTGTGGGCCGAATTGTCCATTTGGGCTGGGTACGTCAGGCCCAAAGACCTAGAGAAGCCTGTGGCTTTTCAGACGCGACTTTAAAGTATCCAAATAGAGTGCAATGACTAAAAATCAAGGTTAACTTGGTGGAAACATACGTTTTTCAAATCTTACATCAAGTAATGCCTTGATGGTTATACACTCAAAAAAATAACGCAATCATAAAGTGTAGGTATAATAATTTTATAATTGGTATTTGCCCATAACTGAAACGAAACAAATCAAGTAGGGTTTTAAAAGTAGTTAGACTAAAATCGAATTGCGAATGAAATAAAATTTAAGGTAGTTTACTAAAAGACTAAGATACTTTTTCCTCTATCTAATTACCTAACCTAATCCTCATAATACACAAAGATAAAGATTGAATGAATTGTTGTTTTAATCCTACAAAGATCAATGATTTGTTGTTTTCATCAGTATGGATTATAATTTGTGGCTATTAAGTAGATTAGGAAATCCAACATTAGCTTACCGAGATCAAAAGATTGAGGTGATTCGCACAACAAGAAGTAATATAATTACGTGTATTCATTTATTATTTAAATTTAAATATAAATAAATCTAACATGTTATTATTTTTTTTTTGAATTGTTATGTCTAGTTTAATATTTCTATTGACAAACATTCTGCTTAACTTATAAAATGGGAAAGCTGCTTTCTCAATAAATTACAACATGTATATTCTTCAATGCAATTTTTACAGCTTATAAAGACATTAATATTACATTTACTAAATACTACTTTTGATTTTCTCAACTCTCACAGATTTCAAGGAAAAATAACTATGAATTTATCAAATTCTGCTTTTAAGTGAGAAATCTGAAAAAAAGAAAAAGAAAAAGAAGATTGTTTTTACAGTAATGTGAAACTAGTCCTAAGTGTGGTTAATAAAAAGATGTATTTTCAACAAAAGTTAAAATTGAGAGACTAAATTATACCAAATCAAAATTAGGTACTAGACGTCAAAATTTGGTCAAATTCATAAATGAAAAAACTATAGTCTTACCAAATATTAAAACTAATAAAACATAAAGGATAGTTTTGCCGTTTATATGAATGCATATGGATGAAAGAAAGAAGTGCATTCAAAACTAAAAAGGGGAGCCATACTCCATCACGTGTTTTACATGCTTTTATATTTTTATTTATTTATAGGCTTTAACACTTTTTTTTTCTTAACCTGGTGTTATTTCGGAGAAATTATTAGGGGATCTCGATCCTTAAGTAAAGTTTAAGGATTTTTCATTGGATTATTGACAAATGTTAAATGGTTCATTAATTTATTTATTTTCATTTGTGGGCCGTATGTACACTTGTCAAAGATTTAATGGGGTCCTTTAACTTTACTTAAAGACCATGACCCCCTAATAATTTGCCGTTACTTCGTTACATTTGCCACTTGTGATATCCTATTTCGTCGCATATGGCACTTGAATGGATGGAAAAGTGACAATTTTGTTATCCTTTATCCCATGTCACTAGTTGACACGTGAATTTACCACGTGACAAGTCAATTTGAAAAAAAAAAATACAAGTTTTTTGCAATGGACTTTTAATAAATTGAGATGACAATTGATAATATACCAAGATTTTTGTTAAAGTTAAACAATATCGTGACATATACATATGTCAAAATAGTGGGATGTCATAATAAGAAACATAATAGATACATTTTCATCTATTAAAAGATCAAATTTGACGAATTAGAATACCACGAAAAACAAATATGACAAACTAAAATACCACAGAAATAAATATGACAAAATAATATCACAACAAACAAATCCAACACTTTAAATACCATAAGGAACAAAAAGCTATTTAATGCCTATTTATAAGAGATTGGACGAGTCCACCATTTTTATAAAATATTATAATTTTTCGTTCAAAAATAAAATAAAATATATCATATTGTAGTTTTAATTTTCAAGTTAAACAATTTAAAATAATCATAAAATTTCTCTTATATTGAAATAAACTATTCGCTATTCATAATTTTCAATAATATATTATAAAGTTCTTAACGTTTATTATATTCATTAATTATTTACTTACTCAATTTAAGTTACTGATCACCTTTAATTAAATAAAGATAAAATATATTTTGTTATTTAAACTTTAACAATGTTTATAATTTGATACCTAAAATGTATTTTTACACTTAAAATTATTATTTTTAAATACTTATTAAATACCATAGTACGTTGAAATTATCTCCCTATGCAAAACATGATTTTAGAAAAATCAAAAATCAAAATGAGAAATATAGAACTATATTTTTTATATTTCAAAGTGTAAATATAAATGTTTGATAAACATGTAAGGCCATTAAATTAAAAATGAAATTACGACTACAGTATTAGATATAACAAGCATTAGATATAATAAGCATTAAAAAATTTATAATATATTATTGAAAATATGAAGACTAATAATATTTTTATTATCTATTAAATTTCTTTACCTGTTATTAATAATTTTAGGAATTCTCACAAAACTATGAAATTGGTTGGGAGTATCTTTTTCTTTGATGAATTTATAATGTGATTCGAACTCTCAACTTTTCCATCTACATATTGATAGGTATAAAAATTTACCTAACTGAAGTGAGCGGTAAAAAGTATACCAAAAGTGTAGATGTTGTATATTTGAAGGAAAACTCCTAATCATGCTAGGTAAATTTGGTTCATATATATTAAATAAAGAAGTATAAAAAATCATATTATATAATTTAATTCAATGCTATTAGAATCTTTACTAACTTGAGTTATCACTTTCTTGGACGTCCAACCTCAGATCCCCTCATCATCTACTCTTACATTGTTTTCACAATCTTTCATTAATAAGTAAACAAACATTAACTATTTGTTATGTTGGCAATTCTAATTGCCATTACCTTTTCTTTTTCTTGTAAAATTTCAGAAAATAAATAAATAAATTCAGGAAACATATTTACAAGGACAAGGCAGGAAGCCAGAAGGATTTGTGGGTTACTGTCTGGTGAATGGTAATGACACATACCAACTCATTTAGAAAACGACACTATATAATATCTATTATTATTATTATATTTTCTTTGAAAACATTACTATTATTATTGGTCGAAATATAATATCTATTATTATTAATTTTTATTTTAAAATTATCCATCAAGCAATATTTTAGTAGTTATTACATTCTATTAGAGAGGATGAAGTCATCGAATCAAATTTCATAATTATAGAAAGTTAGGGATATTCTAGGGTCACTTTGTTTTTCACAAAGTAACCATTACTTTGTTTTGTCAACCATTGGATCATGGGTTATAAACTAATCCAATGGTGAAAAAGACAAAGTATAGACAAAGTAAGGGAAAAACAAAGTGACCATAGCCTACACCAGAAAGTTAATTGTAAAAAATTCTTACTCTAAAATTATTCATTTTTTAAAAAAATTTAGTTACATGGCATGAAATTTGCTTGGATGGACCCGCGCCTCACATCAAACCACATGATGTCTCAACTGCAAAATCCTGTGGTTTAAGGTGAGACTTTGCATCTCAAAATTATGAAATTCTGCATTTTTATTCATTTTGTGTGTGTAATTAATTTCTTATTACTCAAATCAACATAGCAAAAATCAAACCCTTCCTTCATATCATATCATATATTTGCACTAATAAATAACCCACACCAAATTTCTAATTTATATGTGATTATCACTTAAATATCAATTAAAATGCATTAATTCTACATACTATAATAAGGAGAAATATTAGTGTTATAAGATTAAATTTTAGGTCAAGGGTCATTGCATCCAAGAGTTATCTTTTGGAATATAGGATATATAGTCTAGCAAAATATTAATGGCTTAAAATGCATTTCACCTAATATAGTTAAATATTCTTACAAATTTTAAAATTTCACCTATAAAGAATTCTACTATAAATAAGATTATCACCTAAATCTAAAGTTTCTTAGTATTGTTTATTAAGTTGAACATTTAAATTCTAAAGATGCGTTTTGTAGTATGTAATGGAATGTAATGCAATCAAACTTATAACGTAGTCAAAATTGTAATATAATGCAATGAAATACTGATTACACTGCCAATTTAGTTGGCAGAAAGTAATGAAATGTAATTACTATATACTGCCCATGGTAACAATTTATTTATAAAATTAGAAAAGATACAAAATGCGGCGCAAAAAAAAAAAAAATAACAAAAACACGAAAATGTAAAAATCAATGTTTTAAAAACCGGACCGAACGTTGAACCGGCGTAACAAAAGGTTCAAAGGTTTAATAGATTCAACTAGTTCAACCGGTGGTTCAACCGATTTACATATATATAATATATAAAAAATTTAAAATACATATACATATATATAATAAAATCTATTTCAATTAAACATAAAATTAAAATTCATATATCAAACAACACATAGTTAAAATATATATATAATTTTTTTTTTAAGTTTATAATTTGATTTTTTATGAAAAACTGAAGTCAACCCGGTTTGATTTAACTAGTCGAACCGGCCGGTTTACTGGTTCAATCCGATTTTTTGTGAACAAACCGTTTAGTATGAAATCAGACCGGACACCTAACCGGTTCGCGGTTCGACCGGTCTAACCGGCCGGTCCGATTTTCATAACGCTGGTAAAAACCAACACAAAAAATTGAACAAAACATGAAAATCGTGTGAAAATCATGAAAAATACGATAAATATGAAAAGTGAAAAACCCAAAAACTAAATAAAACATGAAAGTTGTGAACCATATGCAAGATGATGGAAAGTCAAAAATACAAAAAACGAAGGAAGTGGAAACTGAAAAAAAGCTCATTTAACAATGTAGTTACCTCATCCTCAATTACAAAGCTCTTCAA
Source organism: Euphorbia peplus (assembly GCA_028411795.1). Lineage (NCBI taxonomy): Eukaryota > Viridiplantae > Streptophyta > Magnoliopsida > Malpighiales > Euphorbiaceae > Euphorbia > Euphorbia peplus. Next base: position 28,665,087 of record CP110840.1, read on the forward strand.
CTCATCCTTGATAAGATGCAGACGGATGGAAATTTCTCTCTTGAAAATGTACAATGTAACACTCAGGTCCAATGCCATGCAGATATTGTCCATCAGGCGCAATACCATGCATATATTGTTCGCTCTGACCCAAATCCGTCACCATCAGGCCTCACGGCTTTAAAACGTGTCATGCATGTAGTAGGTCCACATATCAATTATAAACCCCATCTCAGTCCTCTCTATTTCCGATGTGAAATTCAGTTCATTCATGTCCCCATCGTCATCCCTTAGGGCCACTCCTTGTACATGTCTTCTTACCCCTGAGCCATCCTTTCTAGACCAGGTCGTTACAGGCCCACCAGCTTCCGTCTGGTTTGTCCCCGAACCACACATCATACATAGAGAGTCGACTCTAACACCACTTGTAACACCCAGGCCCAAGACCATGCAAATATTGTCCGCTCTGATCCGAATCTGTCACCTCACGATTTTAAAACGCGTGATGCATGTATTGGGTTCACATATCACTTATAAGCCTCAACTCACTCCTCTCTATTTCCGATGTGAGATTCAATTCATTTCTGTCCCCATCGCTATCCCTTAGGGCCGCTCCTTGTACAAGTCTTCCTACTCCGACGCCACCCTCTCAGAACCGGGTCGTTACACGGAAGATGCTCAAGCCATAAATGAAGAACTTGTCGAACATTTCAATGAGTAGTCATAATCTTAATTTAAGATTCAAAAGATGAACTTACTTCACATTCCAAAGAACAAAAAGGGGTTTGGTTATTGACAATCCTTTTGGAAGGATATGGGTTGGTTCATTTTTTGAAAGATGTCAAGTACTACTTGAGGTCATTTTCTATCCCGATGGATCTTTGCACTCAGATGGATAAATAAAAAATAACAGGAGTAATTATGGTCCTAGTTTGTGCTTCTGTCAAGTTTTGAATTCATCATAGAGCTTTAATTCCTATTGGAAGCTATGCACAAATATCTTCTGATATATAGCTTAGACAATTCAGTAGACATAATAAAACAGAGATAGACATAAGCAAGTAAAACAATCAATATCAATCATAAACAATAGTAAGGAATTCCGTAAACAGAAACTCAACAGTATTGTCCAGGTTGGTCAGTCTTGTAGTGACAACGTCTTGCCCTCAAAGTTCGTCCCTTAGATTTTAAGTCCAATAGTGATTTCTTTCAGAGGCAAAAACAAACTTTTACAGAGTTTAGCCTAGTTATACAAAAGTATCCTCCTTACACACTCAAGCTAATTCTACCTTTTACTCCCCTACTGATTACATCAATGAGCAGCACTAAAACTTATGCCCTGTTTTTTTTTTCGCTGAACTAAACTGAAACGAATTGAGCTGAAATTGCTGAACTGAACATGAATTTACTGAATGAAATATAATTAAATAAATTCATCTATATAAAATAAACTAAAAATATGATTTGAGATACACAATTCAAAATAATAAATGAAATTACATAGATTATATGGTATAGAACTAAATCTAAAAAATAAACAACATGTTTTGAGGATATTATTCATACACTTTTCTTAGAAAATATATTACATTAAACACTCATACTAAAAAGTTAAAAAATAATTACATAAAATTTATAGCTTAATCATATACTCAATCATTATATGTTAGTACGTTTAAAATTATATAATTGGTATGATAGATTATTTTTTTTTCCATAAGAATATGATAATTATTTTTTTTAGAGGTAACCATACATAAATAATAAAACGATTTGGAAAATTATTGAAATACAGAAAGTATTTTAAGAAATAAAATTATTATAATTATAATCAATAATTCATAAATTATAAATAATGTCTAACTACTAAATTATATGAACTGAAATTGCTGATTGTTGAAATAGCTCAATTAAACTGAATTTTTTTTAGTAACTTAAATTGAAATTGTTTAACTGAACTAAAATGTGTTGAATATAAGTAAAAAGGAAAACATAGCCTTACACGAAAAACTGGGTTTCCTCTACCATAGTAAATAACAAATAATCATTGTATATAATAATCTGTTATGAACAAAATTGGTCTTATAAAAAAGTTCTAAAAATGAAGTACTTAATCTCTCAGATTACAATGAAGTAGAAAACGAAGAACATGAGAGAATGTATTGCTCTGTTTTGCTTTTGAAATTCTTTTGTTTGTATGCGCGTGTATTCTCTTATTTTTGTTCTTCATACTCCATCTGTATATAGGGCTGGTAGATAATCGTTGATCAATTTGACAATTGTAACCGTTGGGAGATTGAATCAATCTGCTGTGATATGTGGAAATAAAGTCTTCATACTCCGTGCCATCTTGTTATATTAAGCAAAAGTAATCCCGTTAGTTTTGTCTTATTATCCACCTTAACCCTGAATCTCTATAAAAAGTAGATGACAATCCATGTTTTATTTTCTTAATTAATCTTGTTACTTTTATCCTATTGTCTAAATCTTTCAAATTTATTCACTTCTAAGATTAATTAATAAAGTTTCACTTAAAATAATTTGATTGCTTTTCATCATAAGCCAAAAAATAAAAAAAACACAAAAATGAATACATTATTTCCCACACTATAGATACGAGCATAGGATTGAGAAGTTTAACATTGTAAAATTGTTTTTCATTTAATAAATAATAATAAAAAAAAACTAGATTAGTCAAAAGTCAATAGGAGGGCCAAATGATTAAACATGGAAAAGGATATGTTTAAATTGTAGTGTCCATATCCAAGGAGAAGATCGAGGGCAAAACAGTAAATTCACGAAAACTGTCGGCCTAGCTAACTCTAGTTAAATTAACCAGAGTGTGAGGTTAGCATATGATTAAGTACGGACCTCTCGTGTCCAAAGCGTCGGTGACTCGCTCCGAGTTAAAACTTTTATTTTCTTTTCTTTTTTACAGAATAATAATAATAATAATTTATTTTCTTTATATTGTTTTTATTAAAGAGAGAAAAATAATTTCAAAGAAAGCGAGAGGTTTCGATATATAAGCTGCTATGGAGGCCGACCCAAATTGATATTTACATATACATATACATATAGAATAAAGAGAGGGAAAACAAACAATGGCGGATTCAAGCGACTCTATCTCCATTGATATAGATACTCCTTCTCTTGCTGGAAAGGTAATCTACATTCCCATTTTATTAATTTTTTTAAATACCATTTTGAAAATCTTTATTTTTCATATATTTTGTTCCTTGTGAATTTGTTTATATTAACTGAAATTATTTTTTTATATAAATATTCTGATAATAATATGGTGTTTGTTATGTTCTATAGTTTGGTCAATTGGGGTAAAAGAAGGTAAATTTTTTAAGTATAGATGTACATTGGCCAATCTTTACATAGCTAAATGGGAAATTTATGAGAAAAGGAAGTTGTGCACATGCTAATCTGTATTAGTAAGCTTGCAGAATATGCTTAATTGCATTTTATAAGGATGTGAGCCTTTGTGATGATTGCATTTTGTAAGTTAGCCTCTTCAGTTGTTTCGAGTTTGAACGTTGTTTTTGCAACTAGAGTAAAACCTCTATATAGGAATACTCTATATAAAAATAACCTCTCAATTGTTATACAAAAGTCTGGTCCCAAGTACTGAGAGTCTTTGTTGTACCGACCTCTATATAGGAAGAACCTCCCAATTGTTATAAAAATAGTCCGTTCCGAAGTGTATTACTATATAGAGTAGGTTTTACTGTATTGTCTTTTCTCTGTCTTAGTTTTGATAGATAAAGAAATTATATGAAGGCTGGGGATTATGTTTATTTGTTAATTATTGTTATTATTATTATTGTTATTTTATGATTTTATTTTTCGAGTGTTTTCAGAGTTGAGATTCTTACGGAAATTTTCGTGCAGGAATTTCTTATCAAAACTTCCCATGGTTGTGTATCTGTTTCTGTTTATGGAGACCAGGACAAGCCAGCTCTCATTACTTATCCTGATTTAGCTCTTAACTGTAAGTAAAATGCAAAAGGAGAAGTAGTAATGCAATATGTTCTTCTGAATAACTGAGATAGATTTTTCATTACTAGTTCTTGAGTTGTGGATTAAGAAACAAAGATATTTGACTTCCTGTGCTGTTCATTTTAGAGGACGAGTTTAGTGTGATTGTTTTTCTTTTCATGGGCATGGTAGCAACCAAACTCTTAACTTTTGTCTGTTTATATTTGAACAGACATGTCCTGTTTTCAAGGATTGTTTTTTTGTCCAGAAGCATGTTCGCTGCTGCTTCACAACTTTTGCATATATCATATCAGTCCCCCTGGGCATGAGGTTTGTGCCCTGATTGCTTTACTTCATAATTTTGTAGGCTTTTCTAGTCAAATGGTCTAAAGGAAAAAAAAGTATGTCATGCTTTGTTGATGCCTCGTCTTTATCCATGAATCCTCCAATGTCCCTTGTTTCTTATGTAGCACTTTCTTCAAGAACTTTTGCAGTTAGGAGCTGCCACAGTTTGCCCTGATGATCCCTTGCTAACAGTTGATGACTTAGCGGACCAAATCCCTGAGATCCTCAACTATTTTGGGTAATGATGTTTCACGTACTTAAAATGTGATTCAGTATATTTGTAGACACAGATCTCAGGCTCACAGTATAAAATGTATCCTCTGCTTTGTTCATATGTTATCATGCTAGTTCTTAGTTCTTATGGACTTTACATTTGAAAATGTGACAAGAATTACCAAGTACCAACAATATGATTTTAGTGTCTTTTTACCCCCCTTTTCATTTGGCATGTCCTAATCACTCCTGCGATTTGCTTATTTGAATACATTGAAAAGAAACAATCTCATGTGTTTTTTTTACCTTCCAGACTTGGTGCAGTGATGTGTATGGGGGTTACAGCTGGAGCTTATGTTCTTACTCTATTTGCTGTATGTTCTATTTTCATGATTCGCATGATTTATCTTTTTAATGATTACTTTTTCTTTTCCCTTGATACTAGAACTTGTTCTTAATTTTGAATTTGCTTTGCAACAGATGAAATACAGGCAACGAGTTCTTGGTTTGATACTTATTTCTCCTCTATGCCAAGCACCATCGTGGACAGAATGGTTATGCAATAAGGTCTTTCTTCTTAACCGTTTTCTGTTAGTTGGTGGTTGCCCCATTATTGTTCTTATAAATGACTATTATTATTTGCAGGTTATGTCTAATTTACTATATTACTATGGCATGTGTAGAGTGGTGAAAGAGTTTTTGCTGAAGCGGTATTTCAGCAAGGTATTCGTCATTCTAGTTCGTTCAAGATAATATGTATCTCGGATTGGATTAGTTCGTTCAAAATAACTGAGTTTTAACTTGTGGCAGCAGGAAGTTCGTGGAAGTCCTCAAGTACCAGAATCAGATATAGTCCAGACCTGCCGAAGAGTTAGTCTTCTGGCTCTATTTGTTTTATAACATTTACTGCTTATAAATCGGAAAATAGAATAAATAAATCTATGAAGCCTCCTGGTACTTCCCAAGTTGCTGATATGTGTTTTCTTTTGTTAGTTGCTGGATGAAAGGCAGAGTTCAAATGTTCTGCGGTTTCTCGAAGCATTAAATGGGTAATGGCTGTTGCTTTACATAATTTATCTTACTGGTGCACAGGGAATACATTAAAATGTAAAAGTCTTTGGTGTGGTTGTTGGGAATGATTTTCAATGACACTTGGACACGGTTAGATTGGTGTATGTTCACCATCACCACACTTGGGAATAAGTGCTACATGCAAAACAATGTGTGGTGCTACATGCTTTAGCCTTTTGATTTGACGTTATTATTTTCGCGATCTTGTAGGAGACCAGACCTTAGCGACGGACTCAGAAAACTGCATTGTCGTTCGTTAATATTTGTAGGGGAGAATTCTCCATTTCACTCCGAGGCTCTCCACATGACAACAAAACTAGACAGAAGATACAGTGCCTTAGTAGAGGTAGACAAATAATTTTTTACTTTTCTTTTTATCTAAATTTTTTTTTTTAAAAATAAAGTGGAAAAATCATATTGAATAGAGGTTTCGGGGAACCTACAGGTTCAGACATGTGGATCAATAGTGACAGAAGAGCAACCTCATGCGATGTTAATACCAATGGAGTACTTCCTAATGGGATACGGTATGTGCAAGCCACCCAAGTTAAGTGTTAGCCCTAGAAGCCCTTTGAGCCCGCTTTGCATTTCCGCAGAGCTCTTATCCCCTGAAAGCATGGGATTGAAATTAAAACCGATAAGAACACGAATCAATGTCGAAGTATGAAAGAATGGTTTTGTAATGTATTTGTTTGATTGAGAAGGATAAAAGCAGAGGTAGAAGATTGTAGATAGAATAGAAAGAAATACAGTGAAATATATGAATGATAGAAAGGAAGCAGAAGATGGTATTCTTTCATTTACAATGATAGGAGTTAGTTAAGGTTAAGGAGGGTTCAGTTGTAAATCCTTTGAATAAATTCTCAAAAGTGATAGTTATAATAGTAGAGAAATAAAGGGTGGATGGTGTTCAGTTTATTCTTTGAGGATGGCAACTCAATTCAATTGTATATTCATGATTTGTTCAAAAGATAATAGAGTTTTGTGTAATATGTAATTTATAAAGTTCAAAGAGCTATTTCTTGCATGTTTTAATTGGGTAAAAATGGATGTCCTTTTCTTCTTTTAACTAGTGAGTGCTCTATGCAATTCATGATGTAACTTGATGCCGATTGGTTGCATGCAATAGATGATGCAACTTTATGAATCCAACAGAAGTTTTAGTGGTTTTTGGATATTTGAATTTTGAAGTAATACTATATTTTCTTACATTTTTAAACATCAACATTAAAACAATAGTAAAATTACATGAGATCAACACAACACAAAAACGACATCATCCAAATTGATTTGACACGATTTTAACACAGATTAAGACTCTCTCCGTCCTAAAGAAAACAAGAAGCTATCTTATAACTTGCAATGAATTGGCATCCATGGGTCAGGCGTAGCACTAGCGGTGTTGTCTTGAATGAAATTCATGAGGTTGGAGGCTAAGTGATCATCGTCGTTCCAATCTTGAATATGAGCCTTGACAAGGTGTGGATTGGCTTGTATGAAATCCCAAAGTGGATAATTCTTTCTTGGCATGACAATATCTCCTTTTACAAGCTTCAATGTTGCACAATAGTCAGGGGTTCCATCCCCAACATACACTATCTGTTTCATGTTTCCTTCACCAGCTCTCATCTTTTCTATCATCATTCCCTTGCACATGTTGGGAGGGCAGATGGTGCAGGAATGAGGAGGAGATGAGTTGAAATCATGGTAAGGTAAGATTGTGAGCCTGCCTTGATCATCAATGTAACTCGGGTTTGTATTGATCTTTGAGAAGCAACACATCACACCGTAGTGTTCCAATATTGTCTTGATAAAGAATGTATTTGCATCACTTACTATCCTCAAATCATACCTGATACATGTATATAAGGATTACACCATATTAATTAGGGTTACTATATACTAAGCAAAAATAAAAGTAGAAGTTATGCATGTGAAATAAGAAATTAATACCCAGAAGCACGGGCTGTTTTAATGGCAGAGATAATTCTTGGATTCAATGGAATCTGTTTCAAGCACTCTGCAATGTCTTCAATAGTCTTTTTCCTTGAATGAAGCTCCTCCATCATCCGGTCCTGCACGTTCATTATACGTTCTTTTAAGAACAAAAGTCTCAAATACAAACTGCATGAAGATTAGAAAAGAGAGTGAGAATGATAACCATAAGAGAATTCCACGGCGTGGTCGGAAGAAGCTGAGTGAATATGTCATTAAGACCGAACTTGTCGACAACCCAGTTATCAGAATCACAATCAATGAGAGTTTTATCGAAATCGAAAACGACGGCCACTTTCTCCATCTCGGCACCACTAGTTGAATATGGAAATTGTGGTGGTGTGAAGGTGGTTTTATAGGCTCATAGCCGACTCAATTGATCACAGCTTAGAAAGCACTAAATAGAAACTAGTACGTAGTGGAATCCTTTGTTACGTTCATTATATATTTACGAAAAGGAATCCTTGAGTAATTAGGATTCTCAACTATAATAATGGTATTGAATGAATGTACATACCAATTGCCAAACCTTTTGGAATAATAATAATTAAAAGAATTATTTTAATTTATTGGATAGTTAGAGTTCGATTCTTGAGTATGGATAGGAAAGCAGTTAGAGCACATAGCAAGGCAAGTGTTCTTTTTTGTTAATAATAATAATAATAATAATAATTAATAATAATAATAATAATAATAATAATAATAATAATAATAACTTTCTACTATCACTCTATTACAATCCGTGATTCAATTAACATCATCTGGTATTGATAACAAGCTAAATTGTTATCGGGCTTTTATAAAGCTTCCTCTTTAGGTTCGAGGCTCAGTAAGAACCTAATGACTTGCCATCTGGAATTTGCCAAGAAGAGGATGAAAAGGTCGGGACGAAAGCTTCTACAAATATCTTCCCTTTTTGGAAGATAAGAGATCAAAGATCACGAAATCCTGAGATTAGAGTGATGAGATTTCTTAAGAGAATCTATTTCTTTTATATTGAGGATATCTAAATGGGAAGAGAATTAGAATCCTTTTAGGGAATAAACTTTACCAAAATGACTATGAAAGGATGATGATTTAAAGAGGTATTCATTCAATAAACCCGTTTTACTTGCATTCTACGTCTTTCCCCTACTGACTAGAGCGTCAAAGAGTTACCCGACGATCATATCCCTGGTTCTGTTTTGTAGATTTCCAGCGTAACAAGAACGATATTTTTCCGCAAGTTATCATTGGTGCGGTGAGTGTGGACCTTTAGTTCTAGTATTGTTTATTGTTGTAAGATTAAAAGGTTCATGATAAACACGTCTTAGCTTTTGAAGAAAACTGTAGCAAACACTGGGACAGTACCATCAGTCTCAACTGATGTATGTTACCTTAGGAAGGTCAATAACAAATACTTTGTTGTTTTTTATTTACTATTTGATTATTAGTGTTTGATAAAACTTTAAGAATGTAAAATGCGAAGGAAAATATAATATAATAAAACTATCAATTGTTTTTTACTTAAAGAGCAAAAATAAATCTTTTCTAATTCCTAACCACACACTAAATTAATTTATTTTTAAGAATGAAAATGCAAAAATACATTCAGTAAATAGTCATTATCTACTGTGTCAATTAAGAAATGTGTTATTATTTGGGTTAGTTTCATGCAACTGTTTTGTGGTTTCACGTTTTTGCAAATAAAAGACTGTGGTTTATTTTTGAGCAAATAGAGGATTGCAAATAAAAGACTTGGTCTCTAACAAGATCAGAATACACCTAGAGGGAGGTGAGTAGGTTTTTTTTTGTCCAAAATCAAGTTATTAAAACTTGGACATAATCCAAACTCTTCTTTCAGAAGCAACTTAGATAGGAGCAGTTCTATGAGAGTTTATGCTTTAAGTCAGAAGATGACTTTCAGCAACAAAGGTTATGTGTAGACAGAAGCTCTGGATGGTTTTGTCTTCAGAACAAAGACAAACTATTTCAGCACAACAATATGATAAAGCTAACAAAAGCAAATATAACAAGCGAATAGATAAAGACAGAATGGTTCATAAGATTGAGCAAACTCATCGACTACAAAAGTCATGTAGCTACGTCATGTCTCTTGTGAGATCAATCCTAGAGATTTAAATCCACTGATTGTGTTTTTCTGGCAAACTTAAAAGCTCCTTTACAATAAGTAGTTCCTAGCTATTTCTCACTAAGACACTCTATTTCCCCTACAGTATAACTGCAGCACCACTCTAGTAAGAGTTAAAGGATTTTCACCAGAAACTTATACCCAGTTCTAGATTTCTCACCCAACTCAAACCTCTAGAGGATTCCTCTCTAACTGAATATCACAAACGATAGCAGTTTGCAAGTATCTACATTGAACTTGTGAATTCTGTAGGGTTTCAGAAAGATCAATCAGAGTCGCGCAGCGGAAGCAGCGAACTATTAGTTAAACAGAGAATTCGATCTAACCTAAACCAATTATCCCATTGATCTTAATCTTTAAACCTCAGTTAAATTTTAACAAAACTGTTATCTTAATCTATGGATTACGAAAACCTACTTGGATATTCGTTCAAGGATAAACGAGAGCCCCAGATGTTGCTTCTCCTAGTTCACGTGCAGACACGAGCAAGAACCGAGACCAGCTACTAGTCGGCTTCTTCCAAGAACACGAAGAACGAGGATCAAAATCGACAAAAATCTCCTAAGGAGGGTTCGGGCGAATTCCAAAGGCTAGGGGTTTGTGATTTTAGTTTTTCCATCCTCAATAATGAATTGACAATTCACTTATATAGTGCAATTAATTAACTTTCAGTTAATTATTAATTTGACCCCTAATTAATTAAATTTTATCAATTAAACGCAATAGTATTAAATCGATTCAATTAACATCAATTTGCTTAAATTAATATTGCACTTTAACCCATAAACAATTAATCGCTTAATTAAATTAACCCTATCAATTAATTAGCCGTTCCAATTATTAATTAACTTGTCACATAACAAATAATTAATATGTTCTTCAAATAATTAATTCATCAATTGATCATTTAATCTTGGAATTAATTAATACGATTCATGTGTCAATTAATCTTTCTCGATTACCGTGTCACACGATCCTTAGGGTCTGAAATTAATAAGCTGTGAATTGACAATTTACTGATCGACAGAGGGTCCTAGTAAACCATGTCAGTGACATATTGATTACAGATGAATGCTATCCATGTCAGACAGAAATCCCTGTATGATGCTCCACTTATCTCTTACCAAAAGCATATCGATTAATCAAGCTGGAGGCATGGTGTAGCCATCCTCTATTACTAGATTAGTTTCTTGATCATCGAGTATTACTGACAAATAAACAAGTCACCTGCTTGTTTCAGTACGGCCGTACATTTCTCAGCTAATACTCATTAAGTGGCCTATGATATCAACTCACTTAAACAGTGAGTGGTAATTCCATCACATCAACTATCCGCAGTAATAAGTTCAGAGATTGAACCAATGTATCCATATTTGGCATCCTCTAACGGACTTGTTAGAAATACACCAAATTCAATCTGATTCCTCATTGACTGCTATACTGAAATCGGGTCAGGAGATAAAAGAGATCTACATTGTTAGAAAGTTAAATGACTCTGCCACCATGAGCTTTCTAAAGCGGATCGACCAAGTCTCGCACACCTATATCCATATTCACACACACAAGGCAACCTACATAGTGCCATGTGAATCCTAGATATAAAAGCTTATGCCATAATCATTCTCATGACTATGACTGACTTATGGTATACTTTATGATATACAATCAATGGATACTTCATTTAGTTACTATAGTACAAGATATATAACTGAAATGAATTAATGCCTTTATTCATGAAACACCAATAACATAGTATGTAATCATCATCAAATACAATGTCATAAAACAACGCCTAGGGCCTAGGGCATACTAACATTTTCTTCACACACACTCTCTCCCTCCCTCTCTCTCTGTCTCACAATGAAATTACAAAAGATGAAAGAATGGAATGCTCTGTTTTTGCTTATCGAATAACAGTGCGTTAAGTCTCTCTCTCTCTCTCTCTCTCTCTCTCTCTCTCTCTCTCTCTCTCTCTCTTACAATGAAATTACAAAAGATGAAAGAATGGAATTCTATGTTTTTGCTTATCAAATAATAGTGCGTTAAGTCAACTCAAAAATCACGCGTATTCTTCAAGTTTAGCTGTGCTACTATTTATTAGGACTTGGAGATAACCATTGATGAATTTGAATCTTCAATTTGATGAGAGATAGAGAAAGTAGTCGTTGCTTTGTCATCTTCTTCAAACGGTCTTCAAGTACATGTAGATTCTCGTTAACTTTGTCCTTAATCCAAATCTCGTAATATATTTGAAATTAGAGATAAGGATGATCAAAAAATTTTCATTAAGTTGAAACAAGGACTGACAAGGAAGAAACATGTTTTGAAGTCTAGTGAACAGTCTAGGCGCACTCTGCAAACTTTTTTTACTTTGGCGCGTATGACATTAAATGCTTTGACATGTGCATTTAATGCTTTGGGACATATATGATATGTCCTCTGAAAGATGTTAACTTCCTAAATTCCTTTTTTTTCAAGATGAATACCTTCAGGAACAACTCAATGGTATGACTAACTTCTAAGACTTCATTTTCTGAGGTGCAGCTTGATCAACTTCTAAAATACTATCTTCTGGTTGACGAAGCTTTGATCTTCTGAGATGAGTCTTCAAGCAGTCTTGACTCTTTCAGCAGTACTCTTGATCTTCAACTTCTGATATCTTTAACTACTGAAACATCCATCTTCTGAACGAGTGATACAAACCTGCTGAAAAAGACTTAGAGCAACTGTAGTGGTTCCTCATAAGGACCACCTAGCAAATAAAGAAAATATGGAAATAACTCACTCAACATTAGAGACAAAAAAAACACACCAACTCAAATGAATTGGTCACCCATTTTGATGGGTGTTTCACAAAAAAGAAGGGTGAAAGAGAAAAGAAAAGAAATAAATAAATAAAATAGGCTTAAACACCTCTTTGCCTCCTATGGTATCCAAAATGTTGGCATTTGCCCCCTGTGGTATTATTTCGTCACATCTGCTCCCTGTGGTATCCTAATTCGTCACATTTAGCCCTTGAATGGATTGAAACATAAATTTTTTGTTGTTGATTGTCACATGTCACAGTTCCACATGTCAACATACCACGTAACAACTCAACTTTTAAAAAAATTCAATATTTTGCAATAGATTGGAGTGCTATGAATGGAGCATATATGATATTTGGGACCCATAAATTGGGGAGTAACCAATTCACCACTAGAGTTAATTTTGGTTCACATAAATTGGTATGTGAAAAATGTTTTTGAATAGTAAATTGTAGTGATGTGGAGGACTAAATTGGTTACCATACCAACCCAACACTAGAGTTGCTCTTATACCATACTCAAAGAAAATTGTTAGCCAATAATCCTGAGTATAAAAGTCTTAAGTATTTAACATCTTCTGAAACTGTTTGGACATATCAAAACACATAGGGTTCATAAAAAATGTCCTTTTGTTCACGTCAACAAAATCGATCATTTTCTTTATTCTGCAAACTATGCAAATCACAGTCATTTATTTGCTCAAAAACAAACTATAGTCCTTTATTTGTAAGAACTTAAAATCACAAAACACTTATATAAAATTAATCCTAATTATTTAAAGTCAAATAAAGAGAAATTGTTACCTTGCTTTATTATTGAGCATAAAAAATTATATCATTGGAAATAGGCTTCACACTTAAATTACCTTCATTTTAGCCAACGACACTTAGAACTTTTAAAATATTCTACTAAACCTTTTAACCTGACTAAAAAATTTAAATAACTCATGAATTGGATCAAAAGGTTCAAATGAGCCATTAAACATTAAATAAGTTCAAATGACTGTCCGAACTTGGCCAAAAGTTTCAATTGACCCCTTGAACTTAACTAAAATATGAAATTGCTTTTCCATTGGTGTTGAAGCAATCTTTATTTACGAATTGTGGCTATAATCTACACCATCACCAACAAAGTTTTTTAATGGAATTTGGAAATTTTTAACCGACAAATATTATAAAATCGAAAGTAAAAAATTGTGTAAAAGAACAATCTAGGCACCCTCATGCTATCTTCAAATCCTAAAAAATTTCACTCTCAATCTTTTGGGTAAATCACAATAGATAAGTATCGTCCATTTTTAGAACAATACAATTTTCGATATTCAAAGTTAAAATTATAAAACTGACCTTCTAAAGGGTCAGGGTTAGGGTTAGGGTCTAAAGTCGAGAAAGAAAGAGTTTTTTTTTTAAAAAAAAGTTGAAAATAAGTGAATGTATAAGAGTTTTTTGAGCGATACATAGTAATTTGGGTTGTATTTATTTAAAACATTAAATTATAAAGTCCAAAATTATTGTGACATATTGATGATGTGGCAATGATGTCATCATTCGAATGAGATAAGTAGAGGGATCATATTATTGTAGTTTTTATTGATTGAGATGTGTTACTTTAATGATTTATTGGTGGTTAAAAGCAATTATGGCTACTTTAGTAGGGGATTTATGCAACATTATTCGATAATAAAGTCACTAAAGTAACACATTTCTGTCAATAAAGTCATTGCGATCGTATTTGGCCACCAACTTATCGGTCAAAATGTCTAAGCCACCTTCTCATCAACATGCCCAATAATGATTAATAATATTTTAGACCCACCATAAAAATGGATTTGCTATGTTGAAGTTACTTTTAACTCGAGACATCCATATGAGTGACATGTCGAATCATACGTCTCCTATCTTTAACTTGTATTATGATATAGAACCGACATGTCGAAGAGGTGGTGGTAATGTTGGAGAGATTGATAGTCGAATACAATTATAATGAATGGATTGACGACATTATTTTAGTGACATTATTGACGGATAATCTACTTCAATGACCATGAATGCTTTTAGCCCATTTATTCGTTGATAAATTCTAGAATGGTCTGAGACCCTATTTGGCAAAAGTCATATCCTATACTCCTTCCATTTTTAATTTGGCATGTTACATTTAGATATAACATTTATTCTGGACGCGATTAGTGATTGTTACATTTCAAAAAATAATATGAGCCAATAATTGACAAATAATGTGAGCCGATAATTGAAAAAAATTGGTGAATTATTTAAGCCGACGATAAAAACACATTAAAAAAGTTAAATCGTTAGGCAAATAAAAGTGAATAACAAATTCAGATAATAAATAATAAATAATTAAGCATGAACTTTGCATTAACGGGATCTGTTTAATGAGACATCCTAACGTAAACAAAATCCAGAATTCTTTGATTTTCCGAAGTTTATGGAGCATTATATACACTTGCACCTAGCTAGCTATTTATGAATTAATTTTACATTTGCTCCTCTAATTAAACAATCAAAAAGTGTTGCAACTCTTTAATTCACCATATAAATCTCTCCTCCTTATCATATTAATTAATAAATCTTACATTGTTGTAGCTTATCTGGTTTCTGTGATTAATGATGCTTCCCTCCTCATTTTGCCGAGCTTTCCTCTTGTTCATTTCCGCGTACATCTCTTCAATCAACGGTTTCCATAGCCGAACCCGAGCATTAATGAACCAGTTTGAAACCTAGTAGCAATCACACAATTATATAAGCATGAATGTAGCAAACTCTTAATTTAAGAGAACTACACAAAACATTATGCACACCTGACTTCTCGTAAGCCCGCTCTTTACAGCTAGCAAATGCTTCTCCGCGTCTCTCGGGTACCTGCATTGTTGCATATAAGCAGTTGTTAATCCTATTGAATCATTTTATGATGGATTAACAACAGGTAAGAGAACTGACGGGTGAAGGAAGTGCTCAAACATCCAAGCACGAAGCACCGAGACCGAACGTTCGGGCAAGCCTCTCTGCGGTTTCCATAGTTGATGATCTCTTTTCTTGAGTTGATGGAGAGTCCATTGCTTTTGGAAATCGCATGTTTCTTGAGATCCTTCCTCTGAATCTCTCATTTCCGCACGAGCTCCCATTGTAAGGATTTGGTTGCTGATTCTCTCCCTAAGGCTTTTGTATAAGACCGAGATTGTTTGGAGCACAAAACGAGTGTGCATTTGGGGGTCTAACTCTGTTGCAGCGTGGAATGCGGATACAACTGTGTGTATCTCATCTAAGCATTGGCTGTATTGATCATCAACCTGTGTCACATTTTTAACATCTTAATATTCATGGTAACAACAAGCAGAATGCAACTCAATTCGAATAGATAACACTACAATGTCTAATATCGCTACACTGTCAATTATGTCTAGATTCGGTTGTAACCCTCTGAAGCTAATTTCGCTACACTATAGAGTAATAATGAGAATTAACAGCTTATGCCTTCAATTATATGAACTAAAATGGCTTAATATGTACTGAATCAACATACCACTTGAAGAAGAGTCAGCAACTGAGCCTTCTTTGCTTCGAGTGCTCGCCTTTGCAATGCAGGATCAACATGCACATCGAATTCACCATGTTCACTACGTGCTTCACTCCCTACACCATACATAGAGGACAAAGAGACACTAGACCCCGCCTTGATCCCACCAGTCGAAAAGCACATTCGTTCGAGGATCTCCATGGAGTAACTTGCAATTTGAGTTAGAATTTCCTGAATTACTTGAAGATATCTCGAACCAGACAAAACATGTGAGAATTTGCCATTCCTATAGGAATTGCAACTCAGTGAAAGCTCCTTACTACTTGAAGAAGTCGATTCTTTCAAGCATCGGGGAGTATATCCCCCCGGACAAGTACTTATCTCAGAGCACTGATCCGAGACATTACTAGTCCCATTGACTGCAGAAGGTTGAGATGTCGCAAGGCTTAGCGAAAGCTCATTACTAAAATTACATGAACCATATGGATTATCAGTGTTCATGTTCACACTATTAGTTGAAATCCAGCTAAAAGGCTGAAACTCAGCCCGAAATCGGTTACTTTCGGAAGCATAATTCACAGAAGATGTGAATGAAGAAGACAAAGAATTAGTGAAATCATTTGGAACACAAGCTCTCAAACCCTGAAGAGGGTAAATTGCGGGTTCCGAAATTGCAAAATTAGGCACATTTTGAAGACTATTTCTTGAAGAAACAATGGATGTAAGTGCCGAAGGCCCGGAAAAGGGTATTCCACTCACAAAATGGTCTTGAAACTCAGTGTTTTTTGCACCTAAATTTGATGTTCTTGGAGGTCCTTGCATTGTACAAGGCAAAGTGTAGAAATCTAATGTCTGATTCTGATTGTTGAGATCAAAAGATTCCAACTCAGAAAGTGAGTTTTGGGCTACACTGAACAAACGATTCTCCATTATCAAAATCTGTTTTTTAGAACACCATTTTGAAGCTACATCCACCTGTAAATGAGCATATAGTTAGGAAGTATTATTCAAGAATAATTATAGGCAAAAGAAAAGTAAAGTGGCAAACCTTTGATCAGGATGGTGATGAGTGTGACTGTTTTTTTTTTTTTGTAGGATATAAAAAGGGTTGCTAAGAAAACACAAGACAAAGCTATATTCAATAGAAAATTCAGGTTCAAATCATTGGATTTGCTCTTTCTCCATGAAAGAATATAATGAAAAGCCAGCAACTTTTTTTGTTTCTCCTTTAACAAAGAAAATGAATTGGTATTGGAAAAAACAACCCCACTATTCTGTTTCTGTAGTTTTTTAAAAAAGTGAAAAAAGGGAGTGAAAATGAAGTGAGGAAAAGGGTGAAAGTGAGTGAAAGTATATAAAATTTAGTTGGATGATCAGAAAAGTGGGATTTATTTCAAGAATTCAAACCCCAAGAAACAGAAATTCATTCAGATTTTTACAGACCATTATTATTATTTATAAATATTATTATTTATTATTATGTCCCCACGTAATAACACAAAAAAGGAGTAGGAAAAAAGAGGACAAAAAACTGAATCAGAAAAACTCTTATTAAAAGCAAGAAAGAGAATCCCAAAAAGAAAATGAATGAAAGAGAGCCACACAAAGAAAAAGAAAGAAAAGAAGAAAGAGTTTAAGAAGAAGAGTGTTTGGTGCAGAAGCACTCATTTCACTTGCAGGCTTTTAAGGGCCCATCTTGCATTGCATTGCCTCACTCACTCACTCTTTTTCATTGTCCTTTGTTTCACACCTTTCGTTTTCTCCTTGGCTTGCCTACTGCAATCATCATAATCTTCTTCTTCATCTCTCCTTTTTTCTGTTCATTGCCACATCTTCTCATCCTCATCTCTCTACTTAAATTCTAACTTTATGGTCATCTCAAGTAATAGGGAACCCTTGTAATAAGTGGCTAATACCCAATTGAAATGAGCTGATTTTACACCTAAGCTATCTTGCCCAAACAAGGATACGGATAGAGTAACAGATACGGACGCGAGAAACATTATTTTTGTAAAACATAGGACACAAAAACGTGGAGGAACGCGTAAATATTAAAAATATTGGGGCACTGTTATTTAGGAGGACAGAAACGCGTGTTCGAGATAGATGCACACGTGATACTTTTAGAAACTACAGAAAAATGCGTCTGACACGAAAAGTACCGTTTGCGTTTCCGTACGTGTCGGAAACGCATAAACACTTCTACGTTGGTGTGTCTATGCTCCATAGCACCTAAGTATATATATATAAAAAAATAATTTTAACGAAAATTGTAGATTTTCAAAGAAAATATTCTTATATCTGAAGGAATTTTCTAGGTTTTTAACGAAATTTGACATATTTCGTGTACTATGAATTTGTAGTCGAAAATCAATTTTATTAGTAACTTTTCAATCAAGGGTGTAGGAGGGGTGATTTCAGCGGACTGGAGAATTGAAACCACCTCTCGCAAGGTTGTTCCGAAGGTTGGAGGGCCGAAGTCCCTAATTGCCCCGCTAGATATACCCCTACACGCAATATCAATAAAAGATGTGCAATTTCAAATTTTATTAGATTATTATAGCAATGAGAACATGCAAGGGGCAATATGACAGCCCAATCAAAAAGTTAAAAATAGAAGCATGTAGTTAGATATTAATATGGCAGACCAAAGAAATACACAAATGTAAAATTGGCCCTTTCAACGAAACGCTCCATGGATCCACCCGAGCTGAAGATTCAAGGGTAGCAAGAACATAAAATTACACATACCTTAATGAAATATGAAAATGCACCATTTTGTAAACCTAAAATTAGATTGTTGTACATGTAGAACTTAAATGTAAAAGTGTTATAATTATATTGTGAAAGTTGTACTATATATTGAGCAAAAAGGGGGCTCATTTCTTTGTTCTTTCAGCATGTTTTAAGCCAGTGAGTAATAAATATGCATTACTGTTTGAGTTAGTTTTGTGTTGAAGTGCCATTAAAGTGAAGTATGAGTACTGTTGGATCAGTGTACTTTGGAAGGTATGGGTGATGCAAGCAAAATCAAATATCTGATGAAGAGATCTTTTGATCAATTTTATTGTTTAAAAGTAAAAACTCATTTTGCTCCTGCCACTCCTATTTTTGTATTTAAATAGCTAATTAGTAGAGTGTGATGATTAATCTATAAGATATAGGTTAGGTATCTATCCTACTGTTTGTATCAGGTGATCTCTACTCTTATCATAAATTATCATCATTATTTATTATTTTATAGATTCTTTCATTTTAGGATCTATATTCTCAACTTTTAATTTCTCCTTTTGTATTTGTATATGTATACACAATCAGACTGGTAAGCCAACGGGATTTCCTACAAAAATACAATAAAATTGCCAACTTCACAAGATTACGTTATCAACTTAATGAAACTAAAATAGAAGGGGTGGAATGTAAGAAACATAGGTGTGGAACAGTGGCGAAGCTAGAAATGAAAATCCTGGGCCCAAAATATAAGACTTAAATCATAAAAGAAAAAAAAAAAGAGATTTAGATGTTTAAGGATTTTTTGATCACAAGTCCTAATATACAAGGTATACAAATATAATTGGTCTCATGATCTTACTTGGTATGTATACTTTGATTTTAGAATTATTTTCTTAAATTTTTTTATAGGAAGCAAGATTCAAACTCCGACTGCTCCATCACGCATTAGTAGATGTATCAATTAGACTACTGCTAGTTAGTTGACACTTAGAACTTAACAAATTGAAGAATCAATAAGTTCTTTTCAACAAATTTATGTGGGCAGAACATTGAAGAATTAACGGAACACTTTGAATATTGCTATCACCAAATAAAACCTTATGTTCTTTATGACTGAACTGAACTGAATTGAACTAAACTAAACTGAAAACTACTGAATTAAAGTGCATTTACTGAAGCAAAATTATTAAACTGAACTAAACTAAACTAAACTAAACTGAACTGAACTAAAAAAATTACTGATAAGGCATAAAAAACTGCCCTAAGATGGAAGATAACAAATTCTTGAAATTCTTAATCAAGAGGTGCGCAAAATCAATCAATAATGTGGGGGCAAATGAGGTTATTTTAATTTTAAATAAGAAATTTATATGAAAAATATTTCTTTGGCAATTGCCCCCCTTTCCCTAAGCGTAGCTTCACCCCTGCGAAAGGGGTGATTAGTTGTGGCGGGAGTAAGTTATCAATGTTGTAAGAGATATCGAGAGAATATTGATGTTTGTCTTTATTTCATATACAGATGTGATATATACATGATATAAAGATTATGGTTTACTTGGGGAACAAAATCTCTAAAATATTCTAGAGGTATAATGGTTTTCTACTTAATTAATTCATAACACTTCTCCTTGGATATTCATTATACAAAAACAAGTAAATACGTTTGAGGATGTTGTCTCATTAAAAACCTTACCAGAAAAACTCAGTGGAAAAAAACCGTGGTCAAGGAAAAGAGTGCAACACGCATTTACTCTCCCTCTTAAATACATAACTAAAAATCTTTACAACAATGCAATCTAATGCGATAAACTAACTTTTTGCAAGTAGCAGTTGGAAGCGCCTTGGTAAATAAATCCGCCAAATTGTCACTTGAACGAATATGTTGAACTTGTACATCATCATTCTTTTGTAAATCATGGGGAAGAAGAATTTTGGTAAGATGTGCTTCCTTCTATCTCCTTTAATGTATCATTCCTTCAGTTGTGCAATACATGCAACATTATTTTCAGACAAAATTGTTGGAGCTTATTTTTTGGTGGATAAACCACAACCTTCTCGAATATGTTGAGTCACACACCGTAACCATGCACATTCATGACTAGCTTCATGAATAGCTAAAATTTATGCATGATTGAAAGAAGTAGCTGCTATGGTTTGCTTGATAGACCGCCAAGAAATCACAACACCGCCATATGTAAACACATAGCTCGTTTGTGATCGAGCAAAATGGGGATCTGACATATATCATGCATCAGTAAAACCCATCATGTCCTCTTTGGACTGGTTAGAAAAGAATAACCTCATATCTTTCGTACCTTGAAGGTAACAAAGTACATGTTTAATTCCAATCCAATGCCTTCGGGTTTCGCATGAGCTAAACCTTGGTAACAAATTCATAGAAAATAATATGATCGGTCTTGTATGACTACCAATGCTCCCAATTTCACTTAATTATGGTACTTTTGAACCAAGAATTTCATCTTTGCTTTCTCGAGGACGGAATGAGTCCTTATCCACATCAAGAGATCTTACAATCATTGAGCTACTCAACGGGTGTGCTTGATCAAAATATAATTTTTTCAACACATTTTCAGTCTATGTTGTTAGATGCACAAGTATTCCAACTTTAAGATGTTCAATTTGCAATTCTAACCAAAATTTTGTCTTTCCAAGATCTTTCATCTCAAATTCTTTCTTCAAATATTTCACTATATGTGAAATCTCTTCAAGAGTCCCGATGATATTTAAATCAACAACATACACAACAGTTATGACAAATCCAGAACCAAATTTCTTAATAAAAATGCATGGACTTATAAGGTCCTTCTTATATGATGAACCCTGAGTGTTTTGATTATTTTCAAATGTTTCAGAAGATGAATATATTATTTCTGACTTATACTAATGAATGTTGACTAACAATTTTTGTTAAGTATTTTGTCAAGTCTTTCTCAGCAGGTGCTGAATGAATTAAATCTGCTTTGCTCTGGACTCAGAAGAAAACGGTAAAAGTCAATCAGAAGATGTCACACAGAAGCTGGAACCTCCGTTCTAAAGTAACTCAGAAGATTGATCAAGCTCTCCTCAGAGGATTCAAGCATCCAGAAGCTAAGCTTTCCATTTAGTGATCAAAAGATTAGACAAAGGGAATTAAGTGTCCAAAAGCAAGATCACGTGTCTTGTTAAGCATTTAATGCACCTGTCAACTGCATTTAATGCGAGGCGCCAAAAGTTCATAAAGCTGTTAAAGGAGCGATGCACTGTTCACTACAAACAAACCCAGAAATTTCCATGTCTATCCCTTGTTGATCCTAATGAAGAAATTCTCGAGTCAACCTTGATCTGAGATTCAAATCTTTACCAATTTTGGATTAAAGGACAAGGTTAACGGAATCAAAGTGTTTGGAGACCGTTTGAAGAACAAGACAGATTAACGGCTACAACTCTATCATCATCAAATTCAAAGTTCAAATTCAAGCAACAATCATCTCAAGAGCACTTTAAATAGTAGCCATGGTCAACTAAGTGTTTACACGCGAATTCTTGAGCAAAATCTTAACGCACTGTTATTCAAGCAAAACAGAGCATTTTCCATTCTTTCTCTTTTCTTATTCCTAATTTGTAAAAGTGAGAGAGTGAAGAAAATACAAGTTCATAATAGAAATTTGTAAACTGATATCATTTGTGATATTCAGTTAGATTGAGAGAAAACCATTTGAGGTTTGAATTGGGTGAGAATTCCAGAAAACAGAGTATAAGTTTTCTGGTGAAAAAAATCCTTTAATTTTTACTAGGGTGGTCAGGACTTAGTGAGAAATTAGCTAGGTTTTGTTGATGTAAAGGAGTTTCTGTACTTGCCATAAAAGTATTGTATAGTGGATTTGAAATCTCTGTTGAGTGATCTCACAGGGGAGAGGACATAGTCACAAGACTTTTGTGGTGAACCTGGATAAATCTGCTGACTCAGGATCTTCTGAACTCTATCTCTCTATTCTATTGCTTGTTATATTTACTTTTGTATTGTGCAACATAGTCTAAGTGCTGAAACAGATTTTCTCTCTACTTTAGTCTTTGTTCAGAAGACAGACTATCTAGAGGATTTGTCAAACAGAACCCTCTGTTGCTGAAAGACAGAATCTGTTTTAAGGCAGAATTTCCTCCAGAAGTGCTTCTCAGAGGCTACCTTCTGATCAGAGGAAATTGGATTTTGTCCAAGTTTTGTTAAAACTTGATTTTGGACGAGAACCCTATTTACCCCCTCTAGGTTATTCTGATCTTGTTACGGCCAACAAATAGTTCGTTTGTTATGGATCAAAATAAAGTAAAAAAATTTAAATATTTACATAAATGAATTTATTCTATGAAGGCTTAATACATATTTATCCCCCTAAACTTGTCCATTTTTTTCAGTTAGCCCCCTCAACTTAAGGGACAACCTATTACCCACCTGAACTTGTAATTTTTTTTCACTTGGCCCCATCAACTTGTCAAATATGACTCATTTTGCCCCTTTGTGCTGACGTGTCATAATATAAGTGGTAATGAAAAATTCATGGCATATCAGCACTAAAGAGGCAAAATGAATCACATTTGGCAAGTTGAGGGGGCCAACTGGAAAAGGTTTACAAGTTGAGGGGGCCAAGTGGAAAGAAATTACAAGTTCAGGTGGCTTATAGGTTTATCCTTAAGTTAAAGGGGACAAGTGACAAAAATAGACAAGTTTAGGGGGCTGCATATGTATTAAGCCTTCTATAAATTTAAGTATTTATTAATTATTATGGCTTAATATATAATCAGCCCCCTGAACTTGTCCATATTTTTTACCGAGTCCCCTCAACTTAAGGGACAACCTATTAGCCACATGAACTTGTAATTCCTTTCCATTTGGCCCCCTCAACTTGTCAAATATGACCCATTTTGCCCATTTGTGTTGACATGTCATAATATAAGTGGTCATAGAAAATGCATGCCATGTCAGCATAAAAGGAGCAAAATGGATCACATTTGACAAGTTGTGGGGGCAAAGTGAAAAGAAATTAAAAGTTTTAGGAGGCTAAGTGGAAACAAATTACAAGTTCAAGTGGCTAATAGGTTGTTCCTTAAGTTAAAGAGGTTAAGTGAAAAAAATTGATAAGTTCAGGGGGCTGGTTATATATTAAGCCTCATTGTGGAAGATTGCATCCAACATCGAATGCTGAAATAAAACTTTCATTCACACAAAATACACATTTAAACGCTTCATCCAATGCTAACAGACATTTTGCACGGAGAAAAAGCTTGACTGCCAATTAAAGACAATCTAATCCCACGTAGATACTTTTGTTCAACCAACAATGTTGCATCCCGAAACTCTATCTATTAATGCTCCTTGAGAAATGTTTTTGAGATTTTATATCCAATCTATTAAACATGTGAAAAAGATGTACGCAAAGTTGGAGTCAAGTGGGTCTTTAGCTACAAAAGGTGCAGGAAAAATGAACAAATGAACAAATACGACGACGACGAATAATAATTATACAAAACATAATATATGAAATGTCATTAAGACCGTGTTTTTTTTTTACTTTAATTCAGAAAAATTCAGTTCAGTTAAGTTTAACAAATTTAACAAATTCATTAGAACTTGAGTTAATAATTCAATTCAATTCAAATTTTTTCCGTTTAATTTTATTCATTTTTCTAATAACAAAAATATGGCCATAGCCATGAGTCCATTAATAGTAGAAATTGGTAATGAAATAATGTTATTTTCAAGTTTTTTCGCTATGTTTTTTTTTTCGAGCTATTTAAATATTGTATGAGACTCACATGGTTCACGCCCCACCACACGGTGGGACTCAGAAAAAAATAATGAGACTCACATGGTTCACGCCCCACCACACGGTGGGACTCAAGGAAATTGAGTTCCACCGTGTGGTGGGACGTGAACGATTTCCGCCCCGCCATGTGGTGGGGCGGAAATCGTGTGAGTTTTGTCTTTTTAAAAAAAAAATAAAAATTAACCCCAACCCTAACCCTTTAATATTAAAATTAAATCAAATTAGATTAAACAACATAAATAACATATAAACATACATTAGTCTAGGGTTAATAATAATTATTATGTGGTTTTTCGGGCACAAAATTGTTAAAAATCTTTATAATTTACATAACTCATGAATATTGAGCCTCACCAAATGGAGGGACTCATGAATATTGAGTCTCGCCATGTGGTGGGGCGCATGCTTATTGAGTCTCGCCACAAGGTTCGACTCAATATTCATGAGCCCGACCACATGGCGAGACTCAATATTCATGAGTCCCTCCATTTGGTGAAATACAATATTCATGAGTTCCTTCGTTTTGTCTTCCCGACATGATTTAAAATCCCAAAATCCACTCGCCGGAAAATGTTTTCTGCCGGATAATATGGTGGTCGCCGGTATAATGGTGGTGCCGGAGCCGGAAGATGGTTTGGTTAGATAAAATTTGGGTGGAATGTGGTTTGAGTTGGTTTGATTTTGTTTAATAGTGGTAGGGGCATTCTAGTATTTTACTATGTCAATCCTAGTAATTATATGGCTGGATATAGCCATCCACTTTCTTTATCATACAATTTATATATAGATACACTTTACTAATTGAAGAATAATATTATTTCCTTATTTCGGATTCTATATATTAATAATAATAATAATAATTCGGATTACCATATATGGTAATCTCCTAATTCTCGAAAAAAGTAAATAAAATAAAATAGGGAAGAGTACAAATAAAACCCTTGTGGTTTCAATGTTTTGCAAATAGAGGAATGTGGTTTCATTTTTTGCAAAATGATGCATGTGGTTTACAAAATTGACAATTAAAGGAATTTCACTTAAGGTGTTAGTATTTGATGACATGTGATATCGACTTTGATGATGTGTCATGTTGACTTTGATGACGTGACATAATAAAATATTAACTTTTTGATGACATGTCATGTTGACTTGATGACGTGGAGGGTTGACTTGATGATGTGGCAAATGGTGTAGTCAATTTCATTTATTTGTCAAATATGTAAACCACATGCCTCCTTTTGCAAAAAATGAAACTACATTCCTATATTTGCAAAACATTGAAACCACAAAGGTTTTATTTGTGCTTTCCCCAAAAACATAATATGGTAATCTCTTTAATTATTTAGATTTAATTCAAATGTAATACTTTCGTAATTTTATTACGTAATTTCGAATTCTACGTATGAATAATATTTTGTTTTCTTGCTTCTGATAAGTTCATAATGATAGATAATAGAGGAATAGAAGGATCCAATATCGATTCCTATATTGATGTTTGGGCCAGAGTATTTATTGTGTCTATTTGATGAATATAGTTTCGTTATTCAATGCATTAGTATTAGATTTCTTAGGAACTCTTTTTAGCATTTCAACTGTGTAATAGAAAAATTTGAATCTAATTCAAGATAACAAATTTTAATAAGGAAAGAAGTTTTATTTATCAAAAAAAAATAAGGAAAGAATTTTAAGTAGTTAACTAATTTGAAAAAAAATAGTTTAATAAGGAAAGTAAATTTAAAATTTAATTCACAAATAGTTAATTTGTAGTCAATTTAACTTCTTTTTTTTAATAAGAAATTACAGTAAAACCTAATCCTCAGTTTAATAATATGGTTTTGGCAAAAAAAAAAAGTTCACTAATATGACAAGTAATGCATTAAGGACATAAATAAAATCTAAAAAAAATTCACGGAATAAAATCATAGTCATATGATCAATGTCACCTAACACCGAATTCAATTTTGGAAGTATAAATTTGGAATAATGAATAAGAGCAATTTTTTTCTGTTTTGGAATGATACTCAATCATTATTTGAAATAAAATAAACATTAAACAATTGTTACAATAGAAATTTTTAAGGAAATTTGTTTTAGGATTGTGAATAAGGTAATATTACGTTGTTATGCTAAATTATTTTCGTTCCCTCTTTCACATTATCAATTCTCATTTGGATTTTCTCATCACCGATTCAAACTTATTTTGATTTGCGGTGGTTAACGGGGATGTGATTTGTATTCAGGATTGAAGATTTTGATTCTTTTTCTCAATTGTTTCTTTGCTCCCATTTTGTAAAAAAAGTATCGTTAAATTTGGGTAAGATATTTTTTCGGCTTTTAGAATTATTTTCGTTGCCGTCTGATTTAAGCTATTACTCAATGTTGAAAATAGTAATTTCATTTAAATTTGACTATAGAAAAATCTAATTGTTAAATATATTTACAAAACAGTAAATCGTCTATATGCAAAATTGATGCTAATTATGTTGCAAGTGTTTTTTTGAAACATTGTAAAGTTGTTTTTTTTAACGTTGTAAATAAAAATATCTAATTGTTAATGACTTTGATTTTGTTAATGTTTATTAAAATATCAATTTTTACTTTTATCTTGTAATTTAAATAAAAAAATTCATTACATCCACCTGGAAAGAAATATAAAATATAATTTCATATCATATATATCTAAAATCACTAGAAAAGATTTTATAGAATAAAAATAATTGATGCAAAACAATTGACATTATAATTTTTGTAAACAATGAGTAATATTTATTTATGAATTATGCATTTTGAATTTATTTTATACTGTCTATAATATGGTATTTAGGTAATAAATTTGATGTTTATAAAAACAAAGTAATGAATTTGAAAATTTTTTACTATTTACCGGATGCAATATATCCAATCAATTGAGATTAGAGAAATATATCATCTCATAATCTCATTAGAAAATGATTGGTGTAATAAAAACAAATGTGTTCAAGTGATACATGTCTATTGATCGATTCAACAAGACCAAAACCGAAATAAAATTTCTCATAAAATTAATATAATACTTAAAAAAAAACATGTATTCACAATCCGTAGCACGAGTCAAAGACTAGTAACCTTTTTAATATGTTATTATAAAGTTCATTTTAATTTGTAATTTCAGTTATGTTTTATATTGTCTGGCAATATGGCCAAGTGTCCTCGCTCAGCCTATGATTCAAACGTCTTTTTGACTGAGGTCTTTTTTTTACTTATTTTCAGCATATTTTAGCTCAATTCAGCAATTTCAGTTCAGTTCAGCAATTTCAGCAATTTTAGTTTCTTTTAGCAATTTAAGTTTTAATAACATTATTTTTAAATTAGAAATATTGGCAAAATTAATTTAATTTAAAATGAAATTTCTAATTATAAATAATTAAATATCAATTGTAAGTTTTAAATTTGGAATTTGGTGCATCATTTTTTATTAACTAAAATTAAGTGATTTATTTTAACCATTGATTTGCTGGTATGAAATTAAACATGTACTCTGTTACCTCCAAGGTACGAAAGATATTGACTTATTATTTTCTAACCAGTCCCAAGAGGACTTGATTGGTTTTGCTGATGTAGTATATTTGTCTGATCCCCATACCGGTCGATCACAAACAGGATATGTGTTTACATGTGGTGGTGTTGCTTTTTTTTGCCGTTCTATATGAAGCAAATCATAGCAACTACTTCGTCTAATTATGCAGAAATTTTATCTATTCATGAAGCTAGTCATGAATGTTTGGTTACAACCTGTGACTCAACATATTCGAGAAGATTGTGGTTTATCTACCGAAAAGAAAGCCCCAACAATTTTTTTTTCGTTTGCTCAATCGATTAGGACTTCGTGCGCTCAATCGATTAGGGCTTCGTGCTCAATGAAATTTTCTTTTCGTTTTGCTCAAGCAGCTAGGGTTTCGTGCTGATAACGTGTTGTGAATAAACTAGAGAGATATATAGAGAGAATATTGATGTGTGTCTTATTCTATTTAGAGAGATCATTTATATAAGATACAAATATTAGAGTTTGCTTGGAGAACAATACATCTAAAATATTTTGGGAGTATAATGATCATCAACTTAATTAATTCATAACACTATCAATAAATTAGTGGGAGTGTGAGTTTTTTCTACAGTGCAATTTGTCTATCTTAGCATTTGATGTGATTATCCCAACCGTCAGATCTTATGTGATTTTCTTTTTCTGATTTTTATCATTTTCTTTTCTATTGCCTTTTTTTCCTCACGAAAGAATCCTAAAATTTCTCATTTGAAGTTGATGATGAAGTTGAAGAAGATTAAGAAAAATTAATAATGTATTTGATATAATTCATAGAGAATTTTAAAATTTATATATTGATATTGATATTTATTTGCAACTAATGAACTTACCAAGTAAATTTAGTTTTGTAAATTAAATATTTTTTTTGTTTGATAGCAAATATTTATTTATTTGGTTTTATAATCTAGAATTTACTAGTCTGTACATTTTAGAATATTATAAAAATAATTGCATAAGAATTTATAGTCTAATTAGATACCCAACTATTATACGCTATTATGTTTAATATTATATAATCAATATGATAAGTTATGTTCTTCCAAGGAAAATGACAACTATTATTTCTTTTATCGGTAATGAAACTTCAATATTAAAACGATTTAAGAAATTATACCTATTTATTTATTTTTCATAGTTTTAGTATTAATTTATTATTCATAAAATTAATTTAATTATATTCAATTCAGTAAATTCAATTCAGTTCATTAATTTCAGCAAGTTCAGTTTTATTCAGCAATTTTAGTTTAGTTCAGCTTCAGCTTTATTCAACCAAAAAGAAGAGGGCCTAAGTACGTTCCTGAGACGCATGAGCCTTATATAGAAAATTTAAATATGATACTCCCTTTGTTTCATAATATTTGAAGTTTTAGAGAGAAATTTATTTTCAAAATATTTAACGTTTTACACTTTTCAATAAGCATTAATTGAATATTTTTCAACTTTGTACTTATGATGAATGATTATAAATTTGTACAGAAATTTGGATTATTAATTTTTAGAGAATAAGGTAGTAATATTAAACTGTTTTCAATATTAATTAATATCTACCCTCAAAAAAAAAAATTAATTAATATCATTCTTAATATTTATATAGATATTTTAATCGAAAAATATTATAAAATAGATGGGGTAAGTTGTTAAGTTACCATTTGAATAAAAAGCTTAAAATGATACTTAAACTTCAATTATAAGCTGATAATAAGTTATTTAATATATATAAAAGATGCTGGTTTATAAACTAAAGGTGAAGATAGGGTTGTGGGTGTTGTAAAAGTGATGTGGAAGAAAAGATTGGATTGGAAGGAGGAGGAGGCAGAGGCTCCTTTCTGAAATGTCATGTGATGCTTGAGGAGGTTTTTGTTTTGGTCACAAGCCTACTTATGTTTTTGCCTTTTCATTTTCAACCCACATGACACTTGCTTCTTTAATCTCCTACTTATTTCCTTTCTCTTTCATTTTCATTTACTTTTTTTATTAAAACTATATTCTTTATAACTTATGGTTCAGTAATTTTCAGTAATTTCACTTTAACAAATGCATTTAGATTAGTTACGTTGAGTAGAATTTAACTTTTTTCAGTCATAAAATATAAGGCTTAACTTTTTGGCAAAACCATTATTTTTTTTTTATTGTTGTTCCTACTAATAAAAAATGAAAAGAAATTCGTAAACAACGTTTTAGTATTTATAATTTATTGGTGTCTAATTGATTATTTTTTTTGCATTACCCAAAAAATTTAAACATGCAATGGAGTTTTTTTTGGTGATAAGTGCATCATTGAAATCTCAACTATGAATCCATCCTAGGTTATGAGGTCTTTAATCATTGCAATTTTGATATATTGAGCTCTTAGATATTTTACTTGGATCACTTATTTCTTGTTTTTGAGAGGAGGTTATGAGAGGAGGTTAGTGGAAGTTAATTAACAAAAGTAATTAATAGAATGTAAATTTTTGATTTAACCTTGTTTGCAGGTGTTTTTTTAGAGAGTGAATGAAAGTTAATAAATATAATATTTTTTTTTCACTAATCTCGAAACTTTAACTTTCAAATCAGGATTAATGTATGTAATGCAATTTTTTAAATAATTTACATACACCTCTCATTTAATTCTATAAACTCCTAAACAAAGTTAACTTTTAACTTTCATTTTCGTTACTCATTTTTTCATATGTTTGAATCACACCAGAGTGATGAGGTTTCTTTTATTATTCTAATGTAAGTGCAATTACACAATTTATTTAAAAAAACAAATCAATGATGAAACAAAATTATTTCTATCACATTAGATTATTCCAAATAGGTTGGGAACTGAATAGTATATTCGGATAAAGATCCAAACTTACTCTTCTTTTTTGAGAAACTTCAGGCTTGTACCTTGTGTGTAAAATATAAAATTTTACCTCTAATGGTTTCGAACAAGTTTAATCTACTCAAACCTAACAAAAACTTTAAATAAATCGTTCTATCATTATTTGATTCATTATTTAAGTGTTACATTCGAACTTCTCAAGTATCCATTACGCCTTGTTCACCGTATTGCTAATACTATTACAACAATTTTGTCAAAATATCAATAATTAAGTATGACATATAGAAGTTACCGATAAAAAAGATAAATAAAAAATTAATTATTACCTCAAAATTACGGTAGCAAATAATTTATCAATACATTTGAAAGTAGTTCAGTTATCAGTGTGAACATGTTTAGAAAGTTTGATACATGCCAATCAAATTATAGTTGAATCAATATGTTTGAAATTTATCAGGTATGTGTAACTGAAATATTAGTTAAGAGATATATCCCATCTTTATCACGAAAAATAATAAGAAGAACAAATTTGAATGTAGAAAATAATTATTTTCTCCAATGAATTGAGATATTGATTCTATGAAGAAAGCCATTATATATTAGTCACCAGAAGCCAATAAAATATGTAACTGTAACCCCAAAAAGAGTATAAACATATAAAGTATTATCAACTTGAAATTAAAAATCATAAAAGTGGAACTGAAATATAGTTGTAGAGCAAAAGAAAAGAAAATGATGATTGAACTTTACTTCTGACTTATTCAAAAGAAAATTATATAAAAATAGCCCATCATTCTAATAATC
Organism: Euphorbia peplus; assembly: GCA_028411795.1. Classification (NCBI taxonomy): domain Eukaryota; kingdom Viridiplantae; phylum Streptophyta; class Magnoliopsida; order Malpighiales; family Euphorbiaceae; genus Euphorbia; species Euphorbia peplus. The sequence goes on from CP110840.1 coordinate 28,696,897, forward strand.
AAATCCAACTTGCTCAAAATGACACTGAGATCATACAAACCACGGCAACCAACTTCCTAACCAATAATACAAAACAAACTAAAAATTATAAGGAAAAGAAAAGAAATGATCGGAAATCGGACCTAATAACGGCTCGAATCTGGATTAAAAATACTTGGTTGGAGAAATTTGACTCCTAAAAATGACATAATAATCCGCTCGAATGTGGACTAATTTACTTGGTACGAGAAATATGACTCGGAAGATGGACACGATTGAAGAAAAATATGATTCTCCTTAACGATAACCGGTTTGAATCTGGATTAGTTTAGACGGATACCGGGTGGATTTTGTTAGAAAAAAAGAAATGATTCTTCAACATTGATTCATTCATGTCCATGGAGAGCAGCCATGGTTACAACAGAAAGTTTTTGAAGATTCAACTTAACAACAGTATCAACAAACATTTTAGTATCTTCCCCAGTATTCCCTTCTGGAATATCAACAATATAAGACTCCAAAACAATCGTATAAACCTTCCCATCTTCCTTTACAAATTCATTCAAAGAAGTTACTGACCGGTAATTATTCAACCTATGTTCGCCCCCGACCACTCTAAAACTCAATATATGATTCTCGTCATCCAATATCTCAAGCCTTTCCGTGCTCGTAGAAGCTGGGAGACCCGAAACAACCGTGACCTCTCGTATGCTGCCTACTCCGCCGTCGCCTTGCATATTGCACCCCTTGATGAAGTGCTTGTATTTTTGAGGATTGTTGAAGTTTCGGACAAATGGCCAGATGATTTCGGCTGGTGCTTCGATTTTTTGTGTGATTAAAGACGTGCAAGAGTTAGGAGATGGCTCGAATTTGTGGTATTTTTGGATGAGTGGCTTGAGCTCCGTATATTCTTGTTTGGTTAGGCCTTGTGGAGGTGGGGATTCCATGGCTAGCTCTTAATCAAATTGTTCCTTGGATGTGTAGTCTAGGAAATCAAAAGAAGAGAAAGAGGAGAAGCTAATCGGGAAGGTGTTGTATATTTATAGAGAGATTGTATATATATTATATTTAGGATCAAGGGTCAAGTTCACACATCAATGTGGCCCCTATGACCAAGTTGGTGTAATACAATATAGGGCACAACCTCAATTTGCTTTATTATAAAGTTTAGATATTAGTAACTGCTAGTTGTGGCTAAATTAATTAAAAATGTATTTTTTTTTTTTGAGTAAATGGTGGAAAGAGTGGAAATGAGAGCCCTAATTATGTTGATAAGTTATAAATAAATTAACGATACTAATAAAAGTTATTAAGGATCAAAAGAAAGGATTCATTCATACGTGAACTCGATGTTAACTATAAAATAAATTTCTTATAGTATATGTAGTTACATTTAGCTTTTCATCTTTCGACATGTGCTAGATAATACATCTCTGTTTTTTGGATGCAGAATTTACTCATCATCCAGATTTGGGCATCACATAGTTGATCATGAGATAAATAATTCATTCTTGAATCTTTAGGCATTGTGGTTGCAACAAGCTCCTTCACCTCTACTTCTGGCATCAAGTAATTGTCATATAATCATGTGATTCCTCAATTGAGTACAAGTTGCAAGTACTTATTAGGATCTTTATCAACATTTGTACATCCACTTTGAATTTGTGATCTTGCACCGTTGTGTATATCATGTCCTATTCAACTTCTTTGGTGAATATGTTCGTGGAAAATTCTACCACAAGATATGGGCATGTTGAATTGTTGATGACGCAGAAGGTTGCTATTACATATTTTGAATCCAGTGGTTAACAGGAAAAATGAGCCTTCGTAGTTCTCCATCGATGGTCCAAGAGGCATGTACTATATCCTTTGTAACATTGTAGTGGACATATGCGACCTTAACTTTTTGGGATTTCTTTACCATTTGGGGTTCGACAGATAAATTTGGGATTCTAGGTTTACAGAAAATTAGAAATTTATGGCTAAGTTTTTAGAGAGAGTAAAAAGTGCTTATGTCACACTGTTTCCATTTATAGGTTCTAATTTCAAATTAAAAAAAGATAACAGTCTAATGTAACCGTTAGATGGCAGTATATGCATTATGTGTTATGAGCAGAACAATTTTAGACATGTTACACACTAACTAACCAAGCACGTACGCAAACAATAAGATTAGATTTAAATGCACATTTATTCCTTAGTTAATGCTAATACTCATCAGTAATTAGCATGTCCTAATTAATGACACATGTCAATTAAAACATAAAGTGGTATCGAAGAGGATATGTTATAAATATGCCTTCTTGGAGTCTGCTGAAAGGTTCCATGTCCAGAGGCTTAGTGATCACCATATCAACAAGTTGTTTTTCATAAGGAACATACACTAGCTTTATATCCTTATTCATCACAAGATCTCTAAGGAAGAGGTGTCCAATATAAACGTGCTTCATTCTGCGATGCTAAATTGGGTTCTTTAAGATATGAATGATACTTTTGTTGTCGCACATGATGTTAATAGTACCAGCCTTGATTTCATAATTGGTAAATTGTTGCTTGTTCTGTAGCATTTGCGTATCACAATTTCCAGCAACACTATACTCTGCTTTAGCTGTTGATAATGCTATTGATGATTGTATCTTGCTGAACTAAAAGACTAGGCATTCTCCTAGAAAGTTAGATCCTCCTAATGTTCTCTTTCCTTTCTGCTTGCCTCTTTCATAGTCAGCATCAATATATCCAACATGAATGAAGGTAGTACTATTGGGATACCATATACTTGCTGCTTTTGTGCCTTGCAAATCTCTCAAAATAGGCGTAACAACTTTCTCATGAGATTTTTTTAGGGTTAGCTTGAAATTGAGCACAAATCACACACCAAAATGTATATCTATAGTCTACGAGTAGTTAAATACAGAAGTCAACCAATCATACTTATCTACATCATAATGTCTACAAGTTTACCTACTTTATATTTGGTTAAATCTTTATCAGTTCATATAGAAGTATCAATAACTTTGCAAACATTCAAATAAAACTTCTTGAACAAATCTCTAACATACTTGGCCTGATTTATGAAGATGCCATATTTACATTACTTAATCTACATTTCTAGGAAGATGGTTAATTCTTCCATCATGGACATCTCAAACTCCCTGTTCATATGGTTGCTAATTTCTCTACACAAAGATTCATCTATAGCTCCAAAAATAATATCATCCACATATGTTTGAGCTAAGAGAATCCCCTTCCCTTTCCTCTTAATCAACAAAGTGGTATCTATAAAACCTCACACAAAGTTAGATTGCAAGAACTTGGTCAGTCTCTCATGCTAAGAGATGGGTGATTGCTTCAGACCATACATATGATATGATAACGGTTATAAGATGGAATTCACAACCAAATCAGATTATTTTTCCATATCTATCTTAAAGAATTGACACAATAAATTAAAACAAAGTAAAAATGGTCATATCAAACCAATCCCAACCATAAAAAGACAGTGATAGACACAATATTAACACATTCTAATTAAAAGAATGGAACTTGAATTTGGAGATTCACAAGTATTCAACCACGATACTTGTTCACAATCAAAGGAATATCGCAAGGATGATAACCCGGTCTCTCAAACTCGCAATGAGAAATCAGTCTAAGACTAAAGATATAGATTTAATCAAAAGATCAAAGCAATTTGAATATTATTGAACTTATGAAAAAATGATGTTTACATACCTTTGTATAGACTAGAAACTAATCCTAAAGAGAAAAGAAAACTAATGAAAAGGAATCTTAATTACCTACGGAAAGTTGAATTCTTGTTGCTCAAGCATAAAACCCTGGATGATGCTCTACTTATCTCTTACCATTAGCATATCGATTAATCCAGCTGGAGGCATGGTGCAGTCATCCTCTATTGGTAGATTAATTTCTTGATCTTTGAGTATAACTGACAAACAAACAAGTTACCTTCTTGTTTCAGTATGGCCTTAGATTTCTCAAATAATACTCATCAAGTGGCATGTGATATCAACTCACTTGAATAGTGAGTGTGGTAATTCCATCACTTCAACTATCTGCAACAAAAAGTTCAGAGACTGAACTAGTGTATCCATATTTGGCATCCTATTACGGACCTGTTAGAAATACACCAAATTCAATCTGATTCCTTATTAACTGATATACTGAAATCAGGTCAGGAGATAAAAGAGATCTACATTGTTAGAAAGCTTAATGGCTCTACCATTATGTGCTTTCTAAACTGGATCGACCAAGTCTCGTGTAACGCACATGCACCTATATCCATATTCACATACACTAAGCAACCTACATAGTGTCATGTGATTTCTGGATATAAAAGCTTACGCCATAATCATTCCCTTGACTGGCTTCTGGTATACTTTATGATATACAATCAATGGATACTTCACATAGTTACTATAGTACAAGATGTACAACTGAAATGAATTAATGTCTTTATTTCATAAAACACCAATAACATAGTATATAATCATCATCCAATACAATGTCATAAAACAATGTCTATGAACTAGGGCAGACCAACAGAAACGGCCATGGAGGCCGTTTCTCCACAGGGAGAAACGTCCACAATAGTCGTTTCTCCATATGGAGAAACATCCTCCATGGGCGTTTCTTCGTATGGAGAAATGCCCACCATGGGTGTTTTTCCCTATATAGAAACGTCCTCCATGAATGAAGAAACGGCATTCGAGACCGAAAACGTTTTTTTTTTTGAATTTTTTTACAAAATTAACTTTTTGGAGTGTGTTTTTAAAAATTTACATACCTTATTCATGATTTTGTCCTTAATCGAGAGCAAAAAGTGTGATTTTGGAGTTAGAAAATTCAATTTTGAAAAAGAGGGTGTTGAGAGGTTTTAGAATTTTAAAATGGGTTGTAGTTCGAAAAAAGTGGGTTGTAAATAGCAATCCACTAAAACAAGTGGATACATACCAAAAAGCACGGTTAAATATTTTTGTCGTAATACACCATTTTTTTTGGATTAAACAACTTTTTGCCCCTCGTGATATCCAAAATGTTGACATTTGCCCCTTGTGGTATTATTTTGTCACATTTGCCCCCTGTGGTATCTCAGTTCGTCATATTTGACCCCCGTGGTATTCTAACTTGTCATATTTAGTCATTCTTTGGATGAAAATATACCATTTATGTTACATATTGTTTTATGTCACTATATTGACATATTCACGTGTCATATGACCGTTTAATTTTAAGAAAATCGAAGTGTATTATCAATTGACATTTCAGTTTTTTAAAACTTTATTGCAATAAATTCCATTTTCTTTTTCAAAGTGGGTTGTCACGTGGTATGTACACATGTTAAATTGTGTCATGGGACAAAAGATAACGAAATTGTATTCTTTTCATCCATTCAAGAGCTAAATATGACGAATTAAGATACCACAAGGAGCAAATGTGACGAAATAATATCACAAGGGGCAAATGTCAACATTTTGAATACCACATAGGGCAAAAAGGTGTTTCGTTTTTTTTTTTTAATGTCGTAAGGATTGAAATTCCACAGTGACTGTATACGAAGTTTTAAACCATGAATATATATAGAAAAATTTGGAATTAGTTGAATTGAAAAGAAAAAAATTGTTCAAATCACAATTTCTTTTGTACACTAAATTTTCCTCTTCAATCTGAAAATGGGGATGTAGGAAGAGGATACTTAATTTTTTTTTTTTTTTTTACACTCGGGATACTTAATGTTTTTTACTTTTTAATTATTTGTAAAATTGTGAGGACAAGATTTGTCTTTATTTGGTGTCTTATTTTTTTATTCTTTTTGATGATATGTGGTGTCTTAATCTAAAAGATGTATTAACTATTAAGTTGTAGAATGAGAAAATTAAGGAGGTGGTCCAGGGTATAGCTATATTGGGAAAGTGTAAAATAAACAATTAAGGATTATGATTTGTTTATCTTTTGGTAACATGACAAAAAGACACTACTAGAAGTTGGGCCTGTTCCCAATATATACTAAAGCCCCCCAAGGTATTATTAAATTTTTTACTTAGAATATTTTGCTTAACTCAAGTCTCAAGTCATGTGATATTAGTTAAGGCAGTTTCCTATCTCCTTTACAAAAACTAATATTAAACAAACTATTATTCCATGTTTGTTTTAGTCTTTATTAATTATGATTGCAATTTCTTTTCATTTTTAAAATGTGTGAAACTAAAATTTGGAAGAAAAACCGGATGATAGAGCTATTAAGATATATTATATGCTTATATATAAGTAGGACGATATTTATTTTCTGTTTAAAAAGTTTGAGATTCGAAATTCTGCTAAATTAAAATTTAACTTTGATTTGTAGGTAAACATATAAATTTTATTATAAATCATCATTGAGCTTTGTGGTTTACCTCAGTCTTGATAGTAAGTAAATATGCTCTTAACTAAATTTATTCTTACCAAAATATATACTTAAAAAACCAATATATATGACTTTCATTCAAATCGACTATATCATTTTGTTACCGAGAAATTGTAACTTGAATTCCACGTAAGCTGGTTTAACTGCAAGACAGAAAACGTTAGCCTAAAGGAGGTCGCTGACCGGCGACCCCTCTCCGATGCTAAAGTCAGTATGGAACTTGTGATCAGAAAAGTAATTAACTCAGAGTATGAGTCTAGAATAATGTACCTTAGATTGTAGAAAGTCCCATATATTTATAGTGTTTGATCATGAGTCTTAGTCCTAGTTGTATTAGGACATTACCTGAATTACTCCTCTTTAGTCTTAGAATTATAGTCCCAATTAGTTCACATAGTCTTAATCGGATTAGGAGACTTAAAGAGGAGTAATTTCCTTACAGGACATAGATTCTTCTTCCTTTGACTATTCAACGCACGTCCACGTGGACATGAAGACTATTCAACATAATTTAAATGTCTTGCGTGGTTGAAAGCTGAATGACAATTGGTCCACGTGTCATACAAAATATTAGGTGATAACAGAAGCCCCCCCAAAAGGATAAACAAGCTCCTTTAGGGCTTATGTCTTTACAAAACCCAAGTAACTACGAATTCATCACGGCCCACTCGGCAGGCCCAAACGGCAAACATGGCTGTTAGCCCATCATCCTTCAACATTAAGTCCAACCACCTAAACGCACGCTGCCTTTAGAATCAATACACTTGTCTGTAAGCGTGGTCTTAAACTTAACTTCCCTTCAAGCAAACGAAAGGGTTTTGAATTTCGAAAATCCCATTTCGCTTATAAATAGAAACACAAACCACTTCATTCCTTACGCTTTCAAAACTCTCAAACATCTCGGCATCCCGTTTCCAAAATTCTGCTAAGTGTAAGTCATCTGTAATACCTCTTTATCTTTTCTTGATTTCATTCGCAAGAAATGGCTTCCTCATCACAAAACCCTACTTCTTCGAACGAAACCTCCCGCTCTTCTGACCCGGAACCTAACCAACCACGACGCCGAATCATAATGGATTGGTCCGAGGAAGAATTAACGCCTCCCAGACCACAAAATCCAAACCCCAATGCCACACTACGCACAAACCCTAGAAACCCTAACCCTTCGATCCAAATGCCAACACGTGTCCCACATCCACAACAGGGCAATTGGGGGACAACTCTTCCTCACGAAGCGACCAAGATCAACACGATTGAAGCACTTCATGAGTTAAAGAAGAAATTCCCCTGTCTAAGGGACTTCGACTGTGCAGTCCCCACGCCTGAAGACAGGATGTTCAAGGGGAAAATCCACAAGGTGGCCGTTCTCGAGAGGCATTTAGAATATGGGATGAGGTTTCCTTTTCCTGAGGTGGTGAACGACATCCTTAATGAGTTCAACCTTTGCCCTACACAGATCGTTCCCAACTCGTGGGTTGAGATGCTTGCTCTTGTACGAGTATGCCAAGATCTTGGCGTTTTGCTAACCGGAAACCTCTTGAAATATCTGAGGACTCCCACCAAGGCTCTGAAACATCCATGCGTCTCGTTCAAAGAAGTTCACGAGCCCAAAGGGCTGGTGGGTGGCAAACCTTCGTCACACAGTGGTCATCGCTCTCGATGGATCTGGGTTGGTCCCGAGGATGGCAACCTCCGATGGCCCTGGAGGATCGATTTTAATGAGTTTCCTACCGATCCGAGCACGTGGAGGCACCCTTCGAAGACCGTGATCCTCAACGAGGAGGAACAATGCTCCCTTAAGAAACTCCAAAAATATAAACCTCCCAGTCTCATCTCCCTCGAGCAATTCCTAACGCGCTATCGAGGCAACATGCCGATTGCTACAGTGGGGGAGGATGGAACCATATATTATTTTCCTGCTCCCGAAGTTAATCGGGCTCATCTCGGGGAGCCCATTTCTCTTCCAAAAAATCCTCGTAAGCTTTCTTGATTTCAACTATGAACTTGTTATTTGCAGGCATTTTATCATGGCCCCTAAGTTATCTTACAAACAACGCCTTGCAGCTGCTCGTCTGAAGGCACTAGAAGGTGAAAGCCAGGTTCCCGCTGTCATCGTGCCTCCGAAAGGTCCCCGCGCTACGACCAAGAAAGTCCGTGCTTCGTCGATTGGCAATGTTGCCACGAACGAAGCCAGTGAGCCCGAGGTAGCCCCAACGGAGGAAACACATGCACCCGAGCCCCAAACTCAAAACGAGACTCCAGGTAACCTCATCAACTTCTCAATGCAACTTTCATTCTTCATCATTCTTTTTTCAAACTAATGTTTTATAATTTCTATGTAGAAATCCAAATCCTCTCATCTGAAGACGATCCCGAGGCCAAAGATCCCGAGGTCCAAGTTCCTAATGACCCCAAAATCCAAAGCCTCGAAACCCAAGGGGTCCCGAAGCAAACTCGTTCGAAGAGGAAGACTCCCTCCACTTCTATCGATACCTCGATTCCCGAGGACGAAATTGCCATGGAGACCTTCCCCGAAAATCCTGAAGGTCCCCAGGCTAAACGCGTTCGAGAGATCGAGGGCACGAGCTCACCCCCTCACCCATCGGCCTGGGATCCTAACTGGCATCCTTATTCCAATTGTCCCGAGATGACTAATGCCAAGGGAAGGGTGCCACCTGAGGCCTCGTTGGACGGCTACGAGAGATATAAACTCTACAACGTAAGTTTCCCTACTTATGCTGTTGAAATTTAGATATTTCGGTGTCCTAACTTTTTGATTTTAAACAGTTCTGGACAGAGCGCTTTCCTCAAGTTTCTCTTAGCGTCCCTGCGATCGCGGAGGACGTTGCTCAAGCCTGCCTCGTTCCCGAGGAGGTTAAACTTGCCGAGAAGCTAACTGACGAGGAGTTGGCTAAACTCGTACACGTCAGACAGGCCAAGGTAACGATCTCAATCTTCACAACGTTCTTAAATTGTCTCGACTTTCATCTCATCCTCGATTTCTTTATTTATACAGGCCATGGCTACAACGGAGATCATGTCTTTTCGCTATCTCCAAAAATCCGTGTCTCTCGAGGACTATCGTCATAAATGGGCGGTAGTTTCTGACAAGCTAGATGCAGCGGAAGATGCTTTGAGCGCTCAAACGAAGATCCTGAAGTCTGCTCAACACATCGGAAGGGAGAAAACCTTTGAGTGCGAGAGACTGAAGGTTGATTGCATTCAGCTAAACAAAGCCCTCGAGGCCTCGAAGGGACGAGTCCTGGACCTCGAGGCTGAGATCCAATCCCAATGGCACGATTCTTGCTTTGCTCTAGCAGGTCTTCATCAAGGGGCGCGAGCTCAACTTGCTCTGGAAAAGATCGATCAAGCGACCTGGAGAGCTCGAGGACGGGAAGTAACACAAAAACTCTGATCTCAACTCGAGGCGTCCGAGAAAGCCAGGCTGGACCAGGAAGCTGCTCACGAGGAGACTATCGCGAAAATGGAGGAGAACGAGATTTGGCGTATGTCTAGGTTCAAAACTCGTTTCGTCATGTCCATTCGCGAAAGGTTTCCTGACATCTCCGAGGAAGACCTCAAATTCTTCGTGAATGTGAATCCTCCCGAGGATGACGAAGAAGCACCTGCTGTCCTCGACGAGTCCTTTCCCGAGCCTGATTCTCCCAAGGAAGGAATCCCTGCTGATCCGATATCCGCAGTTGAACCAGCAGAATAGCTCGTACCCTTGTTTTGTAATCATTGTTCAATGAAATGATAAAACTTTATCGTATCTTGCCTTTGATATATATTACGTCTAATATTTTGTGTGCAAGTTTCTTATTATAGTTTATTCATGCCTTCGTTTTCTAATATCTTGTTACTAACCTCAGTATTTTGAACTTTAATTGTTCGCAGCCCTTGTAGTAGCCCCCCCTTTATTCTCTGGTCGGGCTAACTCTTGTAGGGTGGATTCTTACCACGACGTTCTTAGATTTGGTTTTAATCGAAGCCTTCTAGCATGCATAAGCTTGATTTTATATTCTAACCAAATTGTCCAGTGTTGAATACTTAGAACAAACTTTCAAAATAACACTTAGTTTAAATTTTCAATCATGATTTCCCTTCGTCGCCTCGCATTTTTCATAAGTAAGTAATTTCTAAGTAATATCTGAATTAAAAGTCATAGATAAAAACATGCCTCGTGGGCCTTTATTCAAAATAACTCCTAAGTTAAATTCTGAGTTATACAAAAGTTAAAGAGCAATTCTGAAACAGAAACTAAAAATAATATTTCCTGAGGGAAACTGCGTTCCAAGTCCTCGGAACCTTAGTCCCATCGAGATGCTGCAAACGATAAGTATGTGTTCCGACGCATTCTACGATCTGAAATGGTCCTTCCCACTTTATCCCCAATTTGCCTTTTCCTTGCCTCGTGCTCGAAGCTGTTGTGCTTCGCAGGACAAAATCTCCTTTAAAAAACTGTCGTGGCTTGACACCTTTATCAAATATCCTTTTCGTCCTGGCCTTATATGCCTCGATTCGAGCAAGAGCCATTTCTCTCTTTTCTTCAAGGTCATCCAGGTTATCACGTAAGTTTAGTTCATTCCATTCTTCGGTATAATGAAGAACTCTCGTACTTGGTACCTTGATCTCAACCGGAATAAAGGCTTCTGTCCCGTAAGTCAACGAAAAAGGGGTTTCCCCAATGGCTGTTTTAGGTGTTGTTCTGTACGACCACAACACATGATACAGCTCCTCGACCCAATTTGTTAACTTCTCGAGATGGGTTAAGCGTTTCTTGATCCCTTCCATGATTGTCCGATTAGTCCTCTCGGTCATTCCATTCGTTTGAGGATGGAAGACAGAACTAAACCTTAGCTTGATTCCCTCTCTGTCACAAAAATGCCTAAATAGAGCGCAATCGAACTGCTTGCCATTATCTGTGATTATCGTATTTGGGATTCCAAAACGATATACAATGCTATTCTTTACAAATTTTACGATCTACTGAGCTGTTATCGAGGAAACTGCTTCAGCCTCGACCCACTTCGTAAAATGATCGACGGCTACAATAACATATTGTTTTTGATTAGTTGACATTGGAAACTGCCCAACGATATCAATCCCCCAAGTCGCAAATGGCCAGGCCACTTTGATACCTTCTAATCCCGAGGCCGGGCTTTGCAAAACTGGAGCGTGGGCTTGACACGGACCACATTTCTTTACAAACTCCGCAGCATCGTTGTTCATCTGAGGCCAGTAATAACCTAACAACCTCGCCTTTCGAGCCAGAACATTCCAGCCCTCGTGAGCCCCACATGATCCTTCATGGATTTCCTTTGAAATTTTGGCTCATTCTTCGATCCCAACTACTTTGAGCCATGGTTGAGAATACGATCTTCGGAATAAGTTTCCATCCACGACTGTGTATCTGCTAGACTTTCTCACAATCTTCGGATGTTGTGACTTATCTTCCGGCAATTTTCCCTCGTACAAATATTCAAAAATTGGCCAGTACCATTCGTTGCCTCGATCGAGCGCAAAAACTTCTTTGGAATCGATACTTGCACATGGAATTACCTGCACATCACAAGGACACAAATTTAAGTTAGAAGGATCAGAAGCTAACTTTGCTAGGTAATCTGCCTCCATGTTCTCTTCCCTCGGGATCTGTACAATCTCAATTCTACACCCCATGAGCTCGCATTCCTCAATCGTTCGTTTCACCAACTCGTGATATTTTTTCATCCGAGCATGCTTGGTCTCCCAAGAATTTCTTATCTGATTGGTTGCTAGGCCTGAATCACTTTTGATGACTGCTTTATCGGCTCTGATAATTTTAACCAAACGCAGCCCGAACAATATTGCCTCATATTCTGCTGCGTTATTTGAGGAATCAAAACCCAAAGTGGCAGCATGTCTGAACACCAATCCATCCGGACTTTTGCAAAAAACACCGATCCCTGATTGACTTTTATTAGCGCTCCCATATACGAAGATTTCCCAAGTATTTAATACTGGCTCAGATTCTTCCTCGGGTGGGACCTCGATCAAAAAGTCAGCGAGGACTTGAGCCTTTTTTGATGGCCTTAGCTCGAACCTCACATCAAACTCTGTGAGTTTTATAGACCATTCCGTCAGTCTCCCCGAGGCCTCAGGTCGTGAAAGAATCTTCCTGAGTGGGGTATCTGTACGAACTACTATTGTATAGCTCAAGAAATAATGTCTTAATTTCTGAGCAGCAATGTATACTCCGAAAGCCAGTTTCTCCATTTTAGGGTACCTCGATTCTGCTCCTCGAAGCACTCTACTCACATAATAAACTGGATACTGAATCTTTCCTTCGTCTTCTTCTCGAATTAGAACCATGCCAATGCACTCCTCTCCCACGCTTATGTACAAATACAAATCTTCTCCTTTCACAGGCTGACTTAAAAGAGGTGGAGAGGATAAAAACTTCTTGAGATCTTCGAACGAGGTTTGACACTCATCAGTCCATACGAAGTCTTTCACTCCTTTAAGACTTTTGTAAAAGGGCATGCATCGCTTAGCCGAATAAGAGATAAATCGACCAAGAGCATTGATTTTGCCATTTAAAACTTGTACCTCACGCACATTCTTTGGTGGCTGGAGGTCAATAATAGCCTTGATTTTGTTCGGGTTTGCCTCGATGCCTCGTTTAGAGATCATGAAACCCAAAAATTTACCAGAATTGATCCCAAATGTGCACTTTTCAGGATTGAGCCTCAAATTATACTCCTTTAGAATCTTGAAAACCACTTCGAGGTCCCTAGCATGTTCTTCCGCCTTCTTGCTTTTCACAATCATGTCGTCAACATAGATCTCGACATTCTTCCCAATGAGTTCCTTGAACATCTTGTTGACGAGTCTTTGATAAGTTGTTCCAGCATTTTTCAGACCAAAAGGCATTACTTGATAACAATAAGTGCCTTCCGGTGTAATAAAACTAGTTTTTTCCATGTCCTTCTCTGCCAACGGGATTTGATGAAAACCCTCCTTTGCATCGAGGAAAGAATATACCTCGTAACCGGCAGTTGAGTCCACCAACATGTCAATACACGGCAATGGATAAAAATCCTTGGGGCAAACTTTATTCAAATGGAGAAATCGACGCACATTCTCCATTTTCCATTTGCTTTCTTGACTAAGACCACATTTGAAATCCATTGTGGGTAATGAACTTCCTTGATTCTCCCGAACTCAAGCAGATTTTCTACCTCGCTCTTGATGAACTGTTGCCTTTCCGCCCCTTGGTTTCTCTTCTTCTGTTTCACAGGAGTGTATTCTGGATCAATGTCTAGCGTGTGCTCCATGACCTCACGAGATACTCCTACGATATATGCCGATGTCCAGGCAAAGACATCTTTATTCTCCTCGAGCGCGGCGATAACAATCCTCTTCGAATTCTCTTGCAGCTCTGCTGAAACCTGTACTACCTTTCCTTCTTCTAAGGTTACGGCTTCAATTGCATCAACTGGTTCGCCACGCTCCTTAACTTCCTCCACTAAGACACTTTCTTGAGGAACTATTTCCAACGAGGTCATATAAGTATGTCTCGCAACCGATTGACTACCAAGCGCCACTGCCATTCCTCGCTCCGTCGGGATCATCCAAGCTAAATAATAAAGGGATATGGCACCCCGACTACCCGAAATCAAAGGCCTGCCAATTATCAAGTTATAAGTGATCGGTGTGTCAATCACCAAAAAATCAGTAACTGCTCTCCACTTGCTCGTGATATTCCCTATTTCGTCTTCGAGCTGGGTTTCTCCCAACAGAAGTACGGGATGTCCACTTATACCAACTAAAGGTGACGAGGAAAGTGTCAAACGTCCCTGCTCCAGGCCAAGGGCCTCGAAAGCCTTTCTTGTGATGATATTTATTGAGCTCCCTGTATCTAGCAAAGCTCTTCTAACCGTAAAACCTTCTACGTGCATATCGATCACCAAAGCATCATCACGTGGATCACTCGGACGACCCTTCAATGACCCGAAATCAAAAACCTTCGAAATCTCCTCAATTCGTACTCGCTCGGCGATGTCCCGTTTCCTTTTAACACTTCTGTCAACAAGGGAACCTCCCATAATCATATTAATGACACCCCAAGGAGTCTTTTCTCCCTCTCGATCCGGGAATTGATCTTTATACTTCTCGAAGAGGCTTTTCAACTTTCCTTTAGCTGCCAATTTATCCAACTCCTTTGCCAGCTGTTCACAATCTTCTGTATCGTGACCCTGCAACTTGTGGAAAGCGCAATACTTGCCATTATATTTAGGCTTCCCACCTTTGGGTGGATATCGAATTTGCTCCTTTTGTTCTTCAACCCACATGAGAACCTGAGCCCGTGGCGCGGGCAATGGAATTCGGTCCCTTTTATCAAAAGGCTTCCTTGGTACTTCACGAGTTCTTTCCCACCTGTCCGAGCTCCGACCACTGCCTCGATCCCTTTCATTTACGTCGGATTTAACTGCCTTCTATCTCCTCGTGGGATCATCTTGGTGCTCATCCCACACCACAAATGATTTTGCCATCGTCATCAAGGCATGAAAATCGTCGGGTCGCTCAGTCATAAGCTTCATCTGAAGATCCCGATTTCGACAATTCTCAGCCAGCGTTTTCCGTGCCGAGGACACAATCAGTGGTTCAAC
Organism: Euphorbia peplus; assembly: GCA_028411795.1. NCBI lineage: Eukaryota > Viridiplantae > Streptophyta > Magnoliopsida > Malpighiales > Euphorbiaceae > Euphorbia > Euphorbia peplus. The sequence continues at coordinate 28,711,951 of CP110840.1, forward strand.
TTTTAAAGCCACATTATTAAAATTATGCAAGTACGACTCTAAAGTCTCGTTGTCTCCTCGACGTACCCTCATTAAATCATCGACTGTTTTCTTTTCTGGTATGGCTGTGACAAAATGTGATTTAAAGGACTCCGAAAGCTGATTCCAACTTCTGATCGAACCAGTATGGAGACAATCATACCATTGTGCCGCTGTTTCCTTCAGGGTTGTCGGAAATAACTTACACATCAGTGCCTCGTTCACAGGACTTGCAAGGAGTGCTGGATGACCTGGAATCATCTTCATAAGTAAGTTTTTTAATCACAGCTGGAGAGACCCTCCTTGCCTCTGACTTCAATCGATGCTTATGTCTCGGAGGAGTCGGTGATCGTTCATTGGACCTTCCTCGAACTGGGGTCTTATCACGACCATCACCTCGTGTTCCTCGAGCCGAAGACGAAGTCTCACTTCGGGAATACTCTGAATTCCTAGAACGTTTTACACCCTGAGTTCCACCTCGTGGTCGTTCTGCGGGAATTCGCTTACTTAACTCCTCCAATTGATTCTGTAAACGATCCATCGTCGATCGATCATTAACCCTCTTAAAAGCCACTTCAGCTGCGGCTCTATCCATCCACTTTCTTTTTTCCGGATCAAGGGTCCCTGACCATTCGTACATCTTGTTTAAAGCATCGTCTTCATCCACAAGGATCGCTTCTTCGTTACGAATGCCATCCTGATTATGCTGAGGTTCAGTACCTGCTGGCTGATCTTCTAAAGTCACCATGTTCCTTGTTAGAACCTTTATCAAAAGGGTCCACGCTCACCGCACCAATTTGTTACCGAGAAATTGTAACTTGAATTCCACGTAAGCTGGTTTAACTGCAAGACAGAAAACGTTAGCCTAAAGGAGGCCGCTGACCGGCGACCCCTCTCCGATGCTAAAGTCAGTATGGAACTTGTGATCAGAAAAGTAATTAACTCAGAGTATGAGTCTAGAATAATGTACCTTAGATTGTAGAAAGTCCCATATATTTATAGTGTTTGATCATGAGTCTTAGTCCTAGTTGTATTAGGACATTACCTGAATTACTCCTCTTTAGTCTTAGAATTATAGTCCTAATTAGTTCACATAGTCCTAATCGGATTAGGAGACTTAAAGAGGAGTACTTTCCTTACAAGACATAGGTTCTTCTTCCTTTGACTATTCAATGCACGTCCACGTGGACATGAAGACTATTCAACATAATTTAAATGTCCTACGTGGTTGAAAGCTGAATGACAATTGGTCCACGTGTCATACGAAATATTAGGTGATAACACATTTGACCAGTGTTATCCAGTTGGTTAGAGTGCCATCAACTCTATCTTCTCATAAGCGGGTGATGGTCGTAGCTCTAGTTGACATGTTGTCTTGTTCTAGGGTTCATTGCTCGCCGCTACTTTGGCTAGCTCATCCGCCGAGGTATTCTGTCCGCGCAGGATGTGCGTCAGTTCCTATTTTATTCCTTTAGACTTGAAATCCCTGCTCAAGCCTTCAATCACCCCCATGTACTATGTCAACTTTTCATCTTTGACTACAAAGTTCTTGGTTATTTGATTAACCATCAATTGTGAACCATTGTAGATTATAACCCTTTCCGGGGCGATCTCCCACACCATCTTCACGCTGCATACCAGCGCTTCATACTCTGCCGCATTGTTGGTTGTCTTAAAAGTCAGTCTAGCCGCGTGATAAAGGCGGATTACTTCTGAACCTTTGATTATCACACCTATTCCTACTCCATCATGGCATAAGGCCCCATTTGTGTACATAGTCCACTCTTCCATCTGTTCTCGTTGGGGTCCTTCGTCGTCCCAAGTGAATTCGTTGACAAAATCTGCCAAGACTTGGCATTTTAGCGCGGGTCTGCCTTCATATCGTATGTCAAACTCTCCCAGGCGAATTGCCCATTCCATCAGTCGCCCAGACGCTTCTGGTTTCTGTTATACTTTCTGCATGGAAACTCATGTGCGTACTATCACTGCATGGGCTTGGAAGTAAGGTTGCAGCCTTTCCGTATGTACAAAATATTGCTGGTCACCTTCCTCTATGGCCATTACTGTGCAAACTGCTGCATCTATGACAGATATGTAAAGGTACAGGTCTTCGCCCTGGACGGGTCGGCTCATGAGTGGTGGGTAGCAGAGTAGTCGTTTTATCCCCTCAAATGCCTCTTGATAGTCTGGCGTCCAGTCGAAAGCTTTTGAATTCTCAATGGCCACGTAAAAAGGCAAACGTATGCGGGCATAACAGAATATGAATCGCCCCAGAGCTACAATTCGCCCATTCAGTCTCTGTACATCTCTAACCGTTTTAGGGGTCGTCATCTCCATCACTGCTTTCACCTTGTCCGGGTTGGCTTTTACCCCTTAATCGCTGATCATGAACCCTAAGAATTTCCCAGATCTCGCCCCAAATGTGCATTTTTCAAGATTCAACTTCAGCATGTACTTCATGAACACCTCTAATATCTCGCAGATGTCGCTAGCATGATTCTCCATTTTTCTGATCTTGATAATCATATCATCAACTTAAATGGAGAAGTTTTCCCATGTCTTGTCTGATAAAATCTTATTCATCATCCGCTAATACATTGCACCTGCGTTTTTCAACCCAAAGGGCATTACGCAGAAGCAATAAGTCGCTTGATGGGTAACGAACGAAGTCTTGAGTTCTTCAGATGACTCTGTTGAGATCTGGTGATAACTTGACTTTACATCTCTGAAAGATAAATCCTCATATCTTGTCGTTGTGTCTACAAGTAGGTCGATATTTGGCAGTGGGTACATTTCTTTTGGGCAGGCCTTATTAAGGTTGGTGAATTCTACACACATCATATAGGATTCGTTGGGCTTTTTCACTAGTATCACATTGGCTAACCATTGCGGATAAGTCTCTTTTTTATGACTTTGGACTTCAATAGTTCAACCATCGTCGCTTCTATAACCTTTTGTCGCTCAGGGGCCTGGTTTCTCCTCTTCTACTGGACTGGAGTGGCATTTTTTGTCTACATTCAACCAGTGAGTGGAAATTTCTAGACTTATCCCCGTGGGTACTTCTTCTAGACCTACGAAGACTTTTTTGCAATCAGTAAGGACTTCCAATATGGCTCGGCGGATGTCTGCCCTTATGCCCTTGGCTACTTTTACCCGTTTTTCTGTTGTTATGGCCAACACTTTTGTGTCCCCAAACGCTTCTGCGGGTATCTTCTCATCATCTTCTTCCTCCTCTTCTGGCGGTTTCATCTCCATGGAGGTTAAATATGTAGACTGTGAGACGATTGGGTCTCCCTCTACTATCACCCGCCCTTCCTGTGTAGGCAGATGTAGGGCCAGGTGCTTCATGCATATCGGCGACTCTGACTCTGACAGAAAAGGTCGACCGAATATGATATTGTAAGCCAGCGGGACATCTACAATTGCAAACTCATGTTCGCCTCTCCATTTCAACCCGTTATCTCCCATCTCTACCTCCAAGATTACTTGACCATTAGTTTGGGACGAGTGGCCATTGAATCCTGACACGTCCATATACACATGATCAACCCTGGCATCATGAATATTGAGTTGATTGAAGGCTTTTTGCGTTATGATATTGCAGCTGCATCCCATGTCAATTAGTATTCTCCTAACATCCCATCCTTCAAGGCACACCGTTATTACGAGCTTATAGCCGTTTGGAAGTACTTTCTCTATCAAATGTCACCTTTAGCCATCTTACACCATCTTACACATGTACTTTAGTTGTACTTGTTGCCCAAGCTTTCATATTTGCATGCATGTCTCGGTTTGTGCACCAAATGTGTGGTTAGGGAGCTTTTAGCAAGTACAAGTTGTCATTTGGTTGGACATCAAACTTGTTGAATAAGTTTGATTTGTAGCCAAAGGATTGAGATCAAATGGTGTATACGGATGTGCTGCTTAACATGTAATATACATGTATTAATAAATCATAGATGAACATGTAAGCTCTTCATTCAATCACCATGCATATTAACATCATCAAAAATTGCAGCAAGCATTTACGATTTGGATGATGAAATATGTTTTGATCACTTAACCATGACATGTATGCATGAACATAATAGATTTGTAAAATAGAGATGTTTAATGGATATGAACTTCATAAATAATTATGTCATATATGTATAAGACTTCAATTTAGATCATGGCATGATTAACAAATTCATAATGTATCTCATATTCACATATTTTAAATATATTCATGACATACATATCATAGAGACTATTGATCATGTTAAGCATAGCATAAACTTAAGCACGTATATATGATCGATAGTGAAATCATATACTTTCTCGAGATAACTCTAGATATTTCTATAAGGCTCGATGAGATATCATTCGATAAAATCTAGAGTTATGTAAAATCATTTTAGTATATGGTATATGATTAAAGCATTTTGTCACATATTAGAGCATAGTATATAAAAATTTTTTAATATATAAATCAAGTCATCAAAATCGAAAAGTGGAATTAACAATGTTTTTCCAAATTCGGAGCATAAGAGGATCTAAAATTGGCCTCCAAGTGTGACTATATGTTGATTCGTATGCGACATAGTTTTATTTTGAACAGACTTGAATGAATTTGTTTCAGAGGCTTGAAAAGATATTCGACGTGTGATTGAGGCTGTCAATGACACGTTTCTGGGTAGTGGGAGGAGTGAGTTATGACACCGGGGAGTCGTTCCGTTCTTTAACGAGTACTGAAGCTTGCTTCGGTTTGCGCGCAGGTCCAGGAGCTTTCATCATAGGGTTCAAAAACTGGTGCTTACAATTACTTCTCTTATTCCATAATCGTATATCACTTATTAAATTACTTCTAGCGTATATCATATTAAAACTTTGTTTTTTGTTTTTGTGTAGAATGTTTTTGACAATAAGGAGGTTGTTGAACAAAGATCACAACTTGATCGATATTTGAATGAGCCAATGTTGTAATTTCGTGATTTGGATGTTCTATCATATTGGGAGACCAATTCCTATCGTTATCTTCAAATTTCAGCTATGGCTCGTGATATTTTAGCCATTTCAATGTTGATTGTCGCATCAAAGAGTGATTTTAGTATATGAGGAAAAATGTTAAATAAATTTTGAAACTCACTTAAACTCGACATTGTTCAGGCATTGATTTGCACAAGAGATTGGTTGTTTGATGAGCAAGGTAAAATTTATAATTTATTACCAACTTAACGTTTCCTTTGTTCAGTTTTAATTGGCTTAACCCCTCCACAGACCCCTCATGTTAACACTTGATTAACACTTTTTTCCAGTTTAACCCCTCATGTTCAACGTTTCCCACTTTAACTCATGAACTTTAAAAAATAGGTCATTTTGACCTATGAATCCTATGTGGCGCATACGTGGCAAAATAAGGAGAGTGGAGGAGAAAATTTGAAAATTTTCCATTTTGGCAATTTGCAAAATGATCCTTAAATTATTATTTTTCTTTCTTTTTCGTCTTCTTCTTCCTCTCTTTTTTTATTTCTTCTTCTTACTTCTTTATTTTCTTCTTCTTTCTCATTTTCTCCAAAAATCGGAAAATTCCAGAAAATGTGGAAATTTTCGGAAAATTCCAAAAATTCTTGATTTCTCGAAAATTCAAGATTCCAGATTTCTTGAACAAAAATTCCATAAATCTTAAAATTTTCTGATTTTTCTTGGAAAATTGCAGAAATCTGGAATTTCTGAAAAATTTCTTGATTTTCCAGAAATTTGGAAATTTCTGCGATTTTCTTGGAAAATTTCAGAAATCTGTTTTTGAAGATTTCTGCAATTTTCCAGATTTTTGAAACTTTTCCAAGAATTTCCATAATTTTGGAAATTCCAGATTTTTCCTGAAATTTCCAGATTACTGGAATTTTCCAGAAATCCGAACATCCCATAAATTTAGAAATTTCAAGAGTTTTCCTTGAAATTTCGAAATTTCTAGAATTCCAGAAGATTTATAGAATTTTCCTGAAATCTGGAAATCCCAAATTTCAGAAATTCAAGGAAAATAATGAAAGAAGAAAGAAAGTGCCAACTTTAAGTGTCCGTAGTGGGGTTAAGCTATTTTAATTCCATGACAATACTTATATAAGTACTAAATTTTGTTAATCATTTTCAGTCTTGAGCATTGATGAAATGAATGAAGATATTTTGGCAAAGGTTGATTAAGTTGAGAGCATTTTTACTACAACTATGACTTCCATTTCAAAATTTTATTCAATTAGATTGATATGCTTCTTTTGATGGATGTTAAAGTTGGATATTTTTAGTTTGTGTGTTTTGAACTATTTTGATGGATTTGAAAGCATTTTAGCTTGTTTGTAATAATGATTAACATATTAGGTTTTTTTTTTTCAATTTATGGATTTTAAGAATATTTTAAAACATTTTGAATGCTTGTTTGTAAGAGTATCTTCAAGAGACTTCATATTTAGTCTCTTAAGTTAAAATTTGAGGAGTTTGGATAAAAATTCAACTCCGAAGAGCCTTCTGGTCACTCCTCAAATCACTAGGAGGCAAATTCTCTCTCCTCAAATTTAAGATTTTTTCTTTTCCTCCTAACTTATATTTTTATTGATATTTTATGATGGTATAATATCTCTCCTCCTCCTATTGGCAAACAAAATGAGATGGAACAAATCTATATACATAAGATTGGTTCTCGCAAAGGGAGGGGTTCTCACGTGAGAACCCCTCCCTTTGCGAGAACCAATCTTATGGTGAGAAGAACTCATCAAAACTACGTAGTTTTGAAAGTTAGTTAGTGTTTTTAATTAAAAAAAACGAAATGAGGACAGCAGGGATCGAACCCGCACCTCTGCACTCCCAAGCATTGATGCTTACCGCTAGGCCAGCAGCTCTAATTGATATAAGTGCAACGCGCTCCTATATAAACCTTCATTACTTTTTGCCACCAAGCTACAATGTTTGTTGCAATTTTCTTAAAAAATGTTTTCCCGGCTATTCTGAACTTCGATTTCGAATATTTTTATATGGATGGACTCGTATTTAGAAGGCGTTCATTTTAAGATCCATGATGCCCAGGTAAAAACTACGTTTTTAGATTTAGAACATACAGTTTCAATTTTAGAACATGCGGTCTAGTTTCATCTTTTTTTATAATACAGTGTTTTAAATAATGCTATAAACCTTCTAAACCTTATATTCTGTATTCTAAAAGTTCAACATAATGTTTTAAAAAATATTGGTTGATATCTGCAGCATATTTGCATTCTTATTTTATAATATATCGAATTTGCGACTCATATTCTTTATTAAATTTTCATAATTATTGTTATTATTAATCAAAGACACGTTTATTAGCTTTAGATAATACTATTTTTTAAAAATACATGAAATTACTTGTAGAACATATGACTTACGGTTTAAATTGTATGACTTAGTTTTTTGATATATGACATTTTAGAACATAACAAACATCGTTTAGAACATTGTGTTTAACTCTTTAAAGAGCACTGTACTTCACTTTTCAAACATAGACTATTATTTTTCGAACACATGTAATATTGTCTAGAACACGAGCTATAAAATTTAGAACACATGTAACGTCATTTAGTAAACATGTATATTAGCTTTAAATTAATTGTAGAACTATGCAATATTGTTTGTTCCATAAAATTTAGAACTTATCTGATGTAATTTAGAAAGAAGACTCTAAATTTTAGAACACGTTAAGTTTTTAATCACATATATTATGTTTTTTAGAATATGAGTCGCAAATTCGATATATTATAAAATAACAATGCAAATATGTTGCAGATATCAACTAATATTTTTTAAAACATTATGTTGAACTCTTAGAATACATTATACAAGGTTTAGAAGGTTTATAACATTATTTAAAACAATGGAATAAAAAAAGATGAAACCAGACCGCATGTTCTAAAATTGAAACTGTATGTTCCAAATCTTAAAACATCATTTTTACTTGGGCTTCATGGATCTTAAAATGAGCGCCTCGTCAATACGAGTCCATCCATATAAAAATATTCGAAATCGGAGTCCAGAATAGCCGGGAAAACATTTTTTTAATAAAAAAGAAACAAATGATGACTCATCATTCTACTATTTCTCTCTCATGGAAATTTAATTCAAATAAAAGGGATAAATGTCCTTTGGTCCTTAATGAAACTACGTAGTTTAGGAGGGTTCTCACCTTAAAAACAGTTCTCGCATAAGCATAGGGGTTCTCACAAGAGCCTCTCCCTATATATATATATATATAGAAACAAATTTACTGCAACAAGAGATTAGTACACAAATAAAATACAAATATATATAATAATATATAAATAATAGTAATAATATAATAATTATATATATAAAATATAGAATATAAAATATTAAAAAGTAATGCTTAAAATAAATGCAAGAAAATAAAATATTTGTATTGAAAATAATTAATTAAGAAAATAATTAATTAACTTTCAAACTCGAGTGTCCCCCAGTTTCTGTCTACTTATAATCAAAGACTATAAGCTCGCATACTTTTGCAAGGAATCCCACTAAATTTGAAAGGGTCTTAAGAAAAGATTAAACTAAAATATGAGTTTATTTAATTTTAGGTGGCGTAGCCAACCATTAACAGTACCAACCTTACAAATTTGGAATGAAAAACTTGGAGATACAATTTCCTTCGTAAAAGGAGTTAAGGGATACAATTTCCTTCGTAAAAGGAATTACAAACACTAAATTAATTAACTAATTTTTATTTGTAGGATAAGTTTAAGGTAAAGATGAAGGTAGAGGATGAAAGATGATGGTGGAGGATGATGAGGATGTAAATTGATGGAAAGAGAGAGAGAGAGTAGGAGATTATGGAAGAGAGAGAGGTAATGGAAAGTTATGGAGAGTGAGAGAAAGAGTGTATGGAATGATAGTAGAGAGTGGTGAGGTGTCTCTATATGTTGGAGGGCATCTCCTTTTATAGGCAAACAAGAGGGTAGGTTGGTAAAAGCGTGAATAGTAACGGGGGTAAGTTTGTCTCGGTGAACAGTGATAAGGGTATTTTTGTCATTTTGAAATATAACCAGGGGCAATTTGGGCAATGTGAATGATGTTGATACAGGATATTCACATGTGAGCTGCAAAGGCTAAATTCTGACGTGGAATTTCCTCGTAAAGGAATCTTCAAAGTCTTCATAATTGTCTTGGAGAAAGAGCTACTAATTATTGGCGATGTTTTGTCTTCAACCGTCACCGCTGGAATCTTCAAGTCTAAAAAAGAAAAAATTACATCTTCAAAATTTGGATTTTGTAGGAGAAAAAGTCCCTAAGATTTTGCCTAAGTATCATTTCTGATAGCTTAGCGGGAATTTTTTTTTTTTTTTTTTTTTTTTTTTTTTTCAAAAACCTGAATTACCAAAAAGTTCCGAGTGACTATAATCATCATCATTGTCACTTAAGTTAATTGCTGGTTCATCTATCTCAGAATTAGTTCCTGATTTTGGAAGGTATTTCTGAAATAAGGCCATCATTTCTTCAGGGTTCTTTGCTGCTGCCAATTGAGATGCATAAAGAGATTTTTCTGCTAAAAACTGTGCCTGTTCTTGTGAATGCATGTTGGCTTGGGCTTGTTTAATGGTAAGAGATTTTTCAGGTATCTGAATGGGAAGGAAACGATTATTTGGGGGAAGGGTTTGTACTGGGGTCTTTTCCAGGGTTTCTCGGTATTTGATCATTTTCTCAACATTATCCATGGACATTGCAGGGGGAAGATTGAACTTTTCCCACCATTTGATTAAAAATTTTCTTTTTATTAAAGGAATTTTGCTAGTCTCATCATAAACCAACTGCCAATGAGTAACCCAGGGAAGGAAAAATTTCATGCAGAAAAGGGCCAAAAGAGGCATACATTTTTCTCCTGCAGTAGGTGTGTAGCCTGCTTTAAATTTTTGGTAACATGGGAGGGCTCTGTCTTGGAGAATACGTTCATCGCAACCCCAATTTTCCCACCATTGAGAAAACCATAAAGGAAATTTTTCTGAGACACAAGTAGAATCAAAAAAGACTAACCAAGTGTGTCTTCTCCCAACATTATTTATTAGGAGAGCATTCCACCACGCTTGTTGGTAGTCCCAGTAATTGAAAGTGGTGTGAAAAAATGCTTCATGTCTAAATTCATCCAAAAAGTGTAAGGGTTCATCAAGTGGATGTTTCCAGTCTTTTGGAGAGATTATTTGGTGAATTTTTATTGTAGAATAGGCTGGAAAAAGATGGTCATTTCTCCAATAAAAATGTTTAAAAGAAGCAGATTTAGTTACCGTCAAAATTGTTTTGTAGTACATCGGGGTTTGAGACAAATTCCATGGTTTGTAAAACTTGTTTTTGCCGAAGACTTTTTCAATTGTGACATAAGGGTCTGGATGGTAAAAACCTTTTTCAACTGTAAGAACATTTTGCCATGACTTTTTAGCAAGAAATTCAACTTGGGGAGACGAAGATATTGGAGGAGGGGTTGCCTGTGCTGAAATTATTTGGGAATTTGTGAAATTTGGATTGGAGACCGTTTTTAGTGAATCACGAAAAACATTTTGGGTGGTTGAAACCTGAGTACTCAAAATGTTGTTTGTATTTTCAAGAGAAAGGGTTTTCGAAATTGAAGACTCACCTTTCTCAGGTTTTGAAACAGTAGGAATTTCTATTTTGGGGATTTTGTTAAAAAGAGCATGTTGAAGCTCTGGACAACTTGCAAGAGTTTCTGCTAACCATTTTTGCACTTTTGGATCTAAAGGGGATTGTGGAATATTAGACGTTGCTGCTTCAGTTTTTACAGTGGCATCCTTCCATGTCACGACTTTGGAATCTTCTTCAGGGATGTTGGTAGATTCTTTCCCTGTGATCTCTTTTCCCTTAGTTTTCCTCGGCATGGCTGGAATTTTGAAGGAATTCACGGGTTAGGAAGTCAGGAATAGAATTTGTATCTCCTTTTATGAATTCAATGTCAAAATCATAAATGCTCAAAATTGCTTGCCAACGTGCAAAAATTTGTTTTGATGCAAGGTTTTTAACATCTTTTTGCAAAACTTCTTTTGCACTTTTACAATCAATCCTTAAAAGAAATTTTTGATTTAATAAATCACTTTGAAATTTGTTTATGCACAAGACAATACTCAAAATTTCTTTTTTGATTGTTGAGTAGTTTATTTGGCATTCATTCCAATGACCTGAGGTATATTGCACTATATGCTCTTTACCGTCAGAAATCTGTTTTAATCCTAGATCTGAAGCATCTGTTTCTACAACCTTAGAGAGGGAAGGATCAGCTAAGTATAGGCAAGGGATTTCTAAGATATATTTCTTGATTTGCCTGATAAGAGTAGTATGCTCTTCTGTCCATGGGACGGGATTTTTCCTAAGTCTGTCATGTAAAGGTTTAGCCATTCTATTGATATTTGGACAAAAATCGAGAACATAATTAAGGCTTCCTAAAAACCTTTGCAATTGATTTTTGTCAAGGATTTTGTCTGGAAATTTATCTGCAAATTGCAAAGATCTTTCAATTGGTGTAATAGTTCCTTTAGATAAGTAATGTCCAAGGAACCGAATACGAGTCTGAAAAAGGGAAATTTTTGTTTCGGACACGACTAAACCATTTTTCTTAACAGCGTAAAAGAAAGTTTTTAGATGTTTGAAGTGTTCTTGGATAGAATTTGAAAAAATTAAAACATCATCAATATAGACAATACAAAATTTTGAATAATCATTGAAGATGTCATTCATAATTCTTTGAAATTCAGAAGGCGCATTTTTCAAACCGAAAGGCATAACATTCCATTCGTATTGTCCGAAAGGAACAGTAAAAGCTGTTCTATACCTGTGAGATTTTGAAATTTGAATTTGCCAAAATCCAGATTTCATGTCAAATTTTGAAAAAACATAAGAGGAGTGCAATTTTTGCAAAAGATCTTTTTTATTTGGAATAGGGTACCTAATCCATCGCAAAGCTGTATTCAATGGTTTATAATTTATCACTAACCTAGGTGTTCCTCTTTCTATCTCTGAGTTTTTATTAACATAAAAGGCAGCACAACTCCAAGGGGACCTAGATTTTGAAATCAAGCCTTTTTGTTCTAATTCAAGAATTTCTTTCCGGCAATATTGCTCAAGTTCTTGGTTCATCTGAATAGGTCTAGCCTTAGTTGGAATTTGTTTTTCATCAAAATCACTTTCGTAAGGTAAATCAACGATGTGTTGTTTTCTATCCCAAAAAGCAGTTGGAAGATCAGAACAAATTTCTTTTCGAACTAAATTTTGAAAATCATCAACTTTTTGTTGAATGGAAGGAGTATTTATTTGTTCTTCAAATCTTTTGAAAATGACATCCTTTTGGAGGGACTGCAAATGATGTGTTTTTCCTTTGATCAAAACATTTATGGAATTTTGATGAATTGAACAAGCTTTGATTAAATCAAGATTCCTTGTCCGAGGTTTTTCAATAAACTCAAAATTCAATTTCCCATTTTCTGTCTTTGAAGAAATTGAGTCCGATTTTACCTTGTAAGGAGTAATCAAATTCATGAACGGTGTGCCCAAAATTGTACTATGTTGAATATCATTAACTGAAACAAACCAAGTCTTTAAAAGAACATTGTTATTTAAAATTGAGGCCTCGGTTTTTGAATCAACGATTAGTTTTGAACTATTTGCAGCTGAAAGGCGTTCATTTGTTTTTTCTAAAAATTCTTTTGGAACAATCCCTGATTTTATACAATTTAAATCGGCACCGGTGTCAAATAGTGCAATGGTATCAATTTGAAAATCTTTGGAAAAAACCAATTTTATTTTTATTACATATTTTCTAGCAGTAATTTCTCGCAAAACAAAAAGAAAATCAGACGGGATTTTTTCAAGATTTTGGACATTTTGAGTTTCCTGGATATGGGGTAGGTTGTTCTCGGGTTCTTCGTGGGAATCAGAAGAGTCAGAGGTATCTTGTAGGACTTTAGAAATGGTTTTTATTAGTTCAGAATCATTTTTCTGCTTCATCCTAAGGTCTCGAAGGTCGGACTTTATTTCTTTAATTTCTTTCTGCAATTCCTGAATGCTAGTTTTCTCATTAGAAAAAAGATTTTTTGTTTTATTACTCAAAATTTTTGTGAGATCATAAGCTCCTCTACTGGTATTAGGTAGAATAGATGGCTTTTCAACCTTCTTTTCTTCCTTTTTATCATCTTGGATGTCTAGGGATTGTAAAAGTTTGTTTAAAAATTCTCTTTTAAGATCTGGGTCTTCAATGCTATTAATGATATCTAATGTCGTATTTTGTTCTCTAGTTAAGACACTAATTTCAAAAGAGCTCGTAGAGCTAGTTGCAATAATTTCATCTAATTGGAGATCTTTGTTATTTTCAGAGGACACTGAAGAAGGTGTATCTGAATCAGAACTGAAGGAATCTGAAGAGGAATGAAGAAAAAGATTCGATATTTTGTTGGTGATTTCGTCATCTAGATGTAGCTCATGTAGCTTTTTATTGAACTTACAGAATTTGGATGTATGTCCTTTTTTGTGGCATCTATAACATGTGATGTCTTTGAATCTATTTTCTTTGTTCCTATTATCAGTTTTCTTACGATTGTAATTTCGTGGTTTCCTATAATTGGATTTTCTATAATAGTCATTTGGAGGATTTTGGTAATTTTTCTTGTAAGGCTTTTGATTTCTAAAGACATTGCTCCTAGAGCTTCTACTACAATTTCCAGTACAAGAGGACGCTGAGGGTTTATTTACATTAATATCAAATTGGTTGCAAAAAGTACCTAATTCAGATCTAGTTTTCTTAAGCTCCCACTTAAGATGTTTTTGTAACTTCATCTCCTGACAAATTTTTAGTCCTTCTTGTTGGGTCAGACTAATCAGTTCACCGTAAGTGAACTTGTCGTAAGGGATGTGGTGTCCATGTGTTTCTCTAATCCTATTTCTAACTTTTTCTCCTAGTTGCGTTGGCAAACCGGCTAAAAACTTTTCTTTCCAAAAAGGTTGATTGGAGTCTTCTCTAAGCATTATTCTGGTTAGAAACGTATTTCTATACCATTGAAAATCACTAAGTTTTTTACATTTTAAATTTGACAAAAGTTCGGCATTCTTATCTTTCAAATGTGAGGGATCTCCTATGAAATGAAGGGAGATTGTGAGAATTAGAGTGGCTACGGCATCTTGAATATAGTCATTATCATCGCTTATGATTGGCTCATCATTTTGATTAGTTTGGACGGCATCTAAAATTTCTAACTGTTGTTGCTGTGTGAGATAGTAATCCCACCAACCTTTTAACTGTCCTGAAAAACCTGCTATTAAGAGTTCAGCTACAGTTCTATCTTGGGTACCAGGCTGGGTTTTATAAGCATTTGCCGCCATGGTCATCTGCTGTAGAAGACCAAGGATTTCATATTCAGATAATCTATCTATGTTCCAATCATAGACAGATGTGGCATTAAAACGGGACTGTGACAAAGGCTTGATAGTATTGATGTCAGGAGCAGGGATGATGTGTAAGTTATCATCTCTACGAGGATTCCTAGACCAGTGTAGTTTGTTAACTTTTGGTGTAACTTCTTGAAATTTTTCAATGAGACTTTCACAGTTAGAGTCTTGGGTGATGGTGTTGACATTTTGATTTGAGGTCGGGGTATCTGGGATAATTTGGGCAGGGTTTTGGGTGGAGTCACTGGTTGAAGCAGCCATTTTGCTAAGTTGGTCTTGAATAGCTTTGATGTAATCATTTTTACTATCCTGGATATTTTTTGAACTTTGATTTGTCAATTTATATGGCTTAAAAAATGGTTTTTGAATTTTTGGTTCTTCGACCGTTTTTTCAATATTAAAATTTTTGGGTTGTTTATCAAGGTGTTTTTCTATCCTATCAAGTTGTCTTCCTATGGTTCCTAGATTGGTGTTGGTATAATTATTTTGAAGAATTATATTTTTCACATGGTCTTATCATCACTACTAGGTGTTTTGTAAGGAACTGCCTCTACTTTTTGATTATTGTGATCTATCCTTATTCCTCTAAGGGGTGGGTGAGTTGATTGAATTTTTCTGCTATCTAGCATTTCCCATTCTGGAGCTTTATTTCTAAGGGTAATAGGACTCACAGAATAAAAAGGATAATCTATGGAATTTTTGGAAGCATAAATTTCAAACCAATCAAAAAATAATATATGAATTTTATTTTGAACTACAAAATCATAAAATTCATCTTGAATTGTTTTTCTAGAATCCATAAAGTTATTAAAAAACCATGACCTTTTTTCTTCTACATTATCAGAGTAAAAATCATTATGAAGGAGTTGTTTGTCAACATTAAATTCTTTTGAAATAACATTTAATTCATTAAAAACATTTTCGGTGATGGCTGAAAACGTTGGGCTTGTTGGGAAATCTAAATCTGAAATATGAGGCTGATTTTGCTGAATTGGGGCTTGTTGATTATTATTAACCCCTAACATATGACCTTGTATTTCAGAACTTTCTCCTCTATTAGTATTATCATAGACTACTCTAGGGATAACTGAGGCGAAATTTACGCCTCTTAGAATAGAATCTGGAATTTCTGAAGTTGAATGTCTTGCAGGATTTAAATAAGGTAAATTTATAACAGATGGTAAATTAGACACTCTACCTAGGTCAACAGTATTTGAGACAGAGGAATCATCAGAAAATCTACTACTTATAGAACGCCTATGGAATGAAAGTTTTACTTTCCCATCATTGTACTGAGTTATCTGTCTTAATTCAGAATTTGGTTTAGGTGTCTCTTCTGGATAAATAGATTGGGGTTCTGTGACCCCTTCTAGTGTCCATTCTTGAGGAAGCGTAACTTCCTTCCAAATTATAGATCTAGGTATAACAGTATTTGATTTGGTCAAGTCAGTTTGTAAAAGAATTGTTTCACCCTTTTTACTATGGAATTTCACTTTTGTGGCAAAGGCTGACATCATGGCCTTGTAGTGAATTCTATAGATCAAAGCAACTGGAATAGATCCTTCAAGCATTTTATAATTGTGAGTTTTGATTTGTAAAACTAAGGATTTTAAAATATTTTTATCATTTAATGAAATTGTAAAATTTGGATAGCATTCAAAAGATATCGGACCAGTACAGAGACTTGACTCAACAGAACTTAAAAGGGAATCACTAAAGTTTGTGAATCTTGCATCTCTAAGAATAGCAAGAATGGATGTGTCTAGTCCTTCTTTGGTCAAGGGTTTTATTCCGACCTGAACTAAACCAATATGAATATATTTAAAGTTTTTATCTCTATGTTTTTTCAAGGATTTTTGAGAAAGAAGATTAATTGTTTCAAAAGGTTTCATTAACTGAATATCTCTTTCTTCAGTCTTGATTGTAAAATTAGTTTTGAAAAAATGAAATTTTGAACTCGCATAAATCTCATCTTTTTCTTTCTTAGGAATTTGCCAATTATCTATTGATTTTTGAAAATCTTCTATTATTATTTCTTCACTATTAACTATTTTTTTTGAGTCGGAAGAGCAACTAGATCTAGAGGTTGTGGAAGTAGTTCTACAGAAGAGAGAATCCATTATAAAAAATTTTGTTAAGAAAAGAGATTTTCCCTACAATCCAAAGCTACTGCTAGGTTGAAAGCTTTATTCACAGGCTTATTAACTAGACACAAGCTTTGGCAAAAACACTCAGGAAAAAATGATTCCTTCAAAAACTAGTTTTAAAATGGAACAATCTTCTACAAATATACCCCCCTAGGCTCTGATATCAAGGACGCCCACGATCGTAAGGGTAATAATATAGAAACAAATTTACTGCAACAAGAGATTAGTACACAAATAAAATACAAATATATATAATAATATATATATAATAGTAATAATATAATAATTATATATATAAAATATAGAATATATATAATAATATATAAATAATAGTAATAATATAATAATTATATATATAAAATATAGAATATAAAATATTAAAAAGTAATGCTTAAAATAAATGCAAGAAAATAAAATATTTGTATTGAAAATAATTAATTAAGAAAATAATTAATTAACTTTCAAACTCGAGTGTCCCCCAGTTTCTGTCTACTTATAATCAAAGACTATAAGCTCGCATACTTTTGCAAGGAATCCCACTAAATTTGAAAGGGTCTTAAGAAAAGATTAAACTAAAATATGAGTTTATTTAATTTTAGGTGGCGTAGCCAACCATTAACAGTACCAACCTTACAAATTTGGAATGAAAAACTTGGAGATACAATTTCCTTCGTAAAAGGAGTTAAGGGATACAATTTCCTTCGTAAAAGGAATTACAAACACTAAATTAATTAACTAATTTTTATTTGTAGGATAGGTTTAAGGTAAAGATGAAGGTAGAGGATGAAAGATGATGGTGGAGGATGATGAGGATGTAAGTTGATGGAAAGAGAGAGAGAGAGTAGGAGATTATGGAAGAGAGAGAGGTAATGGAAAGTTATGAAGAGTGAGAGAGAGTGTATGGAATGATAGTAGAGAGTGGTGAGGTGTCTCTATATGTTGGAGGGCATCTCCTTTTATAGGCAAACAAGAGGGTAGGTTGGTAAAAGCGTGAATAGTAACGGGGGTAAGTTTGTCTCGGTGAACAGTGATAAGGGTATTTTTGTCATTTTGAAATATAACCAGGGGCAATTTGGGCAATGTGAATGATGTTGATACAGGATATTCACATGTGAGCTGCAAAGGCTAAATTCTGACGTGGAATTTCCTCGTAAAGGAATCTTCAAAGTCTTCATAATTGTCTTGGAGAAAGAGCTACTAATTATTGGCGATGTTTTGTCTTCAACCGTCACCGCTGGAATCTTCAAGTCTAAAAAAGAAAAAATTACATCTTCAAAATTTGGATTTTGTAGGAGAAAAAGTCCCTAAGATTTTGCCTAAGTATCATTTCTGATAGCTTAGCGGGAATTTTTTTTTTTTTTTTTTTTTTTTTTTTTTTCAAAAACCTGAATTACCAAAAAGTTCCGAGTGACTATAATCATCATCATTGTCACTTAAGTTAATTGCTGGTTCATCTATCTCAGAATTAGTTCCTGATTTTGGAAGGTATTTCTGAAATAAGGCCATCATTTCTTCAGGGTTCTTTGCTGCTGCCAATTGAGATGCATAAAGAGATTTTTCTGCTAAAAACTGTGCCTGTTCTTGTGAATGCATGTTGGCTTGGGCTTGTTTAATGGTAAGAGATTTTTCAGGTATCTGAATGGGAAGGAAACGATTATTTGGGGGAAGGGTTTGTACTGGGGTCTTTTCCAGGGTTTCTCGGTATTTGATCATTTTCTCAACATTATCCATGGACATTGCAGGGGGAAGATTGAACTTTTCCCACCATTTGATTAAAAATTTTCTTTTTATTAAAGGAATTTTGCTAGTCTCATCATAAACCAACTGCCAATGAGTAACCCAGGGAAGGAAAAATTTCATGCAGAAAAGGGCCAAAAGAGGCATACATTTTTCTCCTGCAGTAGGTGTGTAGCCTGCTTTAAATTTTTGGTAACATGGGAGGGCTCTGTCTTGGAGAATACGTTCATCGCAACCCCAATTTTCCCACCATTGAGAAAACCATAAAGGAAATTTTTCTGAGACACAAGTAGAATCAAAAAAGACTAACCAAGTGTGTCTTCTCCCAACATTATTTATTAGGAGAGCATTCCACCACGCTTGTTGGTAGTCCCAGTAATTGAAAGTGGTGTGAAAAAATGCTTCATGTCTAAATTCATCCAAAAAGTGTAAGGGTTCATCAAGTGGATGTTTCCAGTCTTTTGGAGAGATTATTTGGTGAATTTTTATTGTAGAATAGGCTGGAAAAAGATGGTCATTTCTCCAATAAAAATGTTTAAAAGAAGCAGATTTAGTTACCGTCAAAATTGTTTTGTAGTACATCGGGGTTTGAGATAAATTCCATGGTTTGTAAAACTTGTTTTTGCCGAAGACTTTTTCAATTGTGACATAAGGGTCTGGATGGTAAAAACCTTTTTCAACTGTAAGAACATTTTGCCATGACTTTTTAGCAAGAAATTCAACTTGGGGAGACGAAGATATTGGAGGAGGGGTTGCCTGTGCTGAAATTATTTGGGAATTTGTGAAATTTGGATTGGAGACCGTTTTTAGTGAATCACGAAAAACATTTTGGGTGGTTGAAACCTGAGTACTCAAAATGTTGTTTGTATTTTCAAGAGAAAGGGTTTTCGAAATTGAAGACTCACCTTTCTCAGGTTTTGAAACAGTAGGAATTTCTATTTTGGGGATTTTGTTAAAAAGAGCATGTTGAAGCTCTGGACAACTTGCAAGAGTTTCTGCTAACCATTTTTGCACTTTTGGATCTAAAGGGGATTGTGGAATATTAGACGCTGCTGCTTCAGTTTTTACAGTGGCATCCTTCCATGTCACGACTTTGGAATCTTCTTCAGGGATGTTGGTAGATTCTTTCCCTGTGATCTCTTTTCCCTTAGTTTTCCTCGGCATGGCTGGAATTTTGAAGGAATTCACGGGTTAGGAAGTCAGGAATAGAATTTGTATCTCCTTTTATGAATTCAATGTCAAAATCATAAATGCTCAAAATTGCTTGCCAACGTGCAAAAATTTGTTTTGATGCAAGGTTTTTAACATCTTTTTGCAAAACTTCTTTTGCACTTTTACAATCAATCCTTAAAAGAAATTTTTGATTTAATAAATCACTTTGAAATTTGTTTATGCACAAGACAATACTCAAAATTTCTTTTTTGATTGTTGAGTAGTTTATTTGGCATTCATTCCAATGACCTGAGGTATATTGCACTATATGCTCTTTACCGTCAGAAATCTGTTTTAATCCTAGATCTGAAGCATCTGTTTCTACAACCTTAGAGAGGGAAGGATCAGCTAAGTATAGGCAAGGGATTTCTAAGATATATTTCTTGATTTGCCTGATAAGAGTAGTATGCTCTTCTGTCCATGGGACGGGATTTTTCCTAAGTCTGTCATGTAAAGGTTTAGCCATTCTATTGATATTTGGACAAAAATCGAGAACATAATTAAGGCTTCCTAAAAACCTTTGCAATTGATTTTTGTCAAGGATTTTGTCTGGAAATTTATCTGCAAATTGCAAAGATCTTTCAATTGGTGTAATAGTTCCTTTAGATAAGTAATGTCCAAGGAACCGAATACGAGTCTGAAAAAGGGAAATTTTTGTTTCGGACACGACTAAACCATTTTTCTTAACAGCGTAAAAGAAAGTTTTTAGATGTTTGAAGTGTTCTTGGATAGAATTTGAAAAAATTAAAACATCATCAATATAGACAATACAAAATTTTGAATAATCATTGAAGATGTCATTCATAATTCTTTGAAATTCAGAAGGCGCATTTTTCAAACCGAAAGGCATAACATTCCATTCGTATTGTCCGAAAGGAACAGTAAAAGCTGTTCTATACCTGTGAGATTTTGAAATTTGAATTTGCCAAAATCCAGATTTCATGTCAAATTTTGAAAAAACATAAGAGGAGTGCAATTTTTGCAAAAGATCTTTTTTATTTGGAATAGGGTACCTAATCCATCGCAAAGCTGTATTCAATGGTTTATAATTTATCACTAACCTAGGTGTTCCTCTTTCTATCTCTGAGTTTTTATTAACATAAAAGGCAGCACAACTCCAAGGGGACCTAGATTTTGAAATCAAGCCTTTTTGTTCTAATTCAAGAATTTCTTTCCGGCAATATTGCTCAAGTTCTTGGTTCATCTGAATAGGTCTAGCCTTAGTTGGAATTTGTTTTTCATCAAAATCACTTTCGTAAGGTAAATCAACGATGTGTTGTTTTCTATCCCAAAAAGCAGTTGGAAGATCAGAACAAATTTCTTTTCGAACTAAATTTTGAAAATCATCAACTTTTTGTTGAATGGAAGGAGTATTTATTTGTTCTTCAAATCTTTTGAAAATGACATCCTTTTGGAGGGACTGCAAATGATGTGTTTTTCCTTTGATCAAAACATTTATGGAATTTTGATGAATTGAACAAGCTTTGATTAAATCAAGATTCCTTGTCCGAGGTTTTTCAATAAACTCAAAATTCAATTTCCCATTTTCTGTCTTTGAAGAAATTGAGTCCGATTTTACCTTGTAAGGAGTAATCAAATTCATGAACGGTGTGCCCAAAATTGTACTATGTTGAATATCATTAACTGAAACAAACCAAGTCTTTAAAAGAACATTGTTATTTAAAATTGAGGCCTCGGTTTTTGAATCAACGATTAGTTTTGAACTATTTGCAGCTGAAAGGCGTTCATTTGTTTTTTCTAAAAATTCTTTTGGAACAATCCCTGATTTTATACAATTTAAATCGGCACCGGTGTCAAATAGTGCAATGGTATCAATTTGAAAATCTTTGGAAAAAACCAATTTTATTTTTATTACATATTTTCTAGCAGTAATTTCTCGCAAAACAAAAAGAAAATCAGACGGGATTTTTTCAAGATTTTGGACATTTTGAGTTTCCTGGATATGGGGTAGGTTGTTCTCGGGTTCTTCGTGGGAATCAGAAGAGTCAGAGGTATCTTGTAGGACTTTAGAAATGGTTTTTATTAGTTCAGAATCATTTTTCTGCTTCATCCTAAGGTCTCGAAGGTCGGACTTTATTTCTTTAATTTCTTTCTGCAATTCCTGAATGCTAGTTTTCTCATTAGAAAAAAGATTTTTTGTTTTATTACTCAAAATTTTTGTGAGATCATAAGCTCCTCTACTGGTATTAGGTAGAATAGATGGCTTTTCAACCTTCTTTTCTTCCTTTTTATCATCTTGGATGTCTAGGGATTGTAAAAGTTTGTTTAAAAATTCTCTTTTAAGATCTGGGTCTTCAATGCTATTAATGATATCTAATGTCGTATTTTGTTCTCTAGTTAAGACACTAATTTCAAAAGAGCTCGTAGAGCTAGTTGCAATAATTTCATCTAATTGGAGATCTTTGTTATTTTCAGAGGACACTGAAGAAGGTGTATCTGAATCAGAACTGAAGGAATCTGAAGAGGAATGAAGAAAAAGATTCGATATTTTGTTGGTGATTTCGTCATCTAGATGTAGCTCATGTAGCTTTTTATTGAACTTACAGAATTTGGATGTATGTCCTTTTTTGTGGCATCTATAACATGTGATGTCTTTGAATCTATTTTCTTTGTTCCTATTATCAGTTTTCTTACGATTGTAATTTCGTGGTTTCCTATAATTGGATTTTCTATAATAGTCATTTGGAGGATTTTGGTAATTTTTCTTGTAAGGCTTTTGATTTCTAAAGACATTGCTCCTAGAGCTTCTACTACAATTTCCAGTACAAGAGGACGCTGAGGGTTTATTTACATTAATATCAAATTGGTTGCAAAAAGTACCTAATTCAGATCTAGTTTTCTTAAGCTCCCACTTAAGATGTTTTTGTAACTTCATCTCCTGACAAATTTTTAGTCCTTCTTGTTGGGTCAGACTAATCAGTTCACCGTAAGTGAACTTGTCGTAAGGGATGTGGTGTCCATGTGTTTCTCTAATCCTATTTCTAACTTTTTCTCCTAGTTGCGTTGGCAAACCGGCTAAAAACTTTTCTTTCCAAAAAGGTTGATTGGAGTCTTCTCTAAGCATTATTCTGGTTAGAAACGTATTTCTATACCATTGAAAATCACTAAGTTTTTTACATTTTAAATTTGACAAAAGTTCGGCATTCTTATCTTTCAAATGTGAGGGATCTCCTATGAAATGAAGGGAGATTGTGAGAATTAGAGTGGCTACGGCATCTTGAATATAGTCATTATCATCGCTTATGATTGGCTCATCATTTTGATTAGTTTGGACGGCATCTAAAATTTCTAACTGTTGTTGCTGTGTGAGATAGTAATCCCACCAACCTTTTAACTGTCCTGAAAAACCTGCTATTAAGAGTTCAGCTACAGTTCTATCTTGGGTACCAGGCTGGGTTTTATAAGCATTTGCCGCCATGGTCATCTGCTGTAGAAGACCAAGGATTTCATATTCAGATAATCTATCTATGTTCCAATCATAGACAGATGTGGCATTAAAACGGGACTGTGACAAAGGCTTGATAGTATTGATGTCAGGAGCAGGGATGATGTGTAAGTTATCATCTCTACGAGGATTCCTAGACCAGTGTAGTTTGTTAACTTTTGGTGTAACTTCTTGAAATTTTTCAATGAGACTTTCACAGTTAGAGTCTTGGGTGATGGTGTTGACATTTTGATTTGAGGTCGGGGTATCTGGGATAATTTGGGCAGGGTTTTGGGTGGAGTCACTGGTTGAAGCAGCCATTTTGCTAAGTTGGTCTTGAATAGCTTTGATGTAATCATTTTTACTATCCTGGATATTTTTTGAACTTTGATTTGTCAATTTATATGGCTTAAAAAATGGTTTTTGAATTTTTGGATATATATATATACACCCAGGCTATGGTGAGGGAGTCCCTCACTCACTATTCTAAGGGAGTTTTAGCTTTAATCTAGTTACCAAACAAAATGCACCCACCTAATTAATTTAATAAATTTAAAGTAATAAAATCCTAATTTATTTTGTTTACAACTCTTCTAATTAGTATCCTAATTAAATCAAACTCTATTTTCCTAAATACTAATTAATTCAGGAATTAATTAATTAATCATATTATCAGATACGAATTGCAGCAAATTGAATTTATTTCAACATTAATTTATTACTATCTTTAACATAAATTATTGTAATGTTAGAATTTAGAGTTTATAAAGTTAGGATTTATGGTTTATGGGTTTAAAGTTGTTAGAGTCTAGGGTTTATAAAGTTGGGACTACGGGTTTATGATTGTTAGGGTTTAGGGTTTATAAAGTTCGAGTCTAAGAGTTTAGAATTATTTGAATTTAAGGTTGTTAGGATTTATAAAATTAAGGACTACGGGTTTATGATTGTTAGGGTCTAGGGTTTATAAAGTTAGGGTCTAGGAGTTTAGAATTATTTGAATTTAGGATTGTTAGGGTTTAAAAAATTAAGGACTACGGGTTTATGATTGTTAGAGTTTAGGGTTTATAAAGTTAAGATCTAGGAGATTGAGTGAATAAATTAGAGAATTAATAATAGATTTTTGTTCTTTTAAATTAGATGGTTATTTTGTTTGGTAACTAGATTAAAACTAAAACTCCCTTAGAATAGTGAGTGAGGGAGTCCCTCACCATAGCCGGACTGTATATATATATATATATATATATATATATATATATATATATATATATATATATATATATATATATATATATATATAAAGGGGAACTAAAACCCTTTCACCACATGATGCCACCTCACCAAAATCTTAGGTGTCACTCTCTCATTTTTTTGAGATTTTCATTTTATTTCTTTCAAATTTTAATCTATATATCTATATTTATTTTTATTATTGTCCTAATTACCAAATAGCGTACAATTTATAATGCTTGTATCTATTATTGTCAACATATTTATTTATTAATTTGAAAACAAATAAATTATGCTATTGCAGTTATACATAACAAAAGAAATCCCCCACATATGGTATGATTCGAACCGATGATCTCTTTGATCATAGATAAAATCTTTAATCACTAGTTTAAGATATTCACCGGGTAAATTACACCATTGGTACCCAAACTATACCCTCTTTCCCAAACTGGTACCTAAACAAAAAATTTTCCCAACCGAATATCTAAACTATTGATGACTTCCCATTAAGGTCCAAACAACAGGTCACCAGCAGGTCATAGGTTGTTTGACCGAGTTTGACTAAGTCAAATGTATTTTCAAAATATCAAAAACATGAAATGTCTTTTTTACCCTTATTACCCTCTC
This sequence comes from Euphorbia peplus, assembly GCA_028411795.1. Lineage (NCBI taxonomy): Eukaryota > Viridiplantae > Streptophyta > Magnoliopsida > Malpighiales > Euphorbiaceae > Euphorbia > Euphorbia peplus. The sequence continues at coordinate 28,736,824 of CP110840.1, forward strand.
TCTTCCAACTCTCCTTCCTCTTAAATTTTTTTAATTAATTAATTTTATGTCTAACCCTCTTCAACCTCCATGGATTTTTATTTTTTTATGGATGCATGATATTAATTCTTTCTTATTCATCCCTCCATTTTCTTCTTCTCTACTTTTTCTTTTCTTTTTTATTCATCCCTCCATTTTCTTGTTCTCTATTTTCTGTTTTCTTTACATTTCTTTCTTTTTTTCTCTTAATTCCTAAACCCATCGGAATCTAGAATTCCAGATTTCGGCGACCGGGAAATTCCTGAACCCCTACTGGTTCTGGAATCCAGATCCCGATCGCCGGAATCTGGAAATTCCAGATCCGACGGAGGAATTTTGGAATTTCCAGAAACCGCTCGCCGGAATCTGGAAATTCCAGATCTGGCGGAGGGATTCTGGAATTTCCAGAAATCGCTCGCCGAAATCTGGAAATTCCAGATCCGGCGAGCGGGTTCTGGAAATTCTAGAATCCCACTGGTTCTGGAATTTCCAGAAACCGCTCGCCGAATTCTGGAAATTCCAGAACGGCGACCGGTAAAAAAAAGAGGAGAGAAGGAGAGAAAAGAAAAAAAAAAGGAAAAAAAGGAGAGAAGAAGGGAGAGGAGGAAAGAAGAAGAGAAGAAAAAGAAAGATGAAATGGTGAAAAAAAAATTAAAGTATTTGTTTATGGTGGTTGGAGAGAAAAATTAAGGAGAGAGAATAGGAAGAGGAGGAGGAAGAAGAAGATAAAGAGGGGTAATTTGGTCGTTTCAAATTGATGGTAAATGGGATTAATAAAATATTAGGTTTGACTTGGTCAAATTAGGTCAAATGACCGTTGACTCTTCACCAACAGGTCATTTGGACCTTAATGGGAAGTCATCGTTAGTTTAGGTATTCGATTGGGAAAAAAATTTGTTTAGGTACCAGTTTGGGAAAGAGGGTATAGTTTGGGTACCAACAGTGTAATTTACCCGATATTCACCACATTATTGTCGTCAGAAGGTTTAACTCGTAAGTTTTTAAAAAAGATCAACCGTAATTATTATTTATTATGGATTCATGATACTACTAGCTAGAAATCCTTGAATTTGACAGAAACTTCCGACAAAACACTTACCATGAGAAATAGGACATGACGGAACTCCGTAAGAAAATATTAATGTTTTAGAAGCTCAGAAAAATATGATTGAGACGGTTGGAGTTGTGACGGAAAAACGTCAAAATGATGTTTAGTCCCTTTAGGAATTCTATCTCATCTGCTGACAAAATTTCATCACTCAAACGTTTAAACAATCCGTTAGAATCACGCTAGAGATTTTTACGTTGATCAAAATTACCACGGTTTGTTTTCGTCTGAACTTCCTTTAGAATGTCGATTTTTAGGCGGAATTTTTCGTCCGAAATTAGTTATTTTCTACTAGTGTGGGAATGTTGATTTTTACGTACAACCCTTTAGGCTATACGTATCACTGCCCATAATTTTAAGTACTTTTTATTTTAGCTCATTATTTCAGTTCTTTTAACAATAAAAAAATTGGTTTTAAATGATCACATATTTTACAATTACTTTATCCGGAGCAAAGATGTAACTTTCTAGTTCATATTTATACGGTGCTTTTATTCAATAAGTTGCCCAATTGCCTTTATTAGGTTTTAGTAATTACTAGTTAACACCAAATATAATGTACTCTTTTTGTCTTAATTATCTCAAACTTAAATTACAATCTATTAACCTTCTAAAGTTGTACCTTTTCCAATTTGCCTCTTGATCATTACAAGAAAAAGCAAATTGTATTACGTTTTGCGCATTGAGAGGAAAAGTGATAAAAAGAAAAGAAAGTACAACTTCAAGTGATTAATAAGTAAACAAAACTAACCACCCAAATAATAGCTTTGTACCATCTACACCCCAAAAAGAAGCATGAGGTTGTGGACATGAATCTCTCAACCGTTAAAAAGATAAATTCTCAAAAAATAAAATAAATGTAGAGGGAGCCAAGGGATTAAATGGAAATAAGTCTAGGGTCTGTATAATTAAGCCTATAACGAATAAAATGAGTGCAACAAGTAAAGCATGAGAAAAATAGTAAGACCAACAATGAATTAATAAGCATGTGATTTGCATTAATTTTTTTGAAAAGAAGAACGATATTATTACGAATAAACAAGCAAAGCATTACAAAGAAAATTAGGAGGGACATTATACCACTCCTCCGACAATTAACATCTATAACATACCTAACTAAGAAATGAGCAACTTTATTAGCCGACCGACGAACAAAAGAGATAGAGCAAAAAGAGAGCTCGTTGAGAATATCCTTACAATCTAAGACCATGGCATTGAAAGGTGAAATCATCTCCAATGGGCCAGCCACAGATTGAGTAAAAACAAGAGAATCAGTTTCAATCACGACATGATTCCAACCTTTATCTTTCAATCAACTCAGAGCTTCCCGAATAGATAACGCCTCCACAAGCGATGAATCTTGACTACTCTCCACAAAACCACTCTTAGCAGCCACAAAATCACCTTGTGCATCCCTAATAATACACCCAAACCCAGCAGCCCCCTCATCACTAAAAGTTGCAGCATCCACATTCATCTTAAGCCACCCCAAGGAAGGAGGAGACCACACGGAGCTGCTGGGAACATCAGAAACCATCGCAGCAGGAGCCTGCACTCTTCTAGCAGCCTTCCACGCCTCAAGAAAGGTCAAGGCTTTTTGAAACAAAAAGATTGCCGTAGAGCGTTTGTTATTCCACACAACTTCATTCCGATGCCACCATAGCACCCAACAAATCATAATTGCAAGTTCCATAATCGGTAGAGATCGAGATGAAATTGAATTCCAAAACTCCAAAAGAGAACTAATCGACGAACCCATATCACCAATGGGAGACAAAGACCAAACAGCCCGAGCAATATCACAGCCAAGCAGCAGGATGTGCGCATCCGACTCAACAGTACTAGCACAGAGTTTACACACATTCGAGACCGGAACATGTCGTCGATTATAAATTAACTAACGGGTTCAATAAAAAAAAATAACTAATGAACTAGCTAGTAATTCAAATATCAAAATAGAAGTAATTATTACAAGATGAGTACAGATGTAGAAGACGTTTATTTTGAGGCATTGAAGCTGGAGTTGCATTTTAATTTTAGGTCCAAATCTGGTTGAAAAGTAGGATTGTCTGAACCAAAAGAATCCAACTTTATAGAACTAAAATCATCAGCACCACTAGCCTTTGTTAACCCACAAAAATTACTACCTTCACTTAGATTTTGAATTTGTTGCTGACAAGTCCCCATCTGACAAAAATTAATATGATAATTAATTCAAGGGCATAACTAAACACGATTAAAACTTTTCTTGTATTTATATAATGTATTATCATATAGATAAGAAGAGGAGATTACATCGAAAAGGCTAGACCGGCGTTTTATTTGGCGTTGGGAGATTTGTCTAATAAAAAATTTCTGGGCATGACTGGCTACTTGAGTTGGAGTTCTTGTTGTGACAAAATCCTTAGAAATGCCCTTCCAATCTCCTTTCCCCAGTTTCTCTAGCCCTAGAACAAACATTTTGTGCTCATCTTCTGTCCATGCCATACCTAATTATTTTTTTAAATATAGTAAATTAAATTAGACATAAAAAAAATTTGGTAACAAATTAGACATAAATTTAGTATATGTTATATCATATTGATCACTGAAACGGAGTTAGCCTTCAATTACAATACAATACAATACAATGTGTATATATCTTAACACTTTCCCCTACAGATTGATATATTTTCTTAAAATTAAATAATAAATAATAATAATTTTTTTGGTACATAATAATAACAATAATTTTTCAAATATAATAATAATAAATTGTGTAGTGGCAGCGGCCCGCGGGAGAAAAGATGTCAAGTATACTGGTAAAATATTAAATACAGAAACATTTGTCGTTTAATATTGTACTAGTTGTAGAGATCTTTTTGCTAGTTACCAAAAAAAAAAGAGATCTTTTTGCTAAGTTTGGTATGTTTATATCATAGATAATAAACTAATAAAACAAATTCAGTAACAAAAGGTTCAATTAAATAGGTATCCTGATTCAGATAATCCTGGTATTAATTAGGCTTACGTTTAGTTATATTTAGGATTCTTTATTTCCCATTTTGAAATAGATGTACATATGTTTCATCAACAAAAGAAGAATTGAAGAGAGTTAGAATCACAGACCTTTCTTTGTATGAAGGGTACGGCCAATTAGCTCATCAGATGCATTTCCATTTCCTAACTTACCCCCATTTTCTGAAGAAGAAGATGATGATGATGATGATGACGACGACGACGAAGAGGAGGAAGAAGAAGAAGAGGCCACATTGTACCTATCATATAATGCAAGAAGCGAAGAAGTAGGAGAAGCGGAAGAAGGAGAAGAAGTGAGGTTGAGTTGCACCCCAAAAAGCCTGAAGCTTTGAGTGTTGTTGAAGGAGCAAGTTCTTAAATTGTGACCTGCATTTCCACACTCTGAGCATTTCCTCATTGTATCCAAAGACAAGACTAATACTAATATAGATGTGCAAAATAAACTTTGGTTTAAGCTAGAGGATAGATATAAGCCACTAAAAAGAGTGTCCAAACTCAAGAGCTAGTTTTTCTTAGATTCTAATTGGATAATGGTGTATATATTACGAGGAACATCACAAACCTTATCCTGGTAATAGTAACATCATATTCTTTATGACTAAACAGAACTTAACTGAATTGAAGTGCATTTCCTGAAGAAAAATTACTGAACTGAACTGGATACTACATGAATTGAAGATCTAAGAAATATAAGATTACATGTAAGATAGAGATCCAAAGGAATGAGAGACGGATGAATTTGTAGTTGGTTAGAATGATGCGAGTTGGACACAAGAGGGAGGGGACCTTTCCCAAACTTTGTCTCTACTTTTGTCCTTTTTTGCAATTCAATTTGTCTACTTGGAATGAAACTTCAAACGTTCATTTCCATTTGTTTTCGGTTTTTTTATGAAAGTAGAGAGGATTGATCTTTTTATCAAATTATTACAATGGCCAGACCACCTCTGCACCACAATTCAAGTAGGTCGTACACCCATGTCTTCAATAACTTTTCAAGGATGGTGACATCTCATCCATCCACCAATCATTTTCTACCTCTACCCATCAATTAATTACTATTCACTTTGATATATTTAGATGTTCTAATTTCAATTAACCTACACTTCTCAATACCAGTATTAGAATCACATAATTCAAATTGATACTAAGATGCTATGGAGCGATCCACCAAGAAATGTCTTGGTGGTTATTACACTAAGGAGTGTAAGGTCATGGGTTCAAATCTCATAATTGTAGATAAATAATTCTCAAAAAAAAAAAAAAAGAAGATGCTATGGAGCGTGTTTGATTCGCGTGGGAGAACCCCGAAAATAATATAGTAAGGAAACAAGGGAAAAAAATGGAATGACAATGTATTACTCTGTCTGCGAGGATTTTCTCTAGGAAAGGAATACTATACCGTTGATTATCTTTATGATGGTGGTAAAATCCGTCAACTTTCCTAATTGCATTTTTTATTTTATTTTTTTTGATAAATTTATGAGTTAGACTTTTTTTTTTATAAATTTATAAGGGTGTTGTTATACACCGACCCCCACTTTTGTTATACACCGACCCCGGCTCACCTTAAATCTACTTTTTCAAAAATACTTTACCTTTATACCCATATTCATTTAACTTTTACTTTTGTTATTTAATTTTTAAATATTTAATACATAATAGAAATTCATTTGCAATTAATATTATTTTATTATTTTATTTTAGTATTGTAAAAATTAGTCCGTTTTTTGAAAATCATAAAAAGGTCTAATTTGTGGAAAATCTTAAAATTAGTCGATTTAGTAAAAACGGTCTGTTTTTTATGAAAAAAATATCTAAATAAATTCGTTGAATTAACTACGAATATTAAATATTAAAAATTAGTCCGTTTTTTGAAAATCATAATAAAGTTCAATTTATTGAAAGTCTCAAAATTAGTCCGTTTTTTACTAAAATTAAAATAAGTCTATTTTTTAAAAGTTCAAAAATAATCCGTTTTATTTAAAATCTCAAAATTAGTCCGGTTTCTCAAAAAGTTAAGATTAGTCCGTCAAAATAATTATAAATATTAATAATTTTTTAAAATATAAAAAATCATTTTAATTTATTTAAGAGAATTTAAAAAATAAAAAAAAATATTAAAATTTTGATTCCGACGGTCACGGTGACCGTCGGAACCATGGACACGACGGTCACGGTGACCGTCGGAACCATGGTACCGACGGTCACCGTGACCGTCGGCTTTTATTTTCAAATTTTTAATTTTTTTTTAAAAAAAAACTTAAACTTTAAATAATAAATTTAAAAAATATTTAATCAATTTAATAAAATTATAAAAAATAAAGTAAATTAAAAAATAAAATAAAACTCTTAATAACCTTTCAACTACCAAGTTTATATATAATAAATATAATATTTAAAATGGAATTCGAGAGTTCATCGTCGAAAAAGGTTAAAATGGTAAGTTTTCTGGTTATATCGAGTAATTTCACTTCATTACGTTTGTAGTTAAACGCTAATATGTATTAACGAATTTATAATACGATTTAAATATAGGCTTACTCTAAGGTTAGTAGACGGTTGAATATGGCGGGTGTTTAATATGTTTTCGAAATTATACTGACTTTGCTAATGGTTCAAACCTCATGGTACTTGTTTGCAAATTTTCAAACCACATAGATTATGTTTGAAAATCGTCGAAATCACGAGGTTTATTTTTGTACTTTTCCCTAAAATTAAACATTAATTAATCTATTTCAAATAAGGAATTGAAAATAAAATCAAAAATTTCAAATAATATTTAACGCGTTTTTAACCCGACTATTACACGACAAAACGTTTCGATTAAATAGTTCGCTCCCGAGCCAAACGGACTAAAACCTCGATTACATAGTTTTAGGCTTTTTTTAAATAATATTTTAATAGTTAGAAAAAGAAAAAAAAATAAAAAAAAAAATTAAATGGTATGGACGGTGGAGGCGACGGTCACCTTTTTTTTTTCTTTTTTTAAAATTTTTTTATTTCTCTTTTAAAACATAAATATGGAATAGTTACACTTTATACTCTAATCTTAAATTGCATACCCTAACCTTAAATACTACTTTAAACTCTAAATTCATTTATTTTTCAATTTTTTTATTGAACTTTATACCCTAACCCTAAATACTACCTAAAACCCTAACTTCATTTATTTTGTAAGTTTTTTTATTAAAATTCATACCCTAACCTTAAATACTATCTTAAACCCTAAATCTATTTATTTTGCAATTTTTTTTTACTAAAATTCATACCCTAACTATAAATACTACTTTACATCTATTTAGAGTTAACTTCAAATAAGTATTTTGTGGTTTCGCAGTTTTGCAAATAAATGACTGTAATTTGCCTTTTGAGTAAATAAAGGAACCATGATTTGCAGTGTTTGCAAAATTAAAGAAACTGTCGATTTTGTTCACGTAAACGAGAACATTTTTGGCCCGAAATATTTTTTTGACTTTTGAGTTTAACTCTAACTTGACTCGTTAAAGGTCAGGAAAACATTTCGGTCCAAAAATATTATGTTTTTAATTATCGTGTAGTTGGTCCTGTGATCTATAATTTTTAATTATTGTTAAATATAATTATCTACCTTTTTGTCTCATTTAAGTATTGTTTAAAAAGAGAGATTAATTTTGAGATTATTTAAGAACACATACTAATTTTAATATTTTGAAAAAACGTGCTAATTTTTAAGACTTAACAATTCCTAACAATAAAAAGTCTCGTTACATAGTTCGCTCTCAAGTCAAACGGACTATAACCTCTTTTACATAATTTTATTTTTTTCCTTCAATAATATTTTAGGGCATGTCGCCTCAAAGATGTGTCATGGGCAAATTCGAGGATTGTTAAGGATGGAAAATCGAGTATCAATAAATAAAAAATTGAATTTGATGTACGAAAATGTCGGGCCCGAGGTTAGTGGTGTAATTTAATGCATTAATACTAGTTATATGATTATTAACTCGTTATAATTAATATTATGGTTATTATTATTATTTGTAGAGCAAACCGAACAATGATTTTGAGCATATTTTATTTCGTAGTATAGTTGATTAAATATTAATATCTATAGTTACATTATCATTAGGTTACTTAAGTATATATTTTTGGCGGGTTTAGGTGCAGTCAAGGATCAACGATACCGGCCTATTTCATTTGCCTACTATTATGTTAGATTTTCTCGACATTCCCTTCATATGTGCATTTGTTGAGCGGTGGCAACCGGATACGAACTCATTTCATATGCCGTTTGGGGAGACGACCATCATGTTACATGATGTGTGGGAGATTTTGCGCATTCCCGTGGACGGACAACCTATTGTCGCTACGGGTAGCAAAAATGATCTTTACAGTTTATATCAAGATTTATTTGGATGCGACCGAGAAACGATGAAGGAAATGCATTGGAAGACCAATGGCATTAGGTTTAAGTCTTTGGAGGGGCGTTTTTACGAGACTAGTGATGCTGATACTAAGGCGAATGTGTGGATTCTTATGATGTTAGGATCCACGTTGTTTGTGGACAAGAGTGGGTGCACCGTTCGTGCCTCATTCATTCAAGAATTGATTGGTGGTTTTTTTGGAGTTGGGAATTTTTCATGGGCGTCGGCAACTTTAGCAACCCTATATTACCAGTTGGGATGGGCCAGTAGAGGCGATTGTAAACGGCTTGCGGGGTGTTTGGTCCTTCTCCAAACATGGATTTATGAGCATTTTCCAGTTTTTAGGACACAAGGTGAGCCGACGCCGACTGATTTTGCGCCTCGGGCATCTTTATGGCACCCTGGCCAACCCGGTCGAACAAACAAGCGCCTAACGGCGTTTCGGGAACGTATTGATCGGCTACAAGCACACGAGGTAAAAACCCTCTATATTCTAAGTTATTTTTATTTGTTATTAATTTGTACATATATTTTAATGGTTGTGTAAACCCTATATTGTCATTCGGTATTTAGATCTCTTGGATGCCGTATGGAACCGGTCCAATTGAGGAGTCGTTACGACCTACATATAGCGGTTGGGTTCAATGTCGTGACATTATCGAGCCATATTTGGCCGGTAGATGTACTCGTCAGATTGGCTATATCCAGAAGATTCCGGGCCGCATTCCTAGACCAGTTCGTGTTGTTAGGGCATGAAATGCTATTGGCTATATTGTGCGATTTGAGCCGGCAGCTGCATTATATGCTTGGGAGTCGTACCCCGAAGCGTCGGGCCTACTTCTGAAAATGGCGGATAAGGTGTGCGATATAAGTTATGCTTCTGCACCCGACTACATGGACTGGTACACACAGGTATCGAGACCCCGACTTCTACCAATTGAAACTCCCAATAACTTTGTGAATTGTCCTCCGCCTCGTTCTTCGGAGTCGGACTATGTAAGTCATTTCTTAATTGTTGAATATTGAAGCAAGTAACTTAAACTTATAATATGCGCTTATCTATTTTTATTATTTTAATGCAGTGGGTCGATCAAGTTGTGGATATGTGGCGTGATACGTTGCATTTGGTTGAGCCTGACAAATCCCAACATATGCTCGACAAATTCAATGATTTTCAAACCATGTGGCGTGGAAAGAGGCCAAGCGAATAAAAATGTTCGAATTTCAATACATGAGTTATTATGGTAAAACCGACTATTATGTTAATCTTATTTACTTTTTAATCTTATTCACTTTATTATTAAGAATAATACTTAACGTGTTGGTTCGGACCCAATTATAATAGTTACCGTGTTGTTTCGGACCCGAATTGAGTTGTTGTATTGTATATTTACAGGGAATGTCGAAGATAATTCGATGCAGTTCTATGACTCAAGGATCATCGCACTAAGACAATTCGATGCAGTTCTATGACTCAAAAATCGACTGTCCCTTTTGGGAAATAGAACTGCATCGAATTGCCTTAGTTCGATGACTCCCTGGACTTGGAAAAAAAAACTCAATTTTTCAGGATCATCGAACTAAGACAATTCGATGCAGTTCTATGACTCAAAAATCGACTGTCCCTTTTGGGAAATAGAACTGCATCGAATTGCCTTAGTTCGATGACTCCCTGGACTTGGAAAAAAAAACTCAATTTTTCAGGATCATCGAACTAAGACAATTCGATGCAGTTCTATGACTCAAAAATCGACTGTCCCTTTTGGGAAATAGAACTGCATCGAATTGCCTTAGTTCGATGACTCCTTGGACTTAGGAAAAACAACTCAATTTTTCAGGATCATCGAACTAAGATAATTCGATGCAGTTCTATGACTCAAAAATCGACTGTCCCTTTTGGGAAATAGAACTGCATCGAATTGCCTTAGTTCGATGACTCCCTGGACTTAAGAAAAAAAACTCAATTTTTCAGGATCATCGAACTAAGACAATTCGATGCAGTTCTATGACTCAAAAATCGACTGTCCCAAACATTGTATAGAACTGCATCGAATTGTCTTAGTTCGATGCGTCCCTGTACTTGGAATATAGTGAAGAAATAAATTTTTAAAATTTTAAAAATAATTGTTTATATAAAAATAGAAAACAAAATTTTTTTTTGAAAAAGGTGACCGACGGTCACGGCGACCGTGGGTACCATGGTGACCGTCGGTCACCTTTTTCAATTTTTTTTTTTTAAATAATTGGACTTAGGAAAAAAAACTCAATTTTTCAGGATCATCGAACTAAGACAATTCGATGCAGTTCTATGACTCAAAAATCGACTGTCCCAAACATTGTATAAAACTGCATCGAATTGTCTTAGTTCGATGCGTCCCTGTATTTGGAATATAGTGAAGAAATAAATTTTTCAAAATTTATTTTTTTTTAAAAAAAATAATATTTGAAATACAAAACACAATAATTGAAAATATTCTTGATTCGACTATGGATTAATATATAATTATGATTATATATTTTAATTTAATTAAGTTAAATTAATTATTTTGTATAAAAAAAATTTAAAAAAAATGGACCGACGGTCACGGTGACCGTGGGAACCATGGTACCGACGGTCGCCGTGACCATCGGAACTTTTTTTTTTATTTTTATTTTTTATTTTTTTTATTATTGTGAATATATAATAATAAATATATTTTATGGATTCAAATAATTAAAATTATATTATTTATAATTATATTAATTATTATATATATATATATATATAAATATATATAAAACATAATAACATATAATAATATATAAATATATAACTTTAATGTTAAGGGTAATAATGTCTTTTATTTTATAAATGGTGGGCCGGGGTCGGTGTTTAACAAAAGTAGGGGTCGGTGTATAACGATTCACATTTATAAGGAGGAGATCCTAAATTCTCCACTCATACATTGGTGAATGTGTCCACTTTTTTCATTCAATTTAACTAAATTTATTTTAAATGATTAACTTATTATTTTCATCGTCACTAGTATCATATCAGTGAGAAGTCCCTCCAAAACATTTCAACTCACGTCTTCATAAAAGAGAAAAATACAATTTAATAATCTTTTTAAGCATCGGAACTAGGGGTGATTACGAGTCAATCGACTTTACTTGAAAATCTCTGAAATTATAGCTATAAAAGTCAATGATACAATTTTGATCAGTCATAGTCGATAAAAAAAAGTCAATTGTTCATTATGGTTTTAGATTTTCTTTTATATTACTCCTTTCGTTCCATATTATAAGGCCTTTTGGCTATTCTACTTTTTCCAAAATATAAGGCCTTTTGGCCATAAAAAGAATAATTATTGGAGAAATTTTCATGACTACCCTTTTCATTTAAGGAATAATATATTATTAGAAAGAATGATAGATATATTTTCATCACATTAATTAGGGGTAAATTAGTATTTACATTAGCATTCTTATTCTTACTCTAAATAGCAAAAAAAACCTTATATTATGGAATGGAGGGAGTAATATATCTTGTTTGATTCTAAAATCTCCATTAGGCATTTAAAAACATCTCGAACTTTGTCTATAAAAGTTAATGATACAATTCGAATCAAACCTAAAGAGAAAGTCAAGATTTAATATAATTTTAAATCTTTTTATTTGAATATTTAGTTAGATTAGAATCTCTATCAAATTCACAATCAGTTTTAATCAAGACATTATATTGCCGAAATACATTAGCATTTTCAGTATTCTGTTTCCACCAAAAATACTTTTAGAAAATATTCATATGAAAACAACTTAGAAAACTAAAATAAAAATAACAGAAAAAAAGATGATGTTATTACATGACAAAGTGAAAATGTTAGTAAAAGATAATAAAAAGATGATGTTATTACATGACAAAGTGAAAATGTTAGTAAAAGATAATAAAAAGATGATGTTATTTAGACGTCAGCCGGTCGCAATATTTCGACCCTTCATGAGCATTTTGGTAAAATGTTTGTATAGTTGGACACTCATACTCCTACATATTTTGGACACCCTAATTCAAATTTGAATTTTGAATTTCATTTTTTCTATATGTCAGAATCTCACAAACATTCTCCTCATCGTCTTCTTCTGCTCCACCAATTTTTTTATGTGTGGATTGCCAGATTTTACGTACTCCATGACAAACTTCATATGTTTCTTTCATAGTCGGAATAAAATTCCGTATTCACTAGAAAAATCCATAAACGTTAAGAAAAAGTCGATTATTCATATCATCCCTATCTGACCACTTGTTATGGTGATTTTAGTTGCTTTATGTCTGCTTTGTTTGTTGTTTTTAGTTGGTGGTTGTGTAGATGTATTTTGGAAATGAGCGATTTAAGTGTCTAGAACTCATTCATGCTTTACCGGACATAATAGTGGAATCGGGATATTGGTTTTGCACGAACTCGTGTTTGGGTCATAGTTGAAATTAGGGCAACACCCAAACCGGCCTTGTATCAACTTGATGAGGAGAGAAATGTGCGATTGTCCTAAACTACGGATGGTTCAACCTTAGAGGAGCAACACTAGATTTAATTGTGGTGTCGACTACTGGGGAAGAAACTCACCCCAATTGAATCTACCCCAACCCAGCTCTCCTGCTTCCATGCACCGTATTCATGACTTTGAAATTTGAGCTTCCTTCTTTTATCCTAGTGAACTGACGAGATGTTGTTTTTCATGTTTAGATGGACATTTTCTTCAAAGTAATTATTAAGAATATTGAAGTAAAGCCGGAGGACGTTCTGATGGTGATTCATAAGGTGGATTATAGCTTTGAGGATGGAAAATCACAACACTGATATACCAAAAAAAACTTTATGGACTCCAACTATAGCTATGAATTCAATAGGAAAATATTGAACCTGAGTGAGAATGAGGACACATGTAATTATTCAGTTCAAATATTCGCTTAAATTATTATTTTTTTATATTATAGTTTTTCTATTATTTTATTTTTTTATAACAGTTTTTCTATTATCTTTGTTTAGACGCATTCCTTTCCAAAAGAAAAAAAAAATAAGACCACCATTTCCTTATCTGGGTTGCTATTTACAGCCCACTTTTTTCAAACTACAACCTACTTATGTCCAAAATATCCCTTTCATAATTTCCTTCTTAATTTTGATGTTTAAAACCTCTTAACAACTTATATTTCAAGATTGAATTTTTTAACATCAAAATCACACTTTTTGCTCTCAATCATGGACATAAACACGAATAAAGTACGAAAAACAAACTCAAAAAACAATTAATTTGATCAAAAATTTCAAAAAGTGGATTGACTAGAGTTTGGATGCCTTTTTATAGAGAAACGGCCATGGTGGCCGTTTTACCATAAGGTGAAACGGCCTCCATGGCCGTTTCACCATAAGGAGAAACGGCCTTGGTGGCCGTTTCACGCCGTTTCACCAAGGCCGTTTTTCCTTATGGTGAAACGGCCTAACCTAGGCCATTTCTCCATAAGGAGGAACAACCGAGTTGGCCGTTTCTCCTTATGGTGGAACGAACACCATGGCCGTTTCGCCTTAGGGAAAACGGCTTTGATGGCCGTTTTTAAAAAAAAAACAAAAAATTCGACGTTTTTTTAGTGTTCGAGTACCTCGTCTTCTAATGATTGATCATCACTGTTCCATTCCGAATTTGTTGGGTCATTTGACATCTCAAACTCAGAATTTTTAATGTTAGAGTTTCAAAATTAGGTTTTTTGATTTGAGAGCTTTCTATTTTTATCTTTTCTGACTTGTTCATAATGAAAGGGGGTTACTATTTCCAGCCATGGATTACTAAAATTGACGTAGTAAAAGACGGATTTACCCTTTTTTTTAAAAAATTCGAAAAAAAAAACATTGACTGACATGGTTCACGCCCCGCCACACGGCGGGGCGTGGGCTTCCTACGTCCCACCACACGGTGGGACGTGTGGAATCTGAGTTCCACCACACGGCGGAACTCAGATTCCACACGTCCCACCGTGTGGTGGGACGTAGGAAGCCCACGCCCCGCCGTGTGGTGGGGCGTGTACGGTTTCCGCCCCACCAAACCGTGTGAGTTTCTAATTTAAAAAAAAAAAAATCTTACCCTAACCCTAATCCTAAGCCTAACCCTAACCCTAATCCTAACCCTTACCCTAACCCTAACCCTAATCCTAACCCTTTAACATTAAAATTAAATCAAACAATTAGATTAAACAACATAAATAACATATAAACATACATTAACATTGAATATTATATGACGAAATTGAAATCAAATTAGCAAATTAATTAAACAGTACCCCGAACGTGAAACTAGGAATTACACAGAAAATACAGTTAATGTCAGTGTAATAGTCGACTTCTCTTAAATAATCATCAGGAAGGATCTTCCATGGAACATTAGATATGTTTCTCGTCATATCATTGTACTGACCAAAATTATTTACGAATGCACTATGCCTTCGAAGGACATCAACATATATGAAATTATGTTCCCAAGTTTCCACAAGCGAGAATGGATTAGTACGAAAATACCTCGTAAGAGGGATTTGATTCTGAGGGATTTGATTCTGACCATTTGAAGAATATTACTGTGTTGAACATTTATCTAAAAATATTACCCTGCTGATTATCCCTCAATTTGAGTAGATATGTGTGTAAAGTTTGAACTTTAGTAGCTTTATTTCATGTCAAAGAACAGTTATCTGACTTGATATTGACAAATTTATCAGAAATAACGTAAAATAAATAAATTCAACAACATAAAATTCCATAAAATTCCACAACATAATATTCCATAAAATTCCACAACATAAAATTTCATAACTACTTAATATTCAGTAATAACAAATATTCATAGAATCAACCAGACAAACGCCACTGTCTTACAACCGCTTCCAAATCCGCTATTAATGCTTGTCTACGTGGATCCGGCTCCGGCACAGCTGAAACCGCCCGATAAGCTATTTGCCCCATCTGATGAACCCACTAATAAACAAGTCGTTCAAAACAATTAGTTAGTATAATAATATGTAAAAAATTTAATATATTAAGCATATGTAAAAAAATATAAAGACTTACATATGCAGTGTTATCACGGGTGATAACAGTCGGCAGGTCAAGACTGGCACGCGACAGTATAGGGTGCGAATGAGATGTATACCAATCTATGTAATCGTCGGTACAAGCTCCAGGCTCCACTATCGTCGTCTTTCTTAGACTCCTCGGGTCAATGGCACTGTGGTTCCTCCTCCAATGATCATCAACTTGTACAAGATTCATCTGTATCTTGTAACCCACCGATTTCCACGGTCTACAGGCCCGATTAGGCCTAAGGATATCACGAGGGACCGGCTGTACGTAGCCTATCTGACGAACTGCTCGGTCTGGCATGTATGGCTCACATATATCCCGGTACCGAATCCACCCAGCATACTGCACTCGGAGGCTCTGAGAAACCGACACATGCCCGTATGGTGTCCAACATACCTAAATGTTTTATATAAGTCAATAAATTAAATCTGAAAAAATAAAAATAAAAGTAGACAAAAAATATGTACCTCAAACGACGAAAGTCGATCCAAATGCACTCGTAGAGTCTCTAATTTGTCAAGCCTCTGTGATAACACTGGAACCCATCTGCTCGCTAGTGCCCCACTAGGATGCACAATATCCGAGGCCCGACCAGGACGCAAGGTCGGAAAGTACTCGTATATCCATGCCTGCAACAATGTCAGACAACCAGCAATAGTTCGAGTATCTCCTCTGCTAGCTATCCCCAATTGCCGGTAAAGGTATGCTAAAGTGGCAGATGCCCACGAGTACCCGCTTACTCCATCAGCGCCCTCCTGATCATCTCGAATCAACTCCTCTAATAGTGTACCCTTGACCCTATCTCCACTCTTGTCCACAACCAACGTGGACCCTATAGCAAGCCACATCCATGCTCTAGCTCGTAACGTGCTAGGCAACCTCTCATCGTCAACCATCGCTCTCAACTTGGCGTTCTTCACGCCTCCACCCTGATAAAAACCATCCAAATCTCTCCTCCCACAGTCGAAGAATAACTGAAGTAAATCCTGCACCCTATCACTATCTGGAGCAGCACTAACCAACTCACCATCCACCGGAATGCGCAAAATATGATACACATCGAACAATGTGATAGTCATCTCTCCGAATGGCATATGAAACGAATTCGTGTCCAGCTGCCATCGATCAACAAATGCAGATATCAACGGCTGGTCAATGTGATCAAAAGAAATAAATGGAAGGTGTGATAGGCCTGTCCTCAGCAACATTTGGCTCATCTGACATTTATAAAAATAAAATAAATATAAATAATAACAATTAAATTTAAATAATTTCTGAAAATTAATTAATTAAAAATACTAACATCAGGTGGAGCTTTTGCGAAAGAGACTTTCAAATAGTCACAAATCGACTTTCTTGTCCCAGTAGACAAAAGTCCCCGTCTCTCCGGCTGAACTGTCCACAATCTAGAAGCAACGTGTCCCAAAAAACTGGGAATAACAGTCCCGTCTACTGGGCCGCCCTCTACTGGACTAGTCACCAACCAACTCTCATCATCTGAAGCTCTAACCTTTCTCGAACCGACTGAAAAATATAAAAAAATATAAAAAAATAATAATATAATAATATAAAAAATATATTATAAAGTTAAAGTGTATATAATATTACCTGACTGAGCAACAAATCTACCAGTCACGCTCCTCCTAGCGTCATGTACAGTGGCATGGACTGGTGCATGGACTGGATCCGGGTCAATGTGATCTGTATCAGGCCCCATCTCACTCGCACCAACACCGAGATCCCTCCCTGACCTAGCCGGTCTCCGCCTACTCTGGCTAGAACCCTCCACTACACTGCCATGCCTCGCACCAGTACCGACCTCCCTCTCCGGCCTAGCTGGTCTCCGACTACCCTGACCAGAACCCTCCCCAATACCAGATGCCCTACTACGAAAATCCATACCACGGGCAGAACCCTCCGCAGCACCAAAACCTACAGCGCTGTCAAATGCCAAAGTGAATCGTCTCTGGGAGAAATCAACGTCCTCGTACTGGCGATCCGGTGACATCACATACTCATCGGATGAACCATCATGATCAATCTCGAGCTCGCCGGACTCTGTATCTGATGCATCTGAACCAACCCCGGATACGCCCATATCAAAATGTGGATCTCTGTACATATCAAACTGGGTCTGCTGGGATGGGTGCAACTCTGGCATCTGACGGCCAGTCTGTCTAACGGGTAATGTCTGGCGTGAATCAAAGTCTATATGACGCCTCTTTGTATGTCGTGCAGTAGACATTTCCTGAACTATATCCGACATCGGGATCTCTATTCTGCTAGTCGGTTCAGAAAAACGCAACTGTCTAGCTAAATGCACGGATTTGCCTCCTACGGTTGATCTAGGTTCGCTAACCTAAATAAATTTAATTAATAATTCAGTTAAGTTAATGTCGTTAAGATTATACACCTCTAAACTATATATTAATTTAATCCAAATATTCCGTTTAAAAAAAAATATAAAAAAAACTAAAAAAAAAAACCCTGACTCATGGTTTTTGGTGGGGCTCAAGGTTTTCACGCCCCGCCGCACGGCGGGGCGGATGGTTTTCCAGCCTCACCGTGCGGTGGGGCGTGAAAACCATCCGGCCCACCAAACGGAGGGGCGTATATATTTTACGCCCCTCCGTTTGGTGGGGCGGATGGTTTTCAGGCCCCACCGCACGGTGAGGCTGGAAAACCATCCGCCCCGCCGTGCGGCGGGGCGTGAAAACCTCGTGTCCGCCGGTTTTGGTGTAAAATCCGGCTACATGGCCGGATTTTACACCAAAACTATACTAAATTCAATCAAAAACTAGTTTACCTCCGGCGCTTTTTCCCGATTTTGTCTTTTTTCTTTGTTTCGTCTTCCCGACATGATTTGAGCTCCGTAAATGTACTCGCCGGAAAATGTTTTCTGCCGGAATTGTTGGTGGTCGCCGGAATATATGGTGCTGCGCCGGAGACTCTTGCTCGCCGGATAATGTGTTATGGTTGGGTTAAACAAACTTTGGGTGGAAGATGGTTTGGTTTAGTTTGGGTTTGAGAAATATGGGTAGGGGTATTATAGACTTTTACTATGTCAAGTATGGTAAAAGTATGGCTGGAAATAGCCTATCACTAATGAAAAGGGCAAATTTGTCAAAGTGGGTTGTAGTTCGGAAAAAGTGGACTGTAAATAGCGATACCCTTTTCTTATATATATGCACTAATGGGAGGGATCAGGTGTGACAGGCCTTTAAAATGTGACAGATTTGTTATTGTGTGACAAAGGCCCAACTAAAAACCCTCACAAAAAGCCCACCTCATCTAAAACTTACGCCTCATTCCTCCTTCCTCCACCGCCTCCTTACTCCTTCCTTTTAGCCTCCATTTCCTTCCCTCATCTGACCAAAAATTCAAATCACTCATCGGAATGACCTCCTGTCACCGCCGATTAATCGCCGGCGTCGCCGCATCAACATCCCCGTCCCCGTCCACCTCCACCCACCGCGCATATTGACCTTTGGTTGAGATAAACCTAGAGAGTAACCAGATTTATGGTGAAATTCCAGAATCCGTGTTCAGTTTGGTTAATCTCAGCAATTTCCATGTCCCTTCCAATAATTTGAGTGGTGTTGTTGATTTGAAAATGTTCTCCACGCTGAAAAATCCAATCACTTCACTTGGAATCTCCTTCCATCAAGTCCGATTTTGGCTTTTTCCTCCAAATAATGACGCATCTGTGGAAAACCCTCAAGTAAAGCCCAGCACAACGAAATTGATTTAAATCAATTTCCAAATCAATTCAAACAAAAGTATTTCTTCAAGCTACTACTAGTAAATGAATTTTTTGGAATTTCAATAAAGAAAAAAACAAACTGTCCAGCAACCAAATTTGTATGTCATCAACTTCCAAGAAATTTGTGTTTTTATTGTAAATAAGTTTTGGAATATCGTTTGATAAGTTTTGGAATATCGTTGAACAGTTTTGGGAGTCATTACCAAATATTCCAAAAGTCATTACCAAATATTCAAAAATGAAAAAAATCGTTTTTATTTGGCCACAATGGATCTCAAAATGACTGGCTAATTAATACGAGTCCAACAGTATAAAAATTTTCGAAAACCGAGTTCGGAATCATCGGGAAAATGTATTTTAAAGAAAAGAAATAAAAGACTTTTCTCTCTCCTGCAATGACATCAGCGCTGACATCATCAGCCCCCCTTCTCTCACCATACACGTGTATGCCCCTCAAATTATGCCATCTTTTTTCATTTAATTACACAACTGTCACCTGTTGTCACACACTAAAATCCTTGTCAGACCCAAATTAATTTGTCACACCTGATCCCCTCCCTATGCACTAATTTGAACTCTTTCACCAAAAAAACTCTTCTACAAAAAAACATATTCTAAACAGGTATGAAAATCCTAATAATTTATTGTTTTATGATCTCATATTTAATTTATGATCATGTCTTATTTTGGTTTCATGTCTTATTTTGGTTTCATAAATTGATGGGAAAATCGACCCGACTAATAACGGATAACAACAATGCGGAATAACTTTGTTACTAATCTTTTCTTGACTTGAGTGAATTTTTTGAGGAACTAACTATGTAGAGCAAACTGAAGAAAGCAAGCTATAAAGGACACACAATATTTTAGAGTGGAAAAACTCCTCAAGGTGAGAAGTAAAAACCACGGGATCCGTAGACCGCTTAAACATTTCACTATAATCAACAATAATGGGTAATACACAAGTTCTTCTCTAGACAACACTAGAGGCATACACAATCTTCATACACTCGAGGAATATCCCACAAGAGGTATGACAAACTAGAGAAAACACAAAGGAAAGAGGAATCACGAAACGACACAAATCTGCCTACCTAAACTGGCCACCACGAACTGGTCTTCCAGACCTCAGATTCATATTTCCACCAGACGATGTCAAGAACGTGATGTCAAGAACACGCTGTCTGAAAACCACGACGATCCGACGGTGCAATCTCTGGCAATGGGCAATCTCGTGCGGCTGGGCAGCTTTCACAAATGCAGATCTAGTTTCTCTCTCTTTCAATTTGTGTAGAGGCAACTCTCCTTCTCGCTTACAATAAGCTCCAACAAGATGAGCTTATATACCCCTTAGGGCTACCATCACTTGGGCCTAACCCAAACGGACTCCAACTTGGGCTCCTCAAATAGATAGAAAGCCCAACAAATCTCCCCCCTTTCTAACTATGAGGAGGAATTTGCCATCCCGGCGATCGAGCAACACACCTTTAGCTTCTCCCTTGCTAAAGCCTTTGTCAACATATCGGAACCATTATCTGATGAACCCTAAGAGTTTTGATTATGTCCAAACGTTTCAGAAGATGAAAACTTAACATTCCCTTACATATAGTTTCTTTGTTGACTAATATTTTTCTACTTAGTCTATGTGTAAGTTACTCAGCAGGTGCTGAATGAAGAATTTCTGGATTGCCTGAAGTACTCAGAAGTCTCGATTGCTGAAGACAGAGTTTCATTATTTCAGAAGCTGGATGGTCCGCTCTGAAGCTATTGAAGTCTGTTGAAGCTCTCCTCAGAGGTCATTTGCAATCAGAAGTTCATCTACCAATTTGATCAGAAGCTTAGTCACGGGTTCTGGATAGCATTTATTGCTCTGACAAGTGCATTTAATGCAAGGCGCCAAAAGTTCAAAAAGCTGTTTTGATGAAGCGCGCTTGTCTACTCAAAGTGAAACCAGAATTTCCTTGTCTACCCTTTGTTGATCTTATTGAGGAATGTTTCCGGTCAACCTTATCTTCAATTTCAAATCACTTACCGGATTTGGTTAAAGAACAAGGATAACAGAATCAAAGTGTTTGAAGACTTGACAAATTAATGGCTACAACAACTGACGTCATCTCTGTTGAAGATTCAAATTTCCCAACGGTCATCCTCATTCACTATAAATAGTAGCCAAGCTCCAATGCATCACACACACGTGATAATCGAGCAAAATCTCAACGTACTGTTTCTACAAGAAAAACAGAGCACATTTTTCCATTTTCAATCTTTCTTAGCATAGCTTAAGTTTAAGTGAGAGAGTGAAGAAAAACAAGTTCATAATAGGAATCTTCTGAAGAATCCTCTGAAGATGAGGAACTGGCTATGCTGACCAGGAAGTTCAGGAAAGCCTTCAGAAAAGGCAGAGGTGGAAACTACAAGAAGCCTTTCAGGAGCTTTGACAAGAAAACTCCTGATTCTGGTGAAAAGTTCAAGAGAGATCCAAACAAGCCTATTGTGTGCTATGGATGTCAGCAACCGGGGCACATTAAGCCTAACTGCCCGGAGCTGAAGAAAGATAAGAAAAAGTTCAAGAAAGCTATGCTGGCTGCTTGGTCAGACTCTGAGACCAGCAGTGATCCTGAAGAAAAGGAAGAGCAAGCTCAGATTTGTTTTATGGCTATTGATGAGCCAACTTCTGAAGATGTCACAGGAGAAACTTCCGCACCTCCTGAAGCTACATATGACTCTGAGGTAAACAATTCTCACGAACTAGATATCTTTGATTCTCTTGAAGAACTCTATAGTATGTTCAAGTACCTAAAAAGGAAATTGGACAAGAGTGAGGCTGACAAGTTTCTTAAGTTTACTCAAGTTTATTCTGACATGAAAGTGTTAGAAGAAAAGCTGTGTAAACAGTTCAGCACTCCTGCTGATGGCTCTAAAGCCAAAGGCAAGGAAAAGCTGCCTCTGGGAAGTGATAAACCCCAGAAGAAAAAGAAACTTGTCACTCCCTCTCTTCTGAAAGAGATAGCTTTTCCTCCTGATGTTGGCACCTCTGAGAGTGCTGCTGTAGCCTCTGAAGATGTTGAACCTTCTCAGAAGAAGAAGAAATCTCCCAAGAAGCAAAGGGAAAGATCCAAGAACCCTCCCTTTTGCAAGCTTTGCAAGAGTGATGGTCATTGGCTGAAGGATTGCAAGTATCATATTAAAAACCTCTTGCAATCTGAGATATCATTAAAACCTGCTGAAGAAAAATCTAACTCTGAAGGACCCAATAAGGATTGGGTACCTGTCACTAATTGATTGTGTTGCAGGTGGCTCTGAGTGCTCCATCAATGTCAAAGCTGTGGTACATTGACAGTGGGTGCTCAAGGCATATGACAGGTGATGAAAAAGCATTCATCACATTTGATCCTAAAAGAGGTGGAAAAGTCAGCTTTGGAGATGCTCAGAAAGGAAGGATACTTGGTTCTGGATCCATAGGAACTAATCCTCCGATCGAAGATATATCCGTAGTCATAGGCCTGAAGTTCAATCTCCTGAGTGTTGCACAACTGTGTGATAAAGTTAGAGATGTTGGCCCTATCAAGAACAGAATCACCTAGAGGGGAGTGAATAGGTGTCAAAGTTGAAAACTGAAAAATTCTAAGTTTTTCAAGAAACTTATATTTCAGAGTCAAATTTCCTCAGAGTCAGAAGCTAGCTTACAGAAGTTGCTTCTGAGGGAAATTCTGCCTAAACACAGTTAAAATGTTTTCAGCAACAGAAGTTCTGATTTAAGAACTTCTGGACAGTCTTCTGAACAAAGACAATGATACTTTAAAGAAAATCTGTTTAAGCACTAAATATAAGCAAGTACACAGAAGCAAAAATAACAAGTATAAGAGGGAGAAAGAGATTCAGGAGATCCTGATTGAACAAATCGATTTATCCAAGTTCGCCACAGAAGTCCTGTGACTACGTCTTGTCCCCTGAGGTCGCAGCCTACAGAGATTTTATAAATCCACTATTCAGAACTTTTATGGCAAGTTCAGAAGCTCCTTTACATCAACAGAACTTAAGCTAATTTCTCACTTAGTTCTGACTAGCCTAAAAAGAGTTAAAGGATTTCCACCAGAACAAACAATACTCTGTTTTCTGGATTTCTCACCCAACTCTAATCTCAACTAGATTTCTCTCTTTAAATCTAACTGAAGATCACAAACGATCTCAGTTTACAAGATTCCTATTATGAACTTGTTTTTCTTCACTCTCTCACTTTAACTAAGACTATGCTAAGAAAGATTGAGAATGGAAAAAGTTGCTCTGTTTTCCTTGTTAAAACAGTGCGTTGAGATTTTGCTCGATGATCATGATGAACCCTATGTGTTTTGATTATGTCCAAACGTTTCAGAAGATGAAAACCTAATACTCCCTTACATATAGTTTACTATTGACTAATAATTTTTGTTTACTTAGTCTATGTGTAAGTTGCTCAGCAGGTGCTGAATGAATTATTTCTGGATTGCCTAAAGAACTCAGAAGATCAGTTTGCTGAAGTCAGAGTTTCAATAACTCAGAAGCTGGATACTCCGCTCTGAAGCCGAAGTCTGTTAAAGCTCTCCTCAGAAGTTCTTTGCAATCAGAAGTTTTGCCAATTGTGATCAGAAGTCTAGTCAACTGAAAATTAGCTTCTGAAAGCTAAAGTCACGGGTTCTGGATAGCATTTAATGCTCTGACAAGTGCATTTAATGCAAGGCGCCAAAAGTTCAAAAAGCTGTTTTGATGGAGCGCGCCTGTCTGTTTAAAAGAAACCAGAATTTCCATGTCTACCCTTTGTTGATCCAATTGAAGAATGATTCCAGTCAACCTCGTCTTTGATTTCAAATCACTTACCGGATTAAGTTAAAGAACAAGGATAACGGAATCAAAGTGTTTGAAGACCGTTTGAAGATTTGACAAATTAACGGTTACAACAACTGATGTCATCTCCATTGAAGTTTCAAACTCACCAACGGTCATCTTCACTCACTGTAAATAGTAGCCAAGCTCCAATGCATCAACACGCATGATCATCGAGCAAAACCTCAACGCACTGTTTTAACAAGAAAAACAGAGCATTCTTTTTCCATTCTCAATCTTTCTTAGCATAGCTTAAGTTTAAAAGTGAGAGAGTGAAGAAAAACAAGTTCATAATAGGAATCTTGTAAACTGATATCGTTTGTGATATTCAGTTAGATTTAAAGAGAAAAATCTAGTTGAGATTAGAGTTGGGTGAGAAATCCAGAAAACAGAGTATTGTTTGTTCTGGTGGAAATCCTTTAACTCTTTTTAGGCTAGTCAGAACTAAGTGAGAAATTAGCTTAAGTTCTGTTGATGTAAAGGAGCTTCTGAACTTGCCATAAAAGTTCTGAATAGTGGATTTATAAAATCTCTGTAGGCTGCGACCTCAGGGGACAAGACGTAGTCACAGGACTTCTGTGGCGAACTTGGATAAATCGATTTGTTCAATCAGGATCTCCTGAATCTCTTTCTCCCTCTTATACTTGTTATTATTGCTTCTGTGTACTTGCTTACATTTAGTGCTGAAACAGATTTTCTCTAAAGCATCATTGTCTTTGTTCAGAAGACTGTCCAGAAGTTCTCTTACCGAACTTCTGTTGCTGAAAGCAGGCTAACTGTGTTTAAGCAGAATTTTCCTCAGAAGCAAATTCTATAAACTTGCTTCTGACTCTTGAAGATTTGACTCTGAAATTTAAGTTTCTTTAAAAACTTAGAAACTTTTCAGTTTGCAACTTTGACACCTATTCACCCCCCTCTAGGTGATTCTGTTCTTGTTAGGGCCAACAAGTGGTATCAGAGCGAAGGTCACTTCGTATATTTACTAAAGATCTAACAATCTAAGTGTAAGATCCTATCAGAATCAATAGAGATGGCTAGTAGACACCAACCTGAGAATTCTTCTCACTTCATAGTTCCAGAAGGTTCTTCCACTACCAGACCTCCATTGTTTAATGGCAACAACTACTCATACTGGAAGAAAAGGATGATGTACTTCATCCAAGCTCAGAACATGAGTGCTTGGTATGTCATCACTAATGGTGATTTCATTCCTACCAGAATGGAACAAGGTCTAGGGGATGTTGTTATTCCTCAGAGAGAATATACAGATGACATTCTAAAAAAACTCCAAACTAATGCTTCAGCAATAAATATGTTGCATTGTGCACTTACAGCTACTGAATATAACAAAGTTTCCTCTTGTGAAACAGCACAGGATATTTGGAACAAGCTAGAAGTCACATATGAAGGAACAGGAAAAGTGAAGCAATCTAAAGTCAACCAACTCATGAGAGAATATGAGTTATTTGAAATGCTTGATAAAGAATCTATTTAAGATATGAACTCTAGATTCACCAAGATAGTCAATGACTTGAAGAGTTTAGGAAAAGACATTGAAGAATCTGATCGAGTGAAGAAGATTGTCAGAAGCTTACCAAGGTCTTGGCAAGCCAAGAAGACTGCTATTGAAGAAGTTCAGGACTTGAGCTATTACTTGTATGATGAACTCATTGGGTCCTTAATTACTCATGAGATGTCATTAAAGAATCATGACCTAAGAGAAAGGTCAGAAGGAAAAAGAGTTGTCCTGAAAGCAGAATCTTCTGAAGAATCCTCTGAAGATGAGGAACTGGCTATGCTGACCAGGAAGTTCAAGAAGGCCTTTAGGAAAGGCAGAGGTGGAAACTACAAGAAGCCTTTCAGGAGCTTTGATAAGAAAACTCCTGATTCTGGTGAAAAGTTCAAGAGAGATCCAAACAAGCCAATTGTGTGCTATGGATGTCAGCAACCGGGGCACATTAAGCCTAACTGTCCGGAGCTGAAGAAAGAAAAGAAAAAGTTCAAGAAAGCTATGCTGGCAGCCTGGTCAGACTCTGAGACCAGCAGTGATCCTGAAGAAAAGGAAGAGCAAGCTCAGATTTGTTTTATGGCTATTGATGAGCCAACTTCTGAAGATGTCACAGGAGAAACTTCCGCACCTCCTGAAGCTACATATGATTCCGAGGTAAACATATCCTCTGAACAAAATATCTTTGATTCTCTTGAAGAACTCTATAGTATGTTCAAGTACCTGAAAAGGAAATTGGACAAGAGTGAGGCTGACAAGTTTCTTAGGTTTACTCAAGTTTATTCTGACATGAAAGTGTTAGAAGAAAAACTGTGTAAACAGTTCAGCACTTCTGTTGATGGCTCTAAAGTCAAAGGCAAGAACAAGCTGCCTCTGGGAAGTGATAAACCCCAGAAGAAGAAGAAACTTGTCACTCCCTCTCTTCTGAAAGAGATAGCTTCTCCTCCTGATGTTGGTACCTCTGAGAGTGCTGTTATAGCCTCTGAAGATGTTGGTCCTTCTCAGAAGAAGAAGAAATCTCCCAAGAAGCAAAGGGAAAGATCCAAGAACCCTCCCTTTTGCAAACTTTGCAAGAGTGATGGTCACTGGTTGAAGGATTGCAAGTACCATATTAAAAACCACTTGCAATCTGAGATATCATTAAATCCTGCTGAAGAGAAATCTAACTCTGAAGGACCCAATAAGGATTGGGTACCTGTCACTAATTGATTGTGTTGCAGGTGGCTCTGAGTGCTCCATCAATGTCAAAGCTGTGGTACATTGACAGTGGGTGCTCAAGGCATATAACAGGTGATGAAAAAGCATTCATCACATTTGATCCTAAAAGAGGTGGAAAAGTCAGCTTTGGAGATGCTCAGAAAGGAAGGATACTTGGTTCTGGATCCATAGGAACTAATCCTCCGATCGAAGATGTCTCCCTAGTCAGAGGCCTGAAGTTCAATCTCCTGAGTGTTGCACAATTGTGTGATAAAGGTAGAGATGTTGTCTTCAGCTCCTCTGGATGTAAAATCTTGGACAGTAAGTCAAGGGAAGTTATTCTAACTGCTCCTAGAGTTGAAAATGTTTTCATGCTGAACCTTGAGAATCTTTGCAAAAATATATGCTTGATGTCCAAAGAGGATACCTCCTGGCTCTGGCATAGAAGACTTGCTCATGTGAGCATGGACCTTCTGGCCAAAGTAGCTAGAAATCAATTGGTTGAGGGTCTGCCTGAAATTAGTTTTAAAAAGAATCATTTATGCAATGCTTGCCAATCTGGTAAACAATCCAGAAGCTCTTTTAAAACTAAGAAAGTCATTTCAACTAAAAGACCTTTGGAATTACTTCATATGGATCTTTTTGGCCCTGTTCAACCAATGAGCATGGGTGGAAAGAAGTATGCCTTTGACATTGTAGATGACTATTCAAGATTCACTTGGGTCATTTTGCTGTCTAGCAAAGATGAGTCACTTGGATGTTTCTCAGTTCTGATAAAGAAACTTGAAAATGAAAAGAATGAAAAGGTTGTTCATATCAGAAGTGATAATGATGGAGAATTCAAAAACTTTATGTTTGAAGAATTCTGTGAAACCAAAGGAATTGATCATAACTTCTCTGCTCCCAGAACTCCTCAACAAAATGGGGTAGTTGAAAGGAAGAATAGAACTCTGGTTGAGATTGCCAGAACTATGATCAATGAAAGAAGGCTTCCTAAGTACTTTTGGGGAGAAGCTGTTAATACAGCTTGCTATGTTCTGAACAGAGTGCTAATCAGAAGCATTCTGAACAAGACTCCTTATGAACTTTGAAAAGGTCGAAAGCCTAAAATAGGTTATTTTAGAACCTTTGGTTGTATGTGCTATGTTTTGAATACAAAATAATATCTTTCAAAGTTTGATTCAAAGGCAGATGAGGCCATTTTTCTTGGTTACTCAACACATAGTAAAGCATATAGGGTTTTTAATAAGAGGACTCAAACTTTAGATGAATCTGTTCATGTACAGTTTGATGAGACTAACCCTGCAGATAGTAGAGCTCCTGATGAAGATGAAGTTCAAGCTCCTGGAGTTACATCTCCTGTTGAAAAACAAGATGTCTCTCCCAGAGCTGCTGAAGTGGTTCCTCCTGTTGCTGAACAAGCTCAAGAAGAAAATTCTACTCCAGAAGTCAACTTCCTTCCAGAAGATGTTCCTATTTATGATTCAACAAATGATGAACAGGTTTCAGAAGACTCATTGGATGTACCAAGAGAAGTTAGAGCTCATAGGAATCATTCCTTAGAGAACATAATTGACTCTGTTCATAATCCTGTCATGACCAGAGCCCAGCTCAGAAGATACATGGGGAATGTGGCTTTTGTATCACTTCTGGAACCCAAGGACTTCTATGAAGCTGCTGATGATGACTCCTGGTTAATGGCAATGCAAGAAGAACTTGACCAGTTCAAAAGGTCAGAAGTTTGGACTTTGGTTCCCAGACCTAACAACATAAAGGTTGTTGGAACTAGATGGGTTCTGAAGAACAAGCTTGATGAATTTGGAAATGTTGTGAGGAACAAGGCAAGACTTGTTGCTCAAGGTTACAGTCAGCAAGAAGGCATAGATTATGGTGAAACTTTTGCTCCTGTTGCAAGATTAGAAGCCATCAGAATCTTATGTGCTTTTGCATCATACAAAGGTTTTAAGCTCTTTCAAATGGATGTGAAAAGTGCATTCTTGAATGGTTACATTGATGAGGAAGTCTATGTATCTCAACCTCCTGGTTTTGAAGATCCTAAGTTTCCTGATCATGTGTTTAAGCTGAAGAAAGCATTGTATGGACTGAAACAAGCTCCCAGAGCTTGGTATGAGAGACTGACAAAGTTCCTTCTGTCTAAGGGATTTGTCAGAGGCTGTGTTGATACAACTCTGTTCACTCTGAAGAAGAACAAGGACATCCTTATAGCTCAGGTATATGTTGATGATATTATATTTGGTGCTACTAATGAATCTTTGTGCAGAGAGTTCAGTGACCACATGAAGGCTGAGTTTGAAATGTCTATGATGGGAGAATTAACCTTCTTCTTAGGACTTCAGATCAAGCAAAGTAATGATGGTGTGTTTATCAATCAAGCCAAGTACACTAGAGAAGTGCTGAAGAAATTTGGCATGATGGACTCTAATGCTGTTGATATTCCAATGGATGTCAACAAAGACATTGATGATGAAGAGAAAGCTGGTAAACCTGTAGATATAAAAACCTACAGAGGTATGATTGGTTCTCTTTTATACCTAACAGCCAGCAGGCCAGATATACATTTTGCTGTGTGTTTTTGTGCTAGATATCAATCAAAGCCAAGAGAAATTCATGATGTTGCTGTCAAAAGAATTCTCAGATACCTTAAAGGCACACCAGAAGCTGGTTTGTGGTATCCCTGTAGTTCTGATTTTACTCCTATAGGATACACAGACTCTGACTATGGTAGAGATAAATTGAAAAGGGTCAGCACTTCTGGTGGTTGTCATTTTCTGGGGGAGTGCCTAGTCTCCTGGCATAGCAAGAAGCAAACCTCTGTGGCTCTCTCAACTGCTGAAGCTGAGTATGTTGCTGCTGGAAGTTGTGTTTCTCAGATGCTCTGGATCAAGCAACAAATTGCTGACTATGGATTCATCCCTGGAACAATTACAATCTACTGTGATAACAAGAGTGCTATTGATCTTTCAAAGAATCCTATTCAGCACAGCAGGATGAAGCATGTTCATATTAGGCATCACTTTCTGAGAGATCATGTTCTGAAGAAGGATATTATCATTACTCATGTTCCCTCTGAAGAAAATCTTGCTGACATGTTTACCAAGCCTCTGGCTGGTAATTCTTTCAGCAACTTACGAGAAGGCATTGGTATGACTTATCCACTTCAATAACTTAGATTAATTATTTCTGTATGTCTTAAGTGATTAATCGTTTGAGATAATTAAGTTGTAATTAATTCTAATCATGATTTGACTTGAAAGCATGCGTTATCTTCTGCCATATTACGGCGCTGTTCTGTGGTTAACGGTTATCTGTTCCCTTTTAAACGGTGTGTATTTGCTTTTTGAATTGGAACGGTTTCTGTGTTTGGGTATAAATAAGGGTTTTCCATACTTAGAAAATTTTCACTTGCATTCTCTTTGCTATTAGAATTTCCATCAAGTTTCTGTGTTCTTTCCTCTCAAATCTTTTAACCTAATTTCTTATATCTTTAAAAATGGCTCAAGAATTCACTGTCACTCACATCTTCTCCACTGAATCACAAAAGAAGGTTAGCGAATCTAGGGTATTCACCTCTAGGTTCCTAGATGATGAAGTTAAATCGACTGAACCTATTTCTCACTGGCTTAGCGCTCAAAACTGGAATTCATTCGTCTCTCTCGATGAATTCATTTATCCTAAGTTAGTTACAGAATTCTATCAGAACCTTCATTTCTTTTCTAATGAGGAGGATGTTCTACATTCTGAAGTCGGGGAAGTTGAGATCGAAGTCAGCAGGGCTTCCATTTCTCAAGTGATAGGGATTGATGATGAAGGAATCATCATAAGTGATGATGGTTCAGCAGAGGGTTTTACTGAAGCCAACTGGGCTAGGCCAGATCTGAATGCCAAGGAAACGTATGGCACCTGGTTGGCTCAGCACCAGAGGTGGGCACACTATTTGACTACAAATGTCTTTCTTCCGAAGGCTGGAGGAGTCAATGGGGTTTCCAACAGGGAAAGGGTTTTCATGTGGCATCTGGTCAACCAGAAGAAAATTAATTTACCTGCCATGCTGATAAGGCAGATGAAGAATGTAACGACCGTGAGTGCATTAGCATATGGCTCACTCCTGACGAGGTTGTTTGAGGCAGCCTCTGTTGTTGTTTCAGGAGAAGGTGTTACTAGTAGGAGTACGGTTCCGAAGATGCATACCTTCAGGAACCTGAGTTTTGGTGTGACTCCGAAGAAGATTGAAAAGGGCTCCTCTGTGAGTATTGCTCAGAAGGAAATTATGGAAGCTACTGTGCAGAAAGGAAAGATTGCTGCCAAGAAGGGCAAGGGAAAGAAAGGATCAAGCAAGTTGGTCCTGACTGTTGAGAAGGTGGTTGTCTCAGAACCTCTTCCCACGATGGTTTAAACAACAATCTGTGTTGAACCTTCTGGCAAGATTGTTGCTGAGAAACCAAAAGATGTTCAGGAGAAAGATGCTCAGGATGCTGAGGAAGCACGCCTTGCTGAGAAAGAGAAGGCTGCTGAAGCTGAAAAAGTTGCAAGAGTTGTGGCTCTTGCTGAAGAGAAAAGAAAGAAGAAGGAAGCTGAGGATAAGTTAGCAGCTGAGAGAGAAACTGCTGCAAAGGCTAAGGCCGATGCAAGACTTTTAGAATGTGCTGCTGAACTTGAGAATGCGGAGCTCTCAAAGGTTGATGAGGCTTCAGAAGATGGAGAGGACTCTGAGGATATCCCTCTCTCCTCTCGGATAAAGAAGAAGACGAGGTCAGAAGATAAGAATGTTGAGGATATTCCTCTTTCTTCTAGACTCAAGAAGAAGGCTGTAGCAAAACGAAGGGTTCTGAAGAAGAAGGACTTCGTTATTGCTCCTAATGCTGATTTGGAGGATCCGGCTGTTGAGCAATCGGAAGTTGCTGATGAAGACTTGCTGGAGAAGTCTGTTGAAGAGGATGTTGCTGCTCCTCTGATTGAAGAGTTGTCACATGAGAGTGAACCAGATGATGAAGAGGTTCTTCAGGGTGCAAAACATTTTGTTGAGAATGTTGATGATGAAAACTTCATTGACAACATTCTTCTGAATCAAGGAAGAAACCCTGGTGAAAGGGACGCCTCTGAAACACTGATCAGGATGGCTCACATCTTTGCTGAGCCCATCTCAATGTTTGATCCAAACTCTGACCAGGTCATCTCTTCTCCCTCTCTTACTCCTCATCAATCTCCTTCACTCCCTTCTGTCACAGAAGTGAGTGGTTCTCAAACTTCCATTCCTCCTACAACTTCAACCTCTGAGGTTGTACCTCCTTCAATCATTCCTCCTTCTGGATCCTTTTCAGAAGTGAATTTAAACTCTGCTCCCATTTTCACAGACTCTATATCCACATCCACTACCTCTTCTATTCCTTCCTCCTCTGTAAGTCCATCAATTGGATTTACTGCTCCATCTTTCTCACTACCATCTACTTTACCTTCCATTTCCCCTACCATTTCTTCCTCTACCACAAATGCCATCCCTTCCTCAAACACTCAAATTCCTCCTCTCTCAACTTCTGGACATACACCTCCTGTGTGTGATCCTTTAACTACCTCCTCCACTGCTTCTTGTTTTGCTGGGTTGTCATTCAACTATGACTTCCTGCGCAAACACATGAATCGGGATGATCTGGATACCAGGTTTGGTAGTTTTGGTTTCATGGGCAGAGCTTCTGGTATTTCCGAAGCTGGAGGTGCCCCCAGTGTTGAAGAGTTGAGAAGAATGAGTCAGAATGGCTCTGATGAACTGCTGAATAGATTTGCTGGTATGGGGCAAAGGACTTCTGCTGCTGACGTGTATGCTCAGGGCATTGTGCTACAAGAATTACATTCTCTGAAAGCTCAGAACCTGCAGCTCATGACTATGCTTCAAATGCAGGATCCTTCTGTCTACATACGCAATCTTTCTACACTTCATCTAGCTACCTATGAAGAGCTGTACAAATTGAGAGAATTAGCTCCGACTCTTCCTTCATTGGATAATATTGCTCTTCCTTCTTCTCAGAAGGTCAATGAGAATCTGGAGATATTGACAGAAGAAGTCAAGGAAGCAAACGAGCATTATGAGGCTCATGAGAAGATGCTCCCAAGTAAGATTGATGACCTGCAAAGTACTGCCAATCACATTCTGAGAGAAGTGAAATCTTATGCTCAAGGTTCATCATCTTCAGGGGCTGCTAAGATTGTATATGACATCACTCCTGATCTCAACAATCGACTCTCCAACATTGAGTCTGCTGTATCTGCTCAGAACGCACAGATTGCTGAGCTTACTGAACTTCTGAAGGTTATGCACACTCAAGCACGTGAACAAGAGAAGACTCTTCACAATTGTTATAGGTTTGTTCGAGGACAGACTTATATTCAGAATGAGCATCTTACTGCTGCTGTGTATGCTAACAATAGATTGATCAAGCTCCTTCTGGAAGATGTTCAGAGACAGCGACCTATGTCTGGTCAGACCTTTGATCATATGAAGACCATTGATGATGACTTCAGAAGAAGAATGGATATGATCAATACTGTGAGGCCAACTCCTCAGCAATATCAGACTGCACTGGATGTTCAAGAAAAGTTGAAATCCCAGGGTGCTCTTGGTGTTGCTCTTGGTTCTGGTCAAACGGGGGAGAAGTCTGGTCAGAAGAGATCAAGTGCTGCTGAAGGTTCTAGTGGTGTTCCTCCTCCTCAGAAGAAACCTAGGAACTTGTAATCTTTTAGGACTTAAGCTTCTTAGCTAGGTTCTGGGTTGGGTAGTTTTTGTCTTAGGACTTTTTCTGCTCTTCTGATTATTTTGTTTCTTATGCTGTCTTCTGAATGAATTTATACACACTGAATCTTTCTTATACTCTCTTGCGTATCTGACTTCTTACTCTTGCTTATGTTTCTGTCTTGACTTAGTAAATTACACTTCATCAAATTCTAACAACTTGATCTTAAGACATGTCTAAGCTTTACAGGTTAATGAAGTTCACCATTTACACTAAAATGGGGGAGTTAATTTACTCAGAAGTTTTGAAACATTTGCTTCAGGAAGTCCCTTTCTAAACCTCATGTTTTCTGTTACCTTCTGACCACGGTTTGTCCATAACCAAAATGGGGGAGAATGATGAACCCTATGTGTTTTGATTATGTCCAAACGTTTCAGAAGATGAAAACCTAATACTCCCTTACATATAATTTACTATTGACTAATAATTTTTGTTTACTTAGTCTATGTGTAAGTTGCTCAGCAGGTTCTGAATGAATTATTTCTGGATTGCCTAAAGAACTCAGAAGATTAGTTTGCTGAAGTCAGAGTTTCAATAACTCAGAAGCTGGATACTCCGCTCTGAAGCCGAAGTCTGTTAAAGCTCTCCTCAGAAGTTCTTTGCAATCAGAAGTTTTGCCAATTGTGATCAGAAGTCTAGTCAACTGAAAATTAGCTTCTGAAAGCTAAAGTCACAGGTTCTGGATAGCATTTAATGCTCTGACAAGTGCATTTAATGCAAGGCGCCAAAAGTTCAAAAAGCTGTTTTGATGGAGCGCGCCTGTCCGTTTAAAAGAAACCAGAATTTCCATGTCTACCCTTTGTTGATCCAATTGAAGAATGATTCCAGTCAACCTCGTCTTTGATTTCAAATCACTTACCGGATTAAGTTAAAGAACAAGGATAACGGAATCAAAGTGTTTGAAGACCGTTTGAAGATTTGACAAATTAACGGCTACAACAACTGATGTCATCTCCATTGAAGTTTCAAACTCACCAACGGTCATCTTCACTCACTATAAATAGTAGCCAAGCTCCAATGCATCAACACACGCATGATCATCGAGCAAAATCTCAACGCACTGTTTTAA
Source organism: Euphorbia peplus (assembly GCA_028411795.1). Classification (NCBI taxonomy): domain Eukaryota; kingdom Viridiplantae; phylum Streptophyta; class Magnoliopsida; order Malpighiales; family Euphorbiaceae; genus Euphorbia; species Euphorbia peplus. The sequence goes on from CP110840.1 coordinate 28,771,670, forward strand.
CAAGAAAAACAGAGCATTCTTTTTCCATTCTCAATCTTTCTTAGCATAGCTTAAGTTTAAAAGTGAGAGAGTGAAGAAAAACAAGTTCATAATAGGAATCTTGTAAACTGATATCGTTTGTGATATTCAGTTAGATTTAAAGAGAAAAATCTAGTTGAGATTAGAGTTGGGTGAGAAATCCAAAAAACAGAGTATTGTTTGTTCTGGTGGAAATCCTTTAACTCTTTTTAGGCTAGTCAGAACTAAGTGAGAAATTAGCTTAAGTTCTGTTGATGTAAAGGAGCTTCTGAACTTGCCATAAAAGTTCTGAATAGTGGATTTATAAAATCTCTGTAGGCTGCGACCTCAGGGGACAAGACGTAGTCACAGGACTTCTGTGGCGAACTTGCATAAATCGATTTGTTCAATCAGGATCTCCTGAATCTCTTTCTCCCTCTTATACTTGTTATTATTGCTTCTGTGTACTTGCTTACATTTAGTGCTGAAACAGATTTTCTCTAAAGCATCATTGTCTTTGTTCAGAAGACTGTCCAGAAGTTCTCTTACCGAACTTCTGTTGCTGAAAGCAGGCTAACTGTGTTTAAGCAGAATTTTCCTTAGAAGCAAATTCTATAAACTTGCTTCTGACTCTGAGAAGATTTGACTCTGAAAATTAAGTTTCTTTAAAAACTTAGAAATTTTTCAGTTTGCAACTTTGACACCTATTCACCCCCCTCTAGGTGATTCTGTTCTTGTTAGGGCCAACAGATCACACGTATGTTGATGCTTTGGAGCTTGGCTACTATTTATAGTGAATGAAGATGACCGTTGGTGAGTTTGAATCTTCGAAGGAGATGACATCAGTTGTTGTAGCCGTTAATTTGTCAAGTCTTCAAACGGTCTTCAAACACTTTGATTCCGTTATCCTTGTTCTTTAACTCAATCCGGTAAGTGATTTGAAATCAAAGATGAGGTTGACTGGAATCATTCCTCAATTGGATCAACAAAGGGTAGACAAGGAAATTCTGGTTTCTTTTGAACAGACAGGTGCGCTCCATTAAAACAGCTTTTTGAACTTTTGGCGCCTTGCATTGAATGCAAGTGTCAGAGCATTAAATGCTAAAACAGAACCCGTGACTAAGCTTTCAGAAGCTGATTTCCAGTTGTCTATACTTCTGATCAAATTGGTAAGGCTTCTGATTGCAAAGAACTTCTGAGGAGAGCTTTAGCAGACTTCGGCTTCAGAGCGGAGCATCCAGCTTCTGAAATATCGAAACTCTAACTTCAGCAAACAGATCTTCTGAGTCCTTTAGGCAATCAAGAAATGATTCATTCAGCACCTGCTGAGAAACTTACACATAGACTAAGTAAACAAAAATATTAGTCAACAGTAAACTATATGTAAGGGAGTATTAAGTTTTCATCTTCTGAAACGTTTGGACATAATCAAAACACATAGGGTTCATCAAGAGATGTTGTCTTCAGCTCCTCTGGATTTAAAATCTTGGACAGTAAGTCAAGGGAAGTTATTCTAACTGCTCCTAGAGTTGAAAATGTTTTCATGCTGAACCTTGAGAATCTTTGCAAAAATATATGCTTGATGTCCAAAGAGGATACCTCCTGGCTCTGGCATAGAAGACTTGCTCATGTGAGCATGGATCTTTTGGCCAAAGTAGCTAGAAATCAATTGGTTGAGGGTCTGCCTGAAATTAGTTTTAAAAAGAACCATTTATGCAATGCTTGCCAATCTGGTAAACAATCCAGAAGCTCTTTTAAAACTAAGAAAGTCATTTAAACTAAAAGACCTTTGGAATTACTTCATATGGATCTCTTTAGCCATGTTCAACCAATGAGCATGGGTGGAAAGAAGTATGCCTTTGTCATAGTAGATGACTATTCAAGATTCACTTGGGTCATCCTGCTGTCTAGCAAAGATGAGTCACTTGGATGTAACTCAATTCTGATAAAGAAACTTGAGAATGAAAGGAATGAAAAGGTTGTTCATATCAGAAGTGATAATGGTGGAGAATTCAAAAACTTTATGTTTGAAGAATTCTGTGAAACCAAGGGAATTGATCATAATTTTTCTGCACCCAGAATTCCTCAACAAAATGGGGTAGTTGAAAGGAAGAATAGAACTCTGGTTGAGATTGCCAGAACTATGATCAATGAAAGAAGGCTTCCAAAGTATTTTTGGGGAGAAGCTTTCAACACAGCTTGCTATGTTCTGAATAGAGTGCTAATCAGAAGCATTCTGAACAAGACCCCTTATGAACTCTGGAAAGGTCGAAAGCCTAAAATAGGTTATTTCAGAACCTTTGGTTGTAAGTGTTATGTTTTGAACACAAAAGAATATCTTTCAAAATTTGATTCAAAGGCAGATGAGGCCATCTTTCTTGGTTACTCAACACATAGTAAAGCATATAGGGTTTTTAATAAGAGGACTCAAACTTTAGATGAATCTGTTCATGTACAGTTTGATGAGACTAACCCTGGAGATAGTAGAGCTCCTGATGAAGATGTAGTTCAAGCTCCTGATGTAGTAGAAGATGTTTCTCCCAGAGCTGCTGAAGTGGTTCCTCCTGTTGCTGAACAAGCTCAAGAAGAGAATCCTACTCCAGAAGTCAACTTCCTTCCAGAAGATGCTCCTATATATGATTCAACAAATGATGAACAAGTTTCAGAAGACTCATTGGATGTACCAAGAGAAGTTAGAGCTCATAGGAATCATTCCTTAGAGAACATAATTGACTCTGTTCATAATCCTGTCATGACCAGAGCTCAGCTCAGAAGATACATGGGGAATGTGGCTTTTGTGTCACTTCTGGAACCCAAGGACTTCTATGAAGCTGCAGATGATGACTCCTGGTTAATGGCAATGCAAGAAGAACTTGACCAGTTCAAAAGGTCAGAAGTTTGGACTTTGGTTCCCAGACCTAACAACATAAAGGTTGTTGGAACTAGATGGGTTCTGAAAAACAAGCTTGATGAATTTGGAATTGTTGTGAGGAACAAGGCAAGACTTGTTCCTCAAGGTTACAATCAGCAAGAAGGCATAGATTATGGTGAAACTTTTGCTCCTGTTGCAAAATTAGAAGCCATTAGAATCTTATGTGCTTTTGCATCATACAAAGGTTTTAAGCTCTTTCAAATGGATGTGAAAAGTGCATTCTTGAATGGGTACATTGATGAGGAAGTGTATGTATCTCAACCTCCTGGTTTTGAAGATCCTAAGTTTCCTGACCATGTGTACAAGCTGAAGAAAGCCTTGTATGGACTGAAACAAGCTCCCAGAGCTTGGTATGAGAGACTGAAAAAGTTCCTTCTGTCTAAGATGCAAGGATATCCTTATAGCTCAGGTATATGTTGATGATATTATATTTGGTGCTACTAATGAATCTTTGTGCAGAGAGTTCAGTGACCACATGAAGGCTGAGTTTGGAATGTCTATGATGGGAGAATTAACCTTCTTCTTAGGACTTCAGATCAAGCAAAGTAATGATGGTGTGTTTATCAATCAAGCCAAGTACACTAGAGAAGTGCTGAAGAAATTTGGCATGATGGACTCTAATGCTGTTGATATCCCAATGGATGTCAGCAAAGACATTGATGATGAAGAGAAAGCTGGTAAACCTGCAGATATAAAAACCTACAGAGGTATGATTGGTTCTCTTTTATACCTAACAGCCAGCAGGCCAGATATAAATTTTGCTGCGTGTTTTTGTGCTAGATATCAGTGTAAACCTGGAGAGATTCATGATGTTGCTGTCAAAAGAATTCTCAGATATCTTAAAGGCACACCAGAAGCTGGTTTGTGGTATCCATGTAGTTCTGATTTCACTCATATAGGATACACAAACTTTGACTATGGTAGAGATAAATTGAAAAGGGTCAGCACTTCTGGTGGTTGTCATTTTCTGGGGAAGTGCCTAGTCTCCTGGCGTAGCAAGAAGCAAACCTCTGTGGCTCTCTCAACTGCTGAAGCTGAGTATGTTGCTGCTGGAAGTTGTGTTTCTCAGATGCTCTGGATTAAGCAACAAATTGCTGACTATGGAGTCATCCCTGGAACAATTACAATCTACTGTGATAACAAGAGTGCAATTGATCTTTCAAAAGAATCCTATTCAGCACAGCAGGATGAAGCATGTTCATATTAGGCATCACTTTCTGAGAAATCATGTTCTGAAGAAGGATATTATCATCACTCATGTTCCCTCTGAAGAAAATCTTGCTGACATGTTTACTAAGCCTTTGGCTGGTAATTCTTTCAGCAGCTTACGAGAAGGCATTGGTATGACTTATCCACTTCAGTAATTTAGTTTAATTATATCTGTTTATCTTAAGTGATTTATCGTTTAAGATGATTAAAGTGTTAATTGATGAACCCTAAGTATTTTGATTATGTCCAAACGTTTCAGAAGATGACATCACTTAATCTTCTGCTCAAGGTTCATCATCTTCAGGGGCTGCAAAGATTGTGTATGACATCACTCCTGATCTCAACAATCGTCTCTCAAGCATTGAGTCTGCTGTGACTGCTCAGAGCGCCCAGATTGCTGAGCTTACTGAACTTCTTAAGGTTATGCACACTCAAGCACGCGAACAAGACAAGGCTCTTCACAATTGCTATAGGTTTGTTCGAGGAAAGACTTATATTCAGAATGAGCATCTCACTGCTGCTGTGTATGCTAACAATAGATTAATCAAGCTCCTTCTGGAAGATGTTCACAGGCAACGACCTTTGTCTGGACAGACTTATGACCACTTGCGCACCATTGATGCTGATTTCAAGAAGCGTATGGATTTGGTCAACTCTGTAAGACCTACTACTCAGCAATATCAAACTGCACTGAAAGTTCAGTAAAAATTGGACTCTCAAGGTGCTTTGGGAATTCCTGTTGGTTCTGGTCAAACGGGGGAGAAGTCTGCTCAGCAGAGTGGTCAGACGATGAAGAGACCGAGTGATGCTGAAGGATCTAGTGGTGTTCCTCCTCAGAAGAAGAAATCTAGGAACTTGTAATCTCATTAGGACTTAAGCTTCTTAGCTGGGTTCTGGGTTGGGTAGTGTTGTCTTAGGACTTTATCTGCTCTTCTGATGATTATCCTGTTTGTTGTTTCTTGTGACGATTTTATACACTGAATCTTTCTTATACTCTCTTATGTCTCTGATTACTTTCTTTACTTATGTTTCCTTTTGACTTAGTAAATTATACTTCACTAAAATCTAACAACTTGATCTTAAGCATTTTTTTTTTAAGTTTAAACAGATTGCTGAAGTTCACCATTTACACTAAAATGGGGGAGTTAATTTACTCAGAAGTTATGAAACATATGTATCAGGAAGTTATTTTCTAAAACTTATATTTCCTTTTACCTTCTGACCACGGTTTGTCCATAACCAAAATGGGGGAGAATCATGAACCCTAAGAGTTTTGATTATGTCCAAACGTTTCAGAAGATGAAAACTTAACATTCCCTTACATATAGTTTCTTTGTTAACTAATATTTTTCTACTTAGTCTATGTGTAAGTTACTCAGCAGGTGCTGAATGAAGAATTTCTGGATTGCCTGAAGTACTCAGAAGTCTCGATTGCTGAAGACAGAGTTTCATTATTTCAGAAGCTGGATGGTCCGCTCTGAAGCTATTGAAGTCTGTTGAAGCTCTCCTCAGAGGTCCTTTGCAATCAGAAGTTCATCTACCAATTTGATCAGAAGCTTAGTCACGGGTTCTGGATAGCATTTATTGCTCTGATAAGTGCATTTAATGCAAGGCGCCAAAAGTTCAAAAAGCTGTTTTGATGAAGCGCGCTTGTCTACTCAAAGTTAAACCAGAATTTCCTTGTCTACCCTTTGTTGATCTTATTGGGCAATGTTTTCGGTCAACCTTATCTTCAATTTCAAATCACTTACCGGATTTGGTTAAAGAACAAGGATAACGGAATCAAAGTGTTTGAAGACCGTTTGAAGACTTGACAAATTAACGGCTACAACAACTGATGTCATCTCTGTTGAAGATTCAAATTTCCCAACGGTCATCCTCATTCACTATAAATAGTAGCCAAGCTCCAATGCATCACACACACGTGATAATCGAGCAAATTCTCAACGCACTATTTCTACAAGAAAAACAGAGCACCTTTTTCCATTCTCAATCTTTCTTAGCATAGCTTAAGTTTAAGTGAGAGAGTGAAGAAAAACAAGTTCATAATAGGAATCTTGTAAACTGATATCGGTTGTGATATTCAGTTAGATTTTGAGAGAAATCTAGTTGAGATTAGAGTTGGGTGAGAATTCCAGAAAACAGAGTATTGTTGTTCTGGTGGAAATCCTTTAACTCTTTTTAGGCTAGTCAGAACTAAGTGAGAAATTAGCTTAAGTTCTGTTGATGTAAAGGAGCTTCTGAACTTGCCAGAAAAGTTCTGAATAGTGGATTTATAAAATCTCTGTAGGCTGCAACCTCAGGGGACAAGACGTAGTCACAGGACTTCTGTGGCGAACTTGGATAAATCGAATTGTTCAATCAGGATCTCCTGAACTTCTTTCTCCCTCTTATACTTGTTATTTTTGCTTCTGTGTACTTGCTTATATTTAGTGCTGAAACAGTTTTTCTCTAAGCATCATTGTCTTTGTTTAGAAGACTGTCGAGAAGTTCTCAAATCAAAACTTCTGTTGCTGAAAACAGTCTAACTGTGTTTAGGCAGAATTTCCCTCAGAAGCAACTTCTGTAAGCTCGCTTCTGACCCTGAGGAAATTTGACTCTGAAAATTAAGTTTCTCGAAAAACTTAGAAATTTTCAGTTTTCAACTTTGACACCTATTCACCCCCCTCTAGGTGATTCTGTTCTTGATAGGGCTAACATTATCATCGATATGAACCTTTTCAAGTTCAAACATGCCTTCTTCAAGAGCATCTCTAATCCAATGATACCTCACATCAATATGTTTGGTTCTAGCATGATAAGTAGAATTTCGGGCAAGATGAATCGCACTCTGATTATCACAGAGAACCACATAACGTTGTTGCTTGAACCCAAGCTCTTGCACAAATCTCTTCAACCACAAAATCTCCTTACATGCTTCCGTTGCCGCAATATACTCAGCCTCTGTTGTAGAAAGTGCAGCACATTTCTGCAACCTTGATTGCCATGACACAGCTCCCCCTGTAAAGGTCATCAAATAACCCGAAGTAGACTTCAAGCTATCCTTGTCTCCTGCCATATCAGAATCTGTGTACCCACCAAGCTCTGTCTTCCCATTACCAAATGTAAGACTCAATCTAGAAGTACCCCGTAGATACCTGAATATCCACTTAACCGATTCCCAATGCTTCTTACCCGGATTTGACATGTAACGACTAACCACACCAACTGCATGGGCAATATCTGGCCGGGTACACACCATGGCATACATCAAACTACCAACTACTGAGGCATATGGAACTCTCTCCATATCTTCCTTATCTTTCTCAGTAGAAGGGCAATCCTTTTCAGTTAGCTTAAAGTTGTTAGTAAGAGGAGAACTAACCACTTTAGCCTTATCCATGTTGAATCTGCAAAGCACCTTCTCAATTTAGTTTTCCTGTGGCATGTGTAATTTCTTGGCAACCCTATCTCGAGTGATCTTAATGCCAAGAATTTGTTTTGCCGGCCCCAAGTCTTTCATGGCAAAAGACTTGCTCAACTCTTTCTTCAACTGGGCAATTCTTCCAACATTCTTGCCAACAATTAACATGCCATCAACATAAAGTAACAAAATAACAAAGTCATCAGGGCCAAACCTCTGGACAAAAGCACAATGATCTGAAGTAGTCTTCCGGTAGCCTTGCTCACCCATAACAGACTCAAACTTCTTGTACCACTGTCTCGGTGCTTGCTTCAAACCATATAGACTTTTCTGAAGTCTACACATATCCATCTCTTTCTTTCGCCTGAAACCCTTCAGGTTGCTCCATATAGATCTCTTTGTCTAGATCACCATGAAAAAAGGCAGTCTTGACATCTATCTTCTCAACCTCTAAATCAAGGCTAGCTGCTAAACCGAGAACAACTCGGATAGATGCCATTTTCACAACTAGAGAAAAATCTCATCAAAATCAATACCTTTCTTCTAACTGAATCCCTTGACCACCAATCTAGCTTTGTACCGTGGTTGTGAAGAACTCTCTTCTTGCTTCTTCTTGAACAGCCACCTACACTTCAAAGCTCTCTTGCCCTTAGGCAACTTCACCAGCTCAAACGTATTATTCTCATACAAGGACTTCATCTCATATTGCATGGCATCAACCCACTTCTTCATGTTCTCATCTTCCATAGCTTCATCATAGCTCTCGGGTTCTCCCCCGTCAGTCAACAACACATACTCAAATGCCGAGTATTTTGTGGAAGGATGGCGATCTCTGATAGAACACCTGAATGGAACGAATGGCTGTGTATCTGGTACCGGTAACTCATCATGGAAAATCTCATCCATCTCATGATTTGGAGCATCAACATCATCAGTACCCTGCTGGTCATCATTATGAACATCATCTCCTACATCAACATGTCGAGGAGGAACCAGATCCAAGTCAATAAAGCCATCTGTTTGCTGAGGTGCAATCTCACCTCTCTCAAGAAGATCATCAATGTGCTTAGGAACTAACTCTGACTTCTCAACATCCTTCAAAGTCTGATCTTCGACAAATATGACATCTCGGCTTCTCACTATCTTCTTCTGAATCGGATCATACAACTTGTAACCTAACTCATCTTAGCCATAGCCAATAAACACACATTGCCTAGTCTTCACATCAAGCTTAGATCTTTCATCTTTGGGAATGTGCACAAAAGCCTTGCATCCAAAGACACGCAAATGATCATAAGACACATCTTTGCCTCTTCAAACCCTCTCGGGAACATCAAATTGCAAAGGAACACACAGTGTAAGGTTGAGTACATGAACCACATTACTCAAAGCTTCACCCCAAAACGATCTAGGCAATCCTGCATGAGACAATATACATCTGCCTCTTTCACATAGAGTCATGTTAGTCTGTTCCGCTAAACCATTCAATTGAGGAGTCTGATGAACCCTAAGTGTTTTGATTATGTCCAAACGTTTCAGAAGATGTACTTAGATTTTTACTTTTATACTTTTCAATGTTGACTAACAATTTTTGTTAAGTATTGTATAAGTTTTCTCAGCAGGTGTTGAATGAAGAAACTATGGATTGCCTAGAAGACTCAGAAGAGGAGAATTGCTGAAGACAAAAGATGAAGCTCAGAAGCTGGATGCTCCGCTCTTAAGACTTTCTGAAGACTGTTAAAGCTCGCCTCAGAAGTTTTGAAGCAACCAGAAGTATTCCATTTGATCAGAAGCTTAGACAAAAGGAATAAGGAACTTAGAAGCGCTAATCACGGGTCTTGCTAAGCATTTAATGCTCTGACAGTTGCATTTAATGCAAGGCGCCAAAAGTTCTAAAAAGCTGTTTTGATGGAGAGCGCATGTCTACTACAAACAAAACCAACATTTCCTTGTCTACCCTTTGTTGATCCAAATGAAGCAAATTTCCAATCAAACTTATCCTTGATTTCAAATAACTTACCGGATTAAGTTAAAGAACAAGGTTAACGGAATCAAAGTGTTTGAAGACCGTTTGAAGAAATGACAGATTAACGGCTACAACAAACTGATGTCATCAATTGAAGATTCAAATTCAAACAACAGTCATCTACAAAGCACTATAAATAGTAGCCAAGCTCCATTGCATCCATACACGCGATTATCGAGCTAAAATCTTAACGCACTGTTTTAACAAGCAAAACAGAGCAACTCATTTTCCATTCTCAATCTTTATTAGTTTTAGACTTTGTAATAGTGAGAGAGTGAAGAAAAACAAGTTCATAATAGAAATCTTGTAAACTGATATCGTTTGTGATATTTAGTTAGATTTGAGAGAAATCTAGTTAAGGTTTGAGTTGGGTGAGAATTCCAGAAAACAGGGTTGTTGTTGTTCTGGTGGAAATCCTTTAACTCATTCTAGGCTAGTCAGAACTAAGTGAGAAATTAGCTTAAGTTTTGTTGATGTAAAGGAGCTTCTGAACTTGTATAAAAGTTCTGAATAGTGGATTTAAAATCTCTGGTGACTGCGATCACATAGGACAGGACGTAGTCACAAGACTTCTGTGGTGAACCTGGATAAATCGAACTGTTCATAAGGACCTCCTGAATCTCTTTCTCCCTTCCTTATACTTGTTATTTTGCTTCTGTGTACTTGTTAGTGTTTAGTGCTGAAACAGATTTACTCTTTATATCATTGTCTTTGTTCAGAAGACTGTCCAGAAGTTCTCTAACTCAGAGCTTCTGTTGCTGAAAGCAGTTAAACTGTGAGAATGCAGAATTTCCCTCAGAGGCTACTTCACTAAGCTTGCCTCTGACTCTGAGGAAATTTGACTCTGAAAAATTAAGTTTCTCTAAAAACTTAAAATCATCACTTTTCAACTTAGACACCTATTCACCTCTCTCTAGGTGATTTTGATCTTGTTAGGGCCAACAAGTGGTATCAGAGCGAAGATCACTTTGTTTTATTTACTAAGATCTAACAATCTAAGTGTAAGATCCATCAGAATCAATAGAGATGGCTGGTAGAAATCTACCTGAGACTTCCTCTTACTATATGATTCCAGAGGGTGCTTCCAGAACTAGACCTCCACTGTTTAATGGTGATAACTACTCTTACTGGAAGAAAAGGATGATGTATTTCATTCAAGCCCATGATATGAGTGCTTGGAATGTTATCACAGAAGGTGACTATATTCCAATCAGAATGGAAGTTGGTCTAGGGAATGTTGTAATACCTCCTAGGGAATATAATGATGATATACTAAAGAAACTCCAAACTAATGCTTCAGCAATAAACATGCTACATTGTGCACTTTCTACTACTGAATATAACAAAGTTTCTTCTTGTGAAACAGCAAAGGACATATGGAACAAGCTGGGAGTAACCTATGAAGGAACATGCAAAGTGAAGCAATCCAAGATCAATCAACTTATGAGAAATTATGAGTTATTTGAAATGCTTGAGAATGAATCAATTTCAGACATGAACTTAAGATTCACCAAGATAGTCAATGATCTGAAGGGTTTGGGAAAGGATATTGAAGAACCAGAAAGAGTGAAGAAGATACTCAGATGCTTACCAAGGTCGTGGCAAGCCAAGAAGACTGCTATTGAAGAAGTTCAGGACTTGTGCTTTTATACGTATGATGAACTCATTGGTTCATTAATAACTCATGAAATGTCAATGAAAAATCATGATTTGAGAGATAAGTCAGAAGGAAAAAGAGGAGTTGTCCTGAAAGCAGAATCTTCTGATGAATCCTCTGAAGATGAGGAATTGGCCATGCTGACCAAGAAGTTCAAGAAAGCCTTTAGGAAAGGCAGAGGTGGAAACTACAAAAAGCCTTTCAGGAGCTTTAATAAGAAGACTCTTGATTCTGGTGAAAAGTCCAAGAGAGATCCTAGCAAACCCATTGTGTGCTATGGATGTTAGCAACCAGGGCATATCAAGCCTAATTGCCCAGAGCTAAAAAAGGATAAAAGAAAGTTCAAGAAAGCTATGATGGCTGCTTGGTCAGACTCTGAGACCAGCAGTGTGTTGGCCCAAATTATGACTATATAAAGACTAGAGGGGGGGGGTGAATAGGATTTATTGACTTTAAAAATATTATTTTCTCTTTAAAAATATTTTGCCTATTAAATAATCAACTATAAAAGATTTTGCGGAATAAATAGTTGATTAGATGATAAGAGAAAATAAGCAAGTTTAAGCACGAATTAATCACAAGCAATTAAAGATAATGCTAAAGTAGTGCAAGTGATTAAGAGACAATAATAAAGAGAGTAGGGATAGAAGGATTAGACGCAGAGCATTTATCCAGGTTCGGTCTCCTTGTGAGCCTAGTCCTGTCCCCGAGAGCACCTCTCGAGATTTTCCACTAATGATTTCTTTAAGGGCAGAAATCAAGCCGGTAGAGTAGTTCTCACAATCCGAGACACTACTAGAGCTGAACACCTCTCCCAGTATTCACTCCCTCAAACTTCCAAGTGTTTGAGCAACTTCCCTTAGTTTTTCTCAAGATCAACTAAGAAACTTATGGTACTTTTCAAGGCTCAGTAACCTCCTAAGCTTGCGGGTGCTTAAGAACCTATATGCTTTTCAAGGCTAAGCAATAACCTCTCTTACACTTTTATAAGGATCTAGTGTAAAACCCAAGATTAAACCCCACCGTTTAATCTTTTACAATGATCTTTGAATGAAATAAAACACTCAAACTCTTGTTGTAAAGTTGAAGGAAAAATATAATCAAAGCTCGCTTGAATATCTCGTGTGAAAAGCTTTGAATCTCGGTTTGTTTTCATTGCCTTCAACCTTCACTTCTCCAAGCTATTTATAGCCGAATGCCTTCACCCTTCAAGAGATGTAGCCGATTTTGGAGAAGTATGTGTTGTCACATCAAATCTTCATCTTCTTCCATTAGGAGATTCTCTTACATTCACCTTACATTAGGAACCTTATCTCTTACATTAGGAAACATGTCTCTTACATTAGGAAACCTATCTCTTACATTAGGAGATTCTCTGTCTTTAGTAATTTTATCTCTTACATTAGGAATGTGATCTCTTACATTAGGAGATGATAAGATTTGATAAGATTGATGAACCCTAAGTGTTTTTGATTATGTCCAAACGTTTCAGAAGATGATAACCTAATACCATCTTACATATAGTTTATTGTTGACTAATACTTTTGCTTTAGTCTATGTGTAAGTTTCTCAGCAGTTGCTGAATGAATCGTTTCTAGATTGCCTAAAGAACTCAGAAGATCAGTTGCTGAAGTCAGAGTTTCAACAATTCAGAAGCTGGATTCCTCCGCTCTGAAGCCGAAGTCTGCTACAGCTCTCCTCAGAAGTTCCTTGCAATCAGAAGTTTTGCCAATTGTGATCAGAAGTCTAGTCAACTGGAAATTAGCTTCTGAAAGCTAAAGTCACGGGTTCTGGATAGCATTTAATGCTCTGACAAGTGCATTTAATGCAAGGCGCCAAAAGTTCAGAAAGCTGTTTTGATGGAGCGCGCCTGTCTGTTCAAAAGAAACCAGAATTTCCATGTCTACCCTCTGTTGATCCAATTGAAGAATGATTCCTGTCAACCTCGTCTTTGATTTCAAATCACTTACCGGATTTAGTTAAAGAACAAGGATAACGGAATCAAAGTGTTTGAAGACCGTTTGAAGATTTGACAAATTAACGGCTACAACATTTGATGTCATCTCCTTTGAAGTTTCAAACTCACCAACGGTCATCTTCACTCACTATAAATAGTAGCCAAGCTCCAATGCATCAACACACGCATGATCATCGAGCAAAATCTCAACGCACTGTTCTAACAAGAAAAACAGAGCATCTTTTCCATTCTCAATCTTTCTTAGCATAGTCTTAGTTAAAGTGAGAGAGTGAAGAAAAACAAGTTCATAATAGGAATCTTGTAAACTGAGATCGTTTGTGATCTTCAGTTAGATTTAAGAGAGAAATCTAGTTGAGATTAGAGTTGGGTGAGAAATCCAGAAAACAGAGTTGTTGTTTGTTCTGGTGGAAATCCTTTAACTCTTTTTAGGCTAGTCAGAACTAAGTGAGAAATTAGCTTAAGTTCTGTTGATGTAAAGGAGCTTCTGAACTTGCCATAAAAGTTCTGAATAGTGGATTTATAAAATCTCTGTAGGCTGCGACCTCAGGGGACAAGACGTAGTCACAGGACTTCTGTGGCGAACTTGGATAAATCGAATTGTTCAATCAGGATCTCCTGAACTTCTTTCTCCCTCTTATACTTGTTATTTTTGCTTCTGTGTACTTGCTTATATTTAGTGCTGAAACAGATTTTCTCTAAAGTATCATTGTCTTTGTTCAGAAGACTGTCCAGAAGTTCTTCAATCAGAACTTTTGTTGCTGAAAACAGTCTAACTGTGTTTAGGCAGAATTTCCCTCAGAAGCAACTTCTGTAAGCTAGCTTCTGACTGTGAGGAAATTTGACTCTGAAAATTAAGTTTCCCGAAAAACTTAGAAATTTTCAGTTTTCAACTTTGACACCTATTCACCCCCCTCTAGGTGATTCTGTTCTTGATAGGGCCAACAAAGATCTTATGCGAAAAGGTGAGTTTGTAAGATAGATTTGATAAGACATGACAACTTGGTAATTAGGAAACATTTGTGGCCGTAGGATTGAGATGATAACTTAAGGTATGATTGAATCCTAGCCATTCATTTGTACTCAACTTAAATCACCAATAAACTTATATCATTTGCATTCATCTAAGCATGGTTATCATACGAGTTTGTTTTAATTCATATCACATGCATTCATCATCATGAACATGGTAATCACATACATAAAATAGATGATGATATCATAGATGGCAAAAAGACAAAATTTGTATGTATGCAAATATCTTAACCATGACATAACTTATGATAAACATTTTATTCATATTAAGTCCATGTCATAAGTTCTCAAGAATAGAGCATGTTTAAGATATGTCATTTGATCACGTAAAAACCATAATCCATAATATATAGACGATGTTTGATCATGGTATACGAGTTCATGGCATAGAAATATCATTAAGTATATTTAAATCATGTGAGCATGTGATATTTCAAACCATTTGATGTGATCATGACATGCATACATCTTTAATCATATACTTTAACTAGAGTGACTCTAGATATTAATTCTCATTTAAGCATGTAAAGTATATATGATTAACGATTTTGTCACAAGTATATCTTAATATATATATATATATATATATATATATATATGTAAAATCATATTATAAGCACACATATATATAAAGCATATTATAAAAACCATATATTATAATCAAGTAATCAAAATCAATTAGAGTGAAAATAACACAGTGATCCTGAAGAAAAGGAAGAGCAAGCTCAGATTTGTTTCATGGCTATTGACGAGCCAACTTCTGAAGATGTCACAGGAGAGACTTCCGCACCTCCTGAAGTAACATATGACTCTGAGGTAAACAATTCTCATGAACCAGATATCTTTGATTCTCTTGAAGAACTATATAGTATGTTCAAATACCTTAAGAGGAAATTGGACAAAAGTGAGGCTGACAAGTTTCTTAGGTTTACTCAAGTTTATTCTGACATAAAAGTGTTAGAAGAAAAGTTGTGTAAACAGTTCAGCACTCTTGCTGATAGCCCCAAAGCCAAAGGCAAGGAAAAGCTGCCTCTGGGAAGTGATAAACCCCAAAAGAAGAAGAAATTTGTCACTCCCTCTCTTCTGAAGGAGATCTCTTCTCCTCTTGATGTGGGTACCTCTAAGAGTGTTATTGCCTCTGAAGAAAGTACACCTTCTCAGAAGAAGAAGAAAGCTCCCAAGAAGCAAAGGGAAAGATCCAAAAACCTTCCCTTTTGCAAATTGTGCAAGAGTGACAGACATTGGTTGAAGGATTGCAAGTATCACATCAAGAACATCTTGCAATCTGAGATATCACTAAAACCTGCTGAAGATAAATCTAACTCTGAAGGACCCAATAAGGATTGGGTACCTGTCACTAATTGATTGTGTTGCAGGTGGCTCTGAGTACTCCATCAAAGTCAAAGCTGTGGTACATTGACAGTGGGTGCTCAAGGCATATGACATGTGATAAAATGGCATTCATCACATATGTACCTAAAAGAGGTGGAAAAGTCAGCTTTGGAGATGCTCAGAAGGGAAGGATCCTTGGTTCTGGATCAATTGGAACTATCCTCCTATTGAAGATGTCTCCCTAGTCAGAGGCCTGAAGTTCAACCTCCTGAGTGTTGCACAACTGTGTGACAAAGGTAGAGATGTTGTATTCAGCTCCTCTGGATGTAAAATCTTGGACAGTAAGTCAAGGGAAGTAATTCTAACTGCTCCTAGAGTAGAAAATGTTTTCATGCTGAACCTTGAGAATCTCTGTAAAAATATATGCTTGAAGTCCAAAGAGGATACCTCCTGGCTCTGGCATAGAAGACTTGCTCATGTGAGCATGGACCTTCTGGCCAAAGTAGCTAGATATCAATTGGTTGAGGGTCTGCCTGAAATTAGTTTTAAAAACAACCATTTGTGTACTGTTTGTCAATCTGGAAAACAATCCAGAAGCTCTTTTAAAACTAAGAAAACCATTTCAACTAAAAGACCTTTGGAGTTACTTCATATGGATCTTTTTGGCCCTGTTCAACCAATGAGCATGGGTGGAAAGAAGTATGCCTTTGTCATAGTAGATGACTATTCAAGATTCACTTGGGTTATCTTGCTTACTAGCAAAGATGAGTCACTTGGATGTTTCTCAGTTCTTGTAAAGAAACTTGAGAATGAAAGGAATGAAAAGGTTGTCCATATCAGAAGTGATAATGGTGGAGAATTCAAGAACTTTCAGTTTTAAGAATTCTGTGAAACCAAGGGAATTGATCATAACTTTTCTGCTCCCAGAACTCCTCAACAAAAGTGGGTAGTCGAAAGGAAGAACGGAACTCTGGTTGAAATTGCCAGAACTATGATCAATGACAGAAGGCTTCCAAAGTACTTCTGGGGAGAAGTTGTTAACACAGCTTGTTATGTTCTTAATAGAGTACTCATAAGGAGTATCCTGAACAAAACCCCATATGAACTCTGGAAAGGTCGAAAGCCTAAGATAGGTTATTTTAGAACCTTTGGTTGTAAGTGTTATGTTTTGAACACAAAAGAATATCTTTCAAAGTTTGATTCAAAGGCAGATGAGGCCATTTTTCTTGGTTACTCAACACATAGTAAAGCATATAGGGTTTTTAATAAGAGGACTCAAAATTTAGATGAATATGTTCATGTTCAGTTTGATGAGACTAACCCTGCAGATAGTAGAGCTCCTGATGAAGATGTAGTTCAAGCTCCTGAAGTTACATCTCCTATTGAAAAATAAGATGTTTCCCCTAGAGCTGCTGAAGTAATTCCTCATGTTGCTAATCAAGTTCCAGAAGAGAATCCTACTCCAGAAGTCAACTTCCTTCCAGAAGATGTTCCTATATATGATTCACCAAATGATGAACAAGTTTCAGAAGATACATTGGATGTACCAAGAGAAGTTAGAGCTCCTAGGAACCACCCCTTGGAGAATATTATTGACTCTGTTCACAATCCTGTCATGACCAGAACTCAGCTCAAAAGATACATGGGAAATATGGCTTTTGTGTCACTTATGGAACCTAAGGACTTCTATGAAGCTAAAGATGATGAGTGCTGGTTAATGGCAAGGCAAGAAGAACTTGACCAGTTCAAAAGGTCAGAAGTTTGGATTTTGGTTCCCAGACCTAACAACAAGAAATTTGTTGGTACAAGATGGGTTCTAAAGAACAAGCTTGATGAGTTTGGAAATGTTGTGAGGAACAAGGCAAGACTTGTTGCTCAAGGTTACAGTCAGCAAGAAGGCATAGATTATGGTAAAACTTTTGCTCATGTTGCAAGGTTGGAAGCCATTAGAATCTTATGTGCTTTTGCATCATACAAAGATTTTAAGCTCTTTCAAATGGATGTGAAAAGTGCATTCTTGAATGGGTACATTGATGAGGAAGTCTATGTGTCTCAACCTCCTGGTTTTGAAGATCCTAAGTTTCCTGATCATGTGTACAAGCTGAAGAAAGCCTTGTATGGACTGAAACAAGCTCCCAGAGCTTGGTATGAGAGACTGACAAAGTGCCTTCTGTCTAAGGGATTTGTCATAGGCTGTGTTGATACAACTCTGTTCACTCTGAGAAAGAACAAAGATATCCTTTTAGCTCAGGTATATGTTGATGATATTATATTTGGTGCTACTAATGAATCTTTGTGCATGGAGTTCAGTGACCACATGAAGGCTGAGTTTGAAATGTCTATGATGGGAGAATTAACCTTCTTCTTAGGACTTCAGATCAAGCAAAGTAATGATGGTGTGTTTATCAATCAAGCAAAGTATACTAGAGAAGTGCTGAAGAAATTTGGCATGTCAGACTCTAATGCTATTGACATTCCCATGGATGTCAGGGAAGACTTTGATGATGAAGAAAAAGCTGGTAAACCTGTAGATATATAAACCTACAGAGGTATGATTGGTTCTCTTTTATATCTAACAGCCAGCAGGCCAGATATACATTTTGCTGTGTGCTTATGTGCTAGATATCAAGCTAAACCAAAGAAGATTCATGATGTTGTTGTCAAAAGAATTCTCAGATATCTTAAAGCCACTTCAGAAGCTGGTTTGTGGTATCCTTGTAGTACAAATTTTACTCATGTAGGATACACAGACTCTGACTATGGTAGAGATAAATTGAAGAGAGTCAGCACTTCTGGTGGTTGTCATTTTCTGGGGGAGTGCTTAGTCTTCTGGCATAGTAAGAAGCAAACCTATGTGGCTCTTTCAACTGCTGAAGCTGAGTATGTTGCTGCTGGAAGTTGTGTTTCTCAGATGCTCTGGATAAAGCAACAGATTGCTGACTATGGAATCACTCCTAGAAGAATTACAATCAACTGTGATAACAAAAGTGCTATTGACCTTTCAAAGAATCTCATTCAACATAGCAGGATGAAGCATGTTCATATTAGGCATCACTTTTTAAGAGATCATGTTCTGAAGAAAGATATTATTCTGACTTACTTACCCTCTAAAGACAATCTTGCTGATATGTTTACTAAGCCTCTAACTAGTACTCCTTTCAGAAGCTTGCGTGAAGGCATAGGTATGACTTATCCACTTCAGTAATTTATCTTTAATTATATTCTCTGTCTTAACTGCTAGCCGTTTAAGGTAGTTAAGTGTGATTAAGGATAATTATGGTGTTTTAATTTTTCGCTTAAGGTGTGCCTACATTAAATGTTATTACTGCGCTTTTTCTGGTGTTAACGGTAAAGTGATCCCTTTTTAACGGTGGTTATCCACTTTTTGAATTGGAATGGTTTACTTATTTTGGGTATAAATAGGGATTTCCATACTTAGCAATTTTTTCACTTAAGTTTTCATAGCAATTAGTATTCACAAGTTTTCTGCAATCTCTATTTCTTTCGGTCTACTCCAAAACCTAATTTCCTAAAATGGCCGTTGAACAAAATGCTCAAGTCACTATAACTCGTATCTTCGAGGCTAAAATCGAACTTAATCCCTCCAAGGTCTTTACCTCTAGGTTCTTAGATGAGCAATGCCTAACCACCCCTCCAATTTCTAAATGGCTAACCACACAATACTGGATCTCATTCGCTTCTTTGGATGAGGTTATCTTTCCAACCCAAGTCACTGAGTTCTACAAAAACATCTCCTTCCGTTCTGATGAAGTTGATGTGATTCACGTTGTGGTCTGTGGAGTTGATGCTAAGGTTTGCAGAACTTCACTTGCTACCATTTTGGGTACTGCTGATGAAGCGTTGATAATTGGGGAAGATGGGTCTGCTGAAGGTTTTGTTGATTCGAACTGGGGAAGGCCAGGTCTGAGTGCCAAAGAGACTTATGCTACTTGGTTGACTCAGCATCAGAGGTGGGCACATTATATCACAACTAATGTGTTCTTACCTAAGTCATGAGGAGTTAATTGTGTCTCCAACAGGGAGAGGGTTTTCATGTATGACATGATTGCTGAGAAGAAGATCAACCTGTCTGCAATGATCTTGAGAGAGATGAAGAGTGTGAAACCCAATGGAACCCTAGCCTATGGTTCCCTGCTGACCAGGGTTTTTGAGTCTGTTGGTGTTGAGATTCCAGCAGATGCCATTAGAAGCAGAAGCACTCCAATTGCTTATGGTCCTCTGACCAAGTTATCTTTTGGTCAGCTGCCAGCTAATAAAGCTGTGTCCTCTGCTCCTCTGGTGATCAAGGAAGTTCAGAAGAATGTTGTGAAGGATGCTCAGAAGGTTTCCAAGAAGGGAAAGGGTGATAAGGGAAAGAAGAAGACCAGCAGCACAGTTGTAATGATTGTTGATAAAAGTGTTGCTGAAGAACCTTTACCTAACTTAGTACTTAGTGCAAACTAAGATTAGTGTTGCCCCTTCTGGGAAGGTTTGTGCTGAGAAGCCTAGTGAGGCTGCTGATAAGTCTGCACAGGAGATAGAAGATGATTGCCTGGCAGAACTTGCCAGAGTTGCTGAGGCTGAAAAGATAAAAGCTGTGTTACAACAAGTTGAGATGAACAAGAAAGCTGAGGCTGATGTGGCAACTCATAATGAGCTTGATGAAGCTGAAGCTGCTGTGCGAGAAAATGTAGCAAAGGCTAAGGCCAATGCTGATGCTGAGACAGTTTTAGAGGATGCTGAGGAAGATGTTCCTCTATCAAGAAAAAAGATTTTCAGAACAAAGTCTTCTGCAGCAATGAGAAGGCCTATGAGAAGAAGGGATTTTGAATTGCCCTCTGATCCTATTCTTGAGGATGTTATCATAGAGGAAGATGAAGAAGTACGAGCCAAAATAGTGAGCGATGAGGAAGATGATCACATGGAGGTTGATGAAGAGAATCTCAGTGATGATGATGGTCCCATCGTTGAAAATTTATCTGAAGAATCATCTCCTGAGCATGAAGATCCAGAGAATGTGCTGGAAGGTGCCAGAGTTTTCGCTCAGAACGTTGATAATGAGCGTTTCATGGATGATGTCCTTCTTGGACAGGGCAGAAGTGCTGAGAGGAATAGAAATGCCTCTGAGGTGATTGACAGAATGGCATACTTATATGCTGAACCTCTGGTTTCTTATGATCCTAATGCCTCTGAGAATTTACAATTCTCAGTTCCTGAGGATGTTCCTCCTACTTCTCCTGAACAGGTTATTGAATCTCCTGAACATAACTCTCCTCCTCCTCCACCACATACTTTTGCATCTCCTTCTGTCACAAAAGTTGATGCTTCTGAAACTTCCATTCCTCCTACAACTTCAACCTCTGAGGTTGTAGATCCTAAAACTACTCTTCCTTCTGGATCCTATTCAGAAGTGAACTTTTCTACTTCTCCTATCTTTTCTGACTCCACTACAACATCTACTGCTCCCTCTCTAAATACTTCATCCACTTTTTCTTTTCCTTCTACCACTTCATCTTTTACCATACCTTCTACCCAAACAACTTCTTCTCCTTCCTTCTCTACTTCCATTCCTCCTCCTTCAACTTCTGGACAAGCACCTCTTGTGTCTGATCCTTTAACCTCTTACATTCCCACTTCTTCTTTTGCTGGTGTTTCTTCAAATTATGACTTTCTCATAAATTTGATGAATCAGCATGAGAATGAAACTTATTTTGGAGGTAGGGATTCATTGGGAGAAATCTTAATATCTCATGAGCTGATGCTACTCCTTCTGTTGAGGAGTTGAGAAGAATGAGTCAGGGTGGCTCTGATGATTTGTTTAGTAGGTTTGCTTCTATGGGTTAGAGGTATCCTACTGCTGATATGGTTACCCAAGCTGCTGTAATGCAAGAACTTTAGCAAGTGAAAGCTCAGAACTTGCAACTCATGTCAATGCTGCAGATGCAAGATCCCTCTGTGTATATTCACAACCTCTCTACACTTCATCTTGCTACTTATGATGAATTATTCAAGTTGAGACAGCTGGCTCTGACTTTGCCCACATTAGAGAATATTGCTCTTGCTTCTACCAAAAATGTCAACAACTCTCTAGAAATTCTGACAGAAGAAGTCAAGGAAGCAAATGAGACTTTTGAAGCTCAGGGTAATGTTATTCCTGCGAAGATTGATGACATGCAAAGCACTGCAAATCATATTTTGAGAGAAGTGAAATCTTCTGCTCAATGTGCATCATCTTCTGGAGCTGCTCGAATTGTTTATGACATCACTCCTGATCTCAATAATAGACTACAGAGTATTGAGGACACTTTGACTGCTCAGAACTCTCAGATTGGAGAACTTACTGAATTCTTGAAGGTTGACACTCAGGCTAAGAAACAAGAAAATATTCTTAATAATTGTTATAGGTTTGTTCGTGGACAGACTTATCTTCAGAATGAACACTTGACCACTGCTGTGTATGCCAACAACCAACTCATTATGATTCTTCTTGACGATGTTCATAGAGAGCGCCCTTTGTCTGGTTCTGCCTATGATAGAATGGTCTCCATTGATGCTGATTTCAGAAGAAGAATGGATATTATCAATTCTGTCTGACCTAATCCACATCAATACAATGCTGCTCTTGCTCAACAGCAAAAGCTTAAAGAAAAGGGTGTTTTGGGTCAGGTTTCTGGACAAACGGGGGAGAAGTCTGCTCAGCAGAGTGGTTCCAAAGAGAAGAGACAGAATGAGAATGTTGGTTTTGGTACAAATCCTCCTCAGAAGAAAGCCAAAATATAATCATCTTAGGAAGTAGAACTTAGGCTTCATAGTTATAGGTTCTGGGTTGGGTAGCATGTCTTAGGACTTATGTTATCTTTTACCTTCTTTGATGTTTTGCTCTTATGTGTTTGCTCTGATGGTTTATAAACTAGTTCTGACATTTTATCACATCTTGTCTCTGATCTTTTTATCTGCATTCTTATAAATATTACTGTTTATGTTTTAATTGTTTTTGCTCTGAATTTATCCCACTAAATCTAACAACTTGATCTTAAGCCTTTTCTTAAGTTAACACAGATTGTTGAAGTTCACCATTTATACTAAAATGGGGGAGTTTAAATCTTTCAGAGGCACTTGAAAACATAACAGTCAGGAAGTTACTCTTTAAACTCTGTGTTTATTTTAGTAACTTTACCTTCTGAACCACGGTTTCTCCATAACCAAAATGGGGGAGAATGATGAACCCTAAGTGTTTTGATTAAGTCCAAACGTTTCAGAAGATGTACTTAGATTTTTACTTTTATACTTTTCAATGTTGACTAACAATTTTTGTTAAGTATTGTATAAGTTTTCTCAGCAGGTGCTGAATGAAGAAACTCTGGATTGCCTAGAAGACTCAGAAGAGGAGAATTGCTGAAGACAGAAGATGAAGCTCAGAAGCTGGATGCTCCGCTCTTAAGACTTTCTGAAGACTGTTAAAGCTCGCCTCAGAAGTTTTGAAGCAACCAGAAGTATTCCATTTGATCAGAAGCTTAGACAAAAGGAATAAGGAACTCAGAAGCGCTAGTCACGGGTCTTGCTAAGCATTTGATGCTCTGACACTTGCATTTAATGCAAGGCACCAAAAGTTCTAAAAAGCTGTTTTGATGGAGCGCGCATGTCTACTACAAACAAAACCAACATTTCCTTGTCTACCCTTTGTTGATCCAAATGAAGCAAATTTCCAGTCAACCTTATCCTTGATTTCAAATCACTTACCGGATTAAGTTAAAGAACAAGGTTAACGGAATCAAAGTGTTTGAAGACCGTTTGAAGAAATGACAGATTAACGGCTACAACAAACTGATGTCATCAATTGAAGATTCAAATTCAAACAACAGTCATCTACAAAGCACTATAAATAGTAGTCAAGCTCCATTGCATCCATACACGCGATTATCGAGCTAAAATCTTAACGCACTGTTTTAACAAGCAAAACAGAGCAACTCATTTTCCATTCTCAATCTTTATTAGTTTTAGACTTTGTAATAGTGAAAGAGTGAAGAAAAACAAGTTCATAATAGGAATCTTGTAAACTGATATCGTTTGTGATATTCAGTCAGATTTGAGAGAAATCTAGTTAAGGTTTGAGTTGGGTGAGAATTCCAGAGGACATGACGTAAAAGTTCTGAATAGTGGATTTAAAATCTCTGGTGACTGCGATCACAGAGGACATGACGTAGTCACAAGACTTCTGTGGTGAACCTGGATAAATCGAACTGCTCATCAGGACCTCCTGAATCTCTTTCTCCCTTCCTTATATTTGTTATTTTGCTTATGTGTACTTGTTAGTGTTTAGTGCTGAAACAAATTTACTTTTTATATCATTGTCTTTGTTCAAAATACTGTCCAGAAGTTCTCTAACTCAGAGCTTCTGTTGCTGAAAGCAGTTAAACTGTGAGAAGGCAGAATTTCCCTCATAGGCTACTTCACTAAGCTTGCCTCTGACTCTGAGGAAATTTGACTCTGAAAAATTAAGTTTCTCTGGTGGAACAAATGTAGTATTCTGCTGAAACAACCGAGTATCCAATTTGGAACAAAAATAAAAAAAATAAAAATCGTCTATAAATAACAACAATGGATCTCAAAATGACCGTCTAATTAATACGAGTTCAGCGGTATAATTTTTTTTGAAAAATGAGTTCTGAATATGCGGGAAAATGCATTTTAAATAAAATAATAAAAAAAATTTCTCTCTCCAGATGTGACTGTTGGGCGATTTCCGCAAGTGTACGGAGTCACTCATGTAGTAATAAAAAGATCGAACCCACAGAGAAACGCTAATTACTCATTTACGTTCATTGTTTACTTTATTCGTTTTCTCGAGGTTTATAGTTAAAACGATAATCCTTATTGATTTGGTTGATAAGAACACAACTTACTGTACCATGCCACACTTACTTATACTTAAATTCACAAACTCACAAAGTTAAGGATTTACAAACTAATTCTTAAGCAAAGACAACAATTCATTTAAGCACGTAAACACAATATTGAATAAACTTGATATACTTAATCTAATCTCGATATAACTTATTCCGATCTCTCGATACATGCAAACAAGTTAACCACATATGAACATCAATTATATACTAACCGAACCTATTCGTATCAATATTATAACCGACTACAATCACACATGTAAAACTAGATTATAACCTAAGCAACCGAACCTATTCGTATCACAAGATTATAAGTTAATGATAAACACAAGTTATTATACTTAGCAACTATTCTTGATCCAAATTAATTACTTAGCATGCAAACTATCAATACAAGAACATAAGCATATGAAGAACATAAATCTCTTTATAAACTCAATATCATATTCATACAAGATGTAAACAGAAAATCAAAGTTGGACAGAACATAAACAAGTATAAGGAAACAGGGTTGTCAATCCTTTTTACTCTACTCGGAAGGGTTGTCAAGCCTCGGGGCGTTCTTGCTCGGATTTTCTTCGATGAACGGATGAACGAAGTTGATCTCTCGATCTAACTACAATGCTCAAGGAAAAGAATGAAATCATGATGTAATTCTTGTCAGGAATTACAGCGGGAACGTTTATGAAATGGGTGGATTTAGGTGTAAGCATAGCGGGAAATGTAAGCAAGTATTTAGCATTCTTTTTGTTAGATTTGTCAACCATCCGAATTTCAGACAAGGATGGTGTATTTATAGGCACCAAGAGGTGTGTTTCAAAGGGTTACAACCTTTAGGGAATGGTCGTGT
Organism: Euphorbia peplus; assembly: GCA_028411795.1. Lineage (NCBI taxonomy): Eukaryota > Viridiplantae > Streptophyta > Magnoliopsida > Malpighiales > Euphorbiaceae > Euphorbia > Euphorbia peplus. The sequence goes on from CP110840.1 coordinate 28,796,989, forward strand.
CTGTTGGGAAGGTGTACGACCTTTCGGAAGGGTTGTGTGGATAAGAACGACAAAGGAAATCCATTTCTGTGGATTCTGGAGAGTGGCGCGCCAGAGGCAGGTTTTGCCTCCATCGAGACAAGGCAAAATAAGTGACCAGCACGCTAGAGGCAATCCTTGCCTCTAGCGCGCGACCTGTAGGTTGCACGCTTCGAGTGATTTCTTGGATTTTCCAACTTAGCTTGCACGTAACTTCTTCGCATAGCCTTGCATGAACTTGTATGAACTCAAATGTCTTCTATTGCTCGTTTTTGGCTCGAACTAACATCAAATTGCTATGCTTTCATAGGATTAAGCTCAGGAGATCAAAACAAACACAAAGTAGTGAAATTGCCCCTATCCTAGATATTTCTAAGCTAAATGAGCTAAAACTATATGAAATGTTACGAAAATATATACGAAATACATAGCTAAATTAAGTACATTTTGGACTTAACAGTGACATCAGCGCTGACATCACCTCCTCTTCCCTTCAATAATGCCCTTCCATGTTTTTAAAATTTCAAAAATGCCACCACTTTTTAATTGTCTCACACTAAAAAAAGTCTCTCCATAATGATCTTGTCTCACCTGATTCTATCTCTTAAGTATAAACGGTTATCTATCTATAAATATACTTAAATCTACTAACAATTTGTTGATGTGTAATTCTAAGATAATTTGATGAATTTTTTTTTGTAATTTTCTTATTTTTTCTGTTATACACAAATTTTTTTATTTTCCTATTTTTTAGCCCAGAAAACTACGGCTCCAGTTCAATTTGTTAAGTTTTTGATCGTCTTTTCTCCTTCATTTTACAATTGTAACGTTTCATTAAATTCAGATTTTTCACTCTTTGGAAACTCTTTATCTCTTTCATCATAACATTTTCCTCATTTCTCTTCTATATATATATATATATATATATATATATAGGTGTAGGCTATGCTGACTTTGTTTTTGAGTTACTTTGTTTGTACTTTGCTTTATTCACCATTAGATCACTTTTCACCCCATAATCTAATGGTGGACAAAACAAAGTAATGATTACTTTATCAAAAATAAAGTGACCATAGAATTTCCCATATATATATATATATATATATATATATTTCTAAGTTAAATTTTCCATCTTTCACCACAAATTTTCGATCATTTTATAGCAATATATCCGGTACGAATTCCTTCCCCTTCAAATAATTTTTTTTTTTTAATTTTTCTAACATGTTTGTATTAGTAATTAAATATTAATGTTACTTCAAATGTGTAGAGTTCAAGCATAGCTTTTTGTTTGTTTTTTTTTTTTTCAGATGAAAACCAAATTGGTATAAAATAAAATACTACCAACGGTGTAAGCCTCAAATGCAATCTGAATTGGAAAATTTTTTCTCTTCTAAAAATCAGATTTTGTGGACATATATAAGCTAATTCTTCTCCTTGTCTTTTTTTTTCCTTCTTTTCGCATCTCAACTATCATTAATATTACTTGATACAATTTATGTACATTGTTTTTCAAAATGATGAGAAAAAATGAATTAGAAGAAATCAAATTACTCTATTTTATTTGTTCAATATATGTAAAAAGAAATCGTATTTGGTAGATGTTATTGTGATTTTTAGGCCAAAAGATTATTTTGTCAATTTATTTTTATTTTTTTGCAGTCATTAGTCGAGCATTTAGAATAAAATGATGGAGAAATTTTAAAATGCATATAAGAAAGAAATTCAACAGGTTCCAATATTTATTTATGAGAAAAACGTGGTTGATTAATACTTGGGTTTAGATATGTATAATTGATAGTTCCTTTAATCTACGAGTAAAAAATAATTTTTATGTTTATATTCAAGGTAATATGCATTATTTAGAAAAATATGAAAAAATTTATGAGAATTTTACATGATATAAAAATATCTAAAGGTGTAAATTTAAAGAGTCTCGTGCATCGCACGAGATTTCTACTAGTAATTTATAAAAGATAAAAAAACGTTTTATGGAAAGGAAGAAGAAAGAAAAAGGGATGAAAACCGCTTGTTTCCCTAATTAACCGACTATCTTGGGAAGAAAATCTGCTGATAAAAATCTGTTGTCTCAATTTGGTGTCTCATTTCATGTCCCCTTCCACACAAATTCAATTTTTTTTATTAAAATTAATTTTTTGTGTAGGCCTACTTACAAAAATTTAAAAAAAAATAAAAATTTGTGTAAAAGGGACATGGAAAGGGACACCAAGTTGGGACAGCAGATTTTATCCAAAATCTGTTGTCTCGATTAGTGTATCTCATTTTTTGTCTCTCATTCATTTTATGACATGTGTCAAATTAATCCTAATCATACTTAACCCAAATTGACTCCGTTAACTGCCATTAACTTTAGTTAAAAGTTCCAATTGAATAAAATTCACATCTGCTCACTAACAGCTTCCACTTCCATTCTTGAAAATCTCTATTCCAAATTCTTATATTTCAATCTCTGTTGGTTTCTCCTTTTTGTTTCAATGGAAGATGATGGCGAAAATTTAGATCTGGTTTGTGAATGGTAATGGGAAGGAGAGTAGAGCAAGAGTTAATGGCAGTTAATTAGGGTTAAGTATGATTAGGATTAATTTGACAAATGTCATAAAATGAATGGAAGACAAGAAATGGGATACATGGGACAGCAGATTTTCTTCCACTATCTTCACAAAAGCAAGATAGAAATATTAGATTTTGATAAAAACAACTATAATAAATTAATTTAATAATAGAACACAAGAAAAAACATGATTTAATTGTAAAATTAATTCCATACATGATGTTTTATGTAATTTCCACTAAACAATATACCTATCTATCTAAGAGAAGATAATGGTTCAGGTAAAGAGAAAGACCCTACAGAAAATTCAGCCTTTTGCAATAGTAGCCATGAAATTATTGTTTGTTTCAAAGGTAACCAAAATATGGTGATTTTGAGAGATTAACTTGTCGAAAATATACAACTCGCTTCTACTAAGGACGAGGGAAATAATCCGTTATGGGCAAAATGGATTACAACAAATTCAATTTTACATTTCATTAATCATCAAATATGAAACATCTACAATCTCCGACTTCGACTATGATACAAGAAGAAAAAATGTGGAAAAAGAAAATTGGATTTTCTTAAATCAACAAGCTTCACGTCAGTCCTTATGGCCGTTAGATAACTTCAACCTTGTTTTTCTGCATTTCCAAGGCTTGGATCTGGTAACAGTTTAGTTAGCAACATGCAACTGGGAAAAAACAATGCCCACCTCAACGAGAAAAAACTCTATTTCATCTGCACAATGTGGGAAATAGGCGAAAGCGTGCCTGTAGTTATCCTTAGACTTGAGTTAATACTCCCCAACATATATTTACAGAGCTCAGGAGTCATGAGGTCCTTGGACGATGAGAGTAATCCGCTGTTTACCACTGTCTGACCGAAAGCTATCTCCTTTCAGTCCAATCTGAATTTCAAAATCGCATCCACAGTAAATCTAGCTAGAACATCTATCTATACTAACTAGTATATGACTCAATGGTCCAGAAATTCAGTGAAAGCCCACTTACCTCAACAGAACTATCAGGTGGAAACCACCGTAACAGCACCCCGAGATGTGCCACAGCAGGAATTAGCTTGAACAGAAGAGGAGTCGTTACCTGCAAATATTTTGTGCAAGTAAAACAACACAGAAAATGAATTTAAAATTGCTTATGCAAAACTAGTAAACAATGAAATTTAGTCCTTTAGAAAGTCTAATCATTTGCACAATTTCAGCAGTTAAAAGTGACATTAACCAGACCAATGACTTAAAAACTCTTAACTCCTGAATTCGAAAACAGTTCATAAAAATCTTTAAAGAAACAACTTCTTCCTACTCAGGTTGCTTTGTGTTTTTCATCTCATCGAATAAGGCATATCCTGAAGGAGACTATATACATGCAATTCCAGCAGCATCATTATCTGCATTTCAACTTCCATTTCATACAAAAAGGATGACAATTACTTTGTAGGTCCATATTAAGACAGAAACATACCATGCAATGCAAATTCAATTGTTTCTAAATAACTCAGGTGCTAAACCAGGGTATGTCTCCCGCCAAATTAGTGATACATAATGTTATTAAATCGGTCTGCAATCAACCACCAGGAACAAAGAAGAACTATAAAAACTAAGAAATTAAGTAGAATTGTCTCCTTCATTTCCAGCGGAATTACACATTGCAAGTTGAGGGAGAAGCAAACATGAAATGCAGCAACCAAATTCTCCAAAAAAAAATTAACGTCACACGTCACATGTGATATACTTTTATTTGTTTGGGTTACAATGTGATATTGCTCTTTAGCATGAACGAAGAACACGATACCCTAATGTGACGCGGTGAAACCCAAAGCAACATAGATTAGAATACAGCAAAATTATACATATCAGAGTTCAATCAAAACAGTTTCCATACCAGACTAAGAGCTGTTGTCCCCAGAAGAAGTAGGTATACCTTCCCCTGAAAATGGTCAAAACATTAGCTCTACTGTAATTCAAAGTTTCAGCTTCCCCTAAAACAGTATCTTCAAAAATATCAGATTATAGACTACGGAAATCCGTACATTAATATACACAACAAACATGTTTGATATACTCAGCTTCTTATTACCCAAGGCAAGGAAGGGTTTTATCGTAACCTTTCATAAGGGATACGGAACAGTAGCACTGACCTCAACTAGATGGAGATTAGAAGCACGGCTGAGAAGAACAAAAGCAAACTCCCCTATTTGTGCCAGAGACATTCCAGCCTACAGCATTAATATGCAATGAGTCTTTTCTTTTTTCAAAAAGCAAAAAGAGAGAATGATGCATGTAAGCCATCAAACAAGATCTTACAAGAAGAGCAGTCTTGTTGTTATAACCAAAACCCTTAACAACTGTAGTGATTATAGTTGTCTTTACGATTATAACTAATATAACAGATGCTAGCAATATGTCCACATGGTTCCAGAGAAAATGAACATTGATAAGCATCCCAATGCTGGCTAGGAAGAGTGCAGCAAACAAGTTCCGGATAGGTTCTACCTGATCGGGGAATAGATGAAAGCATTAAACTCCACACGAGTAAAAACAAAAGATGAACAGGATCAATGGTTAAGCACTAGTAGAATTTATATTATATTCAATATTTCCACATGATATCATACTATTAGAATATTATGGGTACGTTACTCAAAAGAATTCAGCAGCCAAGGGGAGGCAGGAGGACCAGATTAAATATCATTCAGAGATTAATAAAGAAAAAGTCGGTGATACTCCTATGTTGGCACAAGTGTGGAAGGTTTATACTAGACAGTCCAAGGGTAGAGGGGGTAAAGAGGTCTGATATGGCATAACTAGTTAGACCTTAGGAGTAGCAAGTCAGTTATCCTTTTCTAAATTCATCACATTATCCATTAAATAAACTGATTAGCCTAAAACTGGCAGGGTTACTCCTTTACTGTATGATATAGAAACAAGAAATAACTCTGGTTTCCTTGGCTAGAATAAGAGTCTCCTAGGAATACAGCAAAGGTAAAATTTAGCAGTTAATATAAGCAGGACACTATTTTTTCTGCCACATTAGATTGCTATAAATTTAATGCAAGTGCCTCTCTATATCCTCGGAAAAACAAACATCTCACATTCATGTACAAGCACACACAAACAACAAAATGAACCGTACAAGAAGAAATAATCTATGATAAAGCAGTTCGATCACTGCTAACTTTCTATGTACATTGCACTTAATCAATTATGTACCTCTAAATAGCAATGAAAGATCAGCACCTCACCTGTTCTAGTGTATGCTGAGCGAGGTCTGTTGTAGATATCATCACTCCAGCAGCAAAAGATCCCAATTCTAAACTTAGGCCAAGTTTATCGCTACACTGAAATGATATTGAAATTAGATAAGAAAGCCACTTAAAATGGCAACTTGAAGAAAAATACAAGGATGCAAGCTTAGGATTTTTCTCAATAAACCTTTAATTCCATAATATACAAAAAACCCAAAGTAAATAGAATTTTCACTCAAAGCTGTTTAACAAAGATCTATAGGTGTAAGCTTCAAGCACTAGACTTTCCCATGTCCACACATTATGACATGAATATTTGGCAAATTCAATTGCAAAGCACAAAGCTAGCATTCACATAATAATTGTGTGTTTTTGGGTAGAGAGAAATTCAACATTTCAACACTTCCAAGTTTAATGTTTATTCTTAGTCAACTTTACATACTTCAGTGCACTCCCAGCATTTTGTCTCATATAGCTTTTAAAAGTCCAACAGTGGAATTGCAATTTATCAGTGCTCGAAGTACAACCAACAAAAGGATATGTTACTGTTTGTTCACTATTCCGCACAGAAGGTAGCTGCGAAGCACACAAATATTTGCATACAAAATTATGTAACAAATGTTCTTGCAAGAACTGAGGAGTGAAGAGAACAAACCCAAGCTATAAGTAAGCAGAAAGCTACGGACGCCAATTGGTAGAGCTCATTGGTCTGCAAATTTGAAATTATGGTCATACAAAAAAGTAAAATACCTCCACCAAGATATCTATTTCAAAACTCTTCAGAATTTAAAAAAAAAAAAAAACTCAATCTCTATATTAAATAGATGAGTACCTGTGATGAAAGGCTCATCATCAGTTTAAGCAACCAAGGAATGCAAGTTCGAGATAAAATTGACAAAACAGCCAAAAATGCAATCAATATTACCAACCTGATTAAAAAACATATATATAGTAGATTAGTATATTAATGAATACAATATTCAACAGAACTAGAAGGAAAACTGAAAAGATTGGTGTAATATCTTAGATCTATAGATCATAAATCATTGGAAAAGATGGTGCATTTATTAAAAACAAAATCAAAAAATAAGATCATGCTGTTGAAACATATTTTAATTATTAATTAGTACAGATTGTAGAAGGGAATGAAGGAAAAAGCAGACGTTGATTCTTTAAAGCTTCGGGCTCGATATTTCAATTGCACTCAAACGAGTAATAGAGAAACAACAGATCGGATCACACATTCGCTAATTCCAAGCAAATGCTGTGCAGCCCATAGGAAGAAAATCTTCCCTTAGTATTAATTTAGTTTATCTCAAAGTCCTTAACTTACAATTTAGCCATTGACATTACTCCTTGAAGTACACCAGAAGTCCCACCTAGAACTGGAAGCAAAGCAAACAGCAAACCAACAGCACAGTCCTGGTTGGGCAAACAGTCAATGATAATTCAGTGAAAAATTGAATCTATAAATTAATGACTTGATTATCAGAAAGTATTAATAAACTCTAACAAATTAGATTCAAGATGGAAGGATCAAGGATGAATGTTTTAAGGAAAAGAAAATAGATTTTATCACCTGCAGAATAAGGGTGCCAATGGTGACCTGTCCTTGAAGAGAATTAATAGAATTCTTTTCCATCAAAAACTTCAAAACCTGGAAAAGAAGGAAGCCTGTCAGTCATGACCAGTAAAAAGTTGAGCTCTGCACGATCCGTTTCCTAAGGATGCCTATGAGTAAATTCACATTAAAAGATATTTTTACCACAGCAGTTGAAGACATTGAAAGAAATGCACCAACAAACACACCCTCAGAAGGCTTACCGCCACATAACTGCAAATAGCAAACCGTAAAAAATCAGAAAGTTAAGATTGGAGGTGCAAATTTGACATACAGCTAGCATTATTCCAAATGGCTGGACACATCCAGTGTAGATGCTTTATAATACGAACTAAAAGCAAGGTTCAAAGCAAATAAGATACATATTATTTAAAACATAGTAATTGTGCAAATGCATACATCGAGACCACTTTACTATAATAGCAAGTTGCCACTAATCCAGCCAGGAAATTTTAGGAATTCGCAATTCTGAAGATTGATTTGCAGCAATATGTATTACAAGCACAGGTTTCATGAAGCAAAATCGATTCATTGAAAAATAAGCTTATCAATATAAAGTTTCTGGCCTGAATCAATCTTTATAATTAATGACAGACTCGATCTGTTTCTCGTGAATTGATTGAATATAACACTTGATTGAATATCACAAAATTACACATGAATATGGAGAATTTGGCAAAGAAAAAAAGGCAACACATTCTCAAAGATAATAGACCTACCACTGATGTAATTCCACATAGGAACATAAATAAGAAAATTTGAAGTAAACCTCCCAGAACAGCAACTGCTCGAACAACCCGAAGCTGAAAGAGAGGATGATAAACTGACTTATGTATTAAAAACAAATTAAATTATTCAAAAAGTAAGATCAAGAAAACAAAACTGACCTTTGTTGTTGAGAACTCCAGGCCCAATGCAAAAAGAAGAAAAATAACACCAAACTGAGCCACAGTCTCCACCTATAGACATGAATCATGAAAAAGAATGAAGGCAACATGTTAAGATTTCCAATGAAAGAAACTTATAATCTTATTTCCACAAAAATGTAGACTAGACAACTAGAAAAAGGATGAAAGAATAAACATCAAAAAGTGAAGACTAAGGAATTTTTGGCTACCATTATAACAGGGGAAAACACACTTGATTATTTCTCGATAATACAACTTGGCTTATTGCTCTCAAATATTTTACAGCACCTAAACAAATAAAACACACTCCATATTTCTGCCAACATCATGAAGTATGCATTAATGGTACCCTAAATAGCATAAGTTGAGCAGATAAAGTTGGACCTTTAAGAGTAAAAAGATTGTTACTCAAGGAAATCTTTCTAGACATGAAAAGAGAAAGCAATCATCATATCATATATTGCTCATAAAGTCAAATATTGGGGTAGTTTACTTGGCCAAAATGCTCAATATGATACTATAGGGTGAACACGGAATCGCCCAGAAAAGGTTTTTTAACAAAATCAACAGAATAGATTTAAATGCTTTCTAACAGACAAGCCACATACTTGCACCATTTCACTGACAAAGTTGAACCCCCCAGGCCCAATGACAGATCCTGCTAGCAAATATCCAGTAATAACCTGTAGATATTAAAATTACAAACTGTTCAAGACAAATAGAGTGCATACGTAATTAGAAAAAAAACAGCATGCCCAGACGTTGAATTATATCCTAGCATTGCAGTGTGTCATGAACTAAGCTTAGATCAAATATGATCAGACCGGTTGTCCAGCACAGGCAAACGCAATGCCACCACATGTTGCAGATACAATGACGACAACCAAATCTGATATCAATCTACAAAGCAATAAGTATATATATCCAGATTAGCTTACCAACCAAGTACATAATAAAGAGTTAAGTACAACAGTAAAGCAGTGTACCTCAAGTCTAGCTGCAGCACTGGATATTTTGATTTAAAATTTGATATAATAAAGACATTGTCCTGAAAAACATATATTTAAAATTTTCAATCATAGTAATATAATATTATCAAGACAGCAAACATGGTTTGAAAATATTATTACCTTTCTATCTATAAGTGTTGGGGTTTCCTCAGCTCCATTATCATTGTCCAAATTGAAAACACTATGGAGCTTAAAGGACCTACAGTGGAACTCACAACCAGAACATGTCAATCAATGTAATCACAGGAAAATTCAGTTTTAAGGAAGAAATCATGTAACAAATAAAAGTTGAAATTGTACTTTTCCTCTTTTGTGTCATTTTTCTTCGATTTAACTCTGGCGACAGTTTCCAGGACCGCCTGAGCAACCCAAAAGATACGAAGAATCTTCAGAAAACTTCAAAGCAAAATATGCACAAAATAAACCAATGAAGTGGGAGGGCAGGTGTAACAAATAAAAAGTCTTTTTCTGATTACGAATCTATATCAATTTAGTGTTTTAGCAAGAATATGCTATCTGAAAGACAACCATCAAGTCAGTATATCTCACAACAACAGAACCTAAGATGAGAAAATAAAGGGATTCTAATACAACAAATGTATGTAACAATAATAAACAGTTATAGAAAAATTCATTAGTTTGTTAACATGATATAAAGTATTAAGTGTTAAGAAAACCATAACATGTATAGCAATATATGTCATCACTAAGTAGACTAAATGCTCATCTTATCGCCAAAAAGTCTCAATCCAAGACATTGTTGCTTAAAGTTATAAAAAAAGAGGTAACTCTCAACCTGCTGTTCAGCTACACTGTTGTTGAAGCTCCCAGAATCAGTTGCTGCAAAATATAATGAGAGGGAAAATGGATGATGTTAGATAATGGAAAGGTGAAATGGCTCTGTGGTTTATGTTTTATGGAAACTAACAAATAGTGGAAACATAATAACAACAAAAAGGATTCCAAGCATTAATATCCAAAAAAAAAGAAAGAATGAATAAATTAATTTATAGTGAACTTTGCAGAGCTCAGTAAAAAAACACAAATAGTACTGTAGGGTCATTTAGAGCATAGGAAGCAATACTTTTGTATGAAAGAGGGCAGCATGCCACAGAAAAATAAATTCTAAGAAGAAATGCAGTACTTTGTTGTGAGTAGATGAATGAAATCAGCAAGATATAAGTATAAGGTCATTGTTCAAGCGTAACTCAAATGAATGCATTCTAACGAGCACTTTAGATCTTAACCCAGACGTAGTTAAAAAGCGAGTAACAGAGAACTGGGATCATATTTTCAAAAGGCAGCGCCTTTTCTCGCCTCAGGCTAAGCCGCCACTGCCTTCCTATCTAGACGGGTCGCCTTTTAACTCCACTTGAAGTCTGTCCAGGCATTTTAAGTCTCCCACACCGATGCCCATCGAAAAAAAAAAAGTCTCCCACACCGATCTCTCTGCTTTAAACCTCTCCTCCACGCTAAATCTAAGGATGAAACAGAAAAGTGGAAGATTTGATGATATTGATCTTGATGAGGATCGGAGGCATCTGTTGTCTGCTACTACTCTCAGTGTTTTTTGAACTTTCTGTTTGTCGCCTCACATGCAAAAGGCGATCGCCTTCCTCTCGCCCCTTATCGACTTGACTAGCAGGCAGGCATACTAGTTATAACTAAAGGCAGCATTCTAAAACAAAAAGACAGCAAATGGATGCCGAATGATTGAACGCAACTATAATCAACAGAATCTAATTAATCTTTCTTTTTTTTCTTGGTTTCCGAACACCACATTGGATGGCGACTGGATTACAGTATCAAGCTCCATTGGGACTCGAACTGTGGTCATTTCCTTAACTCAACCCACCATCTACCACTGAGGTACGAGTGATTGATTGACTGAGGTACGAGTGATTGATTGGTTAATTGTATTTTCCTCAAGTGTGGAAATTGATAACACATGTGATGTAATAATGAATGAAAAGGTTAAAAGAAGAAAAAGAAAACCCTAACCGTCGTTTTGTTCATTCTCAGGAAACTCTTTGGTGAGAGCGTCATCGATAATCTTAGCGAAAGTGCCATCTTTAGGGTTAGAAAGAGAGGCATTGGAAACAACAAGAGCAGTATCTGTATCGTTGATGAAGTCGGGCCGATCTGATTCACTGATTTGGATACCCTTTGAGAAGGAACCAAAGCAGACGACCAAAAGAAGAAGAAGAAGATGAAGAAATGATGAATTTGAAATCAACATTGGATTTGAAATTCCTGGAGTAGCACTGAGCTGACTATACAAACAAATTGTCAAGAAGAGGAGGAGCAAAGGTCAAAGAGTAGTCTATACTCATTCTTCAACATCACAACTCTCATATGCTATGCAATGTAAACAAAGATCTACACCATAAATAAAATACTCTAAATTATTATGCTTCTCCATTTCATTTGGGACATCAATAACTACTTGCTTATACTTTATCTAAAAAACTCATTTCAGTCTCTCAATTTCGAAACGATTTTTATTGAGTTACTCAACTATTAACAATTAACAAGGGAACATATTGAGTTCATTCGCGCCGACTTGAAACAAACTTGTTCGATACATGATTGTCGATTGTACAAAACATTGCCATATCACATAGTTTTTGTGCAAAAAGACAAAAATATCTTCATTAATGAGGAAGATGAAAGTAGATGAATGAGGGTAATTTGGTCATTTGCATCAAAAAATGTGACGTGACAGTATTTTGTACTGTCGGTGAATTATGTATCAAACGACTTTCTGCCAAATAAACACGGAAGGCTTAATATGTTCACTTTTTAATAAATGAAAAACTCAATATGTCGCCCCAAAAATTCAGGAACTTATGTAACTTTTATAAATAAGTTTTGGTCACTGTATATAGTTTATGCCTACGTTTTGTAAGAGAGGAGGAAAACAAAATGATTGGAATATTACCAAATTTTCTTCTAAACTTTCAGTCACAATTGAGAAAAAAAAAAACAAACTTATAATAATAACAATAATAATAAACTGTATAAAGAAATCGCATGAACTACCCCATTCGCATTCTCCTTAACATGAATAATTGAGCAATTTACAAGCTCGTTAACAAATAAACACAATCTCTAATAAAAATGGATAAGGATTATGACGAATGTTGTATGTGAGCCATTGAATGAAAATCGGTTTCTTTTTAATTGTTACTCCAACTTGTGTACTTAATCCAACTTAGTTCCCCACGAACTAAGATAAAATGTAGCATGGAAGATATAAATTGAAAGTGTTGTTATTGTTTGATACCATAAGAAATCATTTCGATTGAGTCTTCAATTAGTTTAAGAGGCTCCCACCGAACGACTAGCGAATAGCGATTTTTACTACAATGCTCATGTGTTTGCCAAAACTAGCATATATCCCCTGAATTTGTAATGCTCTACTTTTAGCAGAATCACATTATCCTATTCGATCATGGCATATTACATCCCGATTAAGATTTCTTTTTCTTGTGCCATCTGATTAGAGGAGTGAGTTCTTTAACCTTTGAGAGCTTAAGAAGGTTTACTTGAGCGAGGTTTCGCTTTGATTCCTCTAACTAACCAGTGACCATTTCCTATACAAAGTGATAATATGATTTGACATATATACAGACATGTTAATAGAATTGCGTATGATGGTGGTATAGGAAATACTAATAAGTGGAAAGATTTTATAAAGAAAATAAATAAGTTAATGAAGTTTAATCAAAAATATTGATGTAATTTTAGCGTAAACATCTAATTTCGAGGCACTTATACTTGAGTAATGTGCATCAAAAGGAAGAGTGAGATTGCGGCACAATTATTTTAGATATCAAATAGTTACTTCTCGCTTAATTAGGAAGTAAAAAGTTATTTTTAGTTATTTTGAAGAATTGCTACATTTTATAAATATTTCAGTTTTCAATTATCTTTTGAAGTTTAATTTGAATTCGTAATTTATTTTTTCAAAAAAGTTTCCATATTTTGTTAGAACGAAGCGTTGGATATCAAACCTCTTTATCGTTTCATGATGTGTCAATCACGTTGTATTATGCCACTTATAAATCATCTTTATCAAGGCAGCTTAAAATGCCTTCATTTTATATTTTAAAAGATAAATGTTATAATTTTAAAATTAATAAAAAAATTTATGACTGACAACTTTCTCTTAGAATGTTGTTTCCTATATTTTTTTCTCGAATATTTTTTCCTTTATTATTGTTTCCTAATGTACGTTTCCATTTTTTGCTACATTTATTCATTAAACTTCAATATTTTCTCTCTCTTCTTACCCTTTCCTTTTTGCGCCACCTCACTCTATTAATACCAGCGCCTAGGGTTTTGCATCTAACAACTACGCCGCCGCTCATGATGCCCCTTCACTCTCCCATTTCTCTCAATTCTTTGGCCCCAGCCATCAACTTCAGGTAATATTTATTTTCTTCATTGCAAAATTGTTGTAGTCGCTGATCAGTCTTATCTAGGTTTTCATAGCCATAAACTAATCATGAATTATAATTTTTGTGCCTATAGCTTTTAGATATTGGCTCTCCTTATTTTGCTTTAGTTATTCACTTCTTTTAGCATCGACAGATTTTTCAACATAAAATTTCATTTTAGTTTCGATAAGACCAATACTTCCTTCACAAGATTTAGGTTTGAAGTTGTAATGTTTAGAGAATAAAGGATTTACTGAATTAATATGTTGTATCGTAATCCAATTTCATTATTCTCGATGCGTATCAAATCAATTTAGTTTCGTGTTTCGATAATATTGTTTTCATATGCAGAATCTTTTCAGTTTCGTGTTTGGATGATTTTATTTTTGTTATTTCAGGACATTAATTTCGCAAATAATCATGGAAAAGAGTTTGATAACTCTTAATGCTAAGAGAGGTAGAAATGGTGGAAGGGAAGTTATCCACATACTGATTGAATATTCTTTTTGTCGTGTTTTTTCTCGTGAAGTCGGTTCCTGCTGGAAAAAGCATATTAGAAACATGTACTCATTAATGAAGAACAATTCAGTTTCTTGTTTGCTACTTCTAGATCCTGATTTGTATTATATCTGTTGTAGTCTTTTTTGTCTTTACTACTATTTTACGGAAGAGCTATTAACTCTTATTAACAAAGAGCTATTAACATCAAGTGAAAAGGTGTGGAAAAACACAGTAGAAAATTGAGGAATGATGACCTCCTGGTTAGAGCAAGAGCTTGATTCTCTCTAGGTTGGTGTGCGAAAATTCGGAGAGGGAAATTGGGAACCAATGCTCAAAGATACCTCTTTGTTTTTCTCGAAGCTTAAAACTGTGAAAGATTTGGCACAAAAATGGAAGATGGAGAATCTCAAAATCCTCAATTGTGCAACACCTCTTTTGATTTCTACTGATAGGAGGATGAACCCTGTGTCATCTTCTGAGCATCAGATGCTCTGAACTCGCGAAAGCCAGTGACACAGAACCTTCTTCTCGGTGGGATGATCAACATTATGAAGATAAAAGAAGACTTTGAAGCAAGTGTGGATGAGAAAAAATTCATCAAAATTGAAGACGATGTGTGATCGGAGGCTTGTAGACTGTTTGTTAGAAGCTTCCGATCACACATCGTCTTCAATTTTGTATTTCTGAAAAATGCAAAGGGTTGACTGTGACTGAGCTTAAATGGTAGAAAAAGTAGTAATAAACAAATAAAAATAATGATCAAAGTCAAAACTGTGATTTGGTAATTTTCATGTTTGCTCTTAGTTTTTCTTCCAATCTCATTTTGTAAGTGAACTGATATTATTAATGTTATTTTTATCTATTATTTTGAGTGTTTCTTAATTTACATTTCTATGCTATGATTGGCTTTTACATGTCGGTACATGAATCTGCATCTTATGGTTTTTCTCTAGTTTTTTCAGAATTTGGCTTTTGATGATGCTGCATGGTCAGTTTCATGAAATCAAAATTATCTTCTTAGGTTTATGACGATCAAGGTTTGAGTTTTAGGATTGATTTGTTGAATTGTATCTTTATATCTGAAGAGAATCTGTGAAGCACAAAACTCTAACATCTCAAAGTAAAAGAGAAGTTCAGTTTGGTACATTTTTGAGTTTCTAGTTGAAGGTAAGATGAAACTGGTACATTTAGAAAAGGCTGAAATTTTGTGTCTGAGATTGATAGGTCGAGATGAAAGGTTGCTTCTTGAACTGAAATTGCACATTCGCTTTGACTGTATCTGTAGTGTTTGGTTACCTTTTTGTACAGAGCTTTTGATTCACTGGTATCAATTAGGAGCTGTATGATTAACATAGCTTACTATTGAGTAACACGATCTAATAAATCATAGATGCAATTTAAAAAAATAAATTGAAATTATTAACATATGACATCCGAATTGTACGAGCGTCGTCAATTCACTCAAAATTTTAATTAAAAAAACAATCAAATAAAAAGTTAAAAAAAAAAACTCAAAACTTAAAACTACGGTAAACTTTTGGACTCCCTAACACAAAAAAGTCCTAAGAACTCCTAAAAAGAGAAACTCATTAACCAATATAATTAAGTAATAAAAATAGATATTCCATCATTCATTTTTCCAACTTACGCTTGATTTTTAAATTTTACCCACATTGAACTCATGATAACAAAGTACATTATCTAAAAATTTAATAAAAGCTCTAAAAATTAAAAGTCAAAGCCTTGATTACTAAAAAGTTTAGCCATATATTTTGATATTTGTTTTTTCAAAGAAGTTGGACCATCTATTTATCTACTAAACCTAAATTGAGTGTGTTCATTTCATTTTTGTTATATAAATCAAAATCATTTTAAACCTAATGGTTATTATAACTATTATTGATATTGATTAACCTTCTAATTTTTGTGGTCTTTACTTTTATTTATTTTTTTTGTTACATTTTTATGGTCTATATTTAGTTATGTTTCTCACGAATTTTTCACTCACAGTTTTTTTTTAAAAGGGAAAAGGAACTAGTAAGCCACTACCGAGCAAAAATTCAACAACCTAGGAGTAATATCACTCGGAATAACATCAAAAATAAAAGGACTAGCATGGAAACGAGATAACCGAGTAAAAGCATCGGCTAAACTATTAGCTAACCGTCGAACAAAACGAACCGAGAATCCGTTATTTAAACCGAGAAAAGCTTGATATTGAGAGATGAGGTCGCCAAATTCACTATCATCCGAGGTAGGCGAATTGATGGTCATCACCACCGATAAGGAATCCGATTCCACAATTACTTGCATATAACCCAACGACCGCAACCAAATAAACGCGTCCAGTATCGCCAAAGCTTCTCCCTCCTTAACCTCCAGCAACCCCTCTCGCTAATTAACCCTTGCCGAAAGGAAAGATCCAGAGGCATCGCATATCACTGGTGCAACCCCCGTCTTGTGAACAGCCCCGAAGAAAGCTGCATCCACGTTACAACAAACCAGGCCTTCCGGTGCACGATGCCACTGATTATAGTGAGCCGGAGATCCCTGCAACCTCGATGCCTTTTTCGCCAAAAGTCCTCACTTGAACCTATGAAAACAGAACCTCTAAACCCCGAGTGAAAATCTGTTGCGGATTCGAAACTACCGAGCTCCATAGTTTCTCATTTCTCGCCCGCCACAAACTCCACAAGGTCATTAAAAACTTCCCCGACACAGCTCTGGAATGGTTAGAAAATAATTTGGAAGAATAAAGAGTCAAAACCAACCACCTCCAAAATTAACGACTCAAGAAGAGACAAAAGACCCATTCCAAACCGCACGAACATAAGGACAATCAATAAACAAATGCCAGCGATCCTCAGCGGTATTATTACACATAACGCATATAGAACTGACATTCTCCATCCCACAAGAGCGAAGTTTAACACGAGTTGGAAGGCAATCTCTAGCCAAATGCCAACCAAAATAACGAACTTTTGGTGGAACCTCCATCTGCCACAACTTCCACCAATTTCCTTCACTTCTAAGGTGATCATTATTAGCAACAACTTCTGTCCCAATTTTGTACGCACTTTTCACTGAATACCGTCCATTCGGGGAAGCATCCCATACCCGAGAATCAGCTCTACCAACCCCTCGGATTAGAATTTTTAAAATAGCTCGACAGTCCCGCTCTTCAAAGATCTCATGAATCAATACAAAATCCCAATCCCAAGAATTTGGAATAAACAAATCCTCCACTCGCATATCCTCCAAGCCCGACACCATCGGACTAATGATGTGTTTACCATCTGCTTCTCGCAACTATGGGTCTTTCCAAACGTTGATCAGTTTTCCATCTCCAATTTTCCAGCGATAACCTTCCTTCAAAAGCAACTGGGAGCTCCAAACACTCTTTCAAATAAAACTAGGTGAGTGTCCAAGAGGAGCACTCAAGAAATTCGCTATGTTGTAGTATTTGGCTTTGTAAACACGACTAGTAAGAGAATTTGGATTAGATAGAAAATTCCATCCTTGCTTTCCCAACATTGCTAAATTGAAAGCTGTGAAATCACGAAAACTGAGACCACCAAAACACTTCGGGACACATAACCTCTCCGAAGACATCCAGTTAATCCCCCGTTTATCTTCCTTATCATTACTTTTCTACATCTTTTATATATTAATTTGAAAAAATTTATAAAGTTTCTACCCAAAAAGATAAAGATAATATAAAATATTTTACCTTTTCATGACTAAAGTGCATTATTATATCCTGTCAAAAGAAAAGTGCTTCATTATTTTACATAAAACAAATTTCAACATCAAATTTTTAGGTTATTAATTCAACTATTAAATTTAATTTACGATAAGATACCAAAATAAGCTTAACATTTTCTAAAGGGTTAATATATTCATAATCCCTCCAAGTTGTTCATAAATTGCATTTGACTCTCTCAACTTAGAGACATTACAACTAACTCTCTTAACTTGCATTCTATCAACATATAACCCCATGACGATGACGTGGAGCATACTCCACATACCATCTGACATGCTTTACGTCAATGTGAGAATGCTCCAAGTCAAAGTCAAGGGGTTATTTGTTAAGAAATAATGCGAGTCAAGGGAGATATTTGTTAAAAAATGCAAATTGAGTGGGTTACTTGTAACATCTTTAATTTGAGGGGTTAAATGCAGTTTATGGGCAATTTAAAGGGGCTACAGATGTATTCAGCCTTTTCTAAAAGTATCAATCTGAGATTAACGTATAAAATAGTACAAATTTAAGCTCAATGTTTTGAAAACAGTACCAATTGATGCTTAATGTTTACAAAATAGCATGGTTTTCATAACCGGATCGACTATTAAACCGGTAAAGATGTCGGTTCAATGAATCAGGGTCTTATTGGGGTTCCATCGAGGTCGAATCGAATCAATTTATTAACTGAAATATATATATATATATATATATATAATTTTTTTAATTTTATAACCTTTTAATGTTGATACATAATAAAATCTAACATTATATTAACAAAGTTAACAAATTTTGAAAAAAAAAGTTTGAGTTAATATTTGATAAATGGTTCATAATGGAGTGAGCACTGAGTTTTGGAATAATAAGTGGTGTGGGGAAACACCCCTCATTGTTTAGTGTATCCGTAATGTTTCTGCGCAAATTGGAGAAATCTTTCAATTCGGGATTTCTAGCTAGATGGAATTGGTCGAGTATTGCTGAGTTTCTTCTGACGGCAGCTTGCTTTCAACTTGCGTCAATTGTGGGTTTTCTCGATAATGAAGCGAGTGATTCTTGGTCATGGACAGCGCTGAAATCGGGTATGTATAATGTGGCGTCGATCGGGTTACAATTTGCAACGCTACGGTACTGAAACAAGGGCTAATGTCTCGGTTTAGAAGGACATACGGCAGCAGAATGTTCCGAAGTGAGTTCGTTGTTTCATTTAGCTTGTGTATCACAATTCTATTCTTTGCAACAACATCTTGGGGATAATGCTAATTGCATATAATGTGGTGAAGTTGAGTCTAAATTACATCTTTTTTGAGATTGTTGCAAGGCTAAACAAGTGTGGGAGATAGTTGCTTCTAACTTTGCTAAAGCTTTCTTCTTCTCTCTTTCTTTGAATGCTTGGATAGAGGAAAATTGAAGTGTCAATTTTGGTATTGAAAATATTGAATGGGGGATTATTTTTTGTTTGGGTCTTTGGTTTGTGGAGAAGTAGAAATGAAAGGGTGTTTAATGGGGGAGATGTGACGGATTTGAGTGTTGAGTTTCCTCTAACTCAGGCTCATGAGTGTTGTACGGTTTCTAAGTTAGTCTTGGGAGCTAGACCGAATGGTAGAGTGGAGAGATGGATCAAGTGGAAGCTGCCCGAGAATGGTTGGGTTAAAGTTAATACCGATAATGCGAGCAAGGTTAATCTGGGCTATCCTTCAGCTGGAGGTTTAGTTCGAAATAGTAGAGGAGAGTGGTTGGAGGGATTTACGGTGAACTTAGGCATTCGCACGCTTTTTCTTGCTGAATTGTGGGGACTTTACTCTAATATGTTGTTAGCTTGGGATAAAGGACATCATCATGTAATTGTTGAATTAGACTCAGTCTAGGTTCTTAGTTACATGAAAGGCAATGTGTGTATGCATCATCCGCTTGCTTGGCTTATCGATAGATGTCAGGAGCTTCGAGATAGAGATTGGGAGATCTTGTTCCTATATGTTTATTGTGAAGGAAACCGAGCGGCTGACTGGATGGCAAGTTTCACAGGTTCTTTTGTTTTGGGACATCACGAGTGCGGTGCGCCTCTTGCAGACCTCCACGAGATTTTTCTTGAAGATCATATTGGTCGATTAGAGAGAAGACTTGTTATTGTTTGATCTTTTCTTGCTTTTTTTTTTCTTTCTATTTGAGGTTTAGCCTTCCTGCTTCACCAAACAAATATTTGATAAACATTAAAATGTCCTAAAGTATATTCAGTTTATTAATAATTAACGGTTCAAATTCAAAGTTCAAAATTCATAAAATTAAAATGTATAATTTAATAATTTAACATGATAAAAGTTTAAATTCTACTACAATAAAACAAATCAACTCTCTAATTAGACTTCATCTTCAAATTAAGGCTTTTTAGATCTGTTATCACCTAATATTTCGTATGACACGTGGACCAATAGTCATTTAGCTTTTAAACACGTAGGGCGGTTAAACTATGTTGAATAGTCTTAATGTCCACATAGACGTGCGTTGAATAGTCAAAGTAAGGAGAATATCTCTCCTACAAAGAAAGTATTCCTCTTTAGGTCTCCTAATCCAATTAGGACAATACAAGCTAATTGGGATTATAATTCTAAGAGTAAAGAGGAGTAATTCAAGTTTAGTCCTAATACGACTAGGACTAAGATTCATGATCAAACAACTATAAATACATGGGACTTACTACAATCTAAGGTACATTATTCTAGACTCAATCTCTGAGTTATTAACTTTTCCGATCACAAGTTCCATACTGACTTTAGCATCGGAGAGGGGTCGCCGGTCAGCGGCCTCCTTTAGGCTAACGTTTTCTATCTTGCAGTTAACACAGCTTACGTGGAGTTCAAGTTACTATTTCTCGGTAACAAATTGGTGCGGTGAGCGTGGAATCTTTAAAAGATTCTATCAAAGAACATGGTGATCTTAGAAGAAAATCAGGCCACTAATGCTCAAGAAGAAGACATGGACCATGATGAAGACACAATGGCTCTAGACGAAGAAGTTGCTTTACACCGAATGTTCGAGTGGTCAGGAACTGTTGATCCAGAGCAAAGAAAATGGATGGACAGAGTCGCAGCCGAGGTGGCAGTTAGAACGGTTAATGACAGATCGACCATAGATCGTTTGCAACAACAATTAGAGGATTTGAGTAAGCGAATTCCCCCAGATCGACCACGAAGCGAAATTCGGGGTGTAAAACGATCTCGGAATTTGGAGCGTTCTCGAAGTTATACAGCATCTTCAGCTGGAAGAACTCGAACCGCGGATCGCGAAAAAACTCCAGTTCGAGGAAGATCTGTAGAACGATCTCCAACTCCTCCGAGGCGCAAACCTCGTATAAAGTCACAAGCAAGAAAAGTCTCACCAGGGATTGTAAGGAGACTGTCTTACGAGGATAGATCGGCGTCTTCGAGGAGCTCCTCGGGAAGTAGAGACCCTAAACATCGGAGGTCCCGAAGAGATAATTCTGAGGTTGAGGAACTTAAACGTAAACATAAAAGACTTGTCGATACGTTCGATAGAAGTTTAGCCGAAGGAATTGCTAAAGCTCTTAAGGAGCGAGATGAGGCTACGGGAACTAAGAATGTGGGGTCCAGAGAAGGGAGGAGACACAGGAGAAGAAATCGGAATCGGGATTATTCTGATGAAACTTTACGGGGCGAGGAAGGACCTATACAGGATAAAGACAGTCCACTCTGTGCTAAGATCCTGGCAGCTCCTTACCCGAACAATTTCAAGTATCCCAATTTTGATAAATACTGTGGAGATTCTGACCCTGTGATGCACGTCAAAAGTTTTGGAAGGGCGCTTCTTGCAAGTCCGGTTAACGAGGCACTTATGTGTAAATTATTTCCAACAACTTTGAAAGAAACGGCGGCACAATGGTATGATTGTCTCCCTACTGGTTCAATCAGGAGCTGGAATCAACTTTCAGAATCCTTTAAAGCACATTTTGTCACGGCCATACCAGAGAAGAAGACGGTCGATGATCTGATGAGAGTACGACGAGGAGAAAACGAGACCTTAGAATCGTATTTACACAATTTTAATAATGTGGCTCTGAAAGTTGAACCCTTGATTGTATCCTCTGCACGGAAGACACTGGCGAAGAATTGCCGAAATCGGGATCTTCAGATGAAACTTATGACTGAGCGACCGGATGATTTCCATGCCTTGATGACAATGGCGAAATCATTTGTGGTGTGGGATGAGCACCAAGATGATCCCACGAGGAGAGTAAAGGCAATCAAGTCCGAGGTGCAAGAAAGAGATCGGGGCAGTGGCCGGAGCTCGGATAGGTGGGAAAGGACTCGTGAGGTTCCAAGGAAGCCTTTTGATAAAAGAGACCGAATCCCATTGCCTGCCCCTCGTGCTCAGGTTCTTATGTGGGTTGAAGAACAAAAGGAGCAAATCAGATATCCACCCAAAGGTGGGAAGCCAAAGTTTAATGGCAAGTATTGTGCTTTCCACAAATTGCAGGGTCACGATACAGAAGATTGTGAACAGCTGGCAAAGGAGTTGGATAAATTGGCAGCTAAAGGAAAATTGAAAAACCTCTTCGAGAAATATAAAGATCAATTCCCAGATCGAGAGGGAGCAAAGACTCCTCGGGGTGTCATTAATATGATTATGGGAGGTTCTCCCGTTGACAGGAGCGTTAAAAGGAAACGGGACATCGCCGAGCGGGTACGAATTGAGGAGATTTCGAAAGTTTTTGATTTCGGGTCATTGAAGGGTCGTCCAAGTGATCCACATGATGATGCTTTGGTGATCGATATGCACGTAGAAGGTTTTACGGTTAGAAGAGCTTTGCTAGATACAAGAAGCTCAGTAAATATCATCACAAGAAAGGCTTTCGAGGCCCTCGGCTTGGAACAGGGACGTTTGACACCTTCCGTGTCACCTTTGATCGGTATAAGTGGACATCCCGTACTTCTGTTGGGAGAAACCCAGCTCGAGGTCGAAATAGGGAATACCACGAGCAAGTGGAGAACTATTACTGATTTTTTAGTGATTGACACACCAATCGCTTATAACTTGATAATTGGCAGGCCTTTGATTTCTGGTAGTCGGGGTGCCATATCCCTTTATTATTTAGCTTGGATGATCCCGACCGAACGAGGAATGGCAGTGGCACTTGGTAGTCAATCGGTTGCGAGGCATACTTATATGACCTCGTTGGAAATAGTCCCTCAAGAAAGTATTTTAGTTGAGGAAGTTAAGGAGCGTGGCGAACCAGTTGATGCAGTTGAAGCCGTAACCTTGGAAAAAGGAAAGGTAGTACAGGTTTCAGCAGAGTTGCAAGAGAATTCGAAGAAGATTGTTATCGCAGCGCTCGAGGAGAATAAAGATGTCTTTGCCTGGACATCGGCAGATATCGTAGGAGTTTCTCGTGAGGTCATGGAGCACACGCTAGACATTGACCCAGAATACACTCCTGTGAAACAGAAGAAGAGAAATCAAGGGGCGGAAAGGCAGCAGTTCATCAAGAGCGAGGTTGAAAAGCTGCTTGAGTTCGGGAGGATCAAGGAAGTTCATTACCCACAGTGGATTTCAAATGTGGTCTTAGTCAAGAAAGCAAATGGAAAATGGAGAATATGCGTCGATTTTTCCGATTTGAATAAAGCTTGCCCTAAGGATTTCTATCCGTTGCCATGTATAGACATGTTGGTAGACTCAACTGCCGGATACGAGGTATATTCTTTCCTCGATGCAAAGGAGGGTTTTCATCAAATCCCGTTGGCCGAGAAGGACATGGAAAAAACCAGTTTCATTACACCAGAGGGTACTTATTGTTATCAAGTAATGCCTTTTGGTCTAAAAAATGTTGGGGCGACCTATCAAAGGCTAGTCAACAAGATGTTCAAAGATCTCATTGGGAAGAATGTCGAGATCTATGTTGACGACATGATTGTGAAAAGCAAGAAGGTGGAAGAACATGCTAAGGACCTCGAGGTGGTTTTTAAGATTCTGAGGGAGTATAATTTGAGACTCAATCCTGAGAAGTGTACCTTCGGGATCAATTCTGGAAAAATTTTGGGTTTCATGATTTCTAAACGAGGCATCGAGGCAAACCCAGACAAAATCAAGGCTATTGTTGATCTCCAGCCACCAAAGAGTGTACGCGAGGTACAAGTCTTAAACGGTAAAATCAATGCTTTGGGTCGTTTTATCTCTTATTCCGCTAAGCGATGCATGCCCTTTTACAAAAGCCTTAAAGGAGTGAAGGACTTCGTGTGGACTGATGAGTGTCAAACCTCGTTCGAGGATCTCAAGAAATTTCTATCCTCTCCACCTCTTTTAAGTCAGCCTGTAAAAGGAGAAGATTTATATTTGTACATAAGCATGGGACAGGAGTGCATTGGTATGGTATTAATTCGCGAAGAAGATGGTGGAAAAGTTCAATATCCGGTTTATTATGTAAGCAGAGTGCTTCGAGGGGCAGAATCGAGATACCCAAAAATGGAGAAGTTGGCTTTCGGAGTGTATATTGTTGCTCAGAAGTTGAGACATTATTTCTTGAGTTATACCATCGTAGTTTGTACAGACACCCCACTCAGGAAGATTCTTTCACGACCTGAGGCCTCGGGGAGACTGACGGAATGGTCCATAAAACTCACGGAGTTTGATGTGAGGTTCGAGCCAAGGCCATCAAAAAAGGCTCAGGTCCTCGCTGACTTCTTGATCGAGGTCCTACCGGAAGAAGAAGCTGAGCAAGTATTAAATACTTGGGAAATCTTCGTAGATGGGAGTGCCAATAAGAGTCAATCTGGGATCGGGGTTTTTTGCAAAAGTCCAGATGGGTTGGTGTTCAGACACGCTGCGACCCTGGGCTTTGATTCCTCAAATAACGCTGCAGAATACGAGGCGATATTGCTCGGGCTGCGTTTGGTTAAAATTATCAGGGCAGACAAGGCAGTAATCAAAAGTGATTCAGGCCTAGCAACCAATCAGATAAGAAATTCTTGGGAGACCAAGCATGCTCGAATGAAAAAGTATCACGAGATGGTAAAGCGTACAATTGAGGAATGTGAGCTCGTGGGGTGTAAAGTTGAGATCGTACAAATCCTGCGGGAGGAAAACATGGAGGCTGATCACCTGGCAAAATTAGCTTCTAATCCTACTAACTTAAATTTGTGTCCTTGCGATGTGCAGATAATTCCATACGCAAGTATTGATGCCAAGGAAGTTTTTGCTCTCGATCGAGCCAACGAATGGTATTGGCCAATCTTTAAATATCTGTACGAGGGAAAGTTGCCGGAAGATAAGTCGCAACATCCGAAGATCGTGAGAAAGTCGAGTAGATACACAGTCGTCGATGGAAATTTATTTCGAAGATCGTATTCCCAACCATGGCTCAAAGCAGTTGGGATCGAGGAGGGAGCCAAGATTTTAGAGGAAATCCATGAAGGATCATGCGGGGCTCATGAGGGCTGGAATGTTCTGGCTCGAAAGGCGAGGTTGTTAGGTTATTATTGGCCTCAGATGAACAATGATGCTGCGGAGTTTGTAAAGAAATGTGCTGCGTGCCAAGCTCACGCTCCAGTTTTGAAAAGCCCGGCCTCGGGATTAGAAGGTATAAAAGTAGCATGGCCATTTGCGACCTGGGGAATTGATATCGTAGGACAGTTTCCGATGTCAACTAATCAAAGACAGTATGTTATCGTAGCAGTCGATCACTTTACAAAGTGGGTCGAGGCTGAAGCAGTGTCCTCGATAACGGCCCAACAGATTGTGAAATTTGTCAAGAATAGCATTGTATATCGTTTTGGGGTCCCCAATACGATAATCACAGACAATGGCAAACAGTTTGACAGTGTTCTATTTAGACACTTTTGCGAGAGAGAAGGGATCAAGCTAAGGTTTAGTTCTGTCTTCCACCCACAAACGAATGGAATGACCGAGAGAACTAATCGAACGATCATGGAAGGAATCAAAAGGCGCTTAACTCACTTCGAGAAGTTAACAAATTGGGTCGAGGAGCTGTATCATGTGTTGTGGTCGTATCGAACGACGCCAAAGACAGCTACTGGAGAAACCCCTTTTTCTTTAACTTATGGAATATAAGCCTTTATTCCGGTCGAGATTAAGGTACCAAGTACGAGGGTTCTCCATTATACTGAAGAATGGAATGAACTGAACTTACGAGACAAATTGGATGACCTCGAAGAAAAAAGAGAAATGGCGCTTGCACGGATTGAGGCGTATAAAGCTAGAACAAAGAGAATATATGATAAAAGCGTACGACTGAGACAATTTTTCAAAGGGGATTTTGTCCTTCGTAGTACAGCAGCATCGAGCTCGAGACAAGGCAAAGGTAAACTGGGAATTAAGTGGGAAGGACCATTTCGGATCATAGAATGCGTCGGAACACATACTTATCGTTTGCAGCATCTTGATGGCACTGAGGTTCCGAGGACTTGGAATGCAATCTCTCTCAGGAAATATTATTTTTAGCTTTTTTATTTTCTTTTACCTTTTATGTCATGTAACTCAGAATCCAACTTAGGAGTTATTATGAATAAAGGCCCACGAGGCATCGTTTTCATCTCAGACTTTTAATTCAGATATTACTTTGGAGTTATTTGCTTATGAAAAATGATCGGATCGTAAGAAATTCATTATAGAGAGTTTGTCTTATTTCGAAAGTTTTGTTCTAAGTATTCGACACTGGACAATTTGGTTATGTATTAAAATCAAGCTTATGCATGCTAGAAGGCTTCGATTAAAACCAAATCTAAGAACGTCGTGGTAAGAATCCACCCTACAAGAGTTAGCCCGACCAGAAAGCAAAGGGGGGGCTACTACGAGGGCTGCGAACAATCAAAGTTCAAATAAGAAAAATAACATAAGGATTTTCGGTAAAATTCGTGATACTTAGTATAACTTTAAATAAGTAAACTTGCACACAAGATACTAGACGTAATATATGTAAGAGGCAAGATAAGATAAAGTTTTGTCATTTCATTGAACGATGATTACAAAAAAGGGAAAAACTACTCATTAGGTTCAACTGCGGATATTGGATCAACAGGGATTCCTTCCTTGGGAGAATCAGGCTCGGGAAAGGAATCGTCGAGGACAGCATCTGCTTCTTCGTCGTCCTCGGGAGGATTCACATTCACGAAGAATTTGAGATCTTCCAAGGAGATGTCAGGGAACCTTTCTCTAATGGACTTAACGAAACGAGTTTTGAATCTGGACATACGCCAAATCTCGTTCTCCTCCATTTTTGCAATAGTTTCCTCGTGAGCAGCATCCTGGTCCTGTCTGGCTTTCTCGGAAGCCTCGAGTTGAGATCGAAGTTTTTGTGATACCTCCCTTCCTCGAGCTCTCCAGGTCGCCTGATCAATCTTTTCCAAGGCAAGTTGGGCTCGCGCCCCCTGATGAAGACCTGTCAATGCAAAGCAGGAGTCAAGCCACTGCGACTGAATCTCATCCTCGAGCTCCAGTACTCGTTGCTTCGAGGCCTCGAGGGCTTTGTTGAGTTGAATGCAATCGACCTTCAGTCTCTCACACTCAAAGGTTTTTTCCCTTCCGATGTGTTGAGCAGACTTAAGGATTTTTGTTTGGGCACTCAAAGCGTCTTCTGCCGTATCAAGTTTGTCGGAAACTACCGCCCACTTATGACGGTAGTCCTCAAGAGACGCAGATTTTTGGAGATAGCGGTAAGACATGATCTCCGTCGCAGCCATGGCCTGTACAAGCGAAGAAATCAAGATTGAGGAGCAGGTCGAAACAATTTAAGAACGATGTGAAGATTACAAGAAAGATCGTTACCTTAGCCTGTCTGACATGTACAAGTTTAGCCAACTCCTCATCAGTTAGCTTCTCGGCAAGTTTAACCTCCTCGAGAACGAGGCAGGCTTGAGCAACGTCCTCCGCAATCGCAGGGACGCTGAGAGAAACTTGAGGAAAGCGCTCTGCCCAGAACTGTTCAAGATCAAAAGGTTAGGACGATGAAATATCAAAATTTCAATGGCACAAGTAGAGAAACTTACGTTATAGAGTTTATATCTCTCATAGCCGTCCAACGAGGCCTCAGGTGGCACCCTGCCCTTGGCATTGGTCATCTCGGGACAGTTGGAATAAGGATGCCAGTTGGGATCCCAGGCCGATGGGTGAGGGGGTGAGCTCGTGCCCTCGATTTCTCGTACGCGTTTAGCCTGGGGACCTTCAGGATTTCCGGTCTCCATGGCATTTCCGTCCTCGGGAGTCGAGGTATCGACGGAAGGGGAAGGAGCTTTCCTTTTCGAACGAGTCTGCTTCGGAACCCCTTGGTCTTCGAGGCTTTGGAGTTTGAGGTCATTAGGAGCTGGGACCTCGGGATCTTTGGCCTCGGGATCGTCTTCCGATGAGAGGGTTTGGATTTCTACATAGAAATTTTGAAAAGTTAGAAGAAGAACAACGAGGTGCGAAAGTTTCACTAAAGAATTGATAAAGTTACCAGGACTCTCATCCTGTTGTTGAAGCTTGGGAACATGTGTTTCCTCGATTGGAGCAACCTCAGGCTCGCGCGCCTCGGTAATGACAATGTTGCCAATCGACGAAGCACGGACCTTCTTGGTCGTTGCGCGAGGACCTTTTGGGGGCACAATGACAGAGGGAGCTTGTTTTTCACCTTCTAGGGCCTTCAGTCGGGCAGCTGCAAGGCGTTGTTTGTAAGATAACTTAGGGGCCATGATAAAATGCCTGCAAATAACAAGTTCATAGTTAAAATCAGAAAAGCTTACAAGGATTTTTTGGAAGAGAAATTGGCTCCCCGAGATGAGCCCGATTAACCTCGGGAGCAGGAAAATAAAATATGGTTCCATTCTCTCCAACGGTGGCAATCGGCATGTTGCCTCGGTAACGAGTTAGGAAATTCTCGAGGGAGATGGGACTGGGAGGTTTGTATTTTTGGAGTTTCTTAAGGGAGCATTGTTCCTCCTCGTTGAGGATCACGTTCTTCGTGGGGTTTCTCCACGTACTCGGATCAGTAGGAAATTCGTTGAAATCGATCCTCCAGGGCCATCGCTCACGATGGATCTGGGTTGGTCCTGAAGACGGCAACCTTCGATGGCCACTGTGTGACGAAGGTTTGCCACCAACTAAGCCTTTGGGCTCGTGGACTTCTTTGAAAGAGACACATGGGTGTTTTAGAGCCTTGATGGGAGTTCTAAGATATTTGAAGAGGTTTCCAGTTAGCAAAACACCGAGATCCTGGCATACCCGTACGAGAGCGAGCATCTCGACCCACGAGTTGGGAACGATCTGCGCATGGCAAAGATTGAACTCGATAAGGATATCGTTCACCACCTCTGGGAAAGGAAACCTCATCCCATATTCAAGATGCCTCTCGAGAACGGCCACCTTGTGGATTTTTCCCTTAAACATCCTGTCTTCGGGAGTGGGGACCGCACAGTCAAAGTCCTTTAGACAGGGGAACTTTTTCTTCAACTCACGAAGTGCTTCAGACGTGTTAATCTTGGTCGCTTCGTGAGGAAGAGCTGTCCCCCAATGGCCCTGTTGCGGATGTGGGGCACGTACTGGCATTTGGATCGGAGGGTTAGGATTCCTAGGGTTTGTGCGTTGCGTGGTATTGGGGTTTGGATTTTGTGGTCTGGGTGGGGTTAGTTCTTCCTCGGACCAGTCCATAATAGTTTGGCGACGCCGGTGATTTAATTCTGGATCTGAGTTTTGGGAAGTTTCTCCCGAGGAGGTAGGATTTTGCGATGAAGAGGCCATTTCGGGTAACGAGATCGGAATGAAATAGAAAGATGATTATGGATTACTTACACTTCGCAGAAATCTGGAAAACAGGATTGCTGAAAGAATTATGAATTTTTGAAAGCGTAAAGAGATGGAGGATATTTATAGGCAAAATGGTATTTTGAATTACAAAGCCTTTTCGTATACTTGGAGGGAGTTTAAGTTTGAGACCACGCTTGAAGACAAGTGTGGAGTTTTGAGAGAGGCGTGCAAATTGGGTAGTTGGACTTGATGGTAAAGTTGTTGGGCCACAAACCATGTTTGTCTCTTGGGCCTGCAGTTTGGGCCGTATTAATTTTGGAGGATTTGAAAGGCATAAGTCCTAAAGGATCTTGTTTGTCCTTTTGGGGGGGCTTCTGTTATCACCTAATATTTCGTATGACACGTGGACCAATAGTCATTTAGCTTTTAAACACGTAGGGCGGTTAAACTATGTTGAATAGTCTTAATGTCCACATAGACGTGCGTTGAATAGTCAAAGTAAGGAGAATATCTCTCCTACAAAGAAAGTATTCCTCTTTAGGTCTCCTAATCCAATTAGGACAATACAAGCTAATTGGGATTATAATTCTAAGAGTAAAGAGGAGTAATTCAAGTTTAGTCCTAATACGACTAGGACTAAGATTCATGATCAAACAACTATAAATACATGGGACTTACTACAATCTAAGGTACATTATTCTAGACTCAATCTCTGAGTTTTTAACTTTTCCGATCACAAGTTCCATACCGACTTTAGCATCGGAGAGGGGTCGTCGGTCAGCGGCCTCCTTTAGGCTAACGTTTTCTATCTTGCAGTTAACACAGCTTACGTGGAGTTCAAGTTACTATTTCTCGGTAACAAGTTCCTTTTAAACTTTAGGGTTAATTTCATATAAGTGTCTTGTGGTTTCACGTTTTTGCAAAAAAAAGACTGTGATTTATCTTTGAGCAAATAAAGGACTGTGATTTGCGTTGTTTGTAGAATTAAGAAAATTGTTGATTTTGTTAGCATGAACGAGGACATTTTTTGCCCAAAAACTATTTCAAACCTTTAATCGGTTAAGTTAGGGTTAAAATCAATGGTTAGAAAAAAAATTTAACTTAAAAACATCCTTGTCTATGGCAGGGAAAATTGACTATTTCCTTAATTCTGCAAATAATACAACCCACAGTCATTTATTTGCTCAAAAACAAATCATAGTCTTTTATTTGTAAAAACATAAAACAATATATGACTTATATAAAATTAACCCTAAACTTTAAAATCTAAGACTAACGTATAAAATATAGTAGAAATTGAACTGCTCCATACCATAAAGAATATCAATAAATGATGTGAGGAACATCATATCAACACCTATTAAATTGGTGGATGCACTCAATTATGAACAATAATGAAACATGCCACAAGTTTTATCTTTATCCAAATCGAAATAAGTGGACAAGTAGAACTGTCCATGAGCCCATAATTTGGCCTGTTCAACATGTCCCTTGGACCGCATTTGAACAATATAATTTGGCTTTTAAACCCAACACAAGCCTATTCAAACCCATCTAGCATTTTTGCAAACTTCTAAATCTATAAAAATAGTCTGTCTCGGCCCGAACCGGCTTCTTAATATTATTATGTAGTAGATTTTTTTTTAAATATTATCAAGAAGATTTATTATTTACATATTAATATTTATTTTGAGATATAATCTTTTTGTTTATTTTTATCTATTAAAATTATATCCTTTTTAAATGCATTGAGCTTCAAATTTGATTTTTAAGTCCAAGTTTTACCCGATCCAAGCCCATCTAAACTGATGTGGGCTGAACTAGACTTAGGCCAAGAATTTATTTTCTGCAAAAACATGACGGACCCAGCTTAGCCCACTATAGACATGTACACCTGCCCTCTAGATGGTGATAATTTCGAATATGTCATTCGTACATATCTAGTAAATTGTGGGTAAGATTCGAACCATAACGGAGCGTTTGGTATAATTAGAGGTTGAGATGGAGCGAAGATTGAGATGGAGATAAGATTAACATTTTTGAGATGAGATGGGTGAGATTAATAAATCAGTAACTGCTGATTTAAAAAAATAAATAAATCAGTAGCTACTTGGATTAACCTACCAAACCCCCCTAATTCAGTTAATTTTAGCAACTGCATAGTGATAAAATAAAATTAAACTTAACTTAAATGGTTGAAAACCTCAAATCTCGACAAGAGATCTCAAACTCGATTTCATAATGTACATGTTTTAATTGGACAGAAATAAATCTGAAATAGCGTCATACAAATCTCGAGACAAGTAATCTGATCAACTGAAAAAAATATTGGGGACTAGGGGAGCCTAACTCAGTTTGCTTGGCCGGTAAATCTTTGGGTTGTACAACATTGTTTATTTCTTGCATGATCAAAGAAAAAGGCTTAATACATCCGTGCCCCTGAACTTATTAACATCCACCACTCCTTTTGTCGCCCCCATGTATTAAGCCAAGAAAAAAAGTCTGATATATCAATTCCATAAATGTTTTGCTTGCAAGTTATAGGTTAAAGTACAATAAATAAATATATATGCTGTTTGCTCGATTTACAAGTATAGTTCCATGGTATAAAAATTATATGATGTCAACTGCAACTTGTGTCTTTTAAGTTGTCCCAAATTGCTCGCTTCAAGAGTAAATAGTGTCATTATAACCATCTTTTATGGAATACCTAAATTTGTAAACTGCACAAACCACAAACTTTTGTTTCCAAAATTAGCAAAATTTTAAACCACGAGACTGCCTTTGTAATTTGGCAAAACCAAAAGACCACAAGACTGCCTTTGTAAATTGGCCAAACCACAAGATTTATTTTTGTAGTTTTCTCCAAGTCATAGGGGGTTGATCTTTATTCATCAATACAACAAAACTCCTACTCTACTGTACTATTTATGTCTCTCTGCAGATATAGTTTGGCTTCTGTTAACTAATTGCATATTACCAAATTTATCACAGACGTGCGGAAGTAGGTAGAGGGCGGATCGGCTCATTTCAGGCAGACCAATCCAAGAGAGTAATGATGGTAGTTTGCCCTTTTCATCTATACAAACACCAAACTAAGAACTAGAATAGTAATTATATTCACCTGGGACGACTAAAATTGATCAAGCCTTTTTTTGACAGGTTTAAAATTGAATCTGCAATAACTCTGGCACTGCTCTTCATATAACCACCTGAAGAAATGGAGAAGACAGATCATCTTATTAGGCATGAAATAAGATTTTAAACCCTGAAGAACGCATAAGCATTAAAGTAACTGAGGCACTATTCAGATATTCCTAACAAATCCTTTAAATCGCGGATTGCATAATATTTTTTCTTTGTGTATAACAAGAGAATTTGGGAAAAACATGCTATCTGTAACTGAAACAACATTATTACTTCAGGAGCCTGAAACATGAAGATCCAGTTGACAGCCCTATATAGTAAAGCATGAAAATCATATGTTTACTTTAAGACCAATCAAATTATCTCTCTGTACTTGACGGAGACCACAAAGACACCCATAAAAATAGATGAGAACAAACAGGAGGCTCATACAATTTTTTGAGATTTATACAGATGAATCAATTAAATATCATTCGAAAAATCACAGGGGAGAATCATAGAGAAACATCAAATGGAAGATTCTTAGAAAAATCACAGCACCTGAGGTCAGCATAACAAGAGGGGCATTCCTGTCACGAGCAAATTTAAAAACCTTCTCGTCTCTGGCGGTTATTCCTTCAGGACTAACCTGTATCAGACGAGCATTTTCATACTGTAGTTAGTTAAAATTACAGCCCATTGTTGATTATAGTAATCTTTATTCCGAGTCATGTTAGATAGTTAGAATACATTCCCTTGTGGGCATTAACTCATTTACATGATCAGAAAAAGACCATACATTTATATGGTTGTTCACAGCCTAGTCTCTTTGATATCCCCAACTAAGCTCACCCTCAATTAAGCAGTTAGCTAGATACACTAAAATAGACAATATAATTGCCCTAGCAGCTCTGCATCACCACTAACATAAAAGGTATTGTTCCAACAATAATTTCAAATGAATGTTGCTTATAGAAACGAACATAAAGGGGATAGTACCTTCAGCCTGCCTAAAGGATCTCCATCTAGGACATCAGTGCCAGCATTATAAACTACCAACTCAGGAACAAACATTTGCCCAGCAACCTAATATTCACATGAATAAAACATTAATTTTAGATGAAATTAATGTTAGAGAAGTAACTATGAAATGCATATAATTGTCAAATGTATCGGTTAAAAAAATTCAAATTACAAAAAAGAAGGGGTACAAAAGAGCTCCAGCAGCATTGCTAGTAACCAACTAGAACATGGCACAAGCAAACAACAATAACCAAAAAGCTACTGACACTAGCTGATTCACAGAAGTGAAGGGTGAAAAATATATAATTTTAGAAGCCGCAGGTCTTTCCAGCCCATTGTGCCTTGCAGGGAAACAAAGATACAAGTAGAACATGCAGCAGGTTAAAGGATTTGACAGGTAAAACTGGAAAAATAAATCATCAGACCTAGCATTTTCTAAACAAGGTTGATAATAAGGTATTAGAGAAGGTAACAGCTTACAAGACACAATAGTGCTTTCCTAATCAAACAATATTTTCTGGTCAAGGCCCATTCCAAAGCTTTTACTTGTTGAATGATAGGACAAGGCATGAAATAGAAGGAAAGAAAAACAAAAGTAGGAAGAAGATTTAACTGCTGACCTCGAGTGCCTCGTCTAATTTCTTCAAGTATTCATCTGTTTTGGTCCCGCTCTGTCCAATTGTAGAAGAGAAAGGCTTTACTATATGCGGACAACATCAAAAACTAGGATATATATGTTTCACAAGCAAAAGCTGAAGGCTTACAACTACTTCAACTTTCTGATCAATATATCTCCTAGCCTCATAATCCTGAAATAACACATGAATAGTAAACTGAGATATAATAACCACCAAACAGAAATCAACAAAATACAGTAACCTGATATATCAACTATGAAGTTTAAAATAAGCCTGAAAATACATATTTATATAGATCATGGATGAGAATTAGAATTTAACTTTGGGAATGTTGAACTTACAAATGGATAAATTCCACTGTTGTACATATCCAAAATATAGACTCTACCTTCAATTAAATGAATGTTGAAAGAAATCAGCCAAAGACGAAAAGATGTCAAATTAACCCAAGCACCAGAACAAACAATATTAACACCATACCGTCATCGGAAAAATCCATCTCATGGCCATTTCCTTGATGTGCATCCAAGTCAATTATCATTACGCTGTAAATTAAAGAAAGCTAAATGATCACTGATGCTTGTAAATTAACAAAATAAAGGCCTATATCTATTTCATCTGAACTGATCCAAACCTTGATATATTTAACTGCACAAATGCAAAATGTATGCAAAGTGAAATGTCTGCATAAGCACAAAACCCGCCTCCTTTCTCGCTGGAACAGTGATGAAATCCTCCGCCAACATTAATGGCCCATCCTCGCTCCTTTGCAAGTTTCGCGGCCAGGATGGTTCCTCCTACCTGTTGAGGAAAAAGGAAATAAAGAACGAACACATCTATCCTTACAATAAGAAAATGTAATGAATAGCATACAAATTATTACCGCACCTGTTTGCGAAATGGACGAAGGACTTTATGCTGCACTAGCCAATTTGGAACTAACGCAACAGGAGGAATCTGTTTTATGATTTTCGAGTTAGTACATGATATCAATGATCGAAACAGAAACTATATAATTCATAACGAAACTCAACTACTCAACAATACGTGCAGCAATAAACCAACGCAAGGCGAATGATGTCAAACCAAGGTACAATTTTTTCATAAAATTTGATTTTACTTTCCGAGCTACGAGGTCCAAATGCATATATATATGAAATATGTGCAAATGTGGCAGAAGAGATAGTATTCAACACAGACTAAGATAGTATGCATCACCTCAATTATGATGGCAACATTTCCACTGCTCTTTAGACTGTTCAAGTATGACTCTGAATGAACCTGTTGGAGATAGGCAAGAAATTTTGGTATATGTAGTAAACCTGATGAATTAATTAAATAAATTTCATCTTCCATAAATAAGCCATCAGAAACCAGTTGCTTCTGCATAACTTAATCCTGCATATTCTTGTCGTTCACAAAACTATTAACTATGACTATGCCATATTAAGTGGCTTTTAGATGACCATGATCTCCAACAATATACACACACGCCTTGAGGCAATGTCATTTTAAAAAGGTACAGAAATTAGAAAGTACCACAAGGAGATCCTCCTTTGAAGCTTCGAGAGGTTCAACAAAACTATGTTTGTCGAGCTCAGTATCCATGATAAGAAATCGGCAGACCCGACCCCATTTGGATGAATCAAATGGGTGCCTACATCAGCATTTGTTGATGAAGCAGCAGCTAATTACAGATTAACCAAACACAAAACCGGAAACTAAAAGTAAGTGAAGTGAAGCGAAATGAAGTCATACAGCTTCTCTATGCCGAGAAAGGCGATATCATAAGCTGGGGAGTAAATAAGCGGAACCTGTAATTAAAAATTGTAGCTCAGTACCATAATAGCATCCATCGATGAATTGATTGCTAAAGAAATAAGGTGTCATTTGATTCGCAGAATAGTCAAGCAATAGCAAGCAGGTATTCTTTGCCTATTCCTATTCTTATTCCTAACTTGGTTGGATTTTTCAAACACGTGATAGTTACTATTCCAAAAGAACAGATATTTCTAAAGAATAACTATTTTATCGAATCCTATTCTATTCCGTAAATCAAACAACGACTACCTTAAGAAGTAGAAATAGAATGAAACAACAGCTTAAGAAGTAGAAATAGTAACCTTAGAGGGAGGGACATCGAAGTAAAGGTTGGTTGAGAGGATACGGTTTCGACGGAGGGATGATGCAGAATCCACAGTAGATGACGAAGTCGACATCTTCAGATGACGGAAATACCGAATGGGAGAATGCGAGAGTTTTATGGTAGCGATTGTCAGCACCATCAAGCATTATCCTTATATTTAAGAAGCCAATCTAACTTATAGAGGTTACTAATCTGTAACATTCAACAAGTCATCTTCGCTCTCAAATTATATAATGGGTGACGTTAATATAGCAGAGTTCACTGTTGATTTTATTTTAGCAAAGCCCGAATAGAATTGGTTTCTATATTTTAAAAGACAATTTAACTTAGCAATGCGTGAATGATAAAAATTTTTTTAGCAATGCGTGATATTTAATGCACTATATACATTTCCCACGATCATCAACCTCCCAACTTGACGACTTACCCATCATTATTCATATTGTTTGTTTTCCCGCCGAGATACATACATGGATAGATGATTCACGTGCCTGGTTTAGATAATCAAGTTTGCTAAAATACAAAAAATCAAACTTTTTCTCTTTACATTTTGTTTGGAAGGAGGTTAATGGAGGTTAACGAGAGTAATGGAATGTAAACTTTCTAATTAACCTTGTTTGGGAGCTTTTTAAAAGTTTAAATGAAGGTTAATGAGAGTTAACATTTTACTTCAATTAACCTCGAAACCTTAACCTCCAAATCGGGGGTTAATGAGAGTAATGTAAACATTTTAACTAATTTACATCCATTAACCTCTTATTTAATTCCACCGACTCCCAAACAAGGTTAACATTTAACTTTCATTTCCGTCACTTCCCGTTCCGTTACTCTCATTAACCTCTTCTAACTCTCACCTCCATTAACCTCTCGACTCCCAAACAAAGGCTTAATGGATTTCACCTCCATTAACCTCTCGACTCCCAAACAAAGGCTTAATGGATTTCCAAACTTTTTCATTTCTATTTTCCATTCATTTTTTAATTAACATTCAATTTTATTGTTGAAAAGACATTTATTAAATAGAAAAAAAAACTTACTGATATAGGTTTGTTGTTGTATAATTCTTCTGTTACGGGGTTGCTTTATATGCTTAAACTGAACTGAATTCGATAAATTGCTTGAATTTGTTTAAGCTAATTTAAATTTAATAAAAGGTAATTTCTGAAAAAAAACTTTGTGTCTACAATTTTGTCAAAAATGTGTTTGTGTTTATTTTTTTGACAAAAAGAGATCATTGTTATTCAAAAAGCAGAAAAATTATTAATTGTGATGATGTGACAATGAGTTTTTTTTTATTATTATTTATCGATAAATTTCTTAAACATTCATGTGTTTACAACTTTAAAGTGTGAGAAATGAGTTTTTCATATCATAACTCATAAATTAAGATCAAAGTACCCTTGTGTTGTGTACAAATGAGTGGGATGACACTAGCAAGTGCACTAGACAAGTAATAAAGTGATAAGTTTATCGTCTCCACAGGGATAGAACAGTCTCAAGCTGGTCTCTTTTCAGAAATAGAACAGTCGGCTGGTTGTGCTTAATTGATTTGAGAATTTCTAAACTACTATAAACTAAATATAAGCTAATGGCAAGACTGATCATACAATTCTTAAATGGATTTAACCAATATAAAACGAGCAGGTGTAAAGCACAGCCAGAACTGATGGTAAACAAGCGCACAATTCCTTCATACAAATCAACCATGTTTATTATAGATCTAGGGTATCTTCACTATATTCACTCAAGTCAGATGGTCACATGTTCCCAAGATTCTTTATACTTATGTAAAATTAGTTTCCATTAGATTACACAAGCACAAGCATTAAGCACAAGAAACATCTTATAAATAAGAACCCCTAGCATACATACATCTTATCCTTATTGGTCCCGGTATAAAATATATATGTTCAATAGTTTATCTATTGCTTGATCCGAGTTGGTCCCTACAACATCAAACAACTGAGAATACAAGTTCGCGAGGCTTGCATATGAATCGAAATTCTATTGAACAATCAAACAGACATGACTTCATTCATAATAGGGAAAAGATATGCTTACAACCACCAGCCGGAAGGCTGGCTTTCCACCTTGAGTGACTACTCACTCATTGTCATGCTTAAAATCCAAAATAAGAAAAGTACGAACAGGCTGCTATCTGGTCTCAGAGAGACCCTACACTACTACTACTGAAACTGAAACTAAACTAAAAGGAAATGATTCTAAGGATGTTGAATGATAATCTGGAAGCAATACCCATGCAAGGGTATTTATACAAGAAAATGAAAGCAATAAACAAATAAAGATGCTCCTTGGAATCTGGCTGTTCTTGGGCAGGTTGTTCCAGCAGAAAAGGACAACTGCATAGTAAGACAAACCAACATGCAGAAAAGACAAAAGCACAAGAGGACAAAACTCCATTCTTCAAGGTCTTCTCTAATAGCTCCAAAGTTCTCTTTTTCTCTTCCCCAAACCACCAAAACCGAAGCCATGTGATCTCCAAAGGACATTTGACCAGATTTCTGAAGATTCCCTCCTTAATTCAAGCTGTTCTGACTCAATTGGGCACATGCAGACTATTCGAGCGCACAGGCTGAACTTGTGCACTAAAGAACAATCTCAGGCTGTTCGAAACACAATTTAAGCACAAAAACTCTATGAAAAACCCTTGATTTTATAGGCACAAATCACACTCAAGACCTTGGCACGTCATCACATTTAACACTGTTAGTGATTTTTCTGCTTTTTGGTTAACGGAGATAAACACAATTCTCATTTTATCATAAAAATGAATACAAACACTTTTTTGACAAAACAGATAAACATAGAAGTTTTTTCTGAAAATTACCTTTGATGAATTGTCTGAATATATTTGAACTGGACTGAATTTTGCTAAAATTAAGTTAAAATATAAAAATTTAATACATTCAATTTTTTAGAAAAGTATATGCCACCTCATAGTTTAATCTCACGTGTCAAAAGGTTACAATTCTTAACATATTTTGTATTCTTTATTTATTCCTTATTGTGTGTCATTAATTTCTTAAAGGTTAAAAACTTTTGGTTTTTCTCTATGCATAAACACCTTCAAATTATGTTAGTGATAAAATTTAATACATCGAGTTGATAGCATGCCCACATTTTACGAGAAATTTTAAAATAAATCTGGAGTACGGATGATGTGATACTTCGAACCAGTGTTCTAAAAATCGCTATGCGGCCGGGGCGCAGTCAGTGACCTAAACGATGAATCGGGGATGAATCGGGAATTAATCGGTTTTGTATTTTTTTATTTTTTAATTATTTTAAATAAATTATATAAATATTTTTTAGAAAAACATAAAAATTCATGTTAGAAAACAAAAATATTGACCAAACTACTTAAAAATAATAACTATTTTTGTCCAAAATGATAATAATAAATATACCAGAATGTCGACAAACATAAATATTTCGATGTTTATTACATTAATATTCTAAAAAAAACAATTACCAACAAATTAACATAACATATTTAGATGCTCTTATTCAACCATATCTTGTTCACCAAATTCATAATTTTCAATTTGCTGCTAGTTAAAATGTATGTGGTCCGAGTATTTTAGGGATTTTTGTTTATTTTGTTATTTTTAAAAATTAATTATTTAATTAAAATTGTATGGGCCATTTTTATTTGGGCCAAAAAATTTCTCATTGGGCTAATTTTTTCTGAATCGGTCAAAAATCAGTTCTAAATCGGTCATAAATCGATTGACCGATTTAAAACGACCTATTTACTAAAATCGGTACGGTATACTCGATTTTACCGATTAATCGCCGATGAATCGGTCAACTCGGACGATTTTTAGAACACTGCTTCGAACTAATAATTCGATGACAAGTCACAGTTATTTTTATAAACTTTTTTGCCTATTTAATTAATAACAGTATTAAACATATTGCGGAAGATACCGTTGTTTATTTGTTATAAGAATAAAACAGTTTTGGCTCGGTTAATTAAACTAGCAAATATAGAAGCATAGATAGTTGAAATATTTGCTGATAATTAAATGACAGTTAAGTAAAGGGATAGGGATATAAAAACTTAACACAGAGCGATTTATCCTGGTTCAGTCTTCTTGTGAGCCTAATCATGTCCCCAAGAGAACCTCTTAAAATTTTTAAATATGTGATTTCTTTACGGACAGAAACCAAGCCTGTGGAGACAGTTCTCACAATCCGATACATTGTATAGCAAATACCTCTCCCAGTATTTACTCTCTCAAACTTTCAAGTGTTTGAGTAACTCCCCCTCAATTTTTACCAAGCGCAACTGAGAAACTTTTCCACACTTTTCAAGGCTAAGTGTTAACATTTCCTAAGCTTACGGGTGCTTAAGAACCTATTACAATCTTCAAGGCTAACTGTAAACCTATTACACTTTTTCCAAAGCTGTAGTGATAAACCCCGATTAAGCACCACTGCTTAATCTTTACAAGAATATTTGTGAATGATTTAAATTAAAACATTCAACACTCAAATATTGCAATTGAAGAAAATAAGTAATTGAAGCTTTTGAACTATAACTCTTGATTGTATGCTTTAATCTTTTCTCAAATGAATTTCCTTAACTTCAAGTGCTTCCACTCTTCTCCTTTTATAATTGAAAAAGTATTCGTTTGGGCTCCATTTTTAAATTTGAATTTCAAGTAAATTGGAGGGATGAATTTTGTGGAGATATTTTGTTGTGGCAGATTGCTTAGCTTGCAATTGTACTTGTTTAATTTGATTGAAGAAAAGATTAATAAAAAAGAATGTAGGTAAGTAGCTTGGCTCTTGATATGTAGTAGAGGTTGTAATCAAAGATGTGGTTGTAAATCACTTTTTGATGGCCAAGTTTTGTCACATATTTATTTGCACAAAATATCCCATTTTCGTGTATGTATGTATGGAGATAATTCCATGCTTTTGATCATGTGTTTAGTGAAGATTAGGAACCATACATCATAAAGTGACTTTTCCATGTTATGAAAGGCATAAGAGACTTCTTTCATGAATTTCTTCAATTATCATAATCTGAGATCAAAAAGCATGTTGATGTACTTACATTATACACACATCATGGCATATATGCATGCTGGATAATTTTGTGAAGCATAGATTTGATCTTTGAAGGCATGCATATATAAAGCTTGAAAACTTAAGATTATCATGTATATTAATTCTTAAAATGGCATGACATGATTTTAATATTTAATCCTACACAAGAGTTTATGGAGTATTAAATACCTATATGTAAGATTGTTAAGCTTATATAAAAGGATGCATGAAACATACTTTTAATCATATGCTTATTCAATTAAATGGCATTTTAAGAGCAAGTTAAGAGATTAAATATGTATTATAATCATGTCAATTTCACATTTAATTATGGACATGCCATGGTATAAAAAACATATTTTGTTTCATCAAAGATGACATGCAATATATCCAATCTTACATATATATAAATCATGGAAAATATCATTTTAGTACATGCATCAAACAAACTGTTCTTTCGACGAACGCCTTAATTTCTCATTTTCATACAGTGAGTTCATCAAAAATAATCACGAGCATATACATGATTATTAAGAGCAATAGAGTAACATATATATCTTAAACCTAATTTTAGAGCTTCTGCTTTAGAGATATATTCGAAACTGTGTTTTTGACGAACTCCTTAATTTTTCATTTCGTCACAGTATATTTGTTTGAGACAAATACGAACTTTCTTGTGTTTTTACTCTTAATTACATCAACTTGGTATGTATATTCAATCATACATCATAAAATATGGAGGTGATGGTGTTAATTAAATTTATCATGAAATTAACCAAGCACCGTATTTTACCTCTGGATAAACACGATTTTAAGTACATGGATGTATGAGTGTTTTAACCATGATATCACTAAAGTTGATTTTGATTCAGAGAAAGGCTCAGGTGTGACAATGGGCTTATGGTGTGAAACCCATTTATGGTGTGACAAGAGAAAAAGGTGGGGGTAATTTTGTAATTGAACAGGGGAAGGTGGCAAACTTGTAATTAAGAGAAAAAGCCTTATGCGTGGAAAATGGAGGGAAGAAA
Organism: Euphorbia peplus; assembly: GCA_028411795.1. Lineage (NCBI taxonomy): Eukaryota > Viridiplantae > Streptophyta > Magnoliopsida > Malpighiales > Euphorbiaceae > Euphorbia > Euphorbia peplus. The sequence continues at coordinate 28,839,834 of CP110840.1, forward strand.
GAGGAGGTGATGTCAGCGCTGATGTCACCTCTGGAGAGAGAAAAAGTTTTAATTATTTTCTTTAAAATGCATTTTCCCGCTCTTCCCGAACTCATTTTTCAAAAAAAAATTATACCACTGAACTCGTATTAATTAGGCGGTCATTTTGAGACCCATTGTTGCTATTTATAAGCAATTTTTATTTTTTTTTATTTTTCTATGGTTGTTTCGAATTAATACTCGGTTGTTTCAAATTAATACTTTGTTGTTTCAAAATAATATTCTGTTGTTCCGAATGAAATACAATTAACACTTTGGATTGAATGGAGCTCTGTAATAAGTTGATAATGTTTGGTAAAAATTTGATGGTAAGAAAGTCCACAGCTTGTAGAAAACCAAACATTACAAGTTATACATGTAGGAAAATGTTTGTCTAAAATTGTATTTGAGTAAACAAGAGCAATTCAAAGAAACAAATTCAATTTAACTATTGGCATCACATGTTGATCATCATGCTACTGATCATCAAACTTCAACACCATCATAACATATAAAAGCAGCTCCACTATATGAATGAAGTCAATGAACACCCATATGCTATATTGTTTCAACAAAATACTCTGTTGTTTCAAATTAATACTCGGTTGTTCCGAAATAATAGTCGGTTGTTCCAATGAAATATTAACACTTTGGATTGAATGGAGCTCTGTACAATTAGCAATTAATTCATGACTAAACAATCAAACAAGCATCGTCAATTAATTCATCAGTTCACATTTTCAATTAATTCCAGTAGTAGCTAAAGTAAGAGTAAAAACAACATTAAACAATCTAAATATTGGAAGGCAAGATAGGTAAATGTAAATCACACTTCCAGTAAAATTACCTGTAGCTGTGAATAAACTTTTGACATGGCATCCTTTAATCTACTAACCTGCAATTGCCAAAAGAGTTAAAAGGAAGAAACGGGAATTATGACATGGCAGTAAGAAAATGTCAAGTAATTTAAATTATTCATGACAAAAGTTCTAAATCTAAACAATAAAGCTTAACCAGATGCTAAGTTAATTTAACTAATAGTCTAACAACTACTTCTTATCAAGACTTGAAATATTTCTCATCTCTTCAACATGGATCAGCGTTTATTTTGAGTGTTTTTCTTTACAATATTTTTCTAGTCCATATCTTCTTCTCTTTGATTTATTTCTTTTTATTCCGATTTAATTTCAGTAGTAGATCAGATAGACAGTATTTTGATCCTTTATCTTGGCCACAAATCAAGAGTTCACTGTATATATTTCAGATCATACAAATTCATGGAACATGCAAAATCATAACTGAGTTTACCTAATGTCAACAACTCTCTAAGAACATCATCAAGTATCTCATAGTACCATGAGAAGAACAACATTATACCTTTGCATAAAGATATGCTGTAGTGATTGCATATGAGGACTAGTAATGTCTCAACAGCTCCTCAATATACATCCAATGCTGAAGACGAGTTTCCTTATAAACATTAGATCACAAGAAACTAAAGCACAATGTAAATAACAAATGTGATAACTCCAACGACACAATTGCTTGATGGAGGTCCACTGCAGATAATATTGCTTCATTGCATAACAGAACCTTCAACTATTTCTCTCAAACACATATAGGAGGGACAACAATGAAAGGAGAGATATAAATCAAATGCGACTTACATTTAGCAATTCCTCCTTAATTTGGTTTGGCAAACTGTCCAAAACACTCTTCTTAGGATCCTTCCCAAGATGGTATTTTGAGCTTGAGATATAAAAGCAGCTCCACTATATGAATGAAGTCAATGAACACCCATATGCTATATTGTTTCAACAAAATACTCTATTGTTTCAAATTAATACTCGGTTATTCCGAAACAATAGTCGGTTGTTCCAATGAAATATTAACACTTTGGATTGAATGGAGCTCTGTACAATTAGCAATTAATTCATGACTAAACAATCAAACAAGCATCGTCAATTAATTCATCAGTTCACATTTTCAATTAATTCCAGTAGTAGCTATAGTAAGAGTAAAAACAACATTAAACAATCAAACAAAAAATCATCAATTAATTCATCACTTCACCGCACATAAATGCTTTATAAACCTCTGCTCATAACTTATCAATTGAAATCTCCAATGTGAATTCACAGGTCAAGTATAGAATTTCAAACCTTTGATAAGAGCTCAATTCTGCTCACTTTTAGAAGCATAAATGGTTACCGGGTTCAGCACTCAAAGAATCTTTTCAGGTTGAGATCGGTTTAGCCATTCCTCCATCCATCACATCTATCGCCGTTTTCAATCGGAAGTAAGAAGTGTCTAGTCTCTGCCCCAGAGAAAGCATCAAGCTAAGGATCGGGAGTCTGAAAAGCTAGACAGCTAAGACGGTGGCCGGAGGTGGCGGAGAAGGGAAGGTGTGGTGGTGGTTGGGAGGAAGAAGGAGGTTCGGATTCGGGCTTGCCGATGATAGAGGCGACGTTGGTGGACTATCGCCGATGAGAGTGTCTCTGATGAGGTCGGGAGGAGAACGGAGGCCGAAGGAGGAGAAAGAAAAACACAATCAAAATTGGAAAAGTTAACTTTACATACTTGATTAATTACACAATTGATACTTGTCACACAATAAAAACTTGTCTCACCATAAGGGGGGTGTCTCACCTGAACTTGACTCTATGCAAACATATGCAAACTTTAGAGTTCTCATGTTAATCCATATTCATATAATTCATGTATATAAGTTTCATGGCATAAATATCATTTCATCTCTTTTTATGATTAAACTTTACTTAATCATGACATAACAGATTATATCACATTTATTTGATCATGCTAAAATATAATTCATGGCATGCTAATTATATAAGAGACATTGTATATATGATATTTAAAAGCACATCATTTATCAAGCATATAAACTTAGTAATTTAGAGTCATATACTATATTGAGATATCTCTAGATATATTATGGAAACTATTTTCAGCAAGGTTTAGAGTATAAGAATATTATAGTATAAAGTAACCAAATTATTTTGTCACACTCGAGTCAAAATGATATAAAATCATATAAACAAGTTATCAAAATCAATGAGGTTGAAATAACATGGTAGACACCTCAATGGGAAGGATTTGCACCAAATGGTTCCAGAAGGTTCTTCTACAACCAGACCCCCTCAGTTTAATGGTGATAACTATTCATTCTGGAAAACTAGAATGATGAACTTTATCAAGGCTCAGAACATGAGTGCTTGGTTGGTTGTTACCAGATGAGACTTTATTCCCACCTGGGAAGAAGAAGGTCTAGGGAGAGTTCTTATACATCCTGAAAGATGGTCTGAAGATGATCTCAGAAAACTTCAAACTAATGCTTCAGCAATTAACATGATGCATGGTGCTTTAACTGCTACTGAATATAACAAAGTTTCCGGTTGTAAAACAGCTAAAGAAGTTTGGGACAAGCTAGAGATTACCTATGAAGGTACTGGCAAGGTCAAGCAGTCAAAGATCAACCAGTACATGATATGAGGCAATATGAGTTATTTGAGATGAATGACAAAGAAAGTATTTCTGAGAATGCCAGATTTACAAACATTGTCAATGATATGAAAAGGCTTGGAAAAGATATTCCTGAAGAAGAACAAGTGACAAAGGTTCTCAAAAGCTTACCTAGATATTGGCAAGATAAGAAGACAACCATTGAAGAAATTCAGGACATGATCTATTATGCTTATGATGAGCTAATTGGTTCCTTGATTACTCATGAAATGTCTGTAAAAAAACTATGACTTGAAAGATAAGTCAGAAGGAAAAAGAGGAGTAGTCCTGAAAGCTTAATCTTTAGAGGATGAAGAACTTGCCATGCTGATAAGGAAGTTTAAGAAAGCATTCCGGAAAGGAAGAGGTGCAAACTACAAGAAGCCATTCATGAGCTTTGATAAGAAGACTCCTGAATCAAGTGAGAAGTTCAAAAGAGATCCAAGCAAGCCTGTTGTTTGCTATGGATGTCAGCAATCAAGACACATTAAGCCTAATTGTCATGAGCTGAAGAAAGACAAGAAAAAGTTCAAGAAAGTCATGATGGCAGCTTGGTCTGATTTTGAAGGTACATCAGATGCTGAAGAAAAAGAGGAATAAACACATATATGTTTTATGGCCATTGATGAGCCAGCTACTGAAGTGTTGGACACATGAGATATTTTCGTAACTCTTGAAGCCACATATGACAATGAAGTAAACATATCTTCTGAACCATATATTCTAGTTCTCTCGAAGAACTTTATAGTATGTTCAAGTATTTGAAAAGGAAACTTGATAAAAGTGAGGCTGACAAATTTCTTAACTTTACACAAGTTCACTCGGACATGAAAATGTTGGAAGAAAAATTGTGTAAGCAGTTCAACACTCCTTCTGAAGGTCCTAAGGCCAAAGGTAAGGAAAAGCTGCCTCTAAGGTTTGATAAGCCTCAGAAGAAGAGGAAAACTTTCACTCACTCTCTTTTGAAAGAGATTTCATCTCCTTCTAAAGAAGGTAATTCTAAAAGCATGAATGTTGCTGAATAAGTTAAACCTCCTCAACAGAAGAAGAAGAAAGCTCCCAAGAAGATTAGGGAAAAAACCAAGTACCGTCCATTCTGCAACTTATGCAAGAATGATAGACATTGGTTAAAAGATTGCAAGTATCACATTATGAACATATTGCAATCTGAAAAATCTGAAAAAAGTTGTTGTGACTAAATCTAATTATGAAGGACCCTATAAGGATTGGATACCTGTCACTAATTGATAGTTTTGCAGGTGGCTTTGAGTGCAACTTCAATGTCAAAGTTGTGGTACATTGATAGTGGGTGCTCAAAGCATATGACAGGTGATGAAAAAGCATTCATCACATTGATCCTAAGAGAGGTGGAAAAGTCATCCTTGAAGATAATCAAAAGGGAAGGATTGTAGGTTCTGGATCCATTGGAACCAATCCACCAATTGAAGATGTCTCCCTAGTCAGGATCTAAAGTTCAACCTTTTGAGTGTTGCACAACTGTGTGATAAAGGAAGGGATATGGTATTCAGTACCTCTGGATGTCAAATAGTGGTCAGTAAGTCAAGGGAAGTTATTCTAACTGCTCCTATGATAGAAAAGGTTTTCATGCTGAATCTTACAAATCTTTGCAAAAACATATGCTTAGTATCTAAAGAGGATACCTCTTGGCTATGACATATGAGACTTGCTCATGTTAGCATGTACCTTCTGGCTATGGCATATGCGACTTGCTCATGTTAGTATTCAAAATAAAACACTTACAACCAAAGGTTCTTAAATAACCAAAGCTCTTGAAAGATATTCTTTAGTATTGATGTGGCCATGTTAGACTTGCTCATCTGCCTTTGAATCAAAATATGAATGCTATCATACAGGGTTTTTTTATCTTGTAAGGATAGCATTCATATGTGATCAATAAGTTATTGATGTGGTTTACTATGACCCTATATCTATTCGTGAATTGATAATTAGCTTATTGATTTAGACCCTAAGGATCGTGCAGCACGATAATCGAGATAAATTAATTAATACATGAATTATATTGATTAAACCCAAGAATATATAATCAGTTGATGAATTGATTATTAAGAATGGATTAATTAATTGTTATGTAACAAGTTAACTAATTTGGAATAGGCAAAATAATTAATCAGGTTAATTTAATTAAACGATTAATTATTTACGGGTAAATGTGTAAATTAATTTAACCTAACTGATGTCAATCAAATCAATTTAATCATGTGTGTTTAACTGATAAATTAAATTAATTATGGGTCAAATTAATAATTAACACAAAGTTAATTAGACTACACTATATAAATGAATTGTTCATTCACTAACTATGATCAAAAAAATCAACCCTAACCTCCCAAAAGCTCCATTCGGCCGAACCCTCTCTTGGGATTTTCTGTCGGATTCGTTCTTCATGTTCTTGGAATAAGTTGACCAGTAGCTGGTCTCGGTTCTTGCTCATGTCTGCACGTGAATTAGGAAGAGCAACATTTGAGGCTCTCGTCTATCCCAAAGGGATTCTAAGTAGGTTTCTTAAATCCTTAGTTTAAGGAATCACGTTAAATATTAATTCGATTGAGGTTTAAAGATTAAGATCAATATTGGATTCAAGAAAGATTGTATTCACCGTTTAAAATAATCTCGCTGCTTCCGTTGCACGACTTTGATCAATCTTTTTTGAACCTTACAATGGCGACAAATGTGGTAACATCGATCAAGTTTCAACATTGTTTGGACTTGATTAATGTTCTCTTTACTTGAAGTTGCAGTTTGAAGACACTACTAAGCACAAGAAAGGACAGAGAGATGGTTTGGTTAGGATTTGTTGAAAGATCGCTAAGGTGGAGATTGTAGAAATAAATGGCTCTTTGTAAATCCCACATCATAAGCTTTTGAAGTTCATGTGTTTTCTGCAATCCCATATTAGAAAGAAATGCTTTTTAGGAAGACTAAGTGTATAAATAGGGCATTGGGCTTAAGGTTTAAGTACACTAACAACCATGGCCGACTCTAAGGCTAGGCGGCATAGGCGGCCGCCTAGGGCCTCAGATTCAGAGGGGCCTCCGATTAGGAATGAAAGGTTCAATAGATGGAGAATAGAGAAAGATGATTAGTTGTTGTTTGGCGGCGAAAATGGATTCGTCTGTCAAAAATTAGATTAGATAAGAAGAAGAAGAAGAAGAAGAAGAAGAAGAAGAAGAAGAAGAAGGAGATGAAGATGAAGATGAGGAGTGTTGTCTTTTTACTTTTTAGTTTCTAAATTTTTAATTTATGAAATGAATGGTCAACTTTAATTTCCTTTAAATATAAGAGGCGTCGCCTAGGGTTTTTCCTTCAAAGATGAGAGGCGTCGCCTAGGGTTTTTCTTTGATTCTGCGGTGGAAAGATCTCCTTTCGGGATCACAATTTTCCGAGTAATGTTGTTAGTTCATAGAGATTTGAAAATAAGAAATTCTCCATATTGAGGAGCGTTACGATTAGGGTTTTATTGTGCTTTTTCATCGGGTTTCGGTCACTTTATCGCGATTTTCTGCTAGTCGTTCTTGTTCTAGACCTATTATGGCTATAGACTATTTGTTGAAGGATATTAATGAGGTGTGTGAGTTTGGAACGATTCTTGATCGCGATGCTCTGGTGGTTGCCCCGGTCCAACGATGGAGTATGTTTGATGCCAATAATGGTTCAGTTGTTTTTTATGCAGATCCATCGCTGGAAGACGCTTTGTCTTTTAGAGAAGCTTTGAGTTGGATCAAAATGTTTTTTCTGCAGATCTGATGCTGAAGGAAGGTTTGTCCTTCCGAGAAGTTTTGAGTTGGCTTAAAGATCATCGGTGGCAAAAGGTTCAAGTTGTTTCAAGTTTATTAGTTGTGGTTCAATCAATGGCCCGCCCGTTAGAGGTTTTTTCGCCTTGTAACGGCATAGTCAAAGATTGTTGGTTATTTGTTAACGAGCTTGTTATTTGCTCTATAACGTTTGTTAAACGCTCTGTTATTGGGGTAGCCCCTTATTTAGTTAGATGTTTTATTTTGCTTGAGATGAGTGATTTGTACCTTCTCAATTCTTATGTTCTGCCTTTTTGTCTGATCTTTAATTAATATATTTCTTTTTGGTTGTAAAAAAAAAATAAATATATGTTTACCTATATTTCATTATAAGCTTTTTTCAAAAAAAAAATTAAGAAATAATATCTAAAATTACAAAAATAATCTAGAACCATATTATAAATCTATAAATCTAAACTATTTTTGGTTTTCCATCCGGTTTTCGAACCACATTGAGCCGACTAATTTGAATTCGGGACGAGTCCAAGGATTATGGTATTTAAACCCATTCCAATCGTCGTTGTGGGGGATTGATCCGCAGACCTCCCTACCAAGCGCATCCTCATGCTACCACTACGCCAACCAACGATTGGTATAAATCTAAACTATTAAGACATGTAAATTCTTGAATAATTTTCATTTATAACAACATTCACCAATTTTCTTTTATGAAAATAATATTTGAGCCCAATTCTTTTAGAATTCTATAAGCTTTTTTTTCAATTACACATTTAATAGAGATCTTAAATATTAAAATTATTTTCCATTTTGTAGAAATAAAAACCATAGCAAATTTTAATAGAATGTCTAAGTATGTAAAGTGTTAAAGTCACCTATTTGCAAGTTATAAACCATGGATTAGTGTTCGTAAAAAGATCCACCGATATGACATTTTCTTGTAATTCATCCTAACAATTATAACTACGAAAAAATTCATCAATTATGAATGAATTGTTTAAAAAATTGAATATTTTTATTTAGTTTTTTTTTTCCGTGCCTAGGGCCTCCAAAATGCTGGAGCCGGGCCTGCCAACAACAATCCTCTTCTAACTTTTAAGGCTTAGTTGTTTTTCTCTTCATTTCTCTATTTGTAGTATTTTGCTCATTAGTGAAATATTAGTTTGGTAGTGTTCAGAAATGTAGGCTAAATTTACGGAACTTCATTAAATTTTGGTGTTCTTTCTCTTTGTTTTATGCTTTAGTTTTTAATTTGCTGGTTGTTTTTAAGTTGGCCGAACTTCGTCAATTTTGCTTGGAACTGCAGGTTTCATACCAGTCGGTTAGAATTCGATGTAAAAATTGTGATTCCCTAATTCACTTTTAAATTTATTTACTTTAATGTTTTGAACTTTTTAAAAAAAATTCATCCTTCGTTAATTTGATGGGTAAATTGCACCAACGATACCCAAACTATACCCATAAAGTGGTACCTAAACAAAATTTTGTCCCAAACTCAAACCTATACTATTAGTGACCTCCCAATAAAGTTCCTATTACCTGCTATAACCAGTCAACGTCGGTCAACGCAAGTTTGACCAACTTTTTATTGACACCATTAATTATTTATACCAAAATGACCAAAATGCCCATCTCTTCTTCTTCCTCCTCCTTTCTCCCTCACTCTCTCTTCCACCATTAGAGATCCCTGCTCCTTCTTCTTCTTCTCTCCTCCTTTTCTTTTTCTTTCTTCTTCTTTCTCCTTATTCTTCTCCCCACCTGTTCCAGATTCCGGACAATTCCAGCCCCGTCGAAATCTGGATCCAGCTTCCGGCAACGGTAGGAACCGGCCGGAATTTGGAAATCCAAATTCCGACGGGTCTGGTATCGCCTAAAACTGAAAAAATTCAGATTTTGGCCAGTGCCATAACTGACCGAAATCTGGATTTTTCTAGGTTCCAGCAGGTCCAGAATCGGCCATAATCTTGAATTTTCTAAATTCCAGCCAGTTCCAGAACCGGGAAGGGGAGAAGAAGAAAAGAAAGAGAAGGAGAGAAGAAAGAAAGAAAAAGGAGAGAAGAAGAAGAAGAAGAAGAAGAAATGAAAAGAAAAGAAAAAAGAAAAATAAAGAGAAAGAGAAAGAGGAGGAGAAAAGAATTACAGTGGAGAGAGGTGAGAGAAAATGAAGAGAGACATTGTGGTAGGGAGGAGGAAGAAGAATAGAGGTTAGTTTGGTAATTTTGTATAAAATGGTCAATAAGTCCCTCAAAAAATTGATCAAATTTACATTGACCGTCGTATTTGAATTTGGATGAGAGGTTACGAATAGTTTGAGTTTGAGTATGTGTCTTAGACAAAATTTTGTTTGAAGTGGATTTGGATGAGAGGTTACGAATAGTTTGAGTTTGAGTATGTGTCTTAGACAAAATTTTGTTTGAAGTGGATATACTTTGGATATATATATATTCTCAAATTTGATTATGTACATGAGGTTGCTAGATGAGCTAGAAAAATCAATCAATCATAACCTCGATTCACTATCACGTGGTCCCTTTTTTAATACAAAAAAAAAATCAATCATAACCTTCATCCTCTTCCTCAGAGGTCATGCTGCCATCGCCATGGACTTGTCGAACAATTCCTCAGTACGTCTTCTTCTCTTCTCTTTTCTCTTCCATTTCAAATCTTTTTCTCAAGTTGCATTTTGCAGATATCGAGCTCTTTGACCATTGGTGAGAAGATCTGCGCTGCTCTCTTTCCTTTCGTCGCCATTGTCGAGGTCTTGATTTACGCCGTCTCCAGGTGCTTCGAATATCGCCCACGCTTTAAGTTTAACGGCTACCACATCAGCGATCTAGGTCGTCTTGCCACTGAAACTCGATGTAATTAAATCTCCTTTTTCTTTTTATTTACTACTAATTTCAATCCCTAAACATACTTTATTCTATTGCATTTCCAGTCACTGTTAATGAGGTCGAGGCGCTTTTTGAGCTCTACAAGAAGCTTAGTAATTCTATTTTTACCGACGGATTGATCCACAAGGTACTAATAGTCCGGTCCCGAGTTTATTCCTATATTGAGGTTATTTTATTATCAGTATAAATTATCTTGGCTGGGTGGTGCGCCCAGACGTAGTCATTCACATTCAGCGGCGAACTGGTTAAACAATTCTTGTGTATTTTGTTTGTTTTTCGTTATCGTAATTGCATTAGATCCTAACAGTATTGTCCAGGGCGGGCCTTTTTGTTTCTTAACTGCCTAATTGTCAATCTTTTTCAATTTAGTTCTGATTTTGTTGACACTCGAAATTCTGATAACTGAAAACTGAACCATCTTGGTTCTGCTGAGCTGACCAGCACAAAGCATATAAAGCTCTTGTCTTGGAATTCAATTAGATTGTTTATGGAATTCAGTTATTGATGGTTTATCATTTGAAGCTCTGATTATTGGAATGTTACTTTGTTGTTGCCTTTTTGAAGGATTTTTTTTTTAAATTGGATTTTACTGTGGTTTTTACTTACGGTAAATTTGTGGTACCTTGTAGGAAGAACTTCAATTAGCACTATTTGAAACTCCTTATGGGGAGAATCTCTTCCTTGATCGGGTAATAAATTTGGAACTTTCATTCTCATTCTTGCATTATTTGAATTGATTTCATACTGTTATGGTCGTGGTATAGATGTGCAACAATTTTGAGCAGCGTTTACTGTTTGTGGTTGTCTGCTTCCCATAGTGATTTTTTTGATGGATTTATGCTGTTTCTAATGTATATATATTGAAAGACACTTGCAGCTTTTGCTTCAAAGTTTGATGAGAGAGATATTATTAAGCATGCATATAATGCTCACAATTTTTCACTGAACTATTATTATGTGCTATAATACAATGGAAATTTTATGAATTTCACTGACAGAAATTTAAACATGACCCTAATATTGGAAACTTTTTTTTCTTTTCCTGATTGTGGAATTAGATTCTAATAGATCACCTTGCATGACTTCTTTTTGTCCTACTTAAAAATAATTTAGACTACTAGACGAACAATGCAGCGAATTCAAAAGTTGTCTAACTACTATGCGTTTTCCATTTCTTTAAGGTTTTTGATCTGTTTGACGAAAAGAAAAATGGTGTAATTGAGTTTGAAGAGTTTATCCATGCACTGAATGTGTTCCATCCCTACACTCCTATGGAAGAAAAAATAGATTGTAAGATTTCACTGATTGGAATTTTTGTTTCATACAGTTAAAGTTGCCTCTGGGCATGTGTCACTTTTGTCCCTTTTATTCTCTGCAGTTGCGTTTCGGCTGTATGATTTGAGACAAACTGGCTTTATTGAGCGAGAAGAAGTGAGTATGCTGTTCTATTTTTTGTTTGTAAGTAGTTGTGATCATAAGCTAATGAGCATCCCAATTAAAGGTCTGGAAATTTAGTGATAGTTCATGTCAAGGCTGGTAGGTAATCTGTGTCTAACTATTTCAGGTTAGGCAAATGGTAATTGCTATTTTAACAGAATCTGATGTGAATTTACCAGATCAACTTCTTGATGACATAATAGACAAGGTAAGAAGTTCACGAATTCATTTTCTTCCCCGTTTTTATTTGGTTTTACTTGTGAAACATTTTGGTAATTCATACTTCCTTTCCAGACGTTTGAGGAAGCTGATATGGACAAGGATGGTAAGATTAATAAAGATGAATGGAAAGTCTTTGTGGTAAAACATCCATCTCTACTGAAGAATATGACTCTTCCTTATTTGAAGTAAGTGATGAATAATTTACTGTTACTTGGTTCTCTGCTGCTAATTTCAACACTAAACTAATGTGATTGCAAAATTATCATCCAGGGATGTAACGACTGTATTTCCGAGTTTTGTTTTTAACACTGCGGTTGAGGACTGAATCTCAAGCTGCAAAGTGTTTTCAAACTTTTCCTTGAGGACATACTGCTTTGTTTTGCTTGAAGACCGTAACCATGCAAGAAAATTAATGCATGATTCGGGCCGCTTTTTGCAGTATCGAGACAATCATCAGAACATTGCTCTGATTGATATATGGCAGTTAAGTTGCGGAGCATTCTTTTATCTGATTGTGTTATGTACATAACAGAAAATAGTTTCCTACTCGACCTTTTTGGGACTGAAACGTTTGTTTATTGATAGGCATTGTAAATATTGTTTCTATCTTAAAGTATGAGCTGCTGTTCAGATGAGTTAATTTTCTTTGATTTGTCTAATTTCTGTCGTCTATTTTCTTTTGTTTACTACATTTACTTGTTTAAAAAAATATAAAAAATTTGTGCGTAAAAGGAACTATCATCTTCATGGTCTGTGTAGACTGGTAGGTATAGGGTAGCTTATCAAATTTAATTGTTTTCATCCATCATTATAATAGCATTACAATTCATAATGATATGACAAGAGTATGTCACATTTTATCTAATGTCATATGTGATGGCGGAATTAAAATATGGATAATAGATAATAATATTTTAGATAAACATTCTTTTTTTTAATACAAAACGTGTTAATGCTATTATAATTAAACATAACATGAATAATCTTTGATTAATAGCTGTAAGTCATTATCACAACAAGATGCCATGGATTGCATAGTCAGCTAATGGTCATTATTTCAGGGATAACATTGTGCACAAACATCTTTTGAGGCACTTCACCCACCTAATGTTGGTGCATTAGCTCTTAACCTTCTATTATCAATATAGTCTAAACAAATATATATTTTTGTTTTTTTTTCTTAGAACTATTATAATGCAATTACTAAACAACAATTGGTTTTCCTATTTAACCCATAACTGTTTTTCCAACAACACTTTTTTTTGCGATAAATGTTTCTTCATACTACAATATCAAACTGGTCATATATCTTGTCATTTCCAATGGTATTCATACAACAACACATTACCTAAGTATTATGAGACAATTCGTATCAAATTTTCAATGGTTTCAACTTTCATTGTTTACAAAATTAAGAAAACTGTCGATTTTGTTAACGTGAACAAAGATAATTTTTGTCTAAATATTTTTAAAATTTTTTTAACCGATTAAATTAGGGTTAAACTTAAAAGTCCACAATTCTTTTGAACAAAAAAATATTCTAATTTAGATGGAACATTTAGCAAATTGAAGTTAAGGAGAAGCCCCGCCCCGTTTGGAGTTGGAGAATGGGCCTTATGAAGCAGAGAGAGAGATGGAAAGTGCATTTTGGGTAAAGGAAAGGCATATCTTCCTCCTCAGAACAAAACCAGCTTAAATTTTCTAATTACGGTGGCCGAGCTACTGCCTTCCTGCAGTGCGGTTGGGGTAATCCTTCGGAATTTTCAATTCCTTTCGAAAGCATTAACCCTTTATTTTGGTGCCATAATAATCGTCCTTTATGATAAAATAAATGTTATAGTTTTTTGTAGTGGTGGGGAGACGAATGGTGAGTTGTGCAATGGCGGACAAAGCAAGCAGAGGTTTGGTGATTATGGGGGATGGTATGGCAGCTCTCGTAGATCCATCATCATCATCATCATCATCATCATCTCATATCCACTCTCTCGTATCCAAAGCTTCTTGTGGCTTTTTAAGCCTCCCTAATGCCCCTCCATCAGGTACTTTCTTTATCCTAAAATTGGTTCATTCTATATCAACATTCAGAGCTTTCTAATTCATTTTTTCTGGTTTATTCATCAATTTGATTATGCTAAATGTCCCTCATTGCTTGCTAACTTGGGAAGCTTAAATATAGCAACCAATTCTATCCCCGAAGGTGCCTTTTGGGTTAGTTAGATCACAGCATGGTTGAGCAATATGGGAGCCCTCTATATTGGCGTCACCCATCAATTGAATTGGCCGTGAGGGGGCCAACCCCAAAAGGCACCTTAACGGGATAGGATTGCTTGCTATATTCAGGGGCGGAACCAGGGGGTGCTAACGGGAGCTGGAGCACCCCCTGGCCGCCGGAAAACTAACAAAATAAATAAAAAATTATTGATAGTAAAACTGCAGCACCCTGCTGTTTCCACGAAGAAGATGAAGCTGCTAGGTTAATTTTGTGTTTTGCCAATCACTAATGGAAATGAAACGACGTCGCTTTGGTACTTGATATGGCAAAATACAAAATTAACCAATCCAGCAGTTGAGAATACCTACTAAAACCCACATTATCTTTGTTTTTTGCATTCTCATCCATTCATCATTCTCTTCTTCTATTTTCTAGTGCCCTTCTCTCTTTCCCCCCTTCAATTTCTTTTTCATTATGGCCACCATGTTTTAATTTGTCTTCGAATATGCTTTTCTTTTAATTTCATTCACTCTCTATGTGCCATTTTAACAAACAAGTTGGATGCATTTTGACTATCAACAAGGAAAAAATGATTGGAGAATGTTTCCTTGAAATCATGTTTCTTGCATTGATTTTGGTATTTAAATTTCAAACTTGCTTGTAACTTGCAGTTGTTCAAAGATGTACAACATTCCTTGCTTAAATGACAAAAAGATAAATATTCCATGAAAAAATATTTTAGCTCCCAAGTTAGCAACGTTGAACAATTTAACTGATTTCGAATACACAATCCAATCCCCAATTATTGTTTTGGTGTTTCCCTAATTCTGCGTCTATTGTGTTGTATGTGCTAAATTCTTGTAGTTGTTTATGTAGTGGTTTATGGTTATGCGTACTTACTCTGATTCAGATTTCAGAAAGCGAGGATGAGAGGATCGTGAGAGAATTTGCTCATCTTTTGGATGCATCTGAAGCATTTCAAGATGTGGTATGCTATGCTCTCTTTTTTTGTTTTCTATTTGGAAATTAAGTAATTCCATTTTGTTTTGCAATATATGCTTTAGTGATTATTTGTTTTCTTCATCTTGTTAAGATCTCAGACAGGAGTAGCTCGATGGCAACCGTATCACAGAGGTATTGGAATTTCGTATGTTTCATTTTCTTTCTTCCTCGGTGCTTGAAGATTCTACTTTAAGAGCTGCATTTAGATAACTCTGATTGAACTGTTCCAGTATCTCTCTTCAGGTTCATGGGGCTGAAGGCTGCTATTGTTACCAACAATCCGTCTTTGAAATCTTTTGGGGGCAAACTAGGCTTCACTGTGTTTCCATTCAATGATTTGAACCAGAATGATAATTCGCTTTCTGGGTCATCTGTTGATTTTACGGCAAATGAATTGCTCAAGTTACTTGGATTTCAAGAGGGTAAAGTAATCGACACTAGTCAATTTGATTTAGTTTTGGTGCACATGGGGGCTGGTGAGAAGGGTGAGGTAGTTGCCAGTGATGTGGAGTATATGAATGCTTTGGTTGGCAATCTTATGCACATTGCACAACCTGGTTCCGAAATCGGTTCTCGCCTGCACTTGTCGCTCGTGATGAGCTATGGGAATGTCAGCGAGATCAATAGCTCTCAATTCTCAGTTTTGGTTTCTAAGGATGAAATTAGCTCTGATCTTGCAATGCTTGTGCCTCGTCAAAGTTATACACTGAAAGGAGAACAACCACGGGATGATTTTAGGTAAAAGAAAAAGCATGCGAATGTGCTGGATTGTCTAGTTACGTTCATATCATGACTGTTAATTGCTAACTTGCTTTCAACAGGCACCATTGTCCAATGTTAATTGCTCAGTGGCAGTATGGTGTAACCCGCATGGATATGGCAGAACAGTTCTCATTCAAAGATTTTAAAAAGGTAAATGTAGTTCCTGAGTTGGATATTTCTTTTAAATCATGTTGATCTTTCACGATCACTTCTAGTGTTCGAGTGACTTCCGATGCTTAATGGTTTCACTCATTTGCAGCATTGCGGAAATCTTGTAATACCAGCTGACAGATTTCTGCATGAAGTAGCATTTAAGCTTTGGAAAGCCCCCAAATATGGAGCATGAGGTGTCTTTTCTTTTCTAAATAAGAGATGGTTTAACAGCCCAACTTTTCGATGCAAGGCGGAAACATAATCTGGTAGAAGGGAAGGAAACCTGATTTTAGAAATTTCTGCAATACCTACCTATGCCTCCAATGTGAAATGTATCCCCAAATTTTGAGGCAAATATCGAAATAAGGTGGTGACAATTTTGTTGTAATCTCAAATAATGTATAACATGATACTCAGACTCATTAATTAAGCTTGTGCTGCTTAAATGTCAATGAGGATAGCATGTAGCTGGCAGTAAAGTTTGTCAAGCTGGGTTTTTCCTTAATAACATGAATGAGTTAATGAGATGAATAATTTCTTGATATTGATGACAGAAACCAGCAGAATATTATTTTCTCATCACCTTATCACGAGAGTTGACCTATTTTACGATGAATATGAGAACGTCTGGAATTTTGACCAAAATACTGATTATGTTATGTATAGCCAAATATAATAAAGGAGTTTGATAAGTAAGAAATCTCCAAGTCTAGTATTGACATATGCACTGAAAAGGAAGCAAGAGTTTGCACTTTTTTATGCTTCTAGATCCATAACTAGATTTGTCAATCACTGGTAATGAATTCAGTATTTGAATAGGATATAGGTATCACAACATTAATTCAAGAATATGAGCCAAATTTGAGCCACTTTGACGAATTCATAAACTGTACGTGTGAAGTAACATGGTTACAACGTTGAGTAAAAGACAGAAAGAAACTGGGTAAATAAATAAATGAACCATTTGCAATTTTAAGCGAATTCAATGATCAGTTCCGTTACATTATGATGTTACTCTATATGGTATTATGAACAATTTGAAAATGAACGTAGTTAAACTAAATTACAAAATATGCTACTCTAGTAAGTTTTTCACACAGTAAGTACCAAAAAGAAACCAAGCTATCAGAAGGAAGGAGAACGAAAACAGCCCTACCATAAACGGCCAGCCAACAAAAAATACACCGATCAACACAACAGCTACGAAAGGTAGGAACGATCTTATTATTGATACCCAGTCAATCCAATGACCCTTTAGCACTATGAGAGCTGCCACATTAATCATGTTCCATTCCATTGCTCCATCATAACAGACTCGATTCAGGCAATGGGCAACAAATGAATGAGAGTTGCAGGTGAAAAGGTTGTACGTCTTATGCTCAAAATTGCGCATGCTTGATCGAAGAGCATCATCCCATGTGATGGCAGTTCCATATTCGGTATGTGAATAGCCATACTTGCATGTGTGCCCGGCCAAGTTCGGAGGAAAGCAACACTAGTTTAATAGTTCAAATGTCAGTACACTTATCTGTATGAATCAAGAATGTCATCACTGAGAAACTGTCACAAATCTGTACCTGAAGTCTATCAAGTTGAAGATATCTGGCTGCTGGACCAAATGCAAAAGCATCATTATTAATGAAACCAGATCCGGCAAACTCTAATGTAGTTCCGTCCTCCCTGCAAATGCCTACATGCCCAATGAAAGGTGCCAACCATGAGACAACAGGGAGTGGAGACCAAACTATACAGCACGGAAACTTGGCTTTCTTTGGATCTATTTCATCGAGCGGCCATAATTCATGCTGAAATGCAAATGCAGAATTCATACGCTCGCTATCAGAAGCCACATCAACATCCATCACAGAATATCCTCTGTTCAGCATATGGTTTTCATGTGAGAAAAGGTTAACATGTCAAATTACACTCACAGACATCATACACCCACCTGTCAGAATAGAATCATATTGATCAGTTATAACTAAAGAGCTCGGCAGTAATACATTTTTACAATAAAATAACCGACTTGAAACACAAAATTTCATAGAAGAGATGTAGAACATCAGGCATGCCGCCAGCTGATGGAGTCAACAACGGACATAAAATAGCAAACTTGGTTCACATGTGAAATTAAATCTGTCTTACTCAACCAATCCAATTTGCATGATACAAGTCTCTATCTATATTCAAAAGCTTTGATCCTGGTAGACCTAAACAATTATGTTTAATTAATCCTTGGTTTATTGAGATTTGAATTACAATTTACAACTAATTGGTAGGTGTTTTATACCCAATTCAAGAACAATGACAGGTCCAAAGAAGCTCCAAAGTTAAAAAGATAATAATTCCTACACCTAGAGCCACTCCAAAGTGGTTTTTCTTCTAATTTCCTTTGAGTTCTTGCACAAAGGAAACTTTCGAACCATGAGCTCCCTGATCATAGGTAGAGTTTTTAACGACTAGACTAATACCTTCACCACGATAGTAAAGTATTTGATGCACGATAAATGATGGAACTAGAAAACAAGACCTGAGAAAAGTTGATGTAATTTACCAAAGATTTTGATTGTTTAATTTAATCACATATCAGTAAACCAATTAAAGTAATTATGGAGAAAATAAAGTTAGTAATTTGAATAACCAATTAAAGTAATTATATAGAGCTGGAAAGTTGAAAAGAAGAAGGAAGAAGAGGTGATACTGACCAGTAAAAGAGATATATGGATGGATGAGACAAAATCAAGAAAGATACAAGGAAGAAGAAGATGAAGAAGAAGCAGCTTTAAATAGAATTAATGGGGTTAGGGGTGGACATCATGTGAAGTAAGCTTATAAATCAAAATGGGAAAGTTAGATTAAAATAATTTAATGTTGAATAAAAATGGTAAGATGGGACTCAAAATAAAATGGGAAAAAGGAAGAAGAAGAAGATGCATGAACCTCGCTCGCTGGGTGGACACCCACTCTCATTGTCTGCTTTCTTCTCTACAAGCTTTCTTTTCTTTTTACTTCAATGCCAATTTATCCATAAACCTTCCTCCTTCATTCATTCTAAATTTCGAACAACAATCGGTTTTAATCCGATTAGTACATTCATCAATATGTGATTAACCAGGAATCGAATCCTAATCATTAAAATTTTAAATAAATTCTTTTTTTTTAACCACATAAATTAAAGTTTGACACATAGATTAAATTTTGACAAAGTAAGAAAGTACTTTTTTATTATACATTCTATAACCATAATTATTTTTATTTTTTTTAGTTTATATAAAAAAAATTGCGGCTACACAACTTCTTCAAAAAATTAAGTTGGGTTTTTCTTATTCTTTGATTATAGGAATTTTGCAAATAAGGAATTTTAAAGTTTAATATAAAAATGATTTTTATTTTCACAAAATAGTTTTTTTTTTTTTTTTCTAAAAAAGAGAACAAAATTGTATTGTACTCTTATCTATTACAAAAAATAATGCTTTCTATTTTTTAAAAAAGCCTTTAGTTTAGAGCTTTTTTTTTTTTTTTTTTATCTAAATATATACTTTTCCAAGTTCACCAAACAATATTAAAATGAATTCAAGTGAAAAAACAAAAACTATAATTGTTTAGACCATTCCAATTCGTTTCATGAAATTGTTACATCAAATCGTACTTTTACCTTTTTTTTCTCAATATTCATATGATCAGTGTTTATAATCCAATTCATTTCATCCATCTAAACAAATATTTTTATTAAAATAATAATACATTAACAATGTTAAATTAATATTTTATCAAAGATATTCTAATTTATATAAATAAAATAAAGATGCTATTATCTTATTAAATGATGTACTACAATTTTATTTTTGATAAATTTGTAAGTAGCAAAATTTGAACCCTAGACTCACCACCCACGCATTAGTGAGTGTACCAATTGGACTAAAACCAATTGGTAAATCTTGTACATCATTACATCAAATTTGATAATTTGACTGTATTACTATTTTGCACAAAATGATACATCCAGTTTGATGTTAGTTGGAGAGCCAATAGATAAATTATATCGTTGTCACACCGACTTTCACCACTTCTCAAATTGGTACATCAACAAATTATTTTCCTATTAAAGCTCCCCCCATATATGATTACTGGATAAGTGAGTGTGAGAGTAGAGAGAGTTCAGCTTCCGATTTATAGTCTCAGTCAGAATCTTGTCTCTCTTCTTTGATGTATGGTTACACATTTTCATGCCTATTGGTAGGCATTTTATCTTAGGTCATGCAATTTTTGTTTCGCAAGTTGTTGATCTTTTAAATGACAAGACCATTTCTTCAAGTAGACTTGGATTTTGTCTCAAAAAAAAATATTCTGCCATTTTCCGGCGGTCCCCCTTCCGTCATTGCTTCCTTTCTTCTTCCGCAACTCTCTGCTTCTCAATTCCTTCCGTTGGATCTTTCCATGAAATCCACATTTTTCAATTGTCATACCATACGTTAAATAACAATTTAATTAAACAAACAGTGTCAAGTGATTGAATCCTATTATAGGATTGAAGACACAAGAACAAGTTAGAATGGTATGGAAATTGAGGTTGACTGTAACAAAAGTATGGAATTGGAAATTGAGCTATTAACAGGAAAGCAGGTGATGATGATGATGATGATGATGATGAACCAAAAGCAAATAGAATAATCAGATGCAAGGTGAATTCTACGAACTATTACAATACCATTAGTATTGGGATAATCACAAATGTAAAACAATCAAAAGACTACTAATTAGATTATCTTTGCTCAATAAACACAAACATAATCAACCTTTAACAAATAAATATAGTTAGAAAGACAATATCTAGTAGTCTGATGGACTTCAAATCTAGCGAAAGAAGACAGCAACTAATAAATAATAACAATAGAATACAGCGAAACTCTTTTTCATGCACGAATAAAATGGACATTTTACCTTTCAAAATAAAATGGACATTTTCAAAACTAAAGGCAAAACTTATCCACTGATTGATGATTTGCTTTTCCAGATGAAGCTTTCCAGATTTGATTTTAGTGTATGGCTCATTGATCAATACTAGTTAAAAACATCAGATTAAGTCCCTAAACTTTAACTTTCACACGGTGATTCAGTTTTCACTGTCAACAATTAAACAAAACTCTCCGCAATAGACAATGTTTTATGTTTATATCCAAAAATCGGACACACCTGTCCCGCCTGAATCTGTGAAGATATTACTGTTATTTTATTCATTTGAGAAAATCAGACCTCTCAGTCTTCAGACATTCTATTGTTTTCTCAGTTGTTCTTTCAAGACATGAAGTCTAAAAACTACTAGCTTGAAACTTTAACAGAGCATGAGCAAATGTTGTTGCTCTCAAAGATCAAAGCAAAAAATATGTGAAAAAAGACATTGTGATTTGGTAAAATATCAAGACTTATATGCATATGGAGATACCAAGGCAAAATAATTATATTCCATATTACCACATACCAAGCCAAGCTGTACAGGATATGCTGTTGAATTGAATCTTTACTTACAACTAGAGAAGACTTGCAGGTTCATCGCTGAATGCATCTGGCTCGAACCATCTGGCCGATTCGTCTTTGTAAACCCCAGGAACAGCTCTATCTTCGGATGTCATATTTCGACTTTGAGTTTCCTCAATATTGATGAACACAAGGACACATACAAGTAACGATGTGGCCAGAGCTACAAGAGTGTACTTTAACCTGCTCAACACTGGCTTTACCTACTCAAATACAAGGTAAATGTATGAACTTGCTAAACTTGTTGATAGTTTGGAAACAAAGACAAATTATATGAAATGGAGTCCTTACAGAAAATGAGCCCAGAAGACGGTCTCGTGCCAAAATTTCAGCACTCTTCACCCATACCTGTTAAGCAAGTAGTGTCAATAATAGTTCAGGAACAGTAATGTAAAAGACATGTTCCAATCATTCAAAGAACAGAGGTGATCCATTCAACAAGTTTGAATTTCCAACCCAATAACTTAACAAGAAAATATTGACGACATCCCGATCCGCCTGACAGAAGGCCTAATGGGCTGGCCTGCCTTCTTTGATTGAATGATAGTGCTCCAGGCCCATCAGCCAATAAGGATCCATGATTTGATGATAGGCGTGTGTTCAGTAAAGAGTATTACTCAATAAAGGACACACGCCGAATACATAATGGTGCATGTCATACGCCCAGGCACACCATGATGCTAAAAGACAAATACGGTGCGAATGCCAGCATGGCAAGGGTCATGTCACCAGATTTCTGCAGGGTCAGATCCCCAAGGAAACCGCTATTGTCTTGCGTATGAAGGAAATGATAAAAAGAGGAAATATAACCTCTAGGGCAAACATTCTGTGACACGAAATATATCCAAATAGTTTCACCACAGAAGGAACCTTCTCATTATTCTTTTAGCTTCCCCATTTATGAATACCTCTTTATTCCATTACAAGTTTAACAAATTTTCGCATCAGAGGTCAAATAATTTAAATTTGGGATTAACGTACTAAACAATGCAATCACAATGTCAATGACAATGGAAAGATGAGTTTTTCATTAGTAAAGATGGTAATGGATAGGCATAGACAGGTTGGAGAGTGATATTGAAATTGCAGCAGTTACTAATATTTGTATAAATGCAGTCCTAAATTATGGATGCATAATGAAATAGAGAAAAGGAAAATAACGCACCCGACCATCATACCATCCGGTCTCTTCATCTGCAAGAAAAGGAGAAAGATTAACTAGAATTATGATTAAGCACTGTTCTTTATGATTGAACTGAATTGAATTGAATTGAAGTGCATTTACTGAACGGAAATTACTAGAGGAATGAATTACATTCGACAGTGGCACTGAGCAGACGATTCCCGACATAGGCCCAACCTAGGTACATCCTGACAACAGCAACACTAACCACAAGTATACCACTAGATAAGGCAGCTAAAAGGGGCTTCAAGGGGTCCAATTCAGGTCTAACTGAACCAAACCACGCAACGGGCAGTCCAACGAGAAGGGCGAATGAAAAGCCGGTCGCCAGAAGGCGAGAATAGTACTCAATGATGTCACCTGAAGCCCATGAAAAGGGGAAGGAGGTGGACAGATTCTGGTACTCGTTAATAGGCTGCTGATCTACTGGAACAGGGCATGTGTTTCCATTTCTAGATGAAGATGATGATATTTTTTTAGGGTTTGTGTTTTTGGGGACACGCAATCTTAATGGTGATGCAAGGATTTTGTGTCCCGAATTAAATAAGGGGAGAGACGATGGTGGTTGATGAACAAGGTATAGAATCGTCATCACTGTTATGATCTTGCTATTATCTCATATTTCACTTTTCTTCTCAAATGATTCTCATTTTTTATCGCTCATTATATTGATCAACCAAAACAAAATAAATATCAAACTTCTTAAATTAATGAGAGTAAAATATGAATATTTTCATCGGACCGATATCTAACAAATGATATGAAATAAACTTAAATGGTGAAGGCTATGATCATTTTGTTTTAATTATTACTTTGTCCCCTCCACCATTAAATCAATTTCTATCCCACTCATCCAATGGTGCAGTGGACAAAGTAACAACAAAAACCAAGCAAACTTAATTAATTAAATAAACATCAGGCAGTAATTCTATAGTAGCACTTAATCTAATCTAATCATACTTTTTCTTGACTTCCAATTGTTAACCACATCAAATTAGACTAGCCTTTACCACAAAACATGTTGAACAACGATAGACCAGTCTAAGTAAACAAAAGACCTCACCTCATACCTATATTTTTTAAAAAAACTTGGAAAAATGAGAAAAAGTGGGTTAAAGGATAGACAAATTTAAAGTTTGTTTCCTCTGTTTATACAATCCTCATCATCAAATTCACAACAATTACATTACAAATTTGATCACAAAAGGACAACTCTGCAATTACAGAAAACACTGAAATTATGTATAAACACTTCACAATGACATCTTTCACTTTCTTTTTTGTACTCTTTTCTTTTCCTCAAATCAGCTGTAGAGTAGAGATCGCATGTTTACACTTCCGAGGTTGGGATTGTTTACCCAGACAAGACCTCCACGCAAAGAAGGTTAAGACGAAAAAATCTTTTTTTTTTGTTCTTTCTTTTTTCTCTTTACCCTTTTGAAGGTTTTTTCTTACAAGATTTAACATAACTACTTATTTATGCTACTAAAAACAACTTCCCAATGGGATCCTCCACAGCACTTGTGCAGTTTTAATAGGAGGATCTCCATTTTCTGCTGAATCAAAACAGGCTTGTGCTGAGTCCCCACTTTGAATGAACCAACACCTCTTCCTGTCCACTATTCTCTTACTTTGGCATCAAATGGAAAACTTGTGGCTACTCCGGCTCTTCGAGCCAAGAAACACCTTGAAGTAGTACTACAGTAGTATTCATGCAGCAACTCGGCTGTACAGTTTTTCTTTTTTTTTGTTTTTTTGTTTTGTGTTATCTTCTTTCAGCATTTAAATGCTGAATGTGTCGCAGTCGTGATATGAGTTGAGAAAAAGAAGGTCGTAACTGTGGCTCCCTGCAATAGCAATAAAAAGTTCATTGACACAGTAAACCATATTCCTAAATCAACACCTTAACTGTCAACAACTCACCTCTGCCAACAGTCATGTACTATCTGAGATACCGAAGGATCAACATCCTCTGGGATCTCAAGCCGCTTGTTTTGGAATCCTACAGCTCCCACGACCTGCATCGGATTCAAGCCTTTCCAAGGGATCTGACACGTAACTAGCTCCCATAATATCACACCAAAACTGTAAACATCGCATCTGAATGGAAGCAAATCCAATTTGTATAAGGAACAAGCTTCAATAACCTATAATCTAATTGAATGGACCTTTTTTACATTATGAGTGAATATTAAGGTTCACTTACTTCTCATTTGCCGGTTCATTCCTCAACACTTCAGGTGCCATCCATTCAGGCTACAGAGCAATGCAGAACTTCATGCTTCATATTTGGTACATGACAGAATTAACACTTAAAAGAGAAAATATAATGTGTGACGAAGTCTTACAGTTCCAGCAGTAGACTTTGAGGACAGAAATGTATGATGTTTCAATCGTGACAATCCAAAATCACAGACCTGGCAAAGATAAAGCATTCAACCTTTGATTCGTTGTATTTAAGCACTATGCATAATCAAGAAATAACTTAAAAGAGGCAAATTTCATCTCATTCACCTTAACATTCCAGTTTTTGTCAACAAGGAGATTTGGAGACTTCAAATCTCGATGCACAATAGTAGGATGGCTTGTGTGCAAGTAATTCATTCCTTTCGCCTGAAAATAACTATTTTACTTAGTAGAAATGCAGGATATACAATGAAATGAATCAAGATATTCAAGAGAAAATCAATTTATCCAATTACCACATCAAGAGCCATTCGTATTCGCCTCTTCTCATCAAGTTGAGAACCGGGGCGATGCATTAACCGATACAAACTCCCTCTGAACAAGTGAAAATCAAATAATTAAGAACTACTTATCCATGAAAGGAGTTCATCACAAAGCACCATATTACCTCTAAATATTGGCATACAAAGCATTTTACATATCTTCAAAACAAGATATTCTTTTTTACATATATCGCAAAAAATAATAGAAAACAGATAGACTGTCAAACCAGTGCCATGTAATTATAGGATTTGTTTGATCTTAAACAAAATGATTTCATGATATTTTTTAATTCAGTCCGATGTAAACCCATATGATCAACAAGGACCACAAGAGGAGCTTAATTTGGGCTTGGTTGTTGAGCGGTGGGGGCGAAAGGACCAACAAAGAGGGGAGGGAGAGAGAGAGAGAGAGAGAGAGAGAACCTGGGCAAGAACTCCGTTAATATAGATAGGTGTGGGGGGCGAGTAACAGCCCCCATGAATAGAACAACATTAGGATGTCTTAATCTCAACATGATTTCAGCCTGCACAAGACAAACAGTGGAATTAATTTGAAATTTCAAAAAGAAATAAATAAAAAAGGTTTCTTATGTAAGAGAATAGAAGTTAGCATATGACAAATGAATTTAAAAAGGGATACATACTTCACATTTGAACTGAACCAGTGCATCTCCAGATAAATCTTGATCCAAAAATTTCTTCACAGCAACTTCCTGTCACATGGAACCAGTTCTGAGCTATCAAGATATACCATTATGCCTTTTGAAGCAGACAGTTAAACACTTAGGAATCAGATACCGAGCAAGTTCTATTTTATTACAAATAAATAGAACAAAAGTCCAACCAAAATTTATTTTAGGATCATTGTCCAAGATGTAAAAAGCATGCAAAAAGAAAGTTCTCATATGTGTATGCTACAAGTCATTACCATCCAGGGGTTTTTCTATGGTTACTTTGGTTTTTACAAAGTAACCATTACTTCATGTATTCTCATCATTCAAAGAGTGGGATGGAATTTGAATGAATGGTGATAAAAACATATGGTTACTTCAAAGTAACGATAGAAAGCACTACTATCAAGGCATCAATACACCCATTTATAAAGTCAGACAATCTCATCATATACTTAGTATTTACACAATGAGGGTGGCCAACAAGGAGAGCATGATATATTATTGCAAGTTATGACTGATTAACCAGTATTATAGAACTTACAGTGCCATTCCAATCTGCATGGTACACCTCACCATATGAACCTGCACAAGCATGAGAGGCAGTCAAAACAGAGCCTTAACAAGCATGTAAAGTCAGAGACACATCATTCTGTAGTAGAATCATTTCTCTAAACACCATTGATATGATTTTACTGCAATACCACAGACAAACAAAGAATCTCTATGAAATATAAAGCTCAAATATGATAAATGATTCAAATTCCAAAAAAGCAAAAGGTAAAGAGCAATTTTTTCAATTTAAATCACTGTTAGATAGAAACGCCTTGGCAAATTATCCCCCCGACATCAACTAGTGAGAGAGATCCCAAAAATCATTGCAGGTGCTAAGGCTATAACAACAAGAAGAATGAAATGCAGAGTCACTAGTCAACAAATAGTGAATATTTAACAAATACATCATTTTTCATTTATTCTAATCACTAAGACCACTCAAGGAGGGCCTTGAGCTAAGATGATCTTGATGCTAGTAGACCAAATCATACACTTCTATCAACCCAAATTAATATCTCTTCAGCTTAATTGTCCTTTTCAAACAAAAGAAAATAGTAAAATAAAATCCTTCAAAATTGACTTAATTCTCAGCTCTTAAGCTGCCCATTGCATCACAATGAAATAAGAACAATTGGTGCAACATCCATCCTTCATATAAGTTAAACTACCAAGCACTTCTTTCAAACTACAAAGCTGAATAACTTCTGAACATCATACATTACCTATACCAATACGTTCACCAATCTGAAGATCCTCCCATGGAATTTCCCACTCAGAAACTTCTCCCAGTTTCTCATTATAACCATCGGAAGAGATATGAGTGTTTGTTGTTTCAATCAACTTTACACCAGATTGGTTATAATCATATGCAAAAGGATCTTCAGGTTGTGACAGGAAAGAGTTCTGGATCTTATGCCCATACAATGCCCTTCCAAGCAAGCCTGGTGTGTTATCACCTGCAGAACCTATGCGCAACTTTTCGTTGGTTCTATCGAGTAAAAATCCCTCATTTGCAGGGCGAGAAGACAAAGGAACTTCAGACTTCATTAAATTCAAGTCCAATTCTCGCTGTGGTTTATCTAGCCCCGCAAGATTCCAAGCATGGTCAGTATTACTCCCGAAATTGTTTAAAGGATCTTGGGTAGTCATGGATATAAGAGACTGGACATGCCTTGGCAAGAACTTGTCAGGATAACCATGAAGTTGATTATCTACATTTTCTAGATGTCCTTGTTCAATCACCTTATGCTCACCCAGATCTTGTTGATTCACATCCGAAAATAAATCTGGAGGCGGCGATGCACCACTCTCTAACAATACGGCATGCAACTTTTGTGCAAATTCCGGATTTTTCGCAGCACTAATGACATATTTGGATACATTCTTTACTCTAATGTTTTCTGATGATGATGGCTGTGCAGGCTCTGATGAATTCCCATGAGATCTCTGAGATGAGGGGAAAAGCTTTCCAAATTCATGTTCGAATGTCTCAATTTGGTTTTTTTCGACTAGCTTCATGGCAGTATCATTTTCTTTAATACCTGCAAATATTGCCTCATCTGTTCTTGACCTCACACTTTCACTACCCACTGACAATGGACTTTTTCGAGTTTCAGTAAGATCGGTAATACTCTTTATGCCAAATCCAGTGTTTTGAAGATGGTTGTTGGGTACCTCAGCAGGAATTAGCGTCCCAGGAGCACCCATCAGATCAATAATATACTCGCTGCATGACAGAAATATAAACAGTCAAATACAACATTCTCAAAAAGAAAAGGCATATACATAATATAAGGACTACAGTTTAAATTTAAATGGTCTTGTATTAAAGGGGAAACAGAAATACATATTTAAGAACAGAATAAAATAATACTAAAAAACTAACTACAGAAAAGTTACATGTAGATGAATTGGCCATCAGCAACAGGGTTTAGTTTCACAACCATGCAATCATAAAGTAATCTTTGACATTCATTGATATCAATTTTAAGTTGCTTCACTGAAGATGCATTCTAAATAATAGGGATAAGTTAGAAAAGTTACTACATGAAATCTTACCTCGTCTAAATTTGTTTAAATATGTACAAACATGCATAAGTAACATGCGACTTATTTGGCACAGTAACCGAAATCTATTTAACCTGAAAATAAAAGAAAAATTCATCACCTTCCATCATCAGTTTTGATAAAATTAACAGCACCATCATCAGTGCCAGTATAGTAGCTCCCTTTGACCAGTGTACATGGAAGATTGATTCTATCAGCTAGCACCTACAACCAAGAAGTGGATTAAAGTCAAATTAAGCAAAAAAATCTCCTCTAAAGAACTGAATAAAGTTGGTGAGATTTCAAAATGAAGCAGTTAAATTTGCAAATCCATTCATATGATTAAGAAGTTGAAAGACACAACCAGTTACGTCAAACTGAACATGCAATTAACCAGTATCACTTGTTAACATGAATTAGAAGATATCACAACCTTAAAAAGCAAAGCCCTATGGCGTGAAAGCCCGACATCAAGATGCCCAATAGGAAGAACAACAGAGTTCAAAGCATTGCGTAATTCGTAACTTCTCCTGCTCCATCTTGATGATATCTCATCAGTGTCAGCAACTGGACCACCCATTCGATCAACAACAAGATCAGCAAGTTTCTGAATCAAGCCACTAAGAAGCAAACCATCAGACACTTGGTGCTCCAACGATAACATATAAGCTTTTTTCTCAAGCTCCCGCAGTTCAGGATCAACAAAACGGTTTACTAATACAACTTCACAATCAACATTGTCTAAAATAGATACTGCTTGCAGATCAACTAACAATGGCATCTTTCCTTGGATAATTGAATTTGAGGAACTTCTATATACATCATAAAAGCCATCCAACACTTTGTCATTGTAATTTACAACATTGTAGCTCTGCAAAAAAAAAAAAAATGTACGTGCGGATTAGCAGGTAATTTGCTAGGTAACATAAGATATATGCCCCTGACAACAGATATTTCTTAAAATTGAAAGGAAAACATAATTTGAGTTTAATTTCTACAATATATATGTGTGTGTGTGCGCGTGTGCTATGATCAGATTAACAGCAAACTGAACCTTAGAATGGAGCTTCTTGCTGGGATTAAGTATAGATAAAACATCTGAAAATAAGTTTAGCAGCTACCATGCAAGGGACATAAAGAAGTAGTATGAATTTGTCTACAAATGACTGAAGAATTCGTTCCTCCTCATTTATGAAGAAGAGCTAAAAAATATAACAAAATAATACCAATTAAACCTAGGCGTACACAAACTAAATATAGTCATGTTTTCAACAAATACAAAGAATACAAGATTTCCCTGAATTCAACATCATTACCAAAGGTGCAAGAGGGTCATGGAGCCTAAGCACACGCCTGAGTGACACAAGATGCACTAAAGAAAATTATATATGAAACTATTAGATAACAACAATTAACATTTCTGAAATGCAGCAAATAGTCAAATACTAAAGCATCTCTCTATAATCTTAATTCTAAAATGCATTAAATTAACAACTACAAATTATAATAAAACTCCAAATGTAAAAACTAAAGTTCAAGCAAATCCCAAATTAATTAACTAATACTCTAATAACTTCTCACCAAGACTAAAGTCCCAATTTCCAATATTTCTAAACACTTCTAGAGCAGCATTTTTTGTTGTTTTTTCTGATCTACGTACCATCAATATCAAATTTCATTTTTATTTATTATTTATTTTCCAATTCAATTTCAGTTGTAGATTGTAAGGAACTATGAACAGGAGAGGGCCGAGATCAAAACATCTTACTCTTGACTTGGAACCCTAAGAAAATAGTGTAGCTTCTAATTTGCACTTAGACTAAAAAAGGCACACGCTTCTTGAACGAAACCTGTCTTTTGGCTTCTAAGGCGGCATGGCTGGAACCTAGCGCCTTTTGAGCCTGAGGAATGCCTTCGATAATAACTAAGGAATCGGGTCGCAAATTTCTTTCTATAAGCTCCTAACGCAAATTAGTTACAACAAGAACTGAGCTCAACTTCAGAAATACATGACCACGAGATCTCAACAACGCAAAAAGATAAAACCAGCAATCAAGAAAGTATTCTTTCCTTCCTAAACTGATCAATCCGGGAATAAAACAAACTTCAATTACGAAATTAGAATTACGAATTCGTAAACGAAATGAAAATGGAAATAGAAACCCTAGGGTATAAGATCCCCAAGTCAAAGAGTCAACACATACCCAATATCGAAGTGAGAGAGAATCGACAACAGAATCAGTAACCGGACAAGCAGCAGCAGCAACAGGAGGGCAGCCAAGGCTAATCCGTTTCGCAGCATCGATCTGAGCAGTCTCGGGATCCTTACGCGAATCGGGATCCGAAACGCTTATAGCAAGAGCCAATTGAACCTGAAACTCCTCTTCCAACAAATTAAAATCCTCTTCAACAACCGGCAACCGATCCACGGAATCAACGGCCGGAATTCTGTCAGATGAGGACGACGATGATGGCAATGGATTCGTGGTTTCGGTAGGGCTAACCGCGGGTCGGGTATCGGGCAATCGCTGGGGGTCATTGATGCCACCGCCGATATGTAACTTCCTTAGTAGATGCTTCATCTTCGACATGGATCATCAACCAAGTGGAAATTAATTTCTTGAAAAAAATTTAGGTTTTAGTTTGCTGTGCAAGTACAATTAAAGTGCGCCGACAAGTACCGAGGGAGGGGAAGATTCGCTTATCGTGCGCACACTTGTTCGTCAAGCTAACTCCCACTTGAGAGACTTAAATTAACCGCTTGCGCATCCCATCTATTCCCTCCAATACTCGCTTTGCACTAACAAAAATTAAAACCAGTATAATCTACGCGATTCCCAATTCTTTTCTATTTTGACAAGTCAAACGTCTCGTTGTTCCTATGTTCTTATCCGCATTCTCTTTCTATGGATTCATATCATCTCACCCGTTTATCTATTCTTTTTTTCATCCAATGCTTGGTTGCAACCGTTTTATTAAAATCATTTTTTCATTTGATTTTACTTTTATTAAAATCATTTCCCAACTTTCTTAAATTTCGATTTTCACAATATTGCACTCGTGTTAGTTAGAGGTTCATTCTAAGATCCATAATGCTTATGTAAAAACGATTTTTTAAAATTTTGAACACGCTAAATATTTTTTCGAACATAACATTTTTAAGTTTTTAAACAAATTTTAAATTTTGTTGCTCCTGTAAAGATGAATTTTAAGTTTTTGAACATTCAAGTTATTTTTTTGAGCATAAGTTTTTTTAAAAAAAATATGAGGTATTCTCTTAAACATAATCGTAGAAATGCGATACAATCCCATTCAGAAAACTTGTCTCTCATTGTACTTCACTTATACAAAATTATGACACTACTTGCTTAAGTCTAGAATGTATGTAATCTCAAGTACAGATCTAATCAAGCACAAGTTGAACCAACCGATTCTATCCGGAAGAATTGGGAAATGGTCGTTGGCTTTTGCAGAATTCTCATTAGTCTATTTTCCACAATTTTCGGTAAAAGGGAAGGTTATAGCTGAGTTCGTTGCAGATCATCCAACCAGTTTCCAATACCCAAAAGAATAAGAATTGCCAATTTATTGGGCCCAGAAGGAGCCTTGGACCTTGAAGTTTGAAGGCTCGAGCACCGAGAGTTCTATGGGAGCAGGAGTGGTGATTACTTCCCCAGCTGGCGCCAAAACTATCTTATCAGTTAATTTGGACTTCGAGTGCACCAACAACCAAGTGGAGTATGAAGCTTTAATCAGTGGGCTCAAGATTAGTTGTTTGTTGTTTCTTATCAATTGCAGATAATTAATTCTATGTCTAATCGAGTTGTTCTTAATTTAGTTGTTAGTCTTTGTTTTTACTTGCATGCATTTCATATCAATAGTCTCCATAATTAGGCTAGATTAGATGTATACTTGTAATAAAAATAACTCTAGAAAATATGAAAATCCAAAAAGTGTGGGCTTATTACCTTACAAGTCCCAAAAGCTCATGGAGATTCTCAGCTAGTTATCCGACACCTGACGGGAGAGTACAAGTGTAGGAGCATGCCATTGGTGCCATATTTTGCTTTCGTTATCCAACTGGTTGACGTATTCGACGACATAGATCTTATTCAAATGCCAAGAAGCAAGAATTGGGAAGCTTATGAGTTGGCCTATATCACTTCAGGAATGAGGATCTCGAGAGACGTGATGTATAAGGTGGTACTCATCAAGAGACAGGGACACCCATCAGTTGTGGAAAGAGGAGTTCAACTGGACTCATTCAACTTAGGCCCCGTTTGTTTGCAGGAAAATGTTTTGCCAGATAAAATATTTTACAGGAAAATAAATATTTTTCTGTGTTTGGTTACATAACTGAAAAATACTTTCTGCTTTTTGATTACAATGTTGAAAAATATATTCCGATTATAAATTTGACTATATAATACTATTGTTATTTACAGTCACCATTAGATCAATGATATTTTCAATCTGATGGTATATAATTAAAGAGAAATCACATTAGATTGAAAATATCCTTAATCTAATGGTGACTCTCCAAATTAATTTAGAGAGTCACTCACCACTTGAATGGGACTGTTCATTATTTTAAATTAGATACATGTCATGTAAAAATGGTACCAAAAACACTAATAAGCTCTTAATTGGTACACTCACCTATACGTGTATCAAGATTAGGATTCAAATATAATATTTTACAAATTTATCATATAGAAATGGTACCAAAAACTTTAATTAAAACTAAAAGATAGAACAAATATTCGTAAATTTGCCATTGATTTATCCAATTAGCTAAAAATCCTCTTCAAAGGAAAAAAAAAACATAAAAAAACAAGACCAGAAACTCTAAAAAAAGCACAAATGTGCAGCAATGGAGTTTCAAAATAAAAAAGATACAAAAAGGAAAATCAACATCCAACGCCAACTTCGTTTTCAAAGAATCAACAAGAAGCTAGAAATATTACAAGATTTTATACAAATTTAGGCAAAAAAAATTTACAAAATATGGGTGAATCTAAAAGTTTGCCGGAGGAAAAACAGTGGTCTGAATGGCAAAATCAATGACGGCGTTTGCAGAAGTATCACTAGCAAGGACATTGGAAGAGATGTTGTGCAAATTTAAGCAAAGAAATCACAAAAAGTAAGTGAATCTAGAATTTTGCCGATGAAATAACCGGTGAACTGAATGGAAAAAAATCAACCTACGACGTTCATGGTTCCGTCACCGACAAAAACGTGGGAGGAGATGGAGGTTGAAGGAGGTGAACGCCAGAGAGGAGGAGATGGAGGTCGAAGACTTGGAGGAGGTGAATGTAGGACGAGATGATTTATTCTTGAACCTTTTGGAAAATGTTTTACCGAGCCAAAATAGATGAAAATATTTTCCTAATTTCCTTCATAAATTTTCCGTTGACTAACAAAATATTTTCTTTTGACTTATTTTCCCATTCAAACAAACAGTGAAAAACTAGGAAAATATTTTCCTGCATAAAATTTTCCAGCAAACAAACGGGGCCTTGGACATCAACATTGTCTAGGATTGGAGACAGCCTTTCATCGACTGTCTCGAAGATCCGACCCAGAGGGTGAAGTACTCTCTCAGTGTTCAAGCTAAGAACTACGTGCTGTTAGCGGGAGAATTATACAGGAAGAGTTACGATGGAATGCTACTGGAATGCCTTGTTTTCTCTAAGGCAATGGAAGTGATGAAGCAGGTGAACGAAGGTACTTGTGGTGTTCACTAGTCTAGAAAGAGAATGAGGTGGCTTATTAATAGACACGGGTATTTCTGGCCGACAGTCTTCAAGGACTGTATGACTTATGCAAAAGGGTGTAAGAAGTGCCAGATACATGGCCCAATTCAACGGGTTCTCTCAGAGGAACTGCACGTTGTAGTGAAACCTTGGCCTTTCAGGGATGGGCAATCGATCTAATTACAAAGATAGTCCCAACATTCTATAAGGGACACTGCTTCATCATTGTTGCGACCAATTATTTCTCTAAATGGGTCAAGGCTGCTCCAATGAATAAAGTAGGGGAAGAGAACTATGAGCGAAAACGAGCGCTCATAACGGCTTTAGCCTTCTTTGACCAGAGTCGCCACCCGACCGACCGGGAAAATGTATGAACCGGTGTAGGTACTGATTGTTTTTGAAACCATAGATTCTATATACATTCGTGGATGCAACTTATTAGTTCCGACATTCTAGGCCCTAGAGGATCTTTACTGCAAACTAATTCATTATTGTCTTGTATTATTGGTTATCATACAATAGTATTTAAATGCACAAATAGTTGTACGGTAAATCGTTGGGTGAGATGGTAAAAACTCTCAGAAGCTTACCCTTGTAGCGTGCTAGTAGGATCCTTGCAAGCTAGTACTCGTCGAGAACGGAGCCGGGTGGATAGAACTTCGGAGTCGGAAAGGCGTCGAGGACATACTCCTAACGGTAGACTTTAGACTTTGTGGTTCCGGGGGAACCTTAACTTGGGTAATTTAGATGACTTGGATGCACCTATCCTCGAGGAGGATGAAAGTGCCGAGATGACTTAGGTGCACTTATCCTCGAGGAGGATGAAAGTGCCGAGATGACTTTGGCGATAGCCGGGACGTCGGGAAATTTGTGTCGTGAGGACTTTAGTGGGGATGTACAACCGGACTTAAGCGGGGATATTTTTGGAAGTAGAATTTCGGAATTGAGCGATTCTTTATATCAGAGGCGAGTTTTAGGAAACTTTATCAGAGGCAACTTTTTGGGTTTAGATTGCTCAAAACCGAGAGAGAAAGGGGGGAGAAAGATGATTGTTGGTGATGAAATGAGGAATTCCAGCCTCTTTATATAGTTTTTCATGGAGACTGTATGGTCACTGTAAGGTGAACGTACGGTGCCTCTTATGGAGACTGTCTGAGATCTAGTTTTAGATCTTAGACGAACCTTGAGAAAGGCCCGACCGAAGGTTTTAAGTTGTTTGGCTTTTAGTGACACGTGCAGATAAGGATAAGGACTGTATGGACATGTAGGATGATCGTACGGTTCTTGTGATGGAGACTGTGCGGTTCTTGTGATGGAGACCGTACGGTCTTGTTTTGGGGATGGAGACCGTATGGTCCCATACTTAGCCTAGTGCAGTCCCGTCCCGTTTTGACAGACTTTAGTATTTTGGCCATAACTTCTTCACACGACCCCACTATAGTCGTTTTAGAAAGCTAAGACGTAGATCTACAACTTTCATGTTTAAAGTTTTTCCTAATTCGGACCCTAAGGAGGTCTAAATTGGCTTCCAAATTGGACTATGTGCTGATTCCTATGTGGCAGAATTTTATTTTGAGCAGACCTGCATGGATGTTTGTCCGGGAGACTTGAAAAGCTATTTTATGTGTCATTGAGGGTGTCAATGACACGTGGGAGGAGTGAGTTATGATTCTGGAAAGTTGTTTCGTTCCTTAACGAATATTGGTGCTTGCTTCGGTTGGCAGTTCTAGGAGTTCCAAATAGCTTTCCTCATAGGGTTCAAAAACCAGTGCTTATAATTTGCCCCTCGCTTCGTTTGAAGCATCTAGGATTGACCGGGTTGATCCATCCATCTACATCAATACCTTGACCGGGTTGATTTCCATCCTTGTCATCATCAATTCCTTGACCGGATTGATTCACCCCTTTATATCTATCCTTAACATAGATCGATTTAGCTATCTACATCAATTCCTTGACCGCGTTGATCTATCCATTTTTCTTATCAATTCCTTAATCGGGTTGATCAATCCATTCATATCTATCCTTAACACAAAACATCTACATCAATTCCTTGACCGAGTTGTGATCCATCCATCCATTCATATCTATCCTTAACACAAATCATCTACATCAATTCATTGACTTGGTTGATCTATCCATTTTTTATCAATTCCTTGACCGGGTTGATCCATCCCTTCACATCTATCCTTAACACAAATTATCTACATCAATTCCTTGACCAAGTTGATTGATCCGTCCTTATCAATCTCCGATTGATCCATACCACTCGCCCATCCACTTGACACGTCACACCGCTCATCACAATGACAACTCACTCGACACGACGATTCAAAACATTAAAGCTCGCCATTTGGTTGAATTTCGTTATTTCCTTTTTAATTTGCAATTTCATTAATACTCTTATTATTATTGACATTGTGAATTTTTATTGGTTGTAATAGCTTCTTTTACCTGAATTATTGTGACTTTTCCATCGATTTCAATCATATTTTTCTATAGCTTTTACAATTTTATCATTTTTAACAAACATTTCGGTCCAATTTTACTAGTCAAAATTGTGCTGACCCAGACTAGGAACCCAAGAAATGTTTTCACAATCCTCGCTTTTTCCGTCCAATCATTTCGTTATTAGTCAAACATCCATTGGCATAGGCGCACATTCTTAAAACTATTTCATACATGCGTAGGTTGAGAACCAAATTCTCTGGCACGCCCGCAAAATTTTATTCACACGAGCCAAGGTTGTACAGGAAATATTTTTGTTTCTCAAAAACATCGCTAACACTTCTAACATTCAAATCAAAATCTAATATACTCTTACGCTATCTGAAATTTGATTACGTTAGTTTGATTGTTGTTCCAACATCATTATATAAAATTTTAAATAAATTTTTCGATACATTAGAATAATTTTATACATTTTTGCTAACTTACTAAAAAGTTATTCAAATGGGCTGGAATATAATTACAAATAAAAGGCCTAATAAGCCCAATAAGCAAATCCAGTCCAATAAGATACCAAATCCAACCGACATAAATATGGGGAATAACCGCCCTTATACAGTTATTCCACCACACTCATGACCTCCACAACATAACTGTTATCCTACAGCTATAAAAGGAGGAAAAAATAGATATAAAAGGTTAGACACTCATAATATACAAAATACACTTTCTTTCCTTAAAATCTTACTGACTTGATCGCCGGAGCTTTACCCTCACATCTCCGGCATTGTTTTGCAGGTCAATCACGATTAAAAGGAATAAGAAGGTTGATTACAAAGAAGACGTTATTCGCAAGAATATCATTGGTGCGGTAAGCGTGAAACTTTAAATCTGTCGTGCACACTTGAATTACGCAGAGAATAAAGTTTCACCAAGAACATGGCGGATCAAGTAGGAACCACATGAGTTTCAACTAGATCGACTCGTGCAGAAACTGACAAACTACACAGTCAACTACAACAAATACATTAAAACAATTTTGTAAATTTTAGATTTACAACTATACTGATAATAGTTTAACCATTTGACCTTTTATATTATATTTTATTTGGATTGCACTGATGCACACATTATTTGGTATGTTTTAAACATGTGATATCTATAAAAAATAATTAATATTTAGAAGATTTGATGTGGCAACTAAGTCATATGTTAAATTTGGATAACATTAGCACATTATGATTTTGATTGGAAACGTTAGAGTTAAAGTTGTATCATTTCGTATTATATACTTTCTAAGACGACGTTAAGAAAAAAATTGCTTACGATAAGATGGGACACGAGCAAAATGAATGACCCAAACTAGAGGCAAATTTACCTGCCAGTGCTATCGGTTCCGAAGACCCGATCCAATTTCTCCATTTTGTTATTCCAAGCAAATGCAAATGGACTCCCAAAATAATTCAAATCTTGTATGTTCTACCTTCTAAGCAGTTACACTAATTCATCCATCTAGAATTGAGCACAAGTCTTCAATTCATTTTCCTTTCAAAACCACAGATCTTTATTAAAAACTGTAAACACCGTCCGAGTCAAATCTTCATGACAAACATTTCTGACTCGTAAGATCACACCTCAGCAGTCCTTTTTGCCATTTGAGTTTGAGACTTCCAAAAGGATACAATTATCCGTATAGCCCTTGCTACTCCGAGATCTATTTTCCACGTGAACAATAAACCTCTTGACCATCCTTTCGTATCAACAATGAAAACATTGTAATCTTGAAAAAAACCTTGAATATTATTAGTTTCCCCTCTAACAAGCGACATTTTCCATCAAGAAACAATACCTATTGAAGACACGGAATATCCAAGGATTGTCCATAACCTAACATTTCACCCAAGGTTATCCCCATCCTGAACATTCCAACTTAGGAGTTTCATGGCTCGGATCGAACTTGGTAAGAGCGAATGTTCACCTTTCAGTAACCAAAGGTGCATCTTCTCAAAAATGCCAAGACATGACAGTATGATAAACTAAATTATTCTAGAATGATAAAAGATCATATTTTACTCACTAGTCACCTATAATACTCCCTAAGTAAATCCATAAAAATTTTCCTTTTCTACTGGTCTATCTATCCCGCCGTTAAAAATAAATGGCATAGCGGATTCGGAAAACTTTTTTCTGTTGTAAAGTCAATCGTTCGCATTTTTTTGACAGATATAAGTATACATTTATATATTTCCCATTTTCCTAAGATAAAAGATATTGAGAGGGTGAATGCAGCAGGAGAAAGATGAAAGCAAATGATAATTACAGCAGTTATGTTGCAATTAGCAACAATTGCTACTTAAGCAGCTTTCTTTTTTATCAGTATATGATGAATTGAATGTTTGAAGCTGCAATAACCATAACATTATATGTACAGGAAAAGGAAGTAAGACGGACTTTTGATTTTCAACTCGGAACACAACCCTTTGCAGCATCCAACATGTTGGCCAAGAAGATTAAGCGGTAGCTGCAGCCGGTTCTTCCACATAGTGTGATGCTGATTGAAGGGTACAGATAAGGTTGCGGTCACCATACACATTGTCCACCCGCCCTGCAAAAATAATAGTTTTGATAATGAAATCATCCGTGTCATGATGAAGGCTTAAAAAATAAGTGCTGATTCTTACCTGTAGTAGGCCAGAACTTCGCAGCACGGAGCCAGGAAGCAGGGAATGCTGCATAGTCCCGGGAGTATGGTTTTGTCCATGTATCTCCCATGAGCAAAGATGGTGGATGAGGTGCTCCCTGGACAATAAAATGTATCAATACCATGGTACTGCAAAATCCACATTGTGATAGTTTACGGGAAAAAGAATAGGTCGTTAACCTTTAGGACATTGTTGTGGATATCAGCTTTTCCATTCTCAATTTCTGCAATTTCTTCCCTAATGGAGATAAGAGCGTCACAGAATCTGTCTAATTCAGCCTGAAAAACAAATGGAAGTTGAAATTGATTGAAACTGCATGAAAAGAGAAGCAGGGTGGAGAATATGAGATACGAGGGAGCTATTAGGTACCTTGCTTTCACTTTCAGTGGGTTCAATCATAAGTGTGCCTGGAACTGGCCATGACATAGTTGGTCCATGAAATCCGTAGTCCATCAGACGTTTTGCAACGTCCTCAGCCTCAATACCAGCAGTATTCTGCAATAATTCTATCTCATTATTCACTTAATCATGATAGAATAATAAACACATAGTAATTACAACAGATATTAATATTAGACCTTAAAGCCTCTCAAGTCCACAATGAATTCATGGGCACATGTTCCATTGACACCTCGGAAGAGAATAGGGTAATAGTCCTAGAAAGCAAAACAATAGAGCAAAAACAAATTTAGTGTTTTTCTTATTAAACTGCATATGAAAATATAGTCGAAGGAAATCACGAACCTCCAAACGCTTAGCCATGTAGTTTGCATTCAAAATGGCTATCTTTGAGGCATCAGTTAGCCCCTGAGATCCCATCATCGCGATGTACGTATAAGAGATTGGCAAGATAAGTGCAGAGCCCCAGGGTGCAGCTGCAATTGTGCCCAGGGGTTCAGCTGCTTCAGGCGCTGGTATACCACCTGTAGCTATCTATAATACAATGTAAAAACATATTACAAGCTGAATTTTGACACAAGTAAGCAACTCAGATAGTCTAAAAAAATGAACTGCACCAGGCATATATGTAGAGTGATGTTCAAGTTGATGAGTAGTAAGAATTTTAATATGATATGATGGTTAAATTTTTCTAATTTACCATCTCTTCCTTTCATCAATAGGAATTAGAATCAAGACACTCTGTAAGATGAATATTACAAACATATAACATAAAAGTCTAAGTAAAAATAGTTTTAAATTTTCACTTTAATTGCGATACATACCACAGGATGTGAAGGCAAAAATGGAGCCAAGTGTTTCTTCACACCAATAGGACCCATTCCAGGACCACCACCTCCGTGTGGAATGCAAAATGTTTTGTGAAGATTGAGATGGCAAACATCAGCTCCAATAAAACCCGGGCTTGTCAACCCCACCTGCAATGTCCAAAACTTAAGATTAAGATGACTATCTGTTTACTGAACTTTGGAAAAAGAATGCCATAGTAATGCTGAGAACTATTCCAAGACTGAAATACCAATAACCAAGAATGGCTTTGATGAAATCTATTGTTTCTGCCAAGTAACAACATGAATAATCAAGTACAATAAAACATCATGAGAAAACAAAAAACAAGTAAAATAAAATGACACCAAGTTTATTCGTTAGCTTAATTGCATTTGCAGTTTTAAAACTAATTAGCCTCTCAGCAGCCCTGTTAAACAGAGATACAAATGAGCCAATCACATTGGCAGTTTAACAAAGAGCACGAGTTCAAGAGATAAGGTCAGCACATAAAACAGGAATTGGATAAGGAATGACTAAAAATATGTAACAAATAACCAGAGGAAAATGTCATGATTATTACAGGTTTACTAGTTAATTCAAGGTGTCAATTTCATAATTGTGTTATGCTTTATGGTATGGGTTGCCTTATTGTTTTGCTAGCTGTAATTTGTTTGGGTTTGCCACCTCAGCAGCACATTCTGCTATAAGAGGTCAGCCATTTACATGTATGGGTATGAATTGAATATTAATGAAATCTTCTCCTATTTCCTTCCCTTATCTTCTATGTTCCCTCTTCTCTCTAATCTCTAGTTTCTTCTATTCATCTTCTTCCCTAACTCTCTGTCTCTTTTCTCTTATATTCTTATCTTCTCCTTAAGACCTATTTCTGTCCTAATCTTCTACTCTTAGAAACCGTATTCGTTACAGAAGATAGTATCAGAAAACAGACCTGTGCATTCATGTTTGCTCCATCCATGTATACTTGTCCTCCATTATCATGAATTATCTTACAGATCTCATCAATACCTTCTTCATAAACTCCATGAGTGGAAGGATAGGTCACCTGAAAGATTATCAGAATAAAATTTCCACACCACGCAAAAGCCTGTCTTCATGATTCATAAATGAAAAATTCATGGAAAGAAAATATTCATACCATAAGTGCTGATAAGTTGTCCTTATTGGCTTCAGCTGCCTTCCTTAGCTCCTCAATGTTAATGTTTCCCTTGGCATCAGTACCAACAGATACAATCTTCATCCCGCACATAGCAGCACTTGCAGGATTTGTCCCATGGGCTGAAACAGGTATAATACATACGTTGCGGTGGTGATCTCCTCTTGCCTACAACATTCATTTCGGGAGGAGATCAGCATAATCAATTAACAAAAATTCAAATACGAAGCAGTACGTGGCTTTCCTAGCAAGAAAAAGGAAAGAGAACGAGTTATAGTTTTATATATACAAGCAGGCATAAAATGATACCTTATGATATGCACGAATAACCATCAGTCCAGCATATTCTCCAGAAGCACCAGCATTAGGTTGCAATGAGAATGAGTCAAACCCGGTAATTG
Organism: Euphorbia peplus; assembly: GCA_028411795.1. Taxonomy (NCBI): domain Eukaryota; kingdom Viridiplantae; phylum Streptophyta; class Magnoliopsida; order Malpighiales; family Euphorbiaceae; genus Euphorbia; species Euphorbia peplus. Next base: position 28,882,274 of record CP110840.1, read on the forward strand.
TACACAGCAAGTCACCCAAGTCTTTGAACATTTCCTTGGGAAAGATAAGAATTCAAACAACAGAAAATTTGATTATTTCACACACAATATTGCAACATACAAAATAGCATAACGTCTCCAGATATTCTTTTCCTTTATCTGCTAACTTCCTACCTGATAACCCCCAGCCTGCTCAGTAGGAGCAAAAGGATGAATATCAGTAAAATTAGGCAACGTGACAGGCATCATTTCGGTAGTTGCGTTCAACTTCATAGTACAAGATCCCAGTGGAATCATACTGTGGCACAAAGAGAGATCTTTCGACTGTAGCCTGTACAAATACCTGAGCAGCTCATGCTCCGTATGGTACCTAACATAAACAAATATATTTTAGACCGGATAAGAAATAGATAGGTTGCTATTTGTGTTTTCGGAAAAAGGGGTTACATGTTGAAGATTTGCTGGGTCAGGAATGGGCTCTCTCTTGCAAGCTTGGAAGGGATTGCATTCTGAACTTCTGCTGCCAGAGATTCAGCTGTGAATGGCACCTGAAATTCAAAGAAAAATCTTGATTTGATGATTGGGATCGTGTTTTACCAAAACGAACTGGTGAACATATTTGACAAGACTTACTGGCTTGCCACCAGCAAATACTCCAAAGAGTTTATCAACATCCTCCAAAGTTGTTGTTTCGTCAAAGGAAACAGTGATCTGAAAAGGAAACACTATGCTGAAATCCCGAAGAGTTTATCATTTTGAAACTAAATAAAACATAGATAGCGTTTAACTTACGGTGTTTCCATCTACGACTCGCAAGTTTATCTCACTTTTGTAAGCAGCATCAGCTATTGCATGTGCATTAGCACACTTAACTTTCACAGTATCAAAGAAGGGAAGAGCCTGGACTTCCACGGTTCCAAGTTTCTTCAGTCCAACAGCAAATGCTCCAGCAAGACCATGGACTCTTTGAGCAATAGCTTTAAGGCCTTCAGGTCCATGATAGACAGCATACATAGCAGCCATGTTTGCAAGTAATGCCTAAATAGCAGAAGAAATTCCTTTTCCGATTACAATGGCATTCATGAAAGAAGCAGTCACTAAAGAAATAATCAACAGGAATGTCCTTTTCAATGTCAATTAAATCATTTCCTTAACAAAAATTCTATTCTAGAAAGAGTGTACTACATGAATTTTTTCTTCAAAATCATAGGTGAAATTGTTAATCGCTAATTGCACAAAAATATATCAGAAACAATCAAACTAAAATAACAAGAATGTAAAACATAATGTCTTACTTGAGCAGTACAGATGTTACTGGTAGCCTTATCCCTGCGAATATGCTGCTCCCTAGTCTGCATCGCCATACGTAGGGCAGGCTTCCCCGAAGAATCAACACTAACACCAATAATTCTTCCAGGCATCAAGCGCTTGTATTCTTGCGAGGTAGCCAAGAAAGCAGCATGAGGACCTCCATACCCCATCGGAACGCCAAACCTTTGTGCTGATCCGACAACAATATCAGCTCCGAATTCACCAGGAGGCTTCAACATGGTCAATGCCAACAAATCCGTTGACATGACAACCTTAACCCCATTAGCATGAGCGTTCTTAACGAACTCCTCGTAATCCAAAACTTCACCCTCAGTACCCGGATACTGAACCAAAACCCCACAGACATCCCCACTTTTGTAACTAATATCCTTAACATCCATTGTAACTACCTTAAGATCAAAACCATCAGCTCTAGTCTTACAAATATCAATAGTTTGAGGATGACAATTACTAGCAATGATAAAAGTTTTTTTCTTTCCTTTAAGAATGTTATTACACATAGCCATTGCTTCAGCAGCAGCAGTTCCTTCATCGAGCAACGAAGCATTCGACATAGGCAAACCAGTAAGATCTGTAATCATGGTTTGGTAATTAAGCAAAGACTCCAATCTCCCCTGAGAAATCTCAGCTTGATAAGGAGTATACTGAGTATACCAAGCTGGATTCTCCATTATATTTCTCAAAATTACCGGAGGAACGAACGTGTTATAATACCCCATCCCTATATATGACTTAAACACCTTGTTCTTAGATGCTAAACCACTCATATGTTGCATCATTTGGCTCTCGGTTAACCCCTCATCGAACTTCGAGAACTTCATGGCATCAATCCTAATGGATTTAGGCACAGTGGCATCAACTAAAGAATCAAGGTTATCAAAACCACACACCTGAGCCATTTTAGTCTGCTCTTCAGGAGTTGCAGAGTTATGGCGACGAGGAAAAGTGTCACTCGGTTTCAAAGATTGCACAGAAATAGATCTTACTTGTTGAAATCCAATACCCTTATGCCCAAAATTAACACCATGTTTGGATGATCTAGTATTTCTAGAAGCAAAAGAGGACAATGATGAAACGTACCTAGAAGGAGAGTACAATACAGGAGATGAAGAGTTTAAGATTGAAGATGACTCATTGCGTGAACATTGATTCAATTGTTTGGTATCATTCAATAATCTCTTCAGGATTGCCCTGTTTGCTAACCTCCTTGCTCTCTCCATTGATGAATGTACAGAGAGAAAGAGAGCAAGAAAATTGAAAAAGAAGTGATTTTTTTTCTTTTTGGTACAAAAAGATGTGATTTTTATGGTATTATAGCAAAAGGGTTGGTGATGGTATAGTGTATGATTGATAAAATTATTTATTTATAAATTCAAGATCTGGTGAGTGTGTGACTGGATACCAGAGAAGAAAAAGACAGTATTTTTATTTATTTATTTGTATATTTGTTATTTTAAATTGAATTTTGAATGAGGAGGAGAAGATAAGGAAAGGAGGGAGGTCCAAGATGGTAGTGAAATGAATGGAAGAAATTTAAGGAAGAAAGATTGAGTATGAATGGATCAGAATGACTACATTCCATTCCAAGACAAAAGGAGGAAGAAAAGATTGAGATTTTTAATAAGGGAATGGTGAAAATTTTAAAGATCCTTTGGTGGCTGAATCTCTTACACTCCCTTGCTATCTTTACTACAACTATACATGTGTCTCTTCCATAGTTCATATCATCATTAAACTCCAAAAACAGTTTAAGTTTAAGTACACCTGTTTTAAAACACCAATTGAATCTCCAGTCCTTTTTTTCAAAATTAAAAATAAATAATTAGTTAGAGAACTATCATTATCTGGATGCTTGGATGTGAAATTCCTATCCTTAGTATTATAATTTTATGTATATGAATTTGATAATTTTAAGTTGAGGAGTGATACAAAATTTGGGTGGAGAACAAAAATGTAAAATTATCTTCTTATCAAATGGCTAGGAATTACAAGTGAAAGAAATGTGGATGAACAAGTTACAAGTATGGTGTGTCCCAAGTGGGCAGGAAATGTTTGCTCATCTTTTCTAAAATGGTGACCATGGGATTGACATAATGATGTTGCAGATGGAGATTTGACGATTCAGATCAAATTCGAATCTTTAATGGTTTTATTTTTTATTTTTTTTATTTGCCTATTGCGAGAAATGGGAACCTTGAATTGGATTGGAATTTTCTTTGTGGTGTTTTTAGTGGTAACTTATTGTATATCCAATAGATCATTTATTCTTAATGAACGTCAATAAAATTTACATTTTATTTTAAATCTTAACTTTTAAATGAGATTAAAGAGAGCAATTTAGTAATTTACATTTATTTTTGCTCATTTCAGTTCCATAAGTTTTCAAACGAGGTTAATATCAAAATAAAAACATATTCTTTCCATTTCATACAGTTGTGCTCACATGATCAATCACCGTTAGATCAGAATCTAACTGTGGAGATTAGTTATTAATGAAATCACCAAGCTAATCTCCACCCTTAAATTCTGATTGAATGGTCAATCTTTGAGCATGTAAGCATCACTCCCGCTTCATAATATAACGTTTTTTTGCCATTTAGATTAAGAATAAGAATGTCACTGCAAATACTAATTTACCCCTAATTAATGTGCTGCAAATATCTCCAATAATATATTATTCTTTAAATGAAAAGGATAGTGATAGAAATTCCTCCAATAATAATTCTTTTTATGGCCAAAATGCCTTATATTTTGAAAAAAGTAGAAAAGCCAAAAGGCCTTATAATATGAAATGGAGCGAGTACTAACTCGCTGACTCTAGCATGTTTGACACCATTGGATGAAGAGAGACTAGAAAAAGATGAAATATTTGAGATACTTTTAAGAGAACTGTGCACTTAACACTTTGATGACATCAAGATTTACATTTGGTGTCATCAACCACATTAAAGATAGTGAACGACCCTTACAATCGAGATATATGGATTCCCAAAAGGCCCAAGATGACAAGTCCATTAGTGATCCCGTTATACACGAATGCTTGCAAGAAATCAATGTGTAGTCCTTCCGAAAATTGTTTTCTATTTGAGTGTTTTTAAAATTGGGTTTTCACATAAGTAAATAATAATAACAATTACGACTAAAATAACATTTAATCTCTCTGTTGTGATTAGCATTTATTATATACTAGTCTTTTTCTCGTGCAATGCACAGATTCAAATTCTGATGTATATACTTATCAGACTAATTTTATTCTTAATACATTTATTAAAATTAACGACACAAATATGTTTAGTTAAAAAATTATTGTTTTAACTTCATTCAAATATTATTGTATTAACTGAATTTAAGATTTAAAAGTCCAATCAAGTCAAAAAATATTATTTAAAAACTAGTTAAGTTTTTAATTTTCTAAAATTCAGTATTAGATCTTCAAATTATATAACTATCAACATATATTTAAGTGTAATTAGATTCTCACATAAATGAAATAAAATTTTAAAAAATAGAACAAAGTTTACATCTATTGGAGTAAATTTGGAACAAACAATCAACATCAAAAACATAAGAAGATAAAAGAATAGAAAGAATCAAAACCAGTTTGTATGAGAGAGAGGTTGAGAGGGCGGAGAGAGTAAGAGAAGCCTAACCATAATTGTAATGCGACATTTTGTGCGAATCCGTGCATTGCACGATTTATAGAATTTTGATATTGTTAAATTCTATTAACAATATATCGATCGCTTTATGAGAGAAATTAACAACTAGAATTCACAGTTAACTTCATACTCACCTTCAGGCATAGATGTCTGTTTAACTGTCCAAAGTAATTACTTGAAAAAGTGTCTATGGATACAACTATTTGTTAAATGAAATCATCCATTACTTTCGTGCCCATTGGAAATAAAAAGAAACTATTAAAATGAAGAAATATATGACAAAAAAATTAACTCAATTTTGAGTAATTTAATAAATTATGTTTCAGAAATAAAAGTAGGGCTCTTAAAAAAGAGTAGCGAAATCTATACCAAAAGGTTTATGTAACAGTCCGATTGCATTTAAACAAAACTTGGTGGATGTCCAAGCGGTAAGGATGGATGGTAAAAAAAAGTGTAGGTTGCGGGATCAAATCTCCAACCCAATGTTATTTTCTGTGTTTATTTAAGTTTCTATCATCAAAACTACGTAGTTTTGAAATGATTCTCACCATAAAAAGGATTTTCACATAAGGGCCTTCTCACCAAATCCCTCCCCTATATAACTATATAAATTATGGGCTGAATGCACATGTAACCCTCTAAACTTGCGTCTTTTGGTCATTTTACCCTCTCACCTTAAGGGACTTTCCTTTTACCCCCTCAACTCTTCAAAAGTGGTACTATGTAACCCCTAAACTTCCATCTTTTGGTCATTTTACCCCTCACTTTAAGGAACTTTCCTTTTACCCCATCAACTCTCCAAAAGTGGTACTATGTGCCCTACATTTCTCAACTCAACGGAAAAAAGGAGACTGTACAACGACCATTAATTAACTTAAAAACACCTTAAATTTGGACATGTTAGCATTTGTAATTAAAATAACGAAAACATAAACTTAATATTTGATCCCTATTGCATTTTTTAAATCATATAACTTCTACCATAATAACATTTTTGGAGAGTTGAGAGGGTAAAATGAAAGTTCCTTAAGATGATAGGGTAAAATGACCAAAAAATGCAAGTTTAAAGGTTACATAGTACCAATTTTGAAGAGTTGAGGGGGTAAAAAGGATGTTCCTTAAGGTGAGGAGGTAAATTGACCAAAAGATACAAATTTAAAGGGTTGCATGTGCATTAAGCCTAAATTATGACAGACTATAAAAAGCACATAAATATAGACAGTATCTATATTCTATAAATAATTATAGTTTTCACATATAATAGGTTAGGAAATGAGGCATTTTTTTGTTATGCTCATCTCATTTGCTTTGTCTTTGAAGAAATTAAATTTTTTTGACAACTTCAACTTCCCGTGTCATTACTTATTAGTTACTTATAATATCATTTCAAACTATTTTCTAATACTAAAGGGGTTAGAGCTTCTTTATTTTTCCAAAGCGAACCAAATGTCTCTTTTAGTATAGAGTCCGACTTTGACTTCGGAAATATTTTGGAAAGCAAAAAGTAGAACAAAAAATCTTTCCCTACGAGTAAAGAATTTAGTAAAATTTAATTTAACAACAAACACGTCAATTATAATAAAAGTTGACAAATTCAACCCTAAAATGTGAATAAATGGAAGAGATTATGAAAGTCATGAACCCCAAACTTAAAAAAAAATTGAATATCACTACAAAAAGAAATGCTTTTAGGGACGACATAAATCGTCCCCAAAACCATTCAAATTTTCAGCACATTTCAGCTTATTTCAGCATTTTCACTTCAGTTCAGCAATTTCAGTTTTATCCAACAATTTCAGTTCAGTTCAACAATTTCAATTTTAATAACATTATTATAAAATTGGAAATATTGGTAAACATTTAATTTAATTTAAAATGAAATTGCTAATTATAAATAATCCAATATCAATTTTAACTTTTAAATTTGGAGTTAGGTGCATAATTTGTTATTAATTACATATTTGTAGGTGCATACTTTATTATTAGATAAATATTTTGTAAATTAAATGTTTCTTTTGTTTGACAACAAATATTTATTTATTTGATTTTATAATCTAAAATTCACTAGTCTATACATTTTAGAAAATTAAAAAATAATAATTGCATATGAATTTATAGTTTAATTAGATACCCAACTATTATACATTATTATGTTTAATATTATATAATCAATATGATAAGTTATGTTTTTCCAAGGAAAATGACAACTATTATTCTTTTTATTGGTAATAAAACTTCAATAGTAAAACGATTTAAAGAATTATACATATTTATTTATTTATATTTTAGATTGATAAAATTAATTTAATTCTATTCAATTCAGTTCAGCAATTGCAGCAAGTTCAAGCTTTATTCAGCAATTTCAATTCTATTAAGTAATTTTAGTTTAGTTCAGTTTAGCTTTATTCAGTTCAGTTTTATTCAGCAAAATAAAATATGGCTTAAGCCGTCTGGAATCTATGACCCTTTTAATCAATTAATTTAATTTTAAAGATGAAATAAACCACTATAGATGTTCTTGATACATTAATCAGTTTTTCCTTACAAAAGCAGTTGTTTTCGTGCTTTAAAATTGACGATTTTTATATTGTTATACTTTTCTCGACGAGACAAACATTTTGAGTCCAATGTGCTAAGACTAAAATCGATGCTAGTTAAAACTTGATTTTATGACAAAAAATTCGTTAAAGCATAATTTTTTATCTGAATGTCCTAATCGAGTGTGGTTGGTCTGGTTGGATTTGTTTTTGACTCCCAATGACGCCAAAACAAACGTTGAATCCTATATGTATATTTTTTAAAAAAAATGAGAAATATATAATTAACAATTAAACTTGTCAAAAGAAAAACTCTTTAACAATTAAATATGTTAAAGAAAAGGCAATTAAATATATATTACTAAGTTTTTTAATGGACTCGTAAAAATTCCCACCAAAGCGAAATATATGAAAAAGGTAAAAGTAAGGTAGATAATAAATACTTCACTGTTCTTCTTCTTAAATTTTTTTTGCAGAGAGTGTCCATGATTTCTTCTACAGAGGCGTTGCAGCAATCTGCTACATACGTGACCTATTCTAGTCCAAAATATAGGTGTGATTATAGATGGAACTTCAGGCGTGCATCACGTCCTTAGTTATGTTTGCTAGTCTTCATTCCTACACCAGTGCTTCATTTTTGTACATTACGGTTGATGCTAACTGCTTCGGTAGCGATCAACATCTCCGTCTCCACGAGCACCGGTCTCTGTTCTCTGATAGTCTGAACTGGTGCTTCTCCGGTACCGATCAACACATCTCTGTTTCCACGAGCACCGGTCGATAGTGTGCATTCGTACAACAATGCTTCTCTGATACCGATCATCATCTCCGTCTCGACGAGCACCGATCTCCGTCACTTCTTCTCTGATAGTCTGTATTCTTACACCGGTGCTTATCCGGTACGGATCAACACATCTCCATCTCGACGAGCACCGATCTCCATCACTTTTCCTTGTCTCATAGTCTGCATTCATACACCACTGCTATTTCTGTCTATTTCTGTGCATTCCGGTTGACGATAACTATCTCCGATACCGCTCAACATCTCTGCCTCGACGAGCACCGGTCTCCGTCACTTCTCTAATGGTATCTCAAGTGAGTTTTCACGTTTCTTTCTTTCCTCTATTTCTCTTTCCTCAATTTGCTGTTGACGACGCTAATTTTCTCTCCTCTAGCACTTTATCGGCAGGCATCGAGGTTTGGTTCCTCGTCTTCTCCATTCTTCGATCGTCGTCTCTCAGGTCAGTTCATCATTTCTTTCTATATGTTTCTTACTTTATTCTATAATGCTTTTTTGACGATGTTAACTTTCTCCTCCAACACCGCTTGCAACTCCTAGAAACTATTTCCGGTGACTCTCCCCCTCTGATCTCTCAATTCCAGCAACCGTGAGTCCCCTAACCTGTTTCAGTATAATCATGATTCATGTTTTTTCTTTTTTAGTAATCGCGAACTTGTTTTATTTTTCTTTTTGTATAATGTGTTGCTATTGAATTAAGCGTTTATCATTCAATATCTTTCAAATTTCCGTGTAGTCTTTCTTATGTTTTCTTATTCTAAGTAGGCCTTTCATCAATAGTAGAATTTTAAATGTGTTCTTATGGAATTTTTTGTTTAGCTTTTACTAAATTGTTTTTCTTCTGTAGCTATACAATCTTACATGTTTACTAAATATTTGTAACAACAGTATCAAGACAGATTGTTTGTTTAAATATAGAATTCCCTCGTTCAGTCCAAGTATATTAGCATATGTAGATAATTGTTTGTTTTTCATTTTTCAAAATACAACCTCCGGCTGATTAGATAAAAAAAATTAGTTTATCTACCGGGTATAAAAATGGGGTTACGGGTATTACCCACCAATTACTGCCAAAAAACCCAGGTGTTCAATGCACGACCTCTGTATCTAAAGAGATTCTTAATACTACCTAAGCCTAAAAATCATGGATGTAAGTGTGTTATCTTTTTGTCATCTATGGTATAATTAATCTGTATAAGCAAACAATGATGAAAAGCTTCTAACAGAATCAAGAATGTAGTTGAATTGTGTTAGAGAATGAACAAGCGTGAGAAAGCTTACATTATACAATAATGATTACAACACAATGAAAAAATAAGTTGTAGTTCAGCTCTTATTTATAACCGAAAACTCACTTCATGTTTCACTGTTTTACTTAACAGTTTTAACTGTAAAACTAAACGGTTGCAAGTCTGGTAAAACATGATCAATTTGATCTTTAATCTTCACCGTATGTATCTTAACTAACTGTTTTTTCTTTTTTCTCCCACCTAAATCGTACGGAGACTTGTCTCAAACATGCTTTCATAAATTGTATGGAAGCTTGCATTCGATTGGCTAGATGGAAGATTGATGATACGTGGGAAAATAAAAGGCTATCTATACAACATGGTATAGATGCATGTCCCAATGATATGGATCCACTTCTCGAATTTTTGGGTGTTGACCTAGATGATAAAAGTGAGGAGGAAGGGATGGTTGAAAACATGGAGGAGAGTATTGAAATTGAGCATATGATAGTAAGAGATGAGGATTAGTGCCGATCCTGAGGTTTCGAGTGCCTAGGGGCAAAGAGCTAAATATGGCCCTCATTAACAAATACAGGTAAAAAAATATGGATTCAAAAAATTTATCATACTTAAAAAATGAACGAATGAAAATATTTCACATGAGCACAAAGTTTTATTTGACTACCGAGTTTTTTTATACAATATGATCTATTCGAGGATTTTTAAAATGCAAAATAACTAATTATAGCGTATATACGATATGTTCTAACATATTTTTCTCGATATATAAAGTGACGAAACGTTTCTTATGACATCGATTATATCAAATAAATTTTTCAACAATTTTAGAAATTTTATTTAATATATGTAATAGTCACTCTCATAATAAAGTAAACTCGATGAGTAATGAAAATACATGTATCTCCTTATGATGTTTTTACAAACTTGAAAACTTCAATTGGTAAAATCTTTTGCAACACTTCATTTTTTATTCATTATAATTTTTTTTAATGAAATATATGCAAAGAAGTCAAATGACTTCAAGCTTTTTGAATTACATGAAAACTCCGGATGTGAGTGATAAAAAATTAAAAGAGTTCATGCATATATAAGTAATACACAAATAAATTTTGGCCCTTATTATTTTTAGGCCCCAACCGAACGACCCTCCTGCTCATGCCCAGGGACGGCTCTGAATAGCCTCACGTAGGAAGTGTCAGTCTCAATGCTATATATTGTCTGAAGTATATTGTGCAGAGATGTCAATATGATCCACAAGTATGATTGAATACACATTTACCCTCTTAATTTGGTGTCAAAAAAACTGTTCGATCTCGCAAATGCTGGAGATCTGTTTGATCTCTGAAATTTGGGAGATTTATTAGCTCATTGCCTTCACTTAAAGTGGTATATTAATCACCTTAACTCATTTATTGTGATTGTTCCTCCTTTTGAATTAAAGAGGTGTATTGTTGTCGAGAGTTTGATCGAACTGATGAGTGCTTCTATTTGTTCAATTTTTCTCTAATGTTGTCACTCAACGATATACACATAATGATATGGCATTAAACAAGTTCAGGGAGTCCAATAAGACATTTTTAAGCAATCTAATTTCTTGGTTAAGTTTGGAGCTCAGATTTTTGGGTCCGTTTGGACTTGATTTGTAAATACAAAAATGATACAAGTATTTACGGGGTGTTTGGTTCAAATTGGGGATGGGATGAGATGAGATGGAGTTGCAGGTTGAGATGAGATGAAAAAAGTTGAGATGAGATTAAAAAGGTAAATGGAAATTAATAGGGGGTTGTTTGTTTGGTGGGGTGAAAAAAAAGGGATGAAAGTTAATGAGATGGAAATGACTAAGTAGCCCTTAAGTTCAAAATAAAAATAAAAGAAAGAGTGGGCCAGGGGAGGGGTTACTTAGTCATTTCCATCACCCCTCCTTCCCATCTCATCCCACATTTCCTAGAACACCCCCCCTAGGTACGAAAATTGAGGGATGAGATGGAAAAAAAATTCCATCTCCCCTTCCCATCCCCCAAACAAACATGGTCTAGTCCTTCCCTCCCCCTCCCATCTCATCTCACCCCCTCCTGGACCTCCAAACAAACGCCCCGTTAAGTCATTAGTATGTCTATTACATTTTTACATGTGTTCTAAGATAGAAGTATATGTTCGTGAATGCACAAGAACATATTATGTCTATTATGTTAGGCTATGTTAGATCATTTTGTTACAAATTGAGATTATTTGATAATGAATCGTAATTTTACCAGGTTAGGTTATAGTTGATATATTATTTTGACATGTTTGGTTCATTTGTTATATTTTACTGATTTGTTGTTAATAGCTCGTGAGTATTAGCTAATTTTATTTTTTCTAGTAGCTATCAACAATTGTTTTTCAGTCATAACTAAACACTTTATATCACAAAGAAGAATGAATGAACACTCAAACACTTAAACGACACTTAAACTATTTGATTGATCTTTTCCATGGATATTTGGGAGTGTCCACTGACCCTGCCGTTGGAGAGACAGACCTACTTGTATACTTTTTACATTTCAACTTAAGGCTTTTAATATGATTTACATGCAGTCCTTTGAGTTTTTGAATTATAGGTATATGAAATTTGACTTTTGCTTCAAATCTAAATTAGATACGCGTGCCAAATTTTGAATTACATAGTATCAAATTAGTTCGCTGCAATTTTATTACACTTTCACATTAGACGACATCACAAAACATGGTTCCTTTTGAAGCTGAGAAGTGAATGCACATTACCTTTTATTTAAGCTTTAGCTCTTTCCTCTTGATGAATTCTCATGTTACATATTGCAAAAGATTCTTTACCACGTGTTTGAGTTTGCACTTTTTAATGAGGGCAATGCACAAATTCAGATGTTGATACATATCTTGGTCACAACACCTTCTAGAGAGCTTATACCTCATAAAACATTACAAAAAGTATTTTCCTATTGAAAAATTTATACCTAAGTTGGTCAAGTGTGAATTTCATTGTTCAAACTTCTTGTTTATTTTTGCACTGAGACTTGATATTTTAGATGTTGACCATGTGAAGAAACAGAATAATTCTAAAGTACAAACCGGAAAATAAGAATTTTCTGTATATGATTTCAATGTAGTTACCAATGTTGATAGCATGGCATTTCCATTATGATAACACCGACAATGTATTGATAAAGGAGTTTCTCGCCACTTGCTCATTTGTTATGATGTGGCAATGTCAGCATTTTGCATGGTTATAACTTTTTTATTTCTATTTTGGGAGAGTTAATTCTCTGGTGATAGCTAAGTAATTTATAATGGTGGCTAATTGATGAAGTTGTATGTGTTTAAGCTGTAATGCGATTGTGTAGAACTTTTGTTTGTTGTTTGTTGTCACTTTGAGATCTCCTTCTAAAATTTTGTGAGTTAGAGTGCAAGTAATTAGAGAATTTGGATTAAGCTGAATCCCATTTATTAGTTTCGTACGTCGAATGTATACATATTAGATAATTATGCTTATATACCTCCCATTTATCAACTTGCAGTTCGCTTCGTAGTCAGTTTGTGGTATTGCTGACATTGGCATTTCTGTTGTTTGGTTGTTGCTTGATATTTTCCTTTCCAATTCTGTTCATAAAAAAGTGTTTCTCACTTTTTAGGTAATATCCCGAATGAAATATTAAATCTGTAGGATTATGTTCAATTAAGATTATTCAAGTAACATTGTTTTCAACCTATTTCTTTTATTTGTATATTAATTTAATAAAATGAATTGTAGGCTGACATGGTAGAAGTTAAACACGTAAAAATGCAAAAATGCAGTGTGTTATAATGGAAATGTAACTCCAAGTTCATAGAAACTAAGCAAATGGTTGCAAGTTTCATATACATAGGTGTCTATCTGTATACATTATCTTTGATATACTACCAAGTTGGAGGATATATGTAAGTTTGCGATATGAAACCTTCGAAGTAGATACAAAAAACTGTAATTAGCTTCATTAATTCGCTTTTCACATTACATCGATTTCAATTCTTTATAATCAGTCTGGCATTTTGGCTCATAGGAGATGATTCTAGCACCAAAGGCGTGTCTATAAGAAGGAAAGATCTTAGCAGAAGAACATAGGTAAAAGGTGGAGTTAGAAGATTGGATATGTTGATGAATACAATTGATCACCTTGGAGGTGAAGTGCAATTTGATGATCAATTTTAGTTGTTGCCTTAAGGTAGCAGAATGGCAAGATATAGAGGATAAGGTGGATTTAGAATGTTGTACATGTTTAGTGTTTTAGAACTTATTACATATTTGAGTCCTAAGAGAACAAATTTGAATATTTAATACACTAAATGTTTCTTGTTTGCTTAGAAGTTTGAGACAACACTTATTATTTGTGTGCTTTGGCTCTTCATTCTCCTTCCTGGCCTGAGCTTTACTCTTCCGATAACTCCGGTTCTCTCTCATATGGATTGTAGTGCTATTTACTTGTTTCTGTTGTGTATTTTTTGTTGATTTGTTTAGGAAATCTGCTAATCATATCTTTCCGAATCTATGTGAATTTGCAGTCTTGAGATTATTCAGTTTTGTATCATTGGGAAGTATCTACATTTAGGGGGCGTTTATTTTGAGGGAAACAAGAAAGGGTAAGAGAAATAAAAAATTTGTTGCCTTTTGTTAGTGTTTGTTTTAATAAAATAGTCATTCCCTTTACCTCTTTTTAAGATTGGCTAAACCTCAAACTCTTCTAACGTGATTACCCAGACCCCCCTAGGTTTTTCTATCCCTTTCCCCTCTCTTTGTCGTACTAGTCTCTCGTTACTTTTTTTTTCAACATCACTGATAAATCCACAATCCTTCATCTTTTACGCATGTTAGTTGTTCTCCATCTTCCTCCATAGTTTTCTCTCTTACTCTCCATTCTTCAATTATTTTTTGTGCGATCTTGAATTTTCACAACATCGTGCTATCTTTGTTCATACAATCTTGAAGCTTTTCTACGCACTCAATTTGCCAAATTGATAAAAAAAAGAAATTATATTCCCATATAAAAAGTATCTGGAATCCTAGCAAGAATATCAACAGAAAAAAAATATTGATTCTACTTTTTGCAATTTTGTTGATAAATATATGGTGCAAGTATATATACTATATATGTATTATGGGCGACTATACAAAAAAGATACACAGTAAAGCTTAACGAAGATAGACTATGTGGAGTTTTTGTATTTGAACTAGTGTCATTACAATCCAAGTGTCATCATGGAGTTTAATTATTTTGCATGTCTACTCAACACATAAATGAATAAATGCTATTTTATTTTTAACTTCATTAATGGGTTGAACTCATAGTAGTTGATGCCCTTATTTTGTTTTTTTAAAGGAAAATCATAATTTGCTCTTACGTGTATAGGGTACTAATTTGTATCAGAATTGATTTTATGCTTTCTTGAAACTCTTTCAATTTGCCATTGATTATTGAATTTCTTTTTTATGTTGATAAAAGATAGATGTTGAATGCTACATATATTCAATTCTTCCATGTATTCCACTCTTTGCCATGTAATATATTACTATCAATTTCTAAATATATTTTTTTTAATAAAAGTTTGCATATACATAATTGATTTTGATATCTTTCGTTGATGTGCAAAATCATATGGCGTTGTTGATGTTATTTTCTACAGAAATGGCTCGTACTGGTCTTTCCTTGCGAAGGAGAAGATATTTCGACTTTATTCGGTTTGTCGTTATTTTAATTAATTCTGTTGTGTTGTTATATTTGATGAGGTACTTAGTTAGAAAAACACTACGCAATTCTCAACATCTAGCAATAGATAAGCGAACTGATGAACCCTATGTGTTTTGATTATGTCCAAACGTTTCAGAAGATGAAAACTTAATACTCCCTTACATATAGTTTACTGTTGACTAATATTTTTGTTTACTTAGTCTATGTGTAAGTTTCTCAGCAGGTGCTGAATGAATCATTTCTTGATTGCCTAAAGGACTCAGAAGATCTGTTTGCTGAAGTTAGAGTTTCAATAATTCAGAAACTGGATGCTCCGCTCTGAAGCCGAAGTTTGCTAAAGCTCTCCTCAGAAGTTCTTTGCAATCAGAAGCTTTACCAATTTGATCAGAAGTATAAACAACTGGAAATCAGCTTCTGAAAGCTTAGTCACGGGTTCTATTTGAGCATTTAATGCTCTGACACTTGCATTCAATGCAAGGCGCCAAAAGCTCAAAAAGCTGTTTTGATGGAGCGCGCCTGTCTGTTCAAAAGAAACCAGAATTTCCTTGTCTACCCTTTGTTGATCCAATTGAAGAATGATTCCAGTCAACCTCTCTTTGATTTCAAATCACTTACCGGATTGAGTTAAAGAACAAGGATAACGAAATCAAAGTGTTTGAAGATCGTTTGAAGACTTGACAAATTAACGGCTACAACAACTGATGTCATCTCCTTCGAAGATTCAAACTCACCAACGGTCACCTGCATTCACTATAAATAGTAGCCAAGCTCCAAAGCATCAACATACGTGTGATCATCGAGCAAAATCTCAACGCACTGTTTTAACAAGGAAAACAGAGCAAATTTTTCCATTCTCAATCTTTCTTAGCATAGTCTTAGTTAAAGTGAGAGAGTGAAGAAAAACAAGTTCATAATAGGAATCTTGTAAACTGAGATCGTTTGTGATCCTCAGTTAGATTTAAAGAGAGAAATCTAGTTGAGATTAGAGTTGGGTGAGAAATCCAGAAAACAGAGTATTGTTTGTTCTGGTGGAAATCCTTTAACTCTTTTTAGGCTAGTCAGAACTAAGTGAGAAATTAGCTTAAGTTCTGTTGATGTAAAGGAGCTTCTGAACTTGCCATAAAAGTTATGAATAGTGGATTTATAAAATCTCTGTAGGCTGCGACCTCAGGGGACAAGACGTAGTCACAGGACTTCTGTGGCGAACTTGGATAAATCGATTTGTTCAATCAGGACCTCCTGAACCTCTTTCTCCCTCTTATACTTGTTATTTTTGCTTCTGTGTACTTGCTTATATTTAGTGCTGAAACAGATTTTCTCTAAAGTATCTTTGTCTTTGTTCAGAAGACTGTCCAGAAGTTCTTAAATCAGAACTTCTGTTGCTGAAAACAGTTTAACTGTGTTTAGGCAGAATTTCCCTCAGAAGCAACTTCTGTAAGCTAGCTTCTGACTGTGAGGAAATTTGACTCTGAAATATAAGTTTCTTGAAAAACTTAGAATTTTTTCAGTTTTCAACTTTGACACCTATTCACCCCCCTCTAGGTGATTCTGTTCTTGATAGGGCCAACAAGTGGTATCAGAGTGAAGGTCACTTCGCATATTTACTAAAGATCTAACAATCTAAGTGTAAGATCCTATCAGAATCAATAGAGATGGCTAGTAGACACCAGCCTGAGATCTCTTCTCACTTCATAGTTCCAGAAGGTTCTTCCACTACTAGACCTCCATTATTTAATGGCAACAACTACTCATACTGGAAAAAAAGGATGGTGTACTTTATCCAAGCTCAGAACATGAGTGCTTGGTATGTCATCACTAATGGTGATTTCATTCCCACCAGAGTGGAACAAGGTTTAGGGAATGTTGTTATTCCTCAGAGAGAATACACAGATGAAATTCTGAAAAAACTCCAAACTAATGCTTCAGCGATAAATATGTTGCATTGTGCACTTACAACTACTGAATATAACAAAGTTTCTTCTTGTGAAACTGCACAGGACATTTGGAACAAGCTGGAAGTCACATATGAAGGAACAGGAAAAGTGAAGCAATCTAAAGTCAACCAACTCATGAGAGAATATGAGTTATTTGAAATGCTTGATAAAGAATCTATTTCAGATATGAACTCTAGATTCACCAAGATAGTCAATGACTTGAAGAGTTTAGGAAAGGACATTGAAGAATCTGATCTAGTGAAGAAGATTGTCAGAAGCCTACCAAGGTCTTGGCAAGCCAAGAAGACTGCTATTGAAGAAGTTCAGGACTTGAGCTATTACTTGTATGATGAGCTCATTGGGTCTCTAATTACTCAGGAGATGTCATTAAAAAATCATGACCTAAGAGAAAGGTCAGAAGGAAAAAGAGTAGTCCTGAAAGCGGAATCTTCTGAAGAATCCTCTGAAGATGAGGAACTGGCTATGCTGACCAGGAAGTTCAAGAAGGCTTTTAGAAAAGGCAGAGGTGGAAACTACAAGAAGCCTTTCAGGAGCTTTGACAAGAAAACTCCTGATTCTGGTGAAAAGTTCAAGAGAGATCCAAATAAGCCTATTGTGTGCTATGGATGTCAGCAACCGGGACACATTAAGCCTAACTGTCCGGAGCAATGTAATTTCACATTCTCCCACACAGGGTGGACAATTCTCACTCAAGCCCTTTTTATACACTCAGACATATTTCAATGCGAAAGGAGTCATAAAGACATCCTCCGAGCTTCAAAAGCCTAGTAAAAAAATTTCATCCATTATATCACATGGGTAAACTTAGCATCTCTCGCTAACATCGCCAACAACTCAATTTGTTAAAGCATGTTTGCTCACTACACGACAAACTCGCACGGTTAAAAGCCTATCGCTCACACCACGAAGAACTCACTTAGTTAAAGCTTCGCTTATTCCCGCTACGAAGAACTCGTTTGTTAAAGCACAACCGCCCACATTGAAAAGCCCTCGCTTTGTTTTGCTCTGGTACCAAATGTCACGGGGGTAATTCTTGGCCATGCCACGTGTGGCGCCGAGACTTTTGCGAATCCTCCGCCAGCCAACCCACATACCAAAGGGATCTATCCCGGATAGTCAATCAGTCGGCATTCCCTCCTGTGATCCCCTGTCTATCCGAAACCTCGACTATTTTAGGAGCGCGCACTCTGAACTCTGGCAGTCCATAATGTCCATAAGGCTCCTTCCTTATGGAGACATTCGCCTCCTTTGTCGAAGGCCGAATGCCCGCCTCCTAGTCCCACCTGGACTAGGGTGGATCGCTTAAGTCAGTGCCAACATCTGACCCAGGGATGGCAGAGATCCTACGCCAAATATGGAACCCTGTCGCAGACATAACTCTTCCCAAAGCTTCCTTGAAGTTTTGCAGATCCTTGAGCCGAGAATGTACTCGGGCGAACTGGCCCCCTTACAACTGGATGGCTGGCTGGTTGGCTAAAATACTACTATGCATTGATCTACTCGACATGTTTGTGAACAAAGGCTATGTGACATTTTTATTTAACTTGTGCTATGATTACAAAAATTTTCATTTATTTGGCAACTGAGGGGAATTAGAAGACCAAGTTTCGTAGGCCACAAACTTAATTTGGTTATTAACAAACATACAAGGGTACGTAGATAAGTTTATAAAACCATTGATATGATTTTCATGGTGTTTGGTGTGGGCTTTAAAACGCTGGAGGCAAAAAATATCTCATAGTGATTTTTCTTTAGAGTTCGGATACTTGACCGATCCATTTACTTCTTGTATTTTGTTAATATTAATTACTACAGTTAGAACTATGGTTCTTTTTTATAGACATAATTATGTTTCATAATCAAGGTTATTTGAAAATTTTTGTTTAGTTTTTTCTATACTTCAACATTAGGATTATTTACTAGTTTGAATTTGATATATATTTGGAAATTAGTCGGAATGTGGTAGTACTATCTTTAAGTTTTTGGTGCATTAGATGCTTGTCAAAAACCATTCAACCAATAGATGGTTGACATATGTCACATCAATCAATATGATTTTGACAACGTGTAATTAATTAAAAATTTATTTTTTAGTTAATTATTTATATAAAATTCTGGACCCTAAAATAGAAACCCTAGACCCTAGAAAATAAACCGCAAATACTAACATATGTGACGTGTCATCGAATTATTGGTCCGGACTACGTCATCCGTACTCCAGGAGTATTTAAAATTTTTTTTTCTCACTAATCGTGTAAGGGATTTTACTCAAAATTTCGAGATTTATTCAGAATATTCAATAACTTGATTAATAACAATCAAGTTAATCTTGTATTTGTTACTTTGAGCATGTTTAATAACTAAAAAATCACTTAAGATTAATATATTAAGCATTTATTTAAATTAAGTGTGTTTGATAATAATTATTGGATTTTTTCAGTCCCTTATGCATGCTGTAAAAAAAAAACAACCATATGCATGCAAATTTTTTCTTAAGAAAATTCCTCTCTATACTAAGAATAAATTTTTCACTAAAAATTGTACAATTAACATGACGGTTTTTACTCTTTAATTTGTACCTCTCCTACTAAACTAACATGCAGAAATCTAGGGTAAAATATACCACAGGTACTTAAATTATGCCCATTTTCTCAAACAGGTACCTAAAAACTATTTTTTCACATCTAA
This sequence comes from Euphorbia peplus, assembly GCA_028411795.1. Taxonomy (NCBI): domain Eukaryota; kingdom Viridiplantae; phylum Streptophyta; class Magnoliopsida; order Malpighiales; family Euphorbiaceae; genus Euphorbia; species Euphorbia peplus. The sequence goes on from CP110840.1 coordinate 28,902,211, forward strand.
GTACCCAAACTAACGATTACCTCCGGAATTAGTACCTAGTGACCTCCTATAGCAGGTTTACCTCAAGTCAACGCTAGTCAACGAAAATCAACACATGTTTGACCAAATTTTTAGTTGACTCAGTTGGCCGAATTATAAAAAAGACCAATTTGCCCTCCATCTTCTTCTTCCTCCATTTAACCTTTCTCTCTCATCCTTCATCTTCTTCCTCCACCTCCATTCAACCTTTCTTTCTCCTCCATCCAATCTTTCTCTCTCTTATCACCATAACCCATTTTCTTTCTACTTTTTTCTTTTCATTTTCTTTAAAAAAAAAAACAAAAAAACGATCATAGGTAGGAAGAAGGTGGCCCGCCGAAATCTGGGAAATTCAGATTCCAGCGGGTCGCCACTGGGATCTGGAAATCCCAGCGCCGCCTGTCTGAAAAACCAGCGGCGACGCTGGGATCTGGAAATCCCAGGTCGCCGCCGCTGGTTTTTCAGACCGGCGGCGCTGGGATTTCCAAATCCCAACGCGACCTGGGATCTGAAAATCTCAGGTCGCCGCCGGTCAGGAAACCAGATCACAGCGCAACATAGGATCTGGAAATCCCAGGTCGCCGCCGGTAATTCCAGACCGGCGGGGACCTGGGACTTTCAGATCCCTGGTCGGTCCGGGATCTGGAAATTCAGGTCCCGACGGCGGTCGGAATAAGGTTGCCGTCGGAATCTGGATTTTCAGATTCCAGACCATCCTTTGCCGGGTCTGAAAATTAATTAGAAAAAGAGGAAGAAGAGAAAAAAAATTGAAGGAGAAAAAAAGAAAAAGAAAAAGGGAGGAGGAAGAAGATGAAGGTGGAGGGGCAATTTAGATATTTTGCTCAAGTAGTGAAAGAAGTCAACTAAATTTGCATTGACTTTTGTTGACTTGGCGTTGACTTGTGAGAAACCTGCTATATCAGGTCACTAGGTACCAATTTGGGAGGTCATCGATAGTTTGGGTACTTAGATGTGAAAAAATAGTTTTTAGGTAGGATCTCTAGCCAAAAGATAATAGATGATTTATTCCAAGCTTTTACGTTAATTGGGCTGAACATGTCTGAAATTCTTAATCTCAATTATCTTTCAGACAATAAACAGATATAAGTTTAAGTTGGATAGATGTCACAGTTTGCAACTCATGTTTCTAAGGCCTATATCCAATCAGCCGATACATATCATTACATAGACATAAGCAAATGAAGTTTGTCAGTGAAGCTTCTGATTTTTTGGGGACAGTGCTTGTAGTTAGGTTGCCATTTCAAAGGAGACGAGTCCTGAAGATAGGTTTCGGGTTCAGCCATGGAAAACGACCAATACCATATCCCTGAGCAGGATGAAATTTCTGAACAGGCAGGCACAAAATACAACCATGGTCGAATCCTGCATTGAGGTGCATAACAATCAATATTAAAACTTGAACATCATCAATATCAGAGTTGTGGAAATTGATGCATTTCATACCAGGATAGTCACTAGGCTCGAATGTAAAACAAGTGCCAACTTCTACCCCCAACTCATCTCTCACCAATTCACCAAAGAAGTGTTTTGGAGAGACATCGTCATTCTTGGGCTTAGCCATGAAGCTAACATGACGACAGAATAGTCTAAGCTTAGATTCAGGGTTCCGTAAAGTCGACTGTCTTGAATAGAAGACTTCTAAAATTTCAAACTCAGCATCCTATTGAACAAGGGTAATATCAGAAACGTTGCAACACTTAGTTAAAGTAAATACTAAAGATGGAACATAGGAACCTGACTCTTTTCATAAAATGCCAATGCCAGCTTTGCATGGTTAGCTTCGATACGCTTGTTCCCTCTGGAATTTCTGCTTTGATCAAATCATATGAAACTTTAGTATGGTTGTATTGTCAATTTATGAACATAAGCTAGAAGTAATTAAAAAATAAAATTCATATCAAATAGCAAGTTTGCGCAAGTAAAGATTGCATCTTAGGAATTGTTTGATGCTACTATAGTTGTTAAAGCGCACTATGGGTCTTGGAGACTAAGAGCAAGGCGCGCGCCAGATGAATAGGAAAAAAATAGAAAATTTAAACATCATTTTTTACATTGTCACTATTACTTGATTACGAGTTAAAGCATGACTCGAATAAAAAAAAAAACACACTTATAACTAACAAAACAAAGACAAAACCACATAAAAATATAATGTTAAACACCAAAACTCGAGTTAAGTTCATAGAGGCATTATACTTACCTAACTAATTCTAGCAAACCATTAAGCATTAACTATCAATCAAAAGCACCACGAAAAAAAAATATTCTAATTATCGTCATAAGATCGTGTTCTAGTTGGTAATGAATGATTGAATAGACTATTTTAGGTGTTGTGTCTCTTCGATCATATTCTTGTTTAGATTTACACTTTCACTTACATGCCACATGTCATAATTTCTCCTTCTACATAGATGGTGTATGCAAAAACACATAAACAGATGAATATTGGTAAAGCACAAGATATAATATATGAAATATTGCTAAGAGGGAGACTGAAAATTCAAATTTCCATCAACCAGTGAGGAATTTAAATGCAAATTAGAAAATTTCACCTCTGATAAAGAGCTTGTTTCCTTATTGCAGCACTGCGTCTGGAGCATCTACCAATATGTTTTGGGGAAGCATCAATTCCACTTTGCACCCTTCAATTGCAGAACAAAAAAAAATAAAAATTGAAATGAATAAACTAACACAGAAGCTGTCCAGAGCACTGCCATATAGAAAATAATGAAACTAGACAAGCCAAAGCTCACAACAAGGCCTACTTGACATGAACTCAGCCATTAACCCTTTTCTAGCAATTTTTCATAATGTTGTCTACAAATGTTACAATTTCATTTATTGTCAGATTACGGTATTTGAGATGCCAAGTCTACAGCCCATCTTCCCTAAAAGTCCACACAAAATGAATTCACAAAAGCTTTTGTAGGGATATTTCATTGAAAACAACATTTTATCGAGTTCCTGTTTGCACCCTTTAAACCAAATGAAAAGCACAAAGTTGAGATAAACATGTAATGTGAAAGTATGTATTTAAGATTGAGAACAGAGAAACAAGAGAAAACATCAAACCCTTAGTACCAAATCATGCTACAGAACAACAAGGTTTGAAAGACACAAGGTGCACTAAGGTTCCTATTAATTTGTTATTCTTAGAGGCTCCATCAATCTCCCCTTGTGATTTCGTCTTTACAATTAACTTTCCTTCTTCCATCGATAATGCTCAGCTGCCTTAGACTTCACGCTAACCACCACTGCTATTTTCTTCTCATATATAAAATATAGACAAGTCCTGAGTTTTGGGCCCAACGTCCATTCTATACCAAATCAGGTGAAATCCTAACCCCAAAGAAGGAAAATGGAGCAATACATTTTGACACAAAAGTTTTTTCTTTTTTTTTTTTTTTGAGAGGAAAAAGTTTTTTCTTTTTAATTGTGTCTTTTGGAGTTTCATTTCATATATTTGTTTAGGGGAAATTCTATGGTCACTTTGTTTTTGACAAAGTCACCATTACTTTGTTTTGTCCATTATTAGATCATGGGGTGAAAAGTGATCTAATGGTGAATAAAGCAAAGTACAAACAAAGTAACTCAAAAACAAAGTCACTATAGCCTACACCTTTGTTTAGTAATCATGGAGTTGCAATTACTATTTCATTAAAATTTAATTTAAATTAATAAAATAATAAAAATAGAGATTGAGATAGAGAGTGCAGTAGGAGTGAGTGCGGGCCTAAACAATCCGAGGATTTAAAAATCTCCGGTGTTGTATTGAAAGTCGAACATCCTAAGAATTAGATCTCCAGGATTGTATTGAAAAAAGAAATCTCCGGATTGGATTGTATTGAAATTTCAGTACAATTCAATCCGGAGATTCAAACTAAATAAAATATGTATTTTTTTAATTAATAAAAATCTTATACTATAAAAACTAGGAGTTTAAAGATTTATTGAATATAATACACTAACAATTATCACAATCTATACTATTATTAAAAGTAGCTCGAAAACATGACACATGGCACGATATTAGACATTTTGCCACATGGCGTGATATTAAACATTAATAGCTTATGTGTCAATTTGAATTAATTAATAATATTAATTAATATAATCTAATATATTATCACGAATATATGAGATAAATATGAAACTTATCAATAAAATTTAAACAATTTCAAAAAAAATAAAACAGAAAGATAAGATTATGTATTTAATTTATTAATATATGAGATAAATATGAAATCTTTCAAAAATACTAATATTGTCAATTATTTAAATTTATCATCTTCTATTTAATTAAAACTTATCATTTATGATAGATTGGAGTCATCCCACCATTTCGTGTCGTATACTAAAAAATAACCATTATTTTCATCGAAAAAATAAAACAGAAAGATAAGATTATGTATTTAATTTATTAATATATGAGATAAATATGGAATCTTTCAAAAATACTAATATTGTCAATTATTTAAATTTATCAACTTTCAAATTTATCATCTTCTATTTAATTAAAACTTATCATTTATGATAGATTGGAGTCATCCCACCATTTAGTGTCGTGTACTAAAAAATAACCATTATTTTCATCGAAAATTTAAACTTATTATATATATACTATTATTAAAAGGAGCTCGAAAATGACACTTGACACAATATAAATAATTCGCCATTAGTGTTACTTCTAACCTTTTAAATTATTAAACGCGTTCTTTAAATAAATAAAATAAATTTATTAAATGTGTTTTAATATTTTACATTAGTTAGTCATCTATTCACCTTCAAATTATTCTCTTTTGAATTCCTAATTCTGATTTTAAATTTTTTTAAGTTTGTTATGAAGTATAAATATTTTGATATTTTATAGAAAAATATAAGTTCTTAATAGATATGGCTATAAGATATATTTTCACTAAATTAGAATAATTTGTAGTGTTAATTAAACTAAATAAAAAATAATTTTTATAAATTACAATAATTTCTTCATTTTAAATATATCTTAACGTGTTTAATTAAAGTTAATCAACTTTGAATTTTGTCTCAATTACATCATTTCGACAATTTCAAAAGAAATTGAACAACACAAAATTGACGTGGCTATCGAATCATCATAAGTAAAATTTGATTGTAAACTTTGATCGTAATGTGTCAGCCATTTCGACGCCATGAGTCATCAATTTTCATCAAAAGTTTATTTTAAAAAAATGGAAAATTTGTGACATCTTGGTGGCCGTCATATGACATTCAAATTTAATAAAACTGATTTATAATGATGAAGCAGTCACGTCAATTTCTGGTGTTCAATTTAAGCTCGACAATTTATTTGAAAAAAAGAAACTTAAAATTGAGTGACTTTATTCAGACAAATTAAAATTTAATGACCATAGTTAAACAAATGACAAAATTAAATGAATCTCCGTGCATTGCACGGGCTCAAAACCTAGTACATGTATATAACATATATATTTATTGTGGAAACTAAAAACTAGAATAATATATTGTGAAGAAGAGTATCCACACAAATACACTGATTATCTAATATACATAACATAATACATTAAAAATTTGGTACTTTAGGTTCTTTCGGTTCAATACAGTTCAGTACAGTTCCGTTCGGTTATTCGGTTCGGATATTAACTAATCTCTAGAATTGTACCAAATGAAAGTCAATGGTACAATCCAGTTTGAATCTAAAAAAAAGTCAACGGTTCAAGACATTTCTGGATATTTTTTTCGAGTATTCGATCCGGTTTAAGAATCTTCAACATCCATGCTCAGCCCTAGAGAGTATGGTTAGAGCACGCACGGAAATTAAGACAGTTAAATTTAGAGAGATATTATTTTAATGATATTTTAGGAAGTGAAATAGAGAAGAGCATTGGAGTTGCTCTTAGTTCCCATTGTTGACCACCTTCCTCTTTTTATATTCATTCACGAAAACATATTAACATTTAAAATTGTGGCTTGCTATTTACAGCCAAGTTTTTTCGAATCACAGTCCACTTTTTTTTATTTTGCCCTTGTGACTTATACTTTCTCTAAAATCCTTTTTTTTTCTAAATTCTCTCAATCATCTTTCTCGTCCAATTAACAAACACGAAAAAAAATAGAGAAAAATTTGAGATCCGAAAACAAAGACACAAAAAAGTACTACATTCAATCGAAAAAAAATCACGAAATCACCTAATTAACTCTTGAATTTATTGCTATAAAAAAAAACTCTTGGATTTATATAAAATAATTTTATTTTTTAAAAAAAAATGCCTAAAATAAATTTATTTATTTTAAAAAAAAAAAGCCCAAACGGCTTCTTTTTAACAAAATTAATTTTTGGGAAATTCTATGGTCACTTTGTTTTTTACAAAGTAACCATTACTTTGTTTTGTCCACCATTAGATCATGGGGTAAAAAGTAATCTAATGATGAATAAAGCAAAGTACAAACAAAGTAACTCAAAAACAAAGTCACCATAGCCTACACCTTAATTTTTGTATTAGTGTATGTTTAATACTAAATGTTCGAACAATGACTTAATTAGTTATGTGTAATTAGTTTACGTTCCGAAAAAAATCACCTGACGTGAAATTAATACTAAATGTTCAAACAATGATTTAATTAGTTACACGTAATTGTTGTTTTTTTATACGTTAGTTTAAATTTTGTGTTGGGAGAATAAGAAAATTTTAGTTTAAGATTAGGAGAAATAAAAGGGCAAAAATGTCCAAAATGGGCTGTAGTTCGAAAAAACTGGGCTGTAAATAATGATACCCTTTTGTAACATCAAATACAATAAATATCTAAACTAATTTATTAAAAACATTATTAGTGGTTTAAAAAAAAACATTATCTGCAGTTCCTCTTAAATCTATAGGAATTTTATTATTAAACAAAAAATCTAAAGGAATTTCATTACAAGAAATTAAAGAAACTATACTGAAGTGACATATAAGCAAAATGGCCTAAAATATGAAAGAAAATTTGATGTACCAGGCTTCCTATTCCATTTTCCTGACCCCCTATATATTTTTGACATGTGTAAAAAAAAATCTAATGTTTTTTTATTATACCCTAAATAGTCTCCGAACTAACCCGTCGTAGAATTTTTTTACAAATGTCAAAAATTTATAGAGAGACAGGAAAATGGAATAGAAAGTCCGGGGCAACAGATTATTTTCCCTAAAATATGCATTTGTAAATTTCTCTCTCTTTTAAGAATTATATTAGTATCTATATATATATTAAAGGAGTAACAATTAGGATGAGGTGTCAAGCTCTCCTTTTTTTACTCATTTAATTTCCACATGTCAATTTCTCACAATTTTAATTTTTTTTTATTATTTCCTTATCATACCATTTATACCATTTATATTTAGATACACTTTACTAATTGAAAAATAGTATTATTTCCTAATTCGGATTCTATATATTAATAATACTAATTCGGATTAGTGTATATGGTAATTTCTTAATTTCTTAATTTTTTTAAAAAAATACATAATATGGTAATATTTTGAATTATTTAGATTGCAATTCAAATTTAATACTTTCATAATTTTATTTTTAATTTTGAATTCTACATATTAGTAACATTTTTTTTTGTTTTTTGCTTCAAATTAGCTCATAATAATAGTTAATAGATGAATCTATATGTCTTCGAGAAAAAAAAAATAGATGAATATGTATATATTAAAGGTGTAACAATTAGGATGAAGTGTCAAACTCTTTTTTTTTTTAATCCTTTAATTTCCACATGTCAATTTTTCACAATTATAATTTTTTTTATCATTTCCTTATCATGTCATTTATATTTACTAATTGAAAAATAGTATTATTTTGTAATACGGATTCTATATATTAATAATACTAATTCGAATTGGTATATATGGTAATTACTTAATTTAAAAAAAACAAAAATACATAATATGGTAATATTTTTAATTATTTAGATTGCAATTCAAATTTAATACTTTCATAATTTTATTTCAAATTTTGAATTGTATATATTACTAACTTTTTTTTTGTTCCTTGCTTCAAATTAGCTCATAATGATAATTAATAGATGAATATGAGGATCTAATATTGATTGAGCCAAAGTATTTATTGTGTCTATTTGATGAATATGGTTTTGTTATTTGATGTATTAGTATTAGATTTTGAATGGATTGACTCAAATGTTTTTATTTTCTAAATTCTCTCTCTAATCAGCTTCATTTTTAAAAAAAAGTTATAAAAACTTCAATTTTTTTATTGCTGATGTTATGTCTAATATGCATTTTCATATAAGATTTTCCTATAATCAAATTGTTTTACCTTAGTATATTTTTCTATTTATTATATTCACATAAACTTGCTTACTTAAATTGAAATACCTCTGAATTTTGCAGTATTGAGAGGTTCTCATAGATTTCAAAAATCCAGGTTAAAGTTGTTTATAATAATATAATGTCAAATTGCGACTGTATTTTCCTATAACTCTAAATAGGAGCTAAAAAATTTATATTTTTATTATTTATATATATTGCTTTTGATTTTTTTTTCAAGTACCCATTATTTTTGCTGTGTTAATATAGTTTTTTTTTTAAAAGCTAATAATAATAATACAATTACTTACGAACTCTTTTTAGCATTCGAACAGTTTAATTAAAAAATTTGAATCTAATCCTAGGATAACAAATTTTAATAAGGAAATAAGTTTTATTTATAAAAAAAAAATAAGAAAAGAATTTTAAGGGTAATTTTAGTTAACTAACTTATAAAAAATAGTTCAATAAGAAATGCAATATTAAAATTCAATTCACAAATAGTTAATTTCAAAAGTAGTTAATTGAACTTTCTTACTTTAAAAGTTACAGGACAACCTAATTCTCAGTTTAATAATATGGTTTTGTCAAAAAAAAAAAAGGTTCAATAATATGAGTAGTATTTATGTATTGTGCATTTTGAATTTATTTTATATTGTCCATAGTATAGTATGGTATTTAAGTAATAAATTTGCTTTCTGTAAAAAAAAAAAAGTAATAAATTTGAATTTTTTTTACCATTTGTGAGATGCAATATATCCGAGCATATGAAATTAGAGAAATATGTCATCCATTGAAAAATGATTAGTGTAAAGAAAAAAATGTATACAAGTGATACATGTTTATTGTTCGGGTCCCTGGAATTATAATAAGATTTCTCATAAAGTTAATACAATAATTCAAAAAATATGCTCTCACAATCCGTGCATAGCACGGGCCAAAGACTAGTAGATTAATTAAAATAGCAATGTATGAAATGTGAACAATGAATTTAATGCATTTTCTTTTTTCTTTCTTTTTTAAAGAAAAAAAAATCTAAAAGCTGACATAAAAGTTCAAATAAAATTTGAATTTCGATTAAAAGCGACACGTATTTAAAAAGAAAAAAATCCAATTGATCTCCACTTATGGAGAAGTCCAATTGCTGTATATCCAGTTAGTAATACTACTACTCAGGAAAAAAAAATACTACTACTCAGAACTGACAAGGAAAGATAATCTTATGTTTAAAATCCCCAACTATATTATAGGAGATCCAAATGCTCATCAAGACATTTTTAACCAAAAATGTAGCAGAAATCTCCTCTGATTGGAATTGCTAACTCAGAAAATTAATACATAATCTCTCTCGTATTGACATCGATCAGACATTTTTAAATTACTAATTATTTGACGGTGAAAATCTAACCTTGAAGCTTTAATGTTATAATGTACATTATTTATAGTACAACTTTGCTATCAAGAAGCAGAAGTAAGCAGCTACAAGAATATAATACAACTTTGCTACCAAACCACGATCTATAACCAAGTTGCAACACATTTTTCGTCTGCCAATTTTATGGAAAACATCAGTTCACAAACTAAATATCATCAGATGGTAATGTAGGGCTTTTTGAGCACATATCAATCTTGTGAAGCTCCTTCATCCGGCTTGCTGGATTGCATAAACCTGGTGGTGTTCGGCCATTGAATTATTAAAAATTTATGACATGGCATTGCATGTAAAGTTCTATATAGCAGGGATACATAGCTCATCAAGAAGAAGAAGAATAATAACCTGAACATTTTGGAATATCCCAGACTGCTATTGATGTTGGAGTGCACCGAGGATCACATATTGCCCGGTTATCTTCATAATGAACATTCATAGCAAGCATCCATGACCCTATAGTGACATCCTCATTGTTGAACATTCTCAAACTGAAAGCTAAATAACATATCTATTTAGCAGACAAGTAAGATCCTTTAGAAACAAAAAATTAGTTAGAATAACACTATAACTACATCAAAATAACTCCCATATAGAAGATTTATTATACAATTCTACCTACTATATTCAAAAGTAACCGAAATTTGATCCTAAGATAGGAAGTTAAAAACAAAACTGCAGAGAAGTAAGATCCTTTAAAAACAAAACATTAGTTAAAATAACACTATAACGACATCAAAATAACTCCCATATATAAGATTTATTATGCAACTCTACCTGCTATATTCAAAAGTAACCAAAAGTTGATCCTATGATAGGAAGTTAAAAACAAAACTGCATTGTTGGTGTAGTTGAGAAAGTAATAAGTCCTTGACAAAAAGAAAAACACAGGAGAGAAATGTTTTTAAACCATGCTTGAATAAACACACATATCAGAAGACCAAATACAGCAGTCATCCTTACATGGCACACAAGGTTATTGTGGTCAATATCCAGGTTTCAAATCAAAAGACGTATGAAAACAAAATTCAAAATTCAACATTAAAAGTTACACCTGGCTACGTTTCATAAACTAACTTTTTATACATTCAACATTGAAAATTTGAAGGATATTAAAGTTCTATCGAATTTATGCCATGGAAAAACACATGTGATCTCAAACTAGGAAAACCAAATAATTCGTCAGCCAAAGTACACAAGACAAAAAAGGAAATATAAAGAAGGCGGATGAGAAAGAAGGGTTTTATTCAAAAATAAAAATAGACCTGTTATTCCTAGCAGCTGCTAATGAACCCACAACCTCCGCAGAAAGAACATATATAGGACCATAAGCATGCTTAAAGTACTCGTTTCCGATCAGATGCCCTGAATTCTCAAACCTGCAATTTTTTCACTTGTTGTATTCAATACCGAACACTTTGTCACTAAAAGCACATAAAAGAAGATCAGTAGAAGATCTGCATACCACTTCAGCTTAGGATCAGTGATCACAGGTCCTTTCTTCATACATCCAATATAAGTCATTGAATGGGTTCTTTCCTTAGCTAGAAGAGTCGAAAGTCGATCTAACAACGCAAATTATAAATGTAAAACTCTAACTTATCCAGAAAGATAAACTAAAACAGTCTATTATTCCAGAAATACATATACCTGGGCGCAAGTAAATGTCGTCATCAGCTTTGACATAATAATCTGCCTCAAAAAGTTTGTAGGCAGCCTTGAAAAAAGCTAAACTAATAAAGGAAATTAAGGATTTATCAGACAAGTTATCAATTCAGATGAAACTGTATGGATAATATAAGCTTACGTTTTGTATGGGAGCCTTAAATATTTCTCCTCCACATCTATTATCATGAAATCTCTGTACTTATCAATCTCTTTGTCTAGCAGAGCCATCTTCTTTGTATCTTTGGATCGGCCTATTACAAATCTAAATGCTAGACCTGTAGAGTGCTCTAACCTACAAGAAGCAGCATGCCAACATATAAAAAGATCTTCTGAAAGCTGATACATTTGTAGCTCAACATATAATCACATTCAAATCACGACAATAGCCAGTTACAGGAATCAACCCTATTCTCATCATATAGTATAGACTCTCTCATTATTGGATCTATGATAGAAATCCGAGCTCAATTTTATACTTTTTCAGTTGTGATAAAGTTCTGAAAACTCCCAATTGTGATTGTTACTTAACCGATCGCGCTTCGAGCTGATAGTACATCTTTTATATTAATCTTTCTGACACACCTTTCACACGAATGCGCCTTGGGCTTGAAGGGTGCACAAGACAGGCTAATGCACCATGTGTACACTCATCATGTGAATGCCCAAGCCCTTAGGCTTGAAGCGTGCACAACACAGGTTAACAATGTGTTTTTTAATTCAATAAATAATGAGGTTGCTAGGAATCGAATTCAGCATCTTTCGATCATAAAAGCTCTGATATCATACTGTACTTAACTACTGAACTAAAAGCTCGAGCTGGTAGTTAATGCTAACAACATTTTTTACATTAATCTCGATAAATTTCTGAAACTTTAAGAAATGGGTAATGTTAGGATAAAGAAATAGATACATACCTCAAGAGGGCATCAGGATCAGAAGGGAACCAAGTGGACCGGAGGGAATTCCGGCGATCGGAAGAAGAGAAGGCGGTTTGAATTCCGACGAAGCCAAGAAACTTGGGGCGATCAGTGAGAATTCCATTGTCATCACCAATGCGATGAGTAGCGGAAGTGGAATAGAAAGCACGGAAAGTGTCTTGGGATCGGCCACATCGGAAAACGGGTAATCGGCGGGGGAGGAGGAGAGCGGAGATAGCGAAAAGAGAGCCGGAAAGACCGATGAAAAGAGAAATGAAGGAGAAGATGAGGAAATGTAAAGGATAACGTGAAGAAGGAGAGGTTTTGAAGGAGGTTTTGAACTTGGAAATGGAGGTTGGAAGAGAAGATGATGAAGATAAACGGTGAGAGAAGAGTCGCATCTCAATCTGATAATGGATTCGTTCCGACACTCTCTTAACACTTGCCTTAATTCACCATCCCTATATGCCTATACTATTCAATCAAAATTATTGCAATCTTTTTTATAACTTTCTTTTTGTCAATTGTTATTCACAATCCCCATCTTGTTATTCACAATCCCCATCTTTTTTTATATAATTTAGGTTATATAAATTATGAGCATATTTTAATTGACTTGATACCCGAACGTCCTAAAATTCCAATAATTGTATTATTAAAGGATACGTTAATGCTCGAACGTCTATTTCAAATCCAACAACATTATTTATTAAATAGTAAATTTTAATATATACATAAAAAGTAAACAATATAATGAAAAAAATATCAAAAGGGCGGGTAGCGGGCAGTTTATCAATGATCGAACCTTCGTAATTGAACCTAATGATCGAACATAGCTTGATATAATGTATCCCAATTATCAACACTTAATCATGAAATGTCGTCCACCAATTTAATAGGGCGGGTAGCTGGCAGTTTGGTTGTGTATGGACACGAATATAATGACGTTGACTGTGTATGTAAGCAATGTAGATCTCTCGATATGGTCTCGTAACAACTCCCTCTGCAGTAGATGGTGCTCTGAATGGTAAAACCGTAATGGAATAGGATACCGACATATATAAAAGTACGACTACTGCGTTGAAAGCCGTTGCCATGGGTACTAAATCATCCACAGTCCTCAACCAATATCGTTCCAAGCACGGACCCCTTCCTGACCAGTTGATACACTTCATCATTCGTTGCACGGTTTTCGGAATCCAAAGAAGACGGTATTCAGCCATGTTGGACCATATTTCATTTGCCATTGCTTGTCTTGCTTGAGGCCACAAATGTTGGGAGCCCAAAACACAATCAGTGGCGACCCGGAATCCACAATTACCATCACCGACGACGTTCAAATACGCAACAATATATGGATAGAAGACTGGAGGGATCTCATCAAAACCGCAAAAGTCGTATATAGAAGTTGAAGTAATTTCTGCAAGTTTATAAAAATATCCAAATAAAAACCGAAAAATAGTACTAACAATAATGACAATAAAACATTACTCAGTAATATGTATTTAATTACCTATTAGTAACTCATTATCCTGGACAATTGGCGGAGGCTGACTTGAGGTCGAATGACGAGCTAGCTGACCCGAGGTCAAATGATGAGCTGCCTGAGCCGACGACGAAAGACGATCTGTAATATAATAAAAAGAACCAACTAAATAAATAATGCATAATAGTAAAACTAATAAGATAATTAGAGTGTGAATAATTTCAAACAATTTCAAGTAATTACCTAATTGAGTGGAGGTAGGATTAACCGGGGACTCAGTAGGATTATTTGGAGTAGCCTTCTTAGAAGACTTCTTACCTATACCAATCTTCTCCCACCATGACTTAACACGCTAAGTAGAAGTGTATCCTTTTGGTCGACCTCGGGACGTATCTTTCACTTTAGGCTGAAAATAAGTGGCTTCATTGGGATACATTGTTTCGTGCATCTTTCGATTTGTTTGACCCACCACTTCAAGATTCATTCCCTCGAGCTCATCAACAAGAGTATCCATATAACGGTGTTCGTCGAAATAGACACCAGGACCGACATCATCTTTTGGCTCGTCTTCATCAAGAACAGTAAGGGTGCTCTAGAATGCATGAATGTCAGCCATACGTATTTCTGTTCCAGATATTAGTGCTTGATACATCTCACATGCACAAGGCAACCCAAGAGTAGTTCGTAATACGTGTTTGCACATGTCATTTGACTTATCAGCGTATTTTTTCATTTTATTGTGCTCCTTTTCCAGTAATTCTATACAGTAGTGGGACACATGGCGGTTTATGTACGTCAATGGTTTTTCCAATCGAATGGTGGGGTGACGCCTAATTGAATCTTCGTTGGTTTTCCTAATAAAAAAAAAATTTGTCCTATTACATAATGTAAATAATGTATATCATATACAAATAAAACAAAACATTTATATAAAATAAAACAAAAGTGCATATGTAACAATAAATATACCTTATCTCCGTATGCTCATTTAGAATTTTGCTATGTATTTTTTCCCAGACAGAATCAAGGGCACCGGTCGAAGTGTGAAGCCATGATTCCGTAGAGGAGTGTGCACTCTCGACTCGACATGTGGTCGTGTTGCCAAGATGAAACACTTCATTTACCCACGCGTGAACAATGCACCAACCACGTTTGTTGCACATATTTTACAATAGAAGAATTTCCACATTCCCGCAAACTGTACACATTTCGACGGTCGGCCTCGACAATGGAGGCATAAATTATGTTTTTCCACCTCCCAGTTTTAAACGTCGATGCAAAAGGTTTGTCCACCAAAACAGCAACGTGAGCCTCAACATCCTTGTTGATGTGCCATGTACACAGTAAATGAGGAATATTTGGAAAAACCTGAGTAAGAGCTTTAACTTATCCAAACTCTCGATCAGTTGAAATTGATGTTTAAAGCTTTCCTTTGGGCAGCAAATCCTTCAACCTCTGTAACGCCCATTCATAGCTTTCAGTATTTTCGTTTTCCATGAGTGCATAATGCGATGAGAAAATTTTTGTTGCATGGTGCCATCCCAATCATTTGGACTTAAAGGCCATTTATACTTGTTAGTTTTATACGTTGAATCAAGGCCAATGGACCAATAGTATCTTTGGAATAAACGTTTTCCATGAGGATGTGCCATAAAGACATGGGTCAGTTCATAGGTTGCCGCATTACCGACCTAGGAAACCGTATAATTTTCCTATTCGGCCCGAAACAGCATGTTGATAAACATTTCTTCCCGCCAACGCCTGTGCTCGCAAAAATACTTTATGATTGTATATTAGAGAAATATGGGCATAATCTTCGGGACAAGCTTCTTGTTCTCCCGCTAAGGTATGACCGGGCTTACATTGAGCCTTAGTCATGTCCTCGACAATAATTCTTGCTTTGTGACTCAACGCACCCAACTGTCGATGTCCCTCTGTATGTTTAATCATGTGGTGGTTGTCCATAACTTTTTCCCCTAGAAAATTCTGTATCTCCCACAATAACTCGTCACTGTCTTTCTTCATAACCAACCATAGTGAGAACAAGCATCCGCATTTTGTAGTCTTTGACTTTCACCGACAGAAAGACTCATCTAGATTTCGTTCAACACGTTTATAAGGAGTGCCTTTGTTACATTTCATCACGATCCGACGCCCGTCCTTTTTATGAGATGATATGACTAACTCGAAACGGTTTATGAGTGCAATCTCCTTCGCCCATTTCGCTGTTGTCTCTCTTGTTTCGAATCGTTCGTTAGTGATGAAGGCACAACTATAATCGTAACCGTTACCATTTAAATCGTCGTCGGAAGACTGTAAAGGAATGATAATGGAGATTGTGAGTAAATGAAAATGTTGATTAAACTAATAAAACTGAATTAGTAATTCAAAAAGATTAAAAAATAAATACCTCATTTGACGATTGATTAGTTCGGGGATACAAAATATTAGCTCGGAAATAGAAAATATTAGCTCGGGAATAGAAATACCAAATATAGTAAATTTATATTTGATTTGGTTGTGAAAGTGTTGTATAATTGTCAATACTGCTTTTTTCCTTGCTTTACTCCAGGGAATATAATGCTGCTTTTTTCCTTGTTTTACTCCCTAAAATCCAAAATAAACTGATGGATATGATGTATGATTAACGTACGTTGACTGATTTGACGACACATAGCACGCGGATCTATATGAACTGTATATCATTAAAAATCTCTGTTACATATAGTTTAATTAATTTAACTTTTGTGTTAAATTTGTACACACGTATTAAACACGTTAACATCCAAAGGTCAATTAGTCATCAAAAACTAATTCAAACTAACCCGTAATAATTTAAAAACTAATTCGAACTTTAACCCGAACTGACAATGTCGCCAGCGGCAGCTATCTCGTCCTCGTTGTCGGCAATACTCGTATTCGGGACATTTTTTGCATTAACACGTATTTAATCCAGATAGAAGTTGGAGGTAGGTTTAAGTGAAAATTTAAAATTTGAGGTGAGAGAGAAAAATAATAATAATTGTCAATTCTTATTTACAACCCCCCATCTTATTATTCAGGGTTAGGTGAAAAAAGGTAAAATATGTATAGAAATAAGTTTTATTATTTTAATATTTGAAGGGACATGTGATTAATAAATTTGGGAGGCTTTGAATAATAATGCCATTCTTTTTTGAACTTTTTCTTAACATTTACTTAAAGGGTGTGGGTATATCCAAGGAAATTAGGGAGACAACTTAGTGGATAAGATATGAATGCCATTGTTAGAAAAATAAAAAATTTATTATTTTTTTTTCAAAAAGTATGCAAGAACTAGAGGCTTTTCAGTGTCACCACAAGGTGACACTTGCGATCCACCAGCTCTACCTTATGGTGGAACTGGTGGCGAGCAAGTGTAACCGCACGGTGACACTGAAATAGCGCCAGTGCCTCCACACAGTGCAACTTAAAGTTTGCCAGTGTCGCCATGTGGTAGCACTTGAATACTGTGAGTTCACGTAGACGGGTTTTATTAAGAAAAATAGAAAAATTAATTTAAATAAAAATACCCCGTAACTCAGCCCTAAATAACATAAATAGTGAAATTAAGTAACAAGTAATTCCAACGATATAATGTAAATAAATAATAAGAAAAATAAAATTTGAAATGACCCGAAACCATAAATTTAGTAAATAGATGTACTTACATAAAAGTTATATAAATTTAGTAAATTAAGTAACTAACCTCAGGAGCTTTTCCACGATCCGCACCCCTTCCACCTCTTTCGAGATTCATTTTTTCGAAACCGTTGGTTCCGATTTTAATTTTTGATTTTTGTTATCTCCGTCGCGCCGCTATCTATCATGGCCGTCCACCGTCGCTGGAAAGTACTGATCGAAATTTCCACCGTCGACCGTCGCCCGCCGTCAACTGTTACCGGGAAGTACAGGAGAAGGAATGGTGGTGAAGTGAGGGAGAGGGACTGACGTGGGAAGATGGAGGGGAATGGGGCTTGTTTCAAGGACTTTATTTAATTTTTTATTTTTTTTATTAAAGGGAACATTTTGGTCATTTTCTCTCGACTGTGCCACTAATTTCAGGCTGGATATACGACACCACTTATTTAGTAAACCATGCCATTTATGTAAAAGAAAAAAACAAAAAATATTCATACCATATAACTTTATTTGCAAATTGTTAAACTACAGATATCTCTACAAAAATTGAGTTAACCAACAACATTATTTCCTATATATTATATCAAGAAAATCCTATTACTCCTAAAGTGGATCAAAAAAAGTAAATTGACCTTTTAACCTTGATTAAGGTATCAATTGATACCTCAATTCAATTATAGTGTAACAAATAAGCACAAAAATACTTAACTGTATCTCTACTTATGTGCGCCACAACCACTTATAGTATTATAAATATGAAATTGAGACGTGTAAAAGAATTATCCGCGATTTGAATTAAAATTATAAGGACAAAAATATAATTGTATACCCATTTCCATCTTTCTTTTAACCCAATTCATGAGCTATGAATACGGCTGAGCAGGTCGGCAATGGATGAAACCACCTTATTGGGTTGGTAACATCCGTGGCAATCCAGATGTTATCATGAGTTAATAAATTGCATGAGTACTATAAAGTTTGTTCATATTCTAATACACATTTGTATTGGAAACTGTAGGAGGAAAAACTTTGAGACTAGCTCGAAAATCACCAAAGAGTTGGTGTAGAAAATATGTTGTGAAGATGTCGGCAATTGCAATTCTCGTGCTTTCACAGATAATACGAGTCTATTCACGGAAAAATGCAGCAACTATTCTTCGTTGTTAATAAGTGGAGTTGATATGAATTTTTAAAATGTTAATATTATCTAAGATAAAAAAAAAATGCTAATGTCATTAAATGTATTAACTTAAATTGAGCTTATGAACCATCAAATTTATTTTTAATTTTTTTATCGTCTTGAACTTCAAATTTAGACATATTATAGTAACTTCATATTTAACTAAGATGCTAATCCGTAAAATGTTGCACTTTCTATCTAATGAGGAGCCCAAGTTAGAGCCCATTTGGGTTAGGCCCAAGTAATAGTAGCCCTAAGGGGTATATAAGCTCATGTTTGTGGAGCTTGCAGAAAGAGAGAGGGCGAATTGCCTCCATACAAAAGAAAGAGAGCGAAACTATGTAACCCCTTCACTGGGATCACATTACGTGTCACATAACAACAATTCCACGTATACATTCAAGTCTCAGTCAATTTTCATATAAAATAATGATCTCAAATTTCCATTGAAATCTTAATTTAATCTCATATTCAATAAATGAAATCATGTAGATAATTAATATCATATAAATACACATCATTCTTTACATATCAAACTATATACATCACTTGTCATTTACAATACATATTTCAGTCATTCGTTTATACATGAAATATACAAAACAAAATACACTCGAAATGCTCCAAAATGCATAGGTGAGAACGAACTATCGCTGCCGGTGAGATCCTAACAAAAAGAACTCCACTATCCTGAAAAATGGTGGCAAGGAGTGAGCTGCCTACTCAATAAACATATAACTCATATATGTATACAAATATAACGTGAAAGAATACAAGTAGAGTTATATCATCAATATCAATTTAATTGCATATAAATCACTACACAGTCACACGCACGATTCATTTATTATGCTCGTCATTATTTAATCAATTAGGGCCCTGCTATACTTAAATGACATATGTAAAATGGTCCGTGGGCCCACTCTGTATTCCGTCTCACATATCGGAATACAATCACCTGTGGAGGAGTAAAACTCAACTCACGCAGTCCGCTACGGATATATCTCAACACTGTGCTTCCGGCTCCAAATTTCGGATAGCACTCTCAACAACCTGGACCACTTCACATATTCACTTAAGCATGCTCACATTCCTTTCTCATTACTCATTATCCAATTCACACATCAATCATATAGCTCAACATACTGCATATCAACTCACGATATCACCAATAGTTCTATCTCCACATTTCACAACCATCACAACATTTCATAACCAGCACAACATTTCACAAACCAACACATATCATATATCACGTATTCACACCAGAATCAATCAAGTTTCATACTCAACAAGTTCCAATCACATTACATTTATACACACATATAAGCACTATGCTTACCGTTCACTCGACGAGATCTATTCAACACGCTCAGGTGCTCTTTCACTTGCACCTTGTCCTCCTAATATCACATAACATCATACAATTAGGCTCAATTAAACTATATGAAAATGTATGCTTATGCATGACATATGATTCTCACAACTCACTAGCTTCACATTATAGACTAAACTTCATTCTTTGGTCTTAGTTGTTCATATGACCTATGTGCCTAGATTCTTCCATAACTCTCTCAATACGTACACAAATACCCTGATTCTTGTTGCTACTGAAACTAGATATATATAAATTGAACATATCCAAAAATAACATTAATATCATCCCTGGATCATAAACGACAAGCCAAACGATTGTGTTCTATTTCTGGCAAGAAAACAGACTAGTCAGCTTTCCATTGCACATGGTAATGTCAATGGTTCTCTCAAACCACACACTTTCTACACAAACACTTTGACAGGGACATACTTCCACATGTTATAAACAACTTTGTAAGAATATGGATTCCCTAAATATGAGCTTAAGAGCCTCAAATGAGCATCACAAGATTGCTGCCTCACATACAATTCCATTTCGAGGCAGTCATGTTCACACCAAGCTAACTTCTTCCACACAATGAATTAGAGACCCATATTTTACAGGAATCTAGACAACATATAGGGTTAAATGGTGTCTTCTTTGTGTTTTTGCCAATTCGATCTCTATCATGATGAAAACGAGGCCATAAGGTGACTGAAAAGAACTGCCTACAATTCAGCCTATGACACCTTATGCATACCTTTCACTAAAACAACACATAACCAATTCAAACAACACCAAGCCACCACAAACATCACCATAACTCATTTATAATCAATCCCATCACTATAATTAAGGTTTTCAGAACTTCAAATCCATGGAAACTATGCTAAAACAACTTACAAACCTTAACTTGATGCCTTTCCTTTGCTATGCTACCTATCTCCACTTGTTTGCCTTGGAAATGGTTGGAATTGAATGAGATTTCGTTTGTGGTTCTTAGGGTTTGAAAATGGAAGTTTAAGAGATGTTTTGGGTTCAGATTTGTTGCTGAACGAAACAAGGAGCTTGTTTACATCTTTATAAAGAAAAGAGGTGGTTTTTGTATTATAAGAAGTGACACCTCATGCTTAAGTGAGGTGCTTGCTTCCAAACTTCACAAGCAACCCTCCATACTTCTAATTGAACCAATTAGGTCCAGGTTTCTTCAATTGATATGTGTACTAATTCAACACACTCTCACTAACCATTCATTACGGCTTAACACATCGCTAATCGCCTACTAATCGCACCTTAATCGCCGTTTGTGTGTAAAACTTGTTTGTAATTGAAATGAATCTGAATGTAGTCTTATGGAGAAGTGTAAATATATATCTAACAAATCTATAAGTTAGGGTTTAAGGATGTTACAAACTAGATCTAGCCTTGTGAGGGAGCTGCCCAGCCGCACGAAAGTTCCCATAGCCGGAGATTTCACCGTTGGATCGTCGTGATTTTCGGACAGCGTGTTCTTGACATCCTGTTCTTGACATAATCTAGTGGAAATTGGATTCTGAGCTTTGGAAGGTCAGTTCATGGGGGCAGTTTTAGGTAGGTAAATTTGTGGTGTTTTGGGTTTCCTCTTTTCTTGTTGTTTTCTCTGGTTGCCATACCTATTGTGGGATATTCCTCGAGTGTATGAAGATTGTGTATGCCTCTAGTGCTGTCTAGAGAAGAACTTGTGTATTACCCATTATTGTTGATTATAGTTGAAGGTTTAAGCGGTCTACGGATCCCATGGTTTTTACTTCTCACTTTGAGGAGGTTAAATATTGTGTGTCCTTTATAGCTTGCTTTCTTCAGTTTTGCTCAACTAGTTAGTTTCCTCAAAGATTCACTCAAGTTGGGAAAAAGATTAGTAACGAAGTTATTCCGCATTGTTGTTATTCGTTATTAGTCGGGTCGTTTTTCCCATCAGTTGGTATCAGAGCTTTGGCTATTGTTGTTGTTGGCACTTGTTTGAATGATGGAGGCTAATACAAGTAGAATGGTGAATTTGAATGGTTCAAATTATCATTTGTGGAAAGGTAAAATGGAAGACCTTCTTTATGTGAAGGATTATTACCTTCCCGTGTTTAGTAAGGATAAGCCTGAGGGTACAGAAGTCGAGTGGCTTATTTTGCATCGTCAGGTGTGTGGTTTTATTAGACAGTGGGTGGATGATAATGTGTTGAACCATATTAGTGGAGAAGCAAATGCTTGTGAGTTGTGGGACAAGCTTGAGCAGTTGTATGCTAGAAAGACCGGGAATAATAAATTGTTTATGATAAAGCAGATGATGAATCTGAAGTACCGAGATGGGACTCCTTTGTTAGATCACTCGAATTCCTTTCAAGGGATTGTAAATCAGCTTGCTGGAATGGGGATCAAGTTTGAAGAGGAGATACAAGCTTTATGGCTCCTTGGTATATTACCGGACTCTTGGGAGACGTTTCGGACGTCTTTGTCTAACTCCGCTCCAGATGGGGTGATTTCCATGGAATTGGCTAAGGGTAGTGTGTTGAATGAAGAGGTTAGGAGAAAGTCTCAAGCTTCATCTTCACAGTCAGATGTCTTAGTCACAGAAAGGCGGGGTAGGAGTCAGAGTAGAGGTCCGAGTAACAGAGGGAAACAGCGAAGCAGTTCTCAGGGTAAGTTTGCCAATGTTGAGTGCTACCATTGTGGCAAGAAAGGGCATACCAGAAGGTTCTGCAGACAACTGAAGAAAGACAACAAGAAGGGTGCTGAAAACAATCAGAAGAAAGATGATTGTGGTAATGAGAAAGCCGAGGTAAATGCTACTACTGATAATTTCCTGATTTGTGGTGATTGTGATAGTATCAATCTTGCTAGTGATGACTCAAGTTGGGTAGTTGATAGTGGTGCGGCATGTCATGTCACATCACGTAGAGACTTTTATTCATCCTACATACCAGGTGATTATGGTGATGTTCAGATGGGTAATAGTGTGCTATCAAAGGTTGTTGGTGTTGGTGAAGTCTGTTTGAGGTTTGAGACTGGAATGGAGGTGGGTTTACACAATGTAAAACATGTTCCAGATATGAGAATGAATTTGATTTCTACAAGCTTGCTTGATGATGATGGTTACTACAGCAACTTTGGTAATGGTCAGTGGAAGCTCACTCGAGGTAACTTGGTTGTGGCAAGAGGAAGTAAGCATTCTAAGTTGTTATGGCGCATCCCAAAATCTCCAAAAGCATTGTTAATGCGGTGGAGAATCATGATGTGGTTGATTTGTGGCATAAGAGACTTGTCCATATGAGTGAGAAGGGCATGTCTATTTTGTCAAAGAAGGAGAAGCTATCTGGTTTGGAGAAGATTCACTTGAAGAAGTGTGCCGATTGTATGGCTGGAAAGCAAACCAGAGTTTCATTTAAGAGTCACCCTCCTCACCGGAAGGAGAAGATACTTGACTTGGTGCATTCCGATGTTTGTGGTCCTATGTCAACTAGGACAATGGGTGGTTCGCTCTATTTTGTGACATTCATCGATGATTATTCAAGGAAGATGTGGGTTTACACCTTGAAGACAAAAGACCAAGTGTTGGAAACTTTCAAGCAGTTTCAGGCCCTAGTTGAGAGACATACTGGGAAGAAGATCAAGTGTATCCGTTCAGATAATGGAGGTGAGTATATTGGACCCTTTGATGCTTATTGTAGGGAGCAGGGTATTCGGCACCAAAAGACTCCTCCAAAGACTCCTCAGTTGAATGGTTTAGCGGAACGGACTAACATGACTCTATGTGAAAGAGTCAGATGCATATTGTCTCATGCAAGATTGCCTAGATCGTTTTGGAGTGAAGCTTTGAGTACTGTGGTTCATGTACTCAACCTTACACCGTGTGTTCCTTTACAGTTTGATGTTCCCGAGAGGGTATAGAGAGGCAAAGATGTGTCTTATGATCATTTGCTTGTCTTTGGATGCAAGGCTTTTGTGCACATTCCCAAAGATGAGAGATCTAAGATTGATGTGAAGACTAGGCAGTGTGTGTTTGTTGGCTATGGCCAAGATGAGTTGGGTTACAAGTTGTATGATCCGATTCAGAAGAAGATGGTGAGAAGCCGAGATGTCCTATTTGTCGAAGATCAGACTTTGAAGGATGTTGAGAAGTCAGAGTTAGTTCCTCAACATATTGATGATCTTCTTGAGAGAGGCGAGACTGCACCTCAGCAGACAGATGGCTCTATTGACTTGGATCTGGTTCCTCCTCGACATGTTGATGTAGGAGATGATGTTCAGAATGACCAGCAGGGTACTGATGATATTGATGCTCCAGAGATGGATGAGATTGTCCATGATGAGTTATCGGTACCGGATACACAGCCATTCGTTCCACTCAGGCGTTCTATCAGAGATCGCCATCCTTCCACCAAATACTCGACATCTGAGTATGTGTTGTTGACTGACGGGGGAGAACCCGAGAGCTATGATGAAGCTATGGAAGATGAGAACAAGAAAGAGTGGGTTGATGCCATGCAAGATGAGATGAAGTCCTTGTATGAGAATAATACGTTTGAGCTGGTGAAGTTGCCTAAGAGCAAGAGAGCTTTAAAGTGTAGGTGGGTGTTCAAGAAGAAGCCAGAAGAGAGTTCTTCACAGCCACGGTACAAAGCTAGATTAGTGGTCAAGGGATTCAGTCAAAAGAAAGGTATTGATTTTGATGAGATTTTTTCTCCAGTTGTGAAAATGGCATCTATCCGAGTTGTTCTCGATTTAGCAGCTAGCCTAGATTTAGAGGTTGAGCAGATGGATGTCAAGACTGCCTTTCTTCATGGTGATCTAGACAAAGAGATCTATATGGAGCAACCTGAAGGGTTTCAGGCGAAAGAAATAGATGGTTTTGTGTGTAGACTTCAGAAAAGTCTATATGGTTTGAAGCAAGCACCGAGGCAATGGTACAGGAAGTTTGAGTCTGTTATGGGTGAGCAAGGCTACCGGAAGACTACTTCAGATCATTGTGCTTTTGTCCAGAGGTTTGGCCCAGATGACTTTGTTATTTTGTTACTTTATGTTGATGACATGTTAATTGTTGGCAAGAATGCTGGAAGAATTTCCCAGTTGAAGAAAGAGTTGAGCAAGTCTTTTGCCATGAAAGACTTGGGGCCGACAAAACAGATTCTTGGCATTAAGATCACCCGAGATAGGGCTGCTAAGAAATTACACATGTCACAGGAAAAGTACATTGAGAAGGTGCTTTGTAGATTCAACATGGATAAAGCTAAAGTGGTTAGTTCTCCTCTAACTAACAACTTTAAGTAATTGAAAAGGATTTCCCTTCTACCGAGAAAGAGAAGGAAGATATGGAGAGAGTTCCATATGCCTCAGCAGTTGGTAGTTTGATGTATGCCATGGTGTGTACACGGCCAAATATTGCCCATACAGTTGGTGTGGTTAGTCGTTACATGTCAAATCCGGGTAAGAATCATTGGAAAGCGATGAAGTGGATATTTAGGTATCTACGGGGTACTTCCAGATTGGGTCTTACATTTGGTAATGGGAAGACAGAGCTTGGTGGGTACACGAATTCCGATATGGCATGAGACAAGGATAGCTTGAAGTCTACTTCGGGTTATTTAATGACCTTTGCAGGGGGAGCTGTGTCATGGCAAGCAAGGTTGCAGAAATGTTGCACTTTCTACAACAGAGGTTGAGTATATTGCAGCAACGAAAGCATGTAAGGAGATTTTGTGGTTGAAAAGATTTGTGCAAGAGCTTGGATTCAAGCAACAACGTTATGTGGTTCTCTGTGATAATCAGAGTGCGATTCATCTTGCCCGAAATTCTACTTATCATGCCAGAACCAAACATATTGATGTGAGGTATCATTGGATTAGAGATGCTCTTGAAGAAGGCATGTTTGAACTTGAAAAGGTTCATACCGATGATAATGGTTCCGATATGTTGACGAAGGCTTTAGCAAGGGAGAAGCTAAAGGTGTGTTGCTCGATCGCCGGGATGGCGGATTCCTCCTCATAGTTAGAAAGGTGGAGATTTGTTGGGCTTTCTATCTAATGAGGAGCCCAAGTTAGAGCCCATTTGGGTTAGGCCCAACTGATGGTAGCTTTAAGGGGTATATAAGCTCATGTTTGTGGAGCTTGAAGCAAGAGAGAGGGAGAGTTGCCTCCATACAAAAGAAAGAGAGAGAAACTAGATCTAGCCTTGTGAGGGAGCTTCCCAACCGCACGAAAGTTCCCATAGCCAGAGATTGCACTGTTGGATCGTCGTGATTTTCGGACAGCGTGTTCTTGACATCCTGTTCTTGACATCGTCCGGTGAAAATTGGATTCTGAGCTTTGGAAGGTCAGTTCGTGGGGGCAGTTTTAGGTAGGCAGATTTGTGGTGTTTCAGGTTTCCTCTTTTCTTGTTGTTTTCTCTAGCTGTCATACCTCTTGTGGGATATTCCTCGAGTGTATGAAGATTGTGTATTCCTCTAGTGTTGTCTAGAGAAGAACTTGTGTATTACCCATTATTGTTGATTATAGTGGAAGGTTTAAGCGGTTTACGGATTCCATGGTTTTTACTTCTCACATTGAGGAGGTTTTCCACGCTAAAATATTGTGTGTCCTTTATAGCTTGCTTTCTTCAGTTTTGCTCTACTAGTTAGTTTCCTCAAAGATTCACTCAAGTTGGGAAAAAGATTAGTAACGAAGTTATTCCGCATTATTGTTATCCGTTATTAGTCGGGTCGTTTTTCCCATCATAAAACATGAGTACAAAAAGTTGATTAAGACCTCTGAGTTGATGAAGCCACCACTACTTGCTTTGTCTTGAAATAAAGACTAAAAATTGCTTTACAGTCAATAGATGTATCCAAATCTTCAAGAAATGATGGTTCGCTTTTCCCCTCTTATCTCCCACATAGAGCCTTAGATCTGAGCATGGGCCGGACCTGCCGGGCTTTCTTTTTAAATTTATCAAACCCAAGCTCAGTCAAGCCCACATTAAATTTAGGCGGGCTGAGCCTTGGTTTAAAATTGAAATTCCACACCTGCTCCGCAAGCCATATATCCATTTAAATTTGTATTATTAATAATAGTACTAATAATAATAATAATAATAATAAAACATTATAAACTACCTCAAATTAAAGGTGTAGGCTATGGTCACTTTGTTTTTCCCTTACTTTGTCTATACTTTGTCATTTTCACCATTGGATTAGTTTTTAACCCATGATCCAATGGTTGACAAAACAAAGTAATGGTTACTTTGTGAAAAACAAAGTGACCATAGAATATCCCCAAATTAAAATGTACTAACATTCACATTATAATTAAAATCTAACACAAACTTTAATTTTTTTTTAAACAAACACCAACTTTAATTGATATTGTATACAATGTTACTATATAGAAATATTCATATAATAAATTACATCATCGAATCGGGCTGGACCGGCTTGTTGAGAATTATCTACTATCCAAGCTCGGCTTATTTTAGGCGGATTTATACAGACTTTGGCCGCACTAGACCTAATAACAAATTTATGTGTCCAAAGATGGCTGAATGGACGTGACCAAGGTTGAACATAATATTAGTTTAGGAATGTAAAGAACGTCGTATTAAGGGTGGTAGGAAGTTGGTATAAAAGAATAGCCGAATCGCAGTGACGTTAAGGAAGACAAAAAAGAGAATGAGCTCACGACATTGGAAAAAACAATAGACGAAGGCAGGCAGGCTAGTTAAAATCAACAACAAACGAACAAACAAACAACGTACAACTGAGTTGTGAAAGGAAAGAAATCAAAATAGTAAGAAGAGGAACTAATCCAGAAAGGGAAGAGATAGAACTTCTAAATGATACATGTGGTTTAACTTCTCGTCGAATCTGTTTTCCGTAGTTTTGTTGATTTGTTTTTCTGTTCTTTTTCTTTTCCTGCTTTCCGAGGCTCGTAACCCCTCCTTGTTGAAAGAGGAGAGATGGGTTTATTGGTAAATAAACAACAACAACAGCAGATGGAAACAACAACAGGAGGAAGAAGAAATAGAATGTGGGGAGGTGTTTTTGTGTGTTGGGTTTTAATCATGTTGCTTACTCCTAAAATCCCTCTTTCCAATACCCATCATCTTTTTGCTGATATGCGCAACTTTTTTGGTATCTTTTTTTTTTCTTTATATACCAACCCAACTGCATTTTCATTTCTTTCTTTTTTTCTGCTTTCATATTCTGATTCCATTTTGTAGGAGTTCCCAATACTTTGAATGTCATCACCAATTTCCCTTTTTTGCTTGTTGGAGTTGTGGGGTTTGTCCTCTCTATTCAAGGGGGTCTTTTTAATATAAGGTACTACTATTTTTATTTATTTGCTTTATTTGCTCTGTTCACTTTCTTTTCTCTTTTTGCTTATAAAGGTGTAGTTTGGTTCGCGGAATTGCCAAGTAATAGCTATTTCTTACCTATTTCTATTCCTAGCTTTGGTTGGATTTTTCAAACACGTAATACTTATTTCACAGAATAGCTATTCCAAAAGTGGAGGTTATTCCTTAATTGTTAGGAATAGTTATTTCAAACACAGGAGTAAACACAGGAGTAAATATTTCTAACAAATACCTAAAGCTATTCCATTCCATTCTATTCTATTCCATGAACTAAACGACACCTAAAAGTTTGTGCTTTATTGACTGGTTGATGTTTAATTTGCAGTTTTAGAGGAGAGGTTTGGGGTTGGGTCATGTTCTATGGAGGAATGGTGGGTGTTGCTTTTGGGTCTGCTTATTATCATCTTAAGCCTGATGACACTAGACTCATCTGGGACACGCTACCGGTTAGCTTTTACTTTTCTACTTGTATGATATGATATCATTGTTATGTCTATGTATGAGACCCGGATTGTTACAAAGTGTCTCATTAGTCTCTTCAACTTGTTTAAAGCGGCATTTAATGACAAAGCTAGAGAGGATTTGGAAAATGTGAATCACTTTAAGCTGGTTTAGAAGGCCAAATAGTATCACAATTGGTCATTTTAAACAAGTTCAAGTCAATTTAAGCAAGTTCATGGATAACGAGAGACTACGAGTTTCTTGTACATTTCCCTCTTTTTTATTTTGATTCTGCTGCTGATTCGATTTCTATTTGCTTTATTTCTTCAATGTATGAATTTTTTTTCTTTCTTTATAATTATTTCTGGAGCTGTCATCGCAATGTCGGGTTATTTTTTAGATTTTATCAATCTCAGTATGTGGTTGTGTACTTGTTTTTGAGTGTTTATGGATTGAAAATATATGTTAGTTTTATTTATACACTCTTGTATTATATCTATTTATTTATTTGGGCACTTTTGATCGTTGATTCCGATTCTCTAATTTCTGCATTATGTTATTGGCATCTTCAGCTATATCCTCCTGGGAAAGACTTAAATGAAACATGCTATTGATATTTTTTTTTCCATTTTTTGAATTAGTATTGCTCTTTTGGAATTACAACTTAAGTAACTTGTACTGGCATGCAAGGAGGTTTCGTCCTTCTATGGTTATCGATTTTATTATATAATAATAGCTGGTAAGATGGTGTTTTTTTACCTTGAATAACTCCAGGCATGCTTTTTAATGTGCTTTTGGAGGCTAATTGGTTTTCTTGGACCAAGTACATGGGGCCCTGATGTATTATTAAGCCTTGTTTTTATGTCTGATTCGTTTTCATTCTAAGATAAATGTAGCAAACCATATCTGTATTACCTGGACCACTTCAGTATCCTATTAGTTATTACAGCATTTGAATGATGTGGAAATTTCTGAGCTCTGCTGATATAATTCTCAATTCAGTTTAGCTAATTAAGAAGGTGTCCTTTTCATGGTACTATTTTCAATTCTTATCTTTATTTGTTTTGGTTTAAGCTTAATAACTTAATCTGAATTATGCAGATGATGGTAGCGTATTCATCAGTGTTCTCTAGCTTTATAGTGGAAAGAGTGGGGCAACGAGTCGGATTAAGTTGTTTGTTTGGACTACTAGTAGTTGTGTTGCTTAGTGTGGTTTATGCAAGGTTGGTTTGTTCTTCCTGTGTTGGATATGTAACCCTGCTTGAGTGATGCTCTTGTGTCTTGATGGATATTGTAAAGTTTTCTGCTGAGGATCGGTTGCTAGTTGGTTGCAGAATATTTAATGATCTTCGATTGTGCATGATGTTCCAGCTGATTCCATGCATTGCTATACCGGGCATGACCCATTTGTACCCTTCCAAATATACACATTCTATATATTGGCTCTGGGCAGCAGGTATTTTCATGGCCTTACTTTGTTGTGTTTCTCTTAATCTTGTCTAATCAACAATTGAATCAAATGTTTCAAGTTACGCCGAGTGGGGCCTAAAAACACTTTCAACTTTTGGCATTATTCAAATTCGCTAAAAAAAAAACTATCAGTGGTTGACCTTTAAGAACAACTAGGCAGTAAGAATATGTGCCAAGATTTAGGTGGTGACAAAGGCAAACAATGGGTTGTTGTATGGATGTGCATACAATGACAAAGTTGTTTTGTTTGAGATTATACATTAATGGCAATTTTGGAATCTAAGTTATCCACCAACATTAGAAAGCAAATTGTTTTATTCTTCACAAAACATTTGCAGAATACTGTGCTTAAAATGTCTGAGTTGTGAACGATGGTATCTAATGTATGACTTCATTAGAAAACTCTTGTGGTATCCCGGAATAATTAGGAGTTTCAATGCGCACTTGTTTTTGAGGAAGACGAATTCTAGGCTAGTTCTTGGGCTGCCTTCATTTGATATGTTACTCGAGTGGATGTGACCACTAGTTTCTGAATCTTGAATTTAATATGCATGGTGCCTTCTTATATGCAAGAACATAATATACACAAGGACTAAACATAAGAACAAAAGTGAAACCAAGAGTGGTCAACTTGCCTAGGGGATTATGGTATATGTGAATGGATACCTGGCTAGTTTTATGCTATTAGGTGGATATCGTCCAAAGGTGCTCTGTCTTGACATTGAATGATTGGCAAATAGCGTCCTGAAGACTTTGATCATTCTGATTTTGGTCGATTGAGACTCTTTCATTTCATTTTTCAACTCATCAAGCCCCTATCCTTTTGAATTGTAAAAAAATTCTTATATTGAATTGTAAAAATATTCAATTTAAGACAGATGAAAGTGATACTGTTATACCCGAATTAGATTCTCACAACTACAAAATTTGGCAGACAAGTTTACTATGGTAAAAAAATGAATAGAGCTTTGATGTGTTGAAAGAATAGATGAGGGGCTTGATCGGAATAATCAGGGGCCTTAGAATGGTTTCTAAATGATAGTATGTATGTGCTATCAATCATGTGGAATATGGGCTGCTAGGAAGCATAAGTAGGCCTTAGTCTTTCATATTAGTTAAGCTTAAGTTGAAGCATATGTTGTTGTCCTTGAACTCTCCTTGAGATTCTGAAATAGTTGTCTCTATCGAAAATATCTGATTCCGAGATGCATTTATAAGCATTTAATTATGTGCTCTTTTCTGGTCAAGTCTGACTTGCTCTCTCAACTGGTTCTTTGTTCAGTAATTCTGAACGTTGTAATCTAACTCAATGTCGTACAGGTGTTTGCATTGTTGCCAATTTCGAAGCTGCTCTGGACAGGAAAATTTACCGTGCAAATCGATACTTCATCAGCGGACATTCCTTGGAACATCTGTGCTCAGCTGCAATCCCTATTCTATTCACTTTTATGCTCATTTCTAGGAACATTAGAATTCAGAGGTATTTCTCATGCTGTTAGAAAGACGTGGCAAAATGATCTTAATATCTCTAATTAGAGAACTTACTAAGTATAATTGATAACAGATTAACGGAACTCAAAGATCGACCTTGAAGAAGAGATTAGAGAGACAAAGGCAGCATTTTTAAGCGCTGCAGCCTCCAGGCAGTAGATGCAGCGGATGATCTTTGGCTCTATCATCATCACTCATGGGTAATTATCTTAGCTGTTGCTCTGTGTGCACAAAATCATTGGTGAATTTTTTTCGTGGACGTGAAAACAGAATCCCATTGATTATATTCATTCTTTGTTTTTGGATTTATGAACCAAAAAATGCAACTTTACAGGAGAACTAATTAACTAACTTACCAAGATTAACACTCCATCCGGGTTGTCCGTCTTTTATAATGGATTGAAGTTGTGAGTTTTTTACTGATTCATCTTTTTTAGTGTATACAATTTAGCAATCTGATGGTGGAGTTTGAAGAGTATTTTATGATTAGTTAATAAGTTTATGCCTTCACATGGAGAGTTGTTTCTTTTCAGCCATAAAAGATGTATGTAACATGTCATAAAGCTGTAATGCCCTCCCATGTTTTGATTTGATTCTGTTCCAACCCGAAGAACATATAAACATTGACATAAGTCACATGCATTCTTGTCTTCACATCTTACTTGTAGTTGTTCTTCACAAATTTTTATATATTTATTTAACTCTATTTTTCATTCCAATCATTTCATGACTATACTAGATTCTATTTGTATTGATAGATTTGCACATTTAGACTTGGCCACTTCAATTTTGGTATACATTTTTTTTCTTCTTCTCAACATCAAACTATTGGTTAAGTGTATGTTATGCTCCTTGTTTAAAAGGGTGTCATCAAATGATGCCCTATGATTATGTAATGATGTATGCAATATATCAGCGGCGTTCACATGGTTAGTCACACTAGATTTAGGCTTACTTAGAATCGTAAGGGGGAGATTGCAATTGTTTTTATTACATTTTTGGTACGTCACTAGCCATGTGAATACCAACATATATTGCTGATGTAACAGTGTATTATGAGTTAGACTGAAAGAAGAAAAAAGAAAAAATGCGCCAGGATTTAGGTGAAGGTATGGAAATAACATAACATTTTGTGCAAAAGTACAATAATTAAATATGTCAAAGCTGAACTATATAGGGTCAAAATAACAAAAACATTTAGGACTTTATTTGTTGAAGATTTTGCAATGTATTTTTGTCCATTGTGTTAAAATGAGAACATCTTGAGACTCTAGTATTTACTAATAGGGGCCCAAACTTGTTCTATGATATTAGATGGACTGATCTGCAAATCTCAATGGTGGTCCATGGAGTTGATTGCTATGCTATTCAATGCATGCTTGTCTTTTATTCCAGGCTTAGTACTTGAAATTGACACAAAAATTAGCTTGCTATATTATTCAATGCATGCTTATGGGTCGGTTATGAATTTGCTTAAAATGATCTACTAACCTCTCAAATTTGCTAATATTGTTATTTTTGCCCTTTCTATTTGCATAAAGTGGTTGTGATATATTGTTTGTCAAAAATCACTAATGTTCTGCCATGTGAACTTAAGGAGTTAATTATGTCATTTTAAGTGAGTTCACGGAGTTAACAAGACAATTTGTAAATCTAATGAGGCAATTTACTTTTTAAAACAAGTTTAAGAAGCTTCTGGAATATGAAGCTCACTATCTTTTGCTTGGATAAATATGACTTATCTTTTGCTTGGATAAACATGATTTAAGCCAATCATATTCTTTTCCTAGGTGTGGCCGTATCCATGTATATATACATAGATAATAAGAAAAAAGCTTTGGACTTTTTTGGCAAGTGTTTCATATAACTTCCCTTTTGGGACTGAAGTACGTAGATAAACGTATAGATAGATCTCTAAAGTGTTAGAGATTGTAAGATTTCTTCATAGCCATAAGCTTGGTTTCGATTCGGTGGAGTGACTAGAGGCTTCACTCTTGACAAGCTTTATTTATTGATTAGAATTTATAAGAGGTATAATTCTAATCGAACAGTGTAAATATCAATTTGATTATAGGGATAAGTTCAAAGTTAATATTCGTGATTTACACAATTTGTAAATAGAAGCATGTGGTTTAACAGTATACAAATAGATGTATGTGGTATGAATTTTTTTTCAAAATAACGTATCATAAATTACATCTTCACGTTTTAATGACAATTAAGTAAATTTCGTAATTTTTAAGAAAAATTATATTTACATATCGATAAAATATAGCTTTCAATGGCATTGTCATTGTCCATCTTTAAATCGAAATCATAAACCATATTATGGACGTTTTACGCTTCTTTAAAGTTTGACGGTTTATGAACTAAATTGGTGTTTAGATTCATTTTACGAATTTGTAATTTGATCCGAATGATCAATATTTTGTCAATACATAGATTTAAGTTGTTTAAAATATAAAAGTATCATTAGAACTAAATAATGTGATTTCAGATACTCTCTTTGTAAAAATATTCATACCACATACTCATGTTTACAAGAAAATTCATACTTATGATTCTGGTTATGGATTTGACTTCAAACATTGGATGATTGACTGTATATCTGTGTGATGTGATCACTGTTTGTTTAGAAAATATTTTTGATATTAGTTTCCTAAATACCGACATGCTTCCGCTTCAAATCCTACACGACATTGAAAGATTCAGAGACTCTTTAACATCAACAACAACAACAACAACAACAATAATAATAATAATAAGGGTAAATTATAAAAACATGACCTGTGGTTTCAAGTTTTTACAAAAACATGACCTGTGGTTTCAATTTAGTAAAAAAAATACCTGTGGTTTACAACGTTATCAAAATTAAGGAAAATCAACTAACACCGTTAAGTGTGCTGACGTGGCATGAGCAAAATGGTCCAAAAATTATGGTGGCAAAATAAAAGTTCGGGTAATTCAAGTTTTTACAAAAAAAGGACTTGTGGTTTCAAGTTTTTACAAAAACATGACCTGTGGTTTCAATTTACTAAAAAAAAATACATGTGGTTTACGACATTAGCAAAATTAAGGAAAAGCTACTAACATTGTGGTTTACGACATTACCAAAGTTAAAGAAAAGCTACTAACACTGTTAAGTGTATTGACGTGACCACGATGTTAGTAGCTTTTTCCTTAATTTTGATAGCGTTTTAAACCACATGTATTTTTTTTTACTAAATTGAAACCACAGGTCATGTTTTTATAAAAACTTGAAACCACAAGTCCTTTTTTTGTAAAAACTTGAATTACCCGAGCTTTTATTTTGCCACCATAATTTTAGGACCATTTTGCCCATGCCACGTCAGCACACTTAACGGTGTTAGTTGATTTTCCTTAATTTTGATAACGTTGTAAACCACAGGTATTTTTTTTACTAAATTAAAACCACAGGTCATGTTTTTGTAAAAACTTGAAGCCACAGGTCATGTTTTTGTAATTTACCCTAATAATAATAATATAATCTTTCTAGGTGAGGATGGTGAGGATGGTAGGCAGACCCCTTTGTTAGAGACAATATATAGCGCAGTGAAGACAATAACAATGAGAAAGTGAGTCCACTTTGGTATTCCTCTTTATTACATTTAAATGAGGGAGCTGTGCTTCACCTGAAATTTAATTTTGTGGGTCTCTCAATGTTTGAATTTTTCAATTTCACAATCACAAATACAATATCTCATATGATGTGCTACCGATAGCTTGAGTTACAGTGAATGAAATTGATTTTCACGTAATAAATTGGATGTTGTTAGAAGCTGGCTAGTCCAAAAGAAACCAGAGACAATAAAATAAATGACTATTAAAACAATTACAGAATACATTGTATGAAATTAAATAAATTTCAAAATTATAATATCATCTCAAAATTGAACAAAATGAAATCACACAGAAAATTGTTAATCAAAACAACTAGAATTGAATTTTCTGAAACAAAAAAATTAAAAATAAAATTAGATTGAAAGTTGAATATTCCAAGACTTCAAACTAGTTTACTTGAGACATATTTCATTGTAGTAGGTGATCGACCCTCAAGATACCAATAGACTCTGTTGACGAACTCTAACTGTGTGTAAAGTTATTATTGGAGGCAAGAAGGACGAGCAGAAGACGAACCAAAGCTTCTGTTTTCAAAGGAAGATTAGAGTTGTGCTCAAAAACTATTTGTATTTGAACAATTAGATACAACTTAATCACGAAATGAATTGGTGAAAAACGTCAAAGCAATCAATATAATATTTCATTGCTGAACTCATAAGGTCGGCCAATGAATTGATGTGTCTAACCCAATCACTTAAAGGGGGCTGTTTTATATGGAATCCGTGTACTCGTTAATGTAAAAATATATGTTCGCCCATATCATGTGCTAGAGTATTAGGGTATTTGGGTTCGGTCACGATTCATGTTCCGACAATTACAAAATTGTTGCAGATTGGGGTAAGCACTTTCGAGTATTTTCATTGAAATCAAATTCATGGAAGCTATTTAAAAATTCGTTCATAAGGAATGACAAGGCTTTCCATTTTAATGGAGCTCTCCATTGGTGGCTTAATGAGAAAATAGCTGCCATTGATTTAGATAAAGAGATATTTTGTACATAGCTGCCTTTGATTTAGCTAAAGAGACTTTTTCCTACATAGAGCTGCCCGATGAGGTGACATTGTTTAACTTAGTAAAAAGTCATGGGAATGGAGCATATACAGAGAATTAGAGATCAAATTTTGTGAAATCTTTGAGCTTTGTTTTAGAATTTGAGAACTTAAGCTAAGATGATATGCTATCACTAAGTACTTGAAAGCTAAGAAGACGATTTCAGTGAGCTACTAAACTAAGATAAGTGCTGAGTTTGGCTAAAGATGGATGGATAAATCTTATTTGATTTGATATTGGTTTTTTTTTTTTTGGTTGGTTTTTGGGAGGTTGAAAGTAGGAAATGAAGGCTATATTTATAGGCTTTTGGACATAAATTATATCCCAATAAAGCCTTGTTCTTTTGGATTGAAAAAAACTGTTTTAAACGGAACTGAATTGAATGATACTGAACTGAACTTAATTTTGTTGAACTGAACTGAAAAGTAAATACTAAAACTAAATTTACCAAATAATAATAATAATAATTATAATAAAAATTTAAAATTAAGATGATAATGATAATAATGATAATAATAATATAAATAATAATAATCACGACATGCAATAGCAGCCTCAAATACTATTGGATATTTGTTACCAATTAAAGAACATGAAATTAGATGTCACATAACAAAGTTTATTCGTGAAATACATAGGGAAATGGAAGAACATTACAACGATTTACATTCATCATTGAGAATGAATATAAAAATGACGTTTGAATAATTAAAAAAAGGTGGAAAGTGTTCTACAATATGCTTAAAGTGTCACAGAAGTATCAAATGTCGTTATTGTTTCTACTTTCACGCTTTATGCACGCTTGGAATACCAATTATACAATATAGTCTAAATGTTAATGGAAGGGGAGATTCCAATACAGATCGTAAAACTGCCATGTTTGCAGTGCGAAATACTATATCACAATAAACTCGGGAATTACATGGTGAAAATGAGAATGATGATAATTATGATAATTTGATGATGATGCTGATGATGAATATGAGTATGAGTATGATGAGATCATGTATCATATGAAAGAAAACCATTACAAAAAATGTAATAGAATTATTAAGTTAGTAGAAATAATAATATTTTTTAAAATTTTGTAAACAAATTAAAGCAAATTATTATAATTATAATAAATATTAATAGATTATATATAAATAATATAAATAATAAATATTTATTAATAATTTATTGATAAGAATAACAACATAATAATAAATTAAAAGTAAGTTGAATTTAATATTGATGAATTGAATTGAACTGAATACTGTTGAAATGAACTGAACCTAACTATAGTGTTGAACTGAACTGAACTTAACTTAATGTTACTGAATTGAACTGAACTGAACTTAATTTTGCTGAAAATAAGTGCTGATAAATTTAAAAGAACATGACTTAACTTTCTTAAACTTTTCTAACTAAGGGCATGTTCTTTATGACTGAACTGAACTTAATAAAACTAAATTGAATTTATTGAACTGAATTGGCTGAATGAAGAAGAAATTTTTCTTGAATTTGGATGAACCGAACCGGACTGAATGAAACTGAACTAAATTGAATTTTGTTGAAATTAAGTTAAAAAGACCACTAATTACCTTTCCTCACTTAAATGAGAAATTGGTTGAGTTTTCAAGCAAAAGATAAAAGATAAAGAATTGAGGTCATGAATTCTTGTTTGCATGCAAATTTTTTCCGATTTCAATATTAAACCAAAAAATACTCCTTTTTTTTTGTTAGAAAAGTGTGAGAACTTACTGTCTTATTTGAAAATAAGTAAACACATCAAGATTAAAATTCACCTATTAGATTGATTTCTTTTGTAAAATATAATTACGAAACTGCTTGTAATCGTGACATTTTGGCAAGGTGAATATAGATGTACATACGTTATTTCCTTATTACAGGCAAGGGAAGAAAAAGGAGATAAATTAATATTTGGATAAAGATGACTGGTCAACATTTTCTTTTGCCAAAAATAAAAATAAAAAGAGAAAGTGTCGGTGGCATCTAAAACTACTACTAAGTAGTACATTTTTCGATTATACACTTCACTTTTGGCTTTCTCCTTATGGTAATGTAGGTATTGGTAGCAGTTAAAGTATGCTTATCTTCTCATTTTTAATTTGGTGAAAAGCCTAAGTGATTAATTATCTTATATTAATCAGAATTGGGAGAATCTAATTCTGACTTGATAATTAAGTATAATTAAACAAAGAAAGAGACACAACCTCCGAAGCCCAAACCTAAGCAATTATTGACTTTTAGTTTAAGCAAAATGCAAATAATTATGAGTTTTATTAGTTTAGTAATGGTGGTCTTTCAATTCTCGATGTACCTTTTAGGGGCCAAGTAATTTGGTGCATCAACTTATCAATCTTTCATCCGGCGTTTAAAATTGGAAGTGTTATTTGAACTATTAAGCGGCCTTAACTTATTTAAATGCTCAAAATTCAACTTGTTCTCTAATAAAACTAATATTATTAGATACTTTGTGTAATTATGTATTTTAAATCTTTCCTAGTATTAACACGGCTTGTTATCAATTATATATATCGGCTCATATTTCTACATGATACCAGATCAAGGCCAAAATCTTAACTGCTAATTTCTGAAATTCTTTTCGCAAAAATAGCCGAAACCCTATCTTGCCCAACATATCAATTTTCTATCTTGCTTCACCATGTTCGGCGAAACCATAACTGCTACTTCCTCTGAGTCGATATCGTTGACCACGCACCTCCACCTACCAAACTTCTGACGATATATAATATATGGCAATTTCAAAATTTGTTTGCTACACAAAACACCAAAATCAACAACGTTACACAAATATCCCCATTCCCTTTTTCCGTCAATTCCTTTCCCCACCACTACCAAATCTCTGTAGTCAAATTGATGTCAAACTATATTCTACCAATTACGTGCTCTGGAAGGCACAAACTCTTTCAACCAACGCGATTGGGGACTCATTGCTCATATTGATTTTGTTGAACTTCCTCTAGCTGTTCGCTTGAGGATTAGTCAATCAATCCGCGGCTTATTCTGTTTGGTACCAGAAAGACTAATAAGTTATGAATTTACTTCTCGTATCAGTATTTATTTATCTGCTGCAATTTAATGACTTTTTTTTTTGGTATTAAGTGAGTCAAATAGCTAATTAAGTTACAATTTCTAAGTTTTAATTTTGGTATTACTTTTAAGAAAAATTTGCACATCATGGGATAATTATGTTTTAATCTGTATTATGCCATTTGCATGCTTTAAAATCTCTTACGAGAAGGCAAGAATCCTAGCCCAAGAATACATTTTTTGGCATTTAACATGATCACGTTCCTTTTAACATTCCCCATCATTTCATTGAATCATTTTACCATTTCTTTTTTTCCTCTCTTATTACTCCCTTCGCTTATAAGTTTCAAGTCCTTAAAATTTATTAATTATTTTTTCATAGGTGTTTATCACTAATAATGACCGAAGATTTTCAATTATAGTTAATACACAAATAACTGAATGCAACAAATTAAGATACAACAAAAAATGTTTATCCAAATCATAACATATAAATGTCAGACATTTTTTATGCAAATTTTTTATTATGGTGATAAATTTTATTATGGATTAAGTGTAATTAATCCAATTAATGAAAAAATGATCATTGTGCGACAGATTCTAGATTGAGCGGGATCAGTATGGCAAAATGATTTATTAGTCCATAACTTTGGTCATAACTCATTGTTTGGTCCACATGTTTTGAAAAACTCACTATAAGGTTTCCATCTTTTGTCATAATTAACTATTTAGTCATTTTTGTCCATTTTTTAGATTTTAAACATAATATATTTTAACATTCAATACATTCATACTGCAATACAAAATGACCTCGTAATTCTATTATGTTTTGTCTGCCTGTCTATGGCGAAATATAAAAATTATAGATTTAAAAAAAATGGTATATGAGAACTTTATAATGAATTTTACAAAATATGAAGATTAAACAGTGAGTTTTAATAAAAATTGGAAACTAATAAATCATTTTTCCTATCCTATGGCCATGCTAGAATCACTTAAATTGTGCATGACTTTTTCTATTGACCAATCATTTTAGAAATGAGATAATACGCCTTTCATTTTTCATTTAATCCATACATAAAGTGTACAGTACAACTTCTCCAAGTACTGTTCAAAGGCATTATATCCATTCTTGTTGAACAAGAGATAACTTGGCAATGGAAAATTACTGTTACTGAAGAAGAACACAGGGACAGGACAACAATAAATGCACAAGAGAGTCAAAAACCAATAATTAATAATTTAATAAGTAAGCATTAATTCTAAATCAAAACATGATTAAGATTTCTGATCTGCGTATAAATGGACCCCACCATCACGTGTGATCCACCAACACAATATTGCACCTCAGAATTCCTACGTGTACATAAAACGTTCTTACACTAACTAAAAAAGAAGACAACAAACACTTACCGTCACTAAAATTTCTTCCACCGTTACAATGTCGGATAGAGTCTTCCCTTCTTCCAAACCCGCCGCTAACGGCACCGCCGCCACCGCCACCGCCGCCGCTAATCCTCAACCTCCACCTTCCAAATCACATCTCTACAACCCCACCGCGCGTGCACCCTACCGTCCTCAGCCACATACCCGGCGTCGCCACTCCCGTAGCGGGCGTAGCATTTGCTGCTGCTGTTGCTTCTGGTCGATTCTCATCGCGCTTATCCTCCTCCTCGTAGCTGCAATTGCCGGCACGGCTGTTTACATCTTGTACCGTCCTCACCGGCCGGAGTTCTCAATTCCGTCACTCCGGATCCACCGCCTCAATCTCACCACCTCCGCCGACTCCTCCTCCTCGCATCTATCCACGCTTCTTAACTTCACTGTCATCTCTAAAAACCCTAACGCTCATCTCACTTTCTCGTACGATCCCTTCACTATGTTCTCCTACTCCAACGGTGTTTTGCTCGGGAACGGGACATTGCCAGCGCATAGCTTGAGCAAAAAGAATCAGACGAGCTTCAGAAACGTCGTCGTTTCGGGATCGAATGATCTCGATGCGGAGTCTGTTAACGCGTTGAGGTCGGATCTGAAGAAGAAGAGTGGTGCGGTGACGGTGAAGATGGAGTTGGAGACGAAAGTGAAAGTGAAAATGGGCGGATTGAAGAT
The DNA here is from genome assembly GCA_028411795.1 of Euphorbia peplus. Classification (NCBI taxonomy): domain Eukaryota; kingdom Viridiplantae; phylum Streptophyta; class Magnoliopsida; order Malpighiales; family Euphorbiaceae; genus Euphorbia; species Euphorbia peplus. The sequence goes on from CP110840.1 coordinate 28,943,865, forward strand.
GAAGAAAGTCGGAATTAGAATTACTTGCGACGGAATTAAAGGTACTGTCCCCAAAGGTAAGTCCCCGACGGTGGCCGGAACTAATGGTTCGAAATGTAAGGTTGATCTGAGAATCAAGATCTGGAAATGGACTTTCTGATCTGGTTTTGCTTTCTAATCTTTTTTTTTTTTCTTTTGTTAACTCTTCTTTTAATTGTTCTTTATTTTTATTAATTTTGGGTTTGTGAAATTATAAATTGGGAAAGGAAATTTGAGATTTGTTATACTCCGGTAGATTCAGAAAGAAATGAAGTGGTGAAATCAAGATTACTTTTTTTTTCCTTTTCATATTATTAAATTTCTTGAAGATATAGTGTTTAATTAATATAATAGTAATGCATGAAAGAAAGAAGAAAGAAAGAATCCATAAATAGAGGTTCCATTAAAATTGGGGAAACTAAGGTATGATCAGATGGGGATGGATGCATTTGATTGCAATGAAAAGTTAATGTCTTTAACAGCGTTGCATCATGTGTGAAGTTGAACAAAATGAGGGAGTTGAGATTCAAAACAAAATGAAGAATGGGCTACTAGATTACTAAAATATAAATAAATAGTGTTATGAACTTGCGATAATACAGGAATGGGGGAATTTTTATTTTTTTAATCAAAAATGGGGAAATTTTAAAACACATTTACCGTACAATGTGATTTGATGATACGTTATATGTTAACATTTTGAGTATACATAGGCATGGATTAAGCCGGGCTTGATAGGATTTCATTAAAATGTATCAAACCCGAGCCTGCCAAGCTCATCGGAAATTTCTCAAAAAAAAGCTCATCGTAAATTTAGGCGGACTGGGGTCGGGTCGGGTTTGGATTTAAAATTAAAATTCCAAATTTGTCTATCTAAGTTTATATCTCTATTTTTTTTTTAAAAAAATTGTGCATTGCACTTGCATTAAATAACAAAAGAAAATTCTGCCTTCCATGTCATTCAAACTCATGACTTCCCTGATCACAAGTAGATTGTTTAACCACTAGAATAACACTTTCACCACAAGTTTATATCTCTATTTACGCGACTTGTTTTAATATGCAATTTTAACAATTTGTAAATGTAATATGACATATAACTGTGCAAATGTAAAAAATTTCATCAAATAATCTAATAAATATATATTTATATTTTTAATAGATAATTTTATATAATATATAAATACTAGCCAACACAAAACAAATCATTCTGAATTTTTTTAATTACAAATCCAGCTCAGTGTTAAGTGGGTTTGCACGAGCTTTAGCCGGATTAGGCATGACATAGATTTTGTATGCCTAAGCCCGGTTAAATGGGCTTGAGCCTGGACAGGTCAAGTGATCCATGATCTGGTCTAATTTTGAGTTCATCTTTTAGTTCATACTTCAAGGTTTATGATTTATTGTTTAGGGTCTACAATTTTATTAAAATGTTTATAAATTTCATATAAATAATTAATTAAAAAATTTAATTACTAAACCTTTCCGAAAAAATATTAATTAATATATAATGTTAAATTGTTACTAGTTTAAGTGCTACGGGTTAGTAATTATATGCTTAGCATACCATGTGTATGTCAAGTACATAGTAAAATCTATTATCTGTATGATAGATATGTAGTAAAATCTCTCAAGGAATGGAGTAGTGAACGATCTTGGGTTTTACTAATAATATTCAAAACTAAACCATACTCATCCTCTTAAACTTGTCTATTTTGATCACTTTGCTTCTTTAACTTAAATGACGACTTATTTGTCTCCTAAACTATTTAAAAGTTTATTTACCGGTCTCATCTTTTGAGCATAAAGGAAAAAATTGTTTTGACCGTGTTAGACATGTTAAAGTATTAATTTTGCATAAGAACAAACGTATGTGAAATTAATTGTAAGTAGTCCATTTAACTTCTTTCTAATATCGAGGGTATTTTAATCTTTCATTGTTAAATAATGACACGATTTTATAGTTTTCATTCAAAATAAGGATTTATTTCTTCTCTGACTGACCAACTTATGTACTCAGGTTGCGGTCTTTATTTCTATTGATGCCAATGTGCTCTTAATTGCAATTTACTTTGAGCAGTTCCCTACTATGCCCATAATTTAACTAATGAAACATCTGCCCTTAGATGCCTCAAAATAACCAGAAAAGCACTTGTTTAATGATTGTTTGAAACAGAAGAAGCATAAACAAATTTCAATGTCACAGTAGAACAAACTCACCAAAAATTAACATAGACATCTCTAAAAGATTTATAATGGCATATAGTATAAATAAACTTAACCTGAAGTTAATCAACTACTAAAGCTAATACTATTGTCTGATACAGAAGGAGATGAATCAGAAGAAAGATCATTAAGAATAGAACTAGAGGCTTCTCCCTTTGTTCTAATGTCTTCAATCATCCTATAAACCATCTTCATATTTGGTCTATCTTTAGGGAATGTAGCTAAGCAAAGCAAAGCTACTTGCATCAGACCCACCATTTCCTTCTCCATTTCCTTATTCCTTGACAACTCGAAATCGAAAATCTCCCAACTCCATTCTTGCTGTGGAACTCTCTTTACCCACTGCACCAAACTTGTTTCTCCTTCTCCAGTTGCCATTTTTCCGGACAAAATCTCCAGCAAAATAACCCCAAAGCTGTATACATCACATTTTTGAGTGAACTTTGAGTAGCTAATGATCATATTATTGTGGTTGTTGTTGGGCATTATTAGTTCAGGTGCTATGTATGAGGCAGAGTTTAAAATGTGGGGAGAATGCAAAAGTTGATATATGCCAATGTCAGAAATGCAGGCATTTCCTAATTCATCAACTAATATATTTGTAGATGTGAGATTTCCATGAAAGAGCTTAGCTTTATTGTATCCATGGAAGAAGGCAAGTCCTTTGGCTGAACCTGAGGCAAATCCTAATCTTTTTCCCCAATCTAGTGCCGTCCTCCCCGGTCCTCTGTTACCTGTACCATCATCATCAACACCAACACCAACACTTAAGTTTTAGTATAAACATGCATCTGCTGCGAAACTTGATTCAATTAAACAAAGCTGAAACTACAAGTTTGATGTTGTTTTTTTGTCATTTATATTATACGAATAATATACAAATTTATGAGTTGAACGAATTTAGGCCCTGCACAACAAAATATCATGATGTCAAACCTAATGTTTACCAGACCGAGCAATCTCTATGTCTGGATAACGAATATAATGTTAAAAACCTTATTAAGATGCCAGAACGGTCGAGATTGCAGAGTGGAAGTACATGAGATTGCACATAAAAAGGACAAGCTCATTTGTATCTTACATTATGTAATCATATAACATATACAAATTATGTACCATACCTCATTTTCACGCACCTAACTTGGCAAAAACCACCGATTGGCCTATAACTTTAGAAATAACTCCATTACATAAACTTATCGACTTGACTTATTAAACCTTTCTAAAGTAATAAAATAATCTATTCATTCTAAATTTTCTGAACTCTGTACACATGCTTAAATGTACATTGTGTTTTATTTATCGAATTTGAAACAGTCACAAGAAATAGTTCGAACGGAACTTGTCAAACATTGTTAAATTCATATCATATAGCAATAACCAAATTTTTGGGGCTAAAAGAAGGAATAAGAATTTACCATGTAAGAGAGAGTGCAAGCTTCCAGTTGGAAGAAAATCATACACTAAAAGCAATTCATCCTTTGAATTATAATAACCTCTCAAGCTAACAATATTAGAATGCCTCAAACCCCCAATCATCCTCAACCACACACTCACATCCCTCTTCCGCCGCCGCTCTCTTATCCTCTTCACCACCACCACCACTGCATCTCCGCCCTCCATCTCCACCTTATAACTGGTTCCGGCACCACCTTTCCCTAACAATTCAGCCGACGATTTTAACAAATCATCCACGTCACTAACCCGCTTGCATCCTTCAAAAACCACCATTTCTCCTACTGCTTTTTCAAGAAATGTGCAAGCTTCGTTTGACTTACTACTGCTTTTTCTTCTACTCTTATAATAACAACAGCAACCTATACTCACCGTCGCCACCATAATCACTGCCACGTCGATACAGACAATAAGTATCACCAGCCAGGCTTTCCGTTTCTTCTCCATTACCACGCCGTTGGTTATGGTTTCATCCGGTTGACTTCTCACAGTCCGGTTAGAGCATTCACGCGACAATGGAAAACCGCAGAGGTCAGCATTTCCGGAGAAAGAACTCGCGGGGAAGTTTGATAACCATGCCGGAATGTTGCCGGAAAGAAGGTTGTCAGACACATTAAACTCTGAGATGGAAGGAGATAATGAGTTAAGTGAAGAATCAATAGTACCGGATAAGTCATTACTCTCCAGTCGTAAAGTAAGCAAATGAGGCAATGTAGCGAGGTGGGTCATCGGAATAGTCCCGGAGAATGAATTGTGAGAGAGGTCAAGGCGGTGGAGACGGCGGAGGGATGAGATACCGGAAGGGAAGATACCCGAGAGACGGTTATGAGAAAGGTAGAGAAGCTTGAGATTAGGGAATGAAGAGAGACTAAAGTTAGGGAAAGAGGAGAGACGGTTGTGTTTCAAGCTGAGGAGTCTGAGTTGAGATAGTTGGGTGAGGGAGTTAAGAGAACCAGTGAGGTTGAGATTTTCAAGAACGAGTTGAGTGACTCGGTTAGTTATGGGGTTGCATGTGACGCCGAACCAGGTGTGGGTGCAGGGATTGGTGGAGTTAGACCAAGAAGATAGATATTGAGATGGTTCTGATAAGGATTTTTTGAAAGAAAGTAAAGCGTTGAGGTCTGATTGTGATGGAGACATGGAGCCATGGCTATGCCGGAAGAAGAAGAAGAAGAAGAAGCAAATGAAGAAGATGATGGAGAAGGTAAGTTTGTGAGGAAGAAGCATTAGTGTTGTGTTGTGAGTGAGGGGTGGTTTTCTCGGAAATGAAAATTTTAAATTGGAAAAATTTATAGCCGTTTGAGGAGAGTAAATGTTATATAACTCATTCCAACCCGAACACAACCAATTTTAATTTCACTTGCTTGTAAGAAATTAGGGTAAAGGTAAAATAAACCTGTGTGATTTTGAGACATTGACTAGTAAGATCTTCAATCAATTTAATACGTATTCAAAATTTATAGTTTTAAATGTTTAAAAGGTTTATGTTACTTGCATTAATGTCCTTTAAAGGTTAAAGATTCGAGGTAAATGAAAGTAAAATGTTAATTCTCTTAATAATTATTTACTCTCCAAAAATCTAAAGTTTAGACTCCAAGACGAAAACTAAGGGGAAATGATATACTAAACAATAAAAAAAATATAATAATATTTTTTTTATTATTTTTCATCCGGTATCCGAATCACATTAAGTCGACTAATCTAGATTCGGGCGGGTCTAATGACCTGTTTACAAATTTAGCAAATAATAAAATCATATGTTGACTGACTATATAGCAGTTAGTTAGTTCATACAAATTAAAATAAGGCTTAAACCATATATAAGTCCTTAAAATTGTCCAAAAAAATCATTTTAATCCCTCAACTTTAGGGACGATCTATTGGATCCTTCAACTATTAAAATGTTGACATATTGAGTCCTTATCCGATGACGTGACACTGAGTTGACATTAAAATTAATATTCTTCACATTTGCAACTTAGTGCCACGTCATTGAATAAAGATCAATAAGTTCACATTTTGATAGTTAAGGGACTTAATAGGTCACATTTTGATAGCTGAGAGACTTAATAGATCGTCTCTAAAGTTAAGAGACCGAAATGACCTTTTTAAACAACTTCAAGGACTTATATATGATTTAGGCCTTAAAATATTAATTGTTACCAAAAAAAATAATTAAAAATATCGATTTTTGCATGATATGAAAGTAACAAGTGGTGATAATAAAGGAAAATTACTTTGAACATGAAATTAATCAAATATGACGTGATAAGTTAAGAGTCTTTCATTACTTTATGAACATCTAATTAACATCATAACTGAAATTGAAATTTTCTAATATTTCTTTTTTTCTTTTTGAGAGGAACTAATATTAAAATGTATACTGTGTGGATTTTCAGGTTGGTTTTCATCGGATGTCCCAATATGGTAAAAGGTACTGGAAGTTTGGTGACAATTATTATGATGGAATTTACCTCAATTTTATGTGAAGGAGTTGGAAATATTAACTGGAAATGGAGTCCAGTTGTTATGAGCAGGAAATGATGCAATTGTAACAGTCATATCATAATCAACATCAAGGGTTGTCTATTGTCTGTAATGCATATATATCAGATGTATTAAAAGGATGTACTAATGGTCTCTTTCGTTATCGGATAATTGTGGAAGAAAATACTCAACAATAACAACCATTCCATTCCATAATATCATTTGCCAGCTTGCTTCACTCATACATCTCTCACTTGTCACTTGCCAATATTTACTTTTCGCACTTTTTTGGTAATATTTACAATTCATTTGACAACATTGCTTTTTCAAGTTCATTAGCTGTATATGAGTATTAAGGGTTGATTCCAAATACAATACCTTTCTTTTCATCAATTAATTACATGAATTTTTGTAGGTTTATCAGGTTAATCGCTTTTAGCAAAATAAGAGACAATTTAGGGTGAGACTATTCTCGTGTTTAAATGTGCGAATGACTCTCTGGCAAGAGGTTGCAAGTAGCACAACAAAAATACTATTATTGTATATCAGAGAAAAACAAAATCTAAACAATTGTTCTAATGTTTAAGAGCAGTCTTATTCCAATTAAGTAAAAATCATTTGAGTAATTTAAAACTAATTTTTAAGATGAACAAAAATAAAATTTACTAGAAAGGTAGATCTACAAATCTCCAACAATAAAGTAGATATGTGAGGAAAAACAATGCACACAATAACATCCTAGCGGATTTGAGAGACGAGTGAAATTCATCAACATTGTTGCGGACCAATTCACTCTATGGACGAAGAACATCCACAACATTGTCCAATGCGCGCAAGCGTGTTGTCATCCTGTCGTGCATACATGCAACAACACCACCCATATCGTGAACGCTTGACTTCACAGTGGCATCCTAAGCTCTAATCACAGTTTCAATTGTCACGAGATGTTCTCCCTCGTAGTGTCAGAAGTCCCGCTTTGAATGTTGTCATCGCTCTTTTCAGTGCTCTGCCTCTTCTTGGATATGTCGGCTATAATAACACCTTCAACAATAAACACGTAACTACCATGAACTTTCTTGATCATATCCATTCGATCAAGAGTTAAAAGGGTCTAGTTCTGATCGGTGTAATCAACCTTTGCATGGGGTTCATACTTAGTATGATCATACAATTTCAACTCCAACGCATTATGTGTTACAAATATCCCAATCATTATAGTCCATTTAGGTCTATTAGCCATATCTTGAAGATGTTTGAGAAAATATTTCTATTATGCACCTTGTCGCGCTTGACCATGAATCAGAGAAAGAAAATCTTATTCTTATTTGCAACAGTGTTGCTTTCTGCTCTTCATTAACCAGAGTATGACAAAAACCTATGTAGGTATCTCAGTGCCTCGGATGCAAATTTGATGAAATATAGAAGGCTATTTAAAGTCAAAACAAAAGCAGATGGGACAGTGGATCGGTACAAGGTACGATTAGTAACAAAGGGATTTCATCAACGGTTTGGCATTGATTATGTCGAAACTTTTAGTCTGGTTGTTAAGCCCACAACAATTAGGTTAATTCTGGCGTTAACTGCTTCTTCTGGTTGGTTTGTTTTTCAACTTGATGTCTTAAATGCCTTTTTGCATGGGGACCTTGATAAAGATGTCTATATGGTGCAACCTCCTAGGTTTGTTGATCCTAGTAAACCTCGGTTTGTGCGTAAGCTCAGAAAATCTCTTTACAGTTTGAAACAATTCCTAAGAATGTGGCATGAGAAGTTGACATCCAAGTAACTTGCTTTTTGATTCCGTGGTTCCGAGACTGATAGTTCACTCAAGGGAGAATCAGGTTCTTTTGTTTAATCTATGTTGATGACTTGTTGATCACAAGCAATGATGCTACTCCATTTCAGAAGTTGGTCCCATTTCTTAAGAGCTAGTTTGTGATTCGTGATCTTGGGTGTGCACACTACTTCCTTGGGATTAAGCTCGAATGGTCATCAAAAGGGGTGTTTTTACACCAAATGAAGTTTTGTAACTCTGTTCTTCAGAAAGCTAATATGCATGAGTCTCGGCTGATGTTTAGTCCTACTCATCCATCTGATAAGCTTTGCTTGGGTGACAGTCTGATGTTTGCTGATTCCTCTCTCTATCGTAGTCTCGTTGGTAGTCTTCAGTATTTGACATTTTCTCGACTCGAAATTGCCTTTGCAGTCAATAAAGTCTCTCACTTCATGGATGCCTCAACTGAGTTTCACTGGGGGGCGGTTAAACGCATTCTATGTTATTTGAATGGTACATGATCCTTTGATATACGTTATGGGAAGACGTCTCTTCTTCGGTTACATTTTTTTTCTGATGCTGATTGAGGTGGTGATAAGGATGATCACAAATCAACTGGTGGTTATGTTATCTTCTGGGGAAATTCAATTGTTTCACAGTCGTCTTGCAAACTGAAAACGATTACTCGATCATCATAGGCCGAATATAGGTCTATTGCCACATGAGCTACGTCGGAGTTGAGTTGGGTTAGCATGCTTCTTCGTGAGATTGGGTACCCCCTTACCACGCCTATTACTCTATGGTGACAATCTTAGTGCGATTTATTTATCAGCTAAGTCGGTGTTTAAACATTCGAGTAATTCTTTGGAGATTGATTTTTATTTTGTTCATAATAAAGTTTGCTCCAAAATGCTCGTTGTTCGTTATATCAGTATTGATGATCAAACTGCGAATGTGTTTACCAAGCCTCTTGCACATGTCGGTTTCAATTTTTACGTGACAAGCTGACCATGACAAATCGCCTTCCTGAGCTGGCGCGGGAGGGGGTGGGGGGGGGGGGGGGGAGGGGGTTGATAGAATAGTAGTCTGCCTAATACTGTAGGGTTTGCATCACTTGTGTTTCAAGATACCTCGTTGTATTCTAATTAGGATTCTCACGTGTATACAATTCCTATGGTATGTAGCTAGACTTGCTCATATGTATAAATATACCTTTTATGTTCCATTAATGTTAAAGTTAATTTACCAAACTTACGGAGATCACGTTTGTCGCTGGTGTGAATATATAAACAAAAAAACAACAAATAAATAACGTCAAAATAGAAACTAAATTTAATTTTTTACTTGGTGCAGTTAAAGAGGTAGCAATAAGAATAAGTTGAGAAAAATGGATATATCAAGTTTCGTGAATGATATATTCAATAAATTTTTGGAGCTACGAAATTGAAGTGTGCGCTATGTTTATACTACAAGAAATCACATATTTTGTAGGGAAAGTTGAAAAATGTACTTATTAAGATAAATATACTCCGCAATTATTGCAATGGAATCACGATGTTTTTGGTAACTTAAAAGTTCGAAAACGTCATGTGTTTAACAGGTTGGCAGGGGTTCAAAGAGCCTTAGCGACTAGGGTGATGTCAAGGCTGCTCAGATTGGAAAAGAAGTTGATGGCTGATCTGGATGTTATTTTAACTCAAGAGGAAATTTTCTGGTTTCAAAAGTCTAGAGTTAAGTGGTTGAATTTTGGAGACAGGAATACGTCTTTTTTCCACTTATCTACAGTTATTCGAAGAAAGAGGAATAAAATTCACGGTCTTCGAGATGCGAATGGTGTTTGGCAGTGGGAGGCTTGCATCGTTAAAGACATGGTTTTTGAGTATTGTAAGAGTCTATATGCCGAAGAGGATATGATGAGGTGTCCTCTTTTCACTTTGACTTGTTTTCTTGTGTTAACAGAGGGTACTAAGCAATTGTTATCCAAACCTTTTGACGGGAATGAGGTTTATCGCGCTTTGTTTGATATGAGACCTTTTAAGGCTCCGGGTCCGGATGGCTACCATGCGGGGTTTTTTCAGAAGTTATGGCTGAGAGTGGGAGTGCAAGTGACTGAGTTTGTTCTTAATGTTCTTCAGACTTGTTGACCCAGGATTGAATGTAACCTTGATTACCATCATTCCAAAAGTCCCCAATCCTGAGCTGCTCACTCAGTTTCGTCCTATTAGTCTTTGCAATGTGTTATATAAAGCGGTGATGAAGTGTATTGTGAATCGAATCGAATCAAATCTTTTCTTGGTGATATTGTTGGTCCGGCACAAAGTAGTTTTATACCAGGTAGGCATATCTCTGATAACGTTATTTTGGTTCAAGAGGTTGTTCATTCTATGCACCAGCGTACGGGTAGACCTGGAGATACGATAATTAAGCTTGATATGGAGAAGGCTTACGACAGGGTTAGTTGGCAATTCCTCCGGGATACGCTTATTGCTGTTGGGTTTTCGAATCAATGGGTCAACTCGATAATGAGTTGTGCGGGAGCTTCTGACATGAAAGTGTTGTGGAACGGGGAAAGGCTTCATGGTTTCGTTCCCTCCCGAGGTCTCAGGCAGGGGGATCCTTTGTCTCCATATCTTTTTGTTCTTTGTATTGAACGTCTTGGTCATATGATTGAGGATGCGGTCCATTGTAATAATTGGAAGCATGTTTCAGTCTCTAGGGGTGGTGTGTCTATTTCCCATATGTTCTTCGAGGAAGATATTGTGCTTATGGCCAGTGGCGGAACCATAACCCCACAAGACCCAAGGCTCAAATATTTTATCGTTAAAATTTTTCGTAACATCGATAAAGAAAATTCCAAAAGTACACACTTGTGTTACTAGCATGCTTGAATAAAATTATAAAAAGCGTACGTTATGTCATACGGTTGTACAATTTGTTATGACGTGTACAAAACTATCTTTTTTAATATTTACCAGCATACGATTATTCAAATATTCATCGGTGCTTATCAAAAAAAAAATAGTCATCCCATTTTGTTAGAAAATCACTTGTGCAACATGGGTGTTTGGAACTAATTTACAGTAAAAGTAGTATTGAGAATTACAATTCAGATAATTGAACAAAACATTGAAAGAAAGAAAATAATTTATGTGTATCTAAATACTGAGTGGTGGATATTTGTTAGATAACTAGAAAAGTGAACAAAAGAGAAGAAAAAAGATGAGGAATGTTGTTAAAAAAGTTAATGGAAAAAGAAAAGAAAAAAGAAAAGAAAGAAAAAAGGAAGAACTGCATATTGGAAGGAGTTGGGCTTGGGCTGAGCTAGTTATTTCTATATTGCTTCAATCTAATTGATACGACATCGTTGCTTCAATTGTTTCACTTTTTGTTTTTCTTTTTTTGCAAAAAGCACTATTTGGCCACTGACATATACAAAATTTGGCATTTGGCCACTGACCTTTTATTTAGTAATATTTGGCTACTCACCTTTATAATTTAGTTATATTTAGCCATTGATCTATCAATTTGGTGAAATCTCACCCTTCTTGGATCAAAATTAAACGAAGATTAAAAATGTTAAACATTAAAATTTCGTCCATTTTAAATAAGAAAATGATACTAAAACTAAAAATTGTTAAATAATACAAACGTAAGAATGTCAATTAACAAAATAAGGGTGGAATTTCACAAAATTACATAAGCGAGTGGCCAAATGTGACCAAATAAAAGGTCAGTGGCCAAATGTACAAATTTTGGAAAGATCAGTGGCTAAACAATGCTTTTTGCCTTTTTTTTTATAACCTCAATTGTTTCAGTTTAATGAAACGACAACATTTCAAATAAATGTTGGATGATTTAATTAGGGTTTATTCAGAGTCTTCTTCTTCCTTGGGTTGGGTAATTTCGTGGATAGAGGCATAGGGTTCCACCATTAATGGTGAATTTCAAAATTATTTTTCTTTCTTCTACATTTCCAGCGGCCAGGGGGGGCTCGAGCCCCGGCTGGCGCCCCCTAGTTCCGCCACTGCTTATGGCTGAGGCGAGTATTGGTCAAGCGGTGATTATTAAGAATATTATTCAACACTTTTTTGAGTGTTCAAGACAAAAGGTGAATCTCTCTAAATCTAAAATTTTCTTTTCCCCTCATACTTCTCATGTTATGAAGGGGTATCTGTGATATTTTGGGGGTCGAGAGAATGCTTGATTTGGGTGTTTATTTAGGAATGCCACTTATGCACGGGAGGGTGAGCTCCGATACTTTTAAGCACGTGGTGGACAAAGTTAATTCGCGTATCTTGGGGTGGAAGGCCAAGTGTTTGTCTTTTGTAGGAAGGCTTACTCTAATTAAATCGGTTACCAGCTCCATACCTACTTATTTGATGCAAACCGTTCTTCTCCCTATGAGCATTTGTAAGAGGTTGGATCTTGCAATCGTAACTTTCTATGGGGTTTTGATTCAACTGCTAGAAAGATTCATTTAGTCAATTGGCCCAGGGTGTGTAAGTCGAAAGGTCAAGGAGGGTTGGGTATTCGTGAAACCCGAGACTTTAATTTGGGTATGCTGGCTAAATTAGCCTGGAAATTGCTGAATGATAATGATTCTATGTGGGTGAGAGCCTTAAAAGCTAAGTATGGAAGGAATCGTCATGGTCTCGATCTGTTCAAAGCTCAGAATCCTCAATCGGTGACTTGGCGTGGAGTGATTGCTAGTGCTGCTTTTATTCAGGAGGGTTTTGGAAGGGTTGTCCATAATGGTCGATCTACCCTTTTTTGGAACGATAGATGGTGTGGTGGAAATTCTTTATTGAATCATTGTATTCAACCGGTGCCTTCTAATTGCTTGAATCTGCTGGTGAGTGACTACTGGATCGAGGGGCGTGGTTGGAACTGGGAGTTAATTGCTAATTACCTCCCAAATAGTGTCTTTTTTTAGCTAGCCTCTGTGGTTCTCTTTCCCGATTCTATGTATGCTGATGTTTGGTGCTGGCCGGAGTCAAAATCTGGGTTGTATTCGGTTGTTGCCGGATATCATTTAAAGTGACAAGTCCATGACAATATCGTTATTGATAAATGGTGGTTGGATGTTTGGCGTCAACAGGTCCCGGAATGTGTCCGCTGCTTCGTATGTCAAGTTAAATGTAATGTTATTCTCTGTAATGAAAATCATCGTCGCCGACATCTTGCGTCGACAGGTCTTTGTCAAGTGTGTGGAGGAGTGGAAACGGAGCTCCATGTGCTTCGAGATTGTGTTAAAGCTCGGCAAATTTGGGAGGTGCTTGTTCCTAATTATGCTAAATCTTATTTTTTTTCTCTTGCTCTTTGGATGATTGGGTGCACATTAATCTTAATATGGATGTTGTTATCCAGAATTGTAATTGGAATATCATTTTTTGTTTGGGAACTTGGTGGTTGTGGAAATCTCAGAATCGTCGTATTTTTGATGATGGAAATTTTGCAGACCTTACCGTTGAGTTTGTGATAACTCGAGCTAATGTATAGTTGCAGCCAAGTCTTTAATTGAGATTGACCGAAGCAGTAAGGAAGAGAGGTGGATTTGGTGGTTACCTCCCGAGGTTTCCTCGGTTAAGGTTAATACTGACGGCGCTAGCAAGGGAATCCGGGGTTTGCTTCAGCAGGTGGCTTGATACGCTCTAGCAATGGAACTTGGATGGGTGGTTTTACAGTTAATCTGGGTGTTTGTACATCTTTCCTAGCAGAGTTATGGGGTCTCTATTTTTGTCTTTTACTTGCTTGGTGTCGTGGTTTTCGAAGAGTGGTTATGGAGCTGGATTCGAATTCAGTGCTTTCAGCTTGTGAATAGTGAGATTGGTAGACACCACCCCCTCGGGTGGCTTATTAAACATTGTCAGGATATTCGGAATAGGGAGTGGGAGATCAAGTTTGTTCATGTTTATCGTGAAGGTAACCGTGCAGCGGACTGGAGGGCTAATTTCGCAGGCTCTTTTGCCTTGGATCATCACGAGTGTGGTGTGCCTCCTGCAGGCCTCCAGGAGATTCTTGAGGAAGATTGTATTGGCCGTTCTTCTAAAAGAATAGTTTCTATTTAGTTTTCTGCTGTATTTTAATTTTTAGTTGTTTTTTTAGTTTTCTGCTGTTCTTTTGCCTTCCATCTCCACCAAAAAAGATAAAAAGGCACATGCTAACGAGGAGAAAGATATTTCTCCAACTGTCTGTACTATGGGCAGGGGCAGATCCATAAAGTGGGCAGGGGGTCGACCGTCCCACCTTGTCCCGAGAAAAATGAAAAAAAAAATTATTTTGATGAAAAACGAGTTAAATGATCTATATATTTAAATAGATTCATAAATGTGTGAATAAAATTAAAGTGGTAGAGTTGGTTAGTGGTGAATTGTTTTTTCATATCTCAATTAAAAGTTCTCAGGTTCATGTCTTGGCCTTTTCATTATTACTATCTTTCATTTTCAAATTCTAACTTTTTTTTTTCCTTCCTATTTTTTTTTTTTCATATTTGTTCTATATTTTTCATTCACATTATTAATATTATCTCAATCAATTATTTTTGATCTCATTTTATTTTCTTTCCATTTTTTAAAATATCCAATTTCATTTTTCCTTTTATTAGGTTCTATGATCAATTTTCTTCTTTTTTCTTTTTTTTTTGCATTTATTCATATTGATTGACTTTAGGGGGCGTTTGGTTCGGGCATGGGTAAAGGAAAGGAATCCAGAAAGGGAAACAAAGAGAAAGGAAAGGAATACTTTTGATTTCTCTTGTCTGTTTGGATTTGTGCCATAAAGGGAATGCAATTCTCCCTAATTCCCTTTGTGACTGTTTGGTTCAAATAACAAATTAATTCATGATTGTAATACAAAAATAAAGATGCAGATTCATGAATATACCAAAATATGATGATGATGATGATATACCAAACTCATCAAATCAAATTCATGAACATAAAAAGAAAAAAATAAAAAGATATACATATTCACCTATTCAAAACCAAAATCAAGAAACTGTTGCGCACTGGCTCTTGGAAGCTATACATGGTTTTAATGCCTTAGCTTTGTTTTATCGAATCAGTCTATGACTTAGCTGAACTGGCTCTTGGAAGCTATACATGGTTTTAATGCCTATCAAATAACAAATCCTAAAACAATAGTAATATAGAATAGTTGAGGACATATGCATGAACAATAACCATTCGAGAGGAAAATATGAATGAACTCACCGGCGTCAGAGTTGGGACGATCGGAGGAGAAGACGGGATGGAGATGGTTGCTCGAAGTAAATAGGCGTGCTATCGAAAAAAGAGAACGTCTGTTTTTTTTTTCTAACCGCGCGCGTTTTTAATCGTACATAATAGAGGGGAAAGGGAAAAGAAAACCCTGGTAGGAGGTGGATAATGGGCTAGACTAAAATTAGGTAAACCCAAAACTTAAAAGGGGTAATCAATTTGATTCCTTTTCTCAAACAAACAATAACAAAGGGAATAAAATCTTATGATTCCCTTTCCCTTTCCTGAAACCCCCGAACCAAACGCCCTCTTAGTGTTTTAAATAGGAACTAGAGTTACGCGTGGTTAATTTTAAAGTTTTCAATGAAAAAATAACATGTCAAAAAAAAAAAAAAAAATTTGCATGACAATTTGCCCCCCTTCTCGTTAATTCCGAAATCCGCCACTGACTATGGGATGAGAATAATCGTAGAATAAAGCTTGATAATTTATTAATGATAGTATAGTAATAAATGTGGTGCAAAAATGAGGAGATTATGCCAATTGCTCATAAGTTACACACACTAACCCTAACATTCAAAGGGACAAAATGCACCAAGCACATCATGAATGTTACAAAATTTTGTCATATGATTTGTAAGATATTGGTTCTGGAAATATATATGTAGGATGACATCAAGTCTTCATCCACTTAATGTTCATAAATCATATTTCATCCATTCTAAGTCATAAAAGTTTGCCTATTTCCCATGAATGGTCATAAAACTTTAATTTGTTTCACTAAAATCATAAAACTTTAATTTTGTCCTAATAAAGTCACATTGACCGTATTCCGTGCAACCACTCGCCGGAGATTATGATGTGACAATAATTTTATATTTTTTGTGACATATCAGTGACACATCATCGCCATGTGGAAAATTAAAATATATTTTTCAATAAAAAAATTTAAATAAATCCAAAAAATATATGATGTGGCAATAAAATTTAAATTTGTTTATTAAAAAATATATTTTGATTTGCCATATGGCGACGACGTGTAGCTGATGTATTCACAAAAAAATATAAAATTATTGTCACATCATCATCTCCGGTGAGTGGTTGGTCGGAAAAAGTTCAATGTGATTTGATTGGGATAAAATTAAAGTTTTATAATTTTACTGGGACAAATTAAAGTTTTATGACCGTTCATGGAAAATACGCTTTTTATGACCTCTGCAGCAATTAACTCGTCTTTTTAGACAATACGATGAAATTTTTGAACTAAAAGTCGTTTTAGCTATTTTTATTCTTTTTTCTCATTTTAACCTTAGTTAAATTAAAGGATGTTTTGATTATTTTCTTTCCATTTTTCAATTAAGGAATTGAGAATTGTGAGATATGTTAAATATATTTTGTGATTAATAATAATTGAAAGAATAACACCTACATTAAATATTAAATGAATAATTAATAAGGGTGTTATAGCACTTTCAAGCCTTCTCTTATTTCAGATTTTTTTTTTTTTGTCTAAAAAGACAATTAATTCATAATGAATAGAGTATTATAAATTAAGCTCATATGACGTTTACCTCTTTCTTAAGTTTCAGATTCAGAATAAGTTTATTTGTGGTATTGTGAGGGTTTGTGCTCTGGTAAGCATCTTCAAGATATATTTGGGGGGTGGCAACTAATCAACATCTTGTGATTCATCAAAGATGAGCTGCCAATTTACAGGCAAATTATGTAGCCCTACACAGTTGTATGATATCTAATATCCTAGAAATCAATGACTGAATAATCCTAAATAATAGAAATAAATATACACAATATAAGAAAATAAAATAATAACCAAATTTTTTCTCTACTTGAGGAATTTTTTTTACTTTCCCTATTTAAAGACATACCCGAAATATTTTCCTACTTAAAAAGAGTTATATATCGCTTCAATCTTTACTTTTCAAATGTGCTGTATTATGTGTGGGAGACGTACATTGGCATCTTTTAGTTCAGAAGCAGGTTTACTTCCTATAATTGATTCGGCTGCCAACTCGGTGGAAAGCTTTGCCTCATTTTCCTTTTCGATTTTATCTTCTTCTCCCAAAGATATTGTCGGAAAATTTATTATACTTTCAACCTTAACAGTGGCTGTGTTGATGGAGCCTTCTTCACGGTAGAGCAGCAGTCTGGTGGAGCTGCAATTCTTCGATCGGCGTCAGATCAATTTCTGCGAGCTCAGGTGTTTTCAGAAGATGGACTTATTCCAGTGGCGGAAGGAGAAGCTTGATTGCTTCAGGCATTAGAATGGTTGGTGACCAGTGGTGATTAATGAATGGTGGTGGAGTCTGAGGCGTTGACTGTGTTTTCAGCTTTAAAACCCACAGACTTAGGCTGCAGTGAGTTAGGGGATCTTATCAGTCAATGCCAGGGCATTTTATCTCAACACAGCAGTTTTTGGTCCGCTTTACTCGGCGTTTAGCTAACGGGTTGGCTCATAGCTTTGCTCGGTCTTCCCGTTTCTATGCTATTTTCTTTTTTTTTATGTGCTCTCGAGTTTTATTGACGCTAGTTTATGTGCTTTTTGCTCTATAGTTGGCCATTAAGGCTGTTTGCTCTCGAAAAAAATAAAAATCTATTTGAGATATCGTGTGATCAATGCTTTATTTTTGATTCGTTGATGACAACTCTCAAAGACTTATCTCAAAATTGGCAAGCGTTATGGCTAGACGTCTGTGGATCAGTCACCATAAGAGTTTGTTTGCTTTGAGCTTAATAGGTCGAATCATTTCTACACAATTTGATTGATTGAATCAACATCTTAGATTATTTAGTTTTTTACAAATTTGATTTTTTTTTGTATGTTCTCTTTCAATTGTACAATAACTCAAGTCAACTAATTATATCCTAAAAATTAGTGACTAAGTATTGCAAAACTATATACAATGCAAGAAAATAGAATAATATCTTGTTGTTTAGAAAATGTGTAAGCTATTGGTTGATTACTTTGGAGTAACCATAATTTGTCTTTAACATTTGACCAAAATTCATATGAATAATCCAAATGGTGACAATGGATAAAGTAATAGTAAAATCAAAATAAGTTCAGAAATATGCAATTTGAAATACCAATATATATAAAAAAGATGAATCATATAATAACTACCAAATGAACTGCTTTTCTTGAAGGGAGGAACGGAAATTAGCTTTGAAAGATAACTTGAAGTAGTTTACATAGATTAACATACAATTAAGTTTCAGTAGAGGATCTAAATTTCTTCTTTCTTGTAACTAAAAAAATAATACTAAATAATTAAGGTTAATATATATAAGAAACTTACCAGAATACTAAATACAAAAGAATTTCATTATTTAATTGTTGGGAGAATATGAAGTAGCTTTGTGTTGGTTTGCTTTCTTGTCTTCAAGTTGAATTCACTAATTGTGATCTTCTAACAACACTTTGTCACGATAGCTACAAGAAATAAACGTTCAGTATACAATTAAGTTAAGATGATCACAAATTTATCAAAAAGCAATTTTCACTATCAATTTAATGCTACTCCAATCAAATATTGGACATGTATGTATTTCTGAATCTTGAAATCCTAGCATACTTCTCGGCGGCTAATAAAAGAGAAGGATTTATACTAATCACACCGAGGCGATGATTGGTATTCAGTAATAAATGTTAAAAAGTACTCTGGTCAATTAAGTAGTTTTGACATAACTTAGGACCTAAGTAGCATTGTAAAAGTTGTATTGGTAACTTATGTTGCACGGACACGGACATAGAGCCTATAAATTGAAATGGACATGCACATCAGTGCAATATAGATGGTAACAATGACATGCTTAGTTCATGATCAATGAATATTATGAGAAAATTGCAGCAAATTGAAGTGAAAATATATACCTGCTCTTGGAATCAATAAAAACGGAGTTGAATCTATCATCAAACACGCCAACAAACGGTTTAACATCTTCGCTTAAATCCACTGTAACCGACAGTTGTTTATCCGGTTGTGATGAAACCACAAATGATTCATTATCACACCCGTCAACTAAACCCGAAGATTGGCTAACTCTTTCCTCATTCTCAAACTTAACAGAAATTCCATCAAACACCTCCGGGGTCTCATAATTCCCCTCATCAAAACCCTTATTTTGCTTCTCACCCAACAAAGCGGCAGAAAAAGACTGCATGGAATCATCATGATGGACACGCGAAAACTGAGAAGCGATGAGCTTATGCAAATCAACCTGTTGACGAACATGTAAAAGTTGTTTTTCATAGAAACTGATCTGATTTTTCAATTGACAAATGATCCGATAACAGCCGCCGACTGGATCAGCAGCCCGAGATTTTGCATGGAAGATCATAGATTTAACGGCGGCTTGTTTATCGGGAGGAGAATCGAAGGAACGAATGGTTTTGAGAATATTACTAACGCCGAAAAGTTTGTGAACAGCGAGAAAATCAAGATGAGAAGAAGCAGGAAAAAAAGGGGCAAGAAGACAATCAGGTTTGCACTTTCTACGTTGGTATTTACAAGCAGCACAAGCATGAGATACGGCACTTGTTTTATTATCGGACTCCATTTTTTTTCCTCTAAATTTGCAGAGATATTTTCGGCGGAGGCGCAGGATTCAGCAAGGAGAACAAATCGTGGGGTTTGGGAGTTAATTAACTTCCTCTAAATTAGGGATTTTTTTAAAAAATAAATAAATATATAATTTGCATTTTCGTGGATTATCATAATAATAATAATAATAATAGGGTAAACTTCGAAATAAATCCCTATGATTTAACTAATTTTGAAATATAAAAATTGTATTTTAATTTTTGTTAAAATAATGATTGATATTTCACATTTTCTATAAAAAAAAAACCCAATTTAGATTAGCACTATAAAAATTACTATTAACGACATAGAAATAAAAAATTGCAAGAATTAAAATTGTTTAATACGATATTTCTTATGAAACTGCTTTCGAAAATCGTCATTTTTGGATTTTTTTTTTCTCTCTAAATATGAACTTTTCTGACTATGAAACATTATCTAAATGATCTTAAAAATAAAAAAGTTTGAGAACTAAAGTTTTTAGAATATCAATAAATCTTAGAATATAATATTATTGAAGTCGTTAACTGTGATTTTAATAACGCCAATAAACAAAATCATTATTTTACAAAAGTGAAAACTTCGTCGACAAAAAGTAAACCACAATTATTTATTTAAATAATTAAAACTATAGATTCTTTTTTGAAGTTTATGTAATAAAAATATGTATATCGAAAATGTTTTATTTTATGGGGGTGTAGGACCATTATTAAAAATATTTGATTCTCTCAGATAAACAGTTAAATTGGATAAAATTTGTTTTTTAAAAAAAAAAAATTAAATCTTAGATGAGATTTGATAATCAAATTTGTAATTTGAAAACATAAGAAAACATGATAATCAAAATAATATGGGGTTTTTTACAAGACTAGCCCACTTTCAATATGCCCATTACATTAGTAACCACTTTTATGTTTCACATACTAAACTAACCACTCTCACCTTTTCTAGACAAAAATACCCCAACTAACCACTCTACCTCATTTATGCTTTCTTCTTTCCCTTTAGCATTAGCAGCTCTCTCTTCAATCACAACAAAATTTCCTCCGTCCAGATTTCCTTCGTTTTTCAATTTATTTGCTCTCAAATCCATAACAAGAGTACCGTCGTTGTCAATTTCTTCGCTCTTTTCCAGTTTCCGGCGTCGACAACAAGTAGCGGTGACCAAGAACTTGGCAGCTATCTCTCGATTCTTTCCTCCATCGTTTTTGCTTTTTTCTTTCGCGTTCTTCCCATTGGCAGCTATCTCTCGATTCTTCCCTCCATCGTTTTTGCTTTCTTCTTTCCCGTTCTTCCCATTGGCAATTATCTCTCGATTCTTCCCTCCATCGTTTTTGCTTTCTTCTTTCTCGTTCTTCCCATTGGCAGCTATCTCTCGATTCCATCGTTTTCCATTCATTTATTCGCTCTTTTCCATTTTCTGGAATCGACAGCAAGAAAACGGCAAGAGTGTCGTGTTGTCGTGCTAGTTGATGTCGTGCTGTCGTGCTGTTGTTTTTTCACGTACATAATGCATATTTCTCACTGTCATGCTGTCGTGCTGTCGTGCTAGTTGATGTCGTACTGTCGTGCTGTTGTTTTTTCACTTACATAGTGCATATTTCTCACTGTCGTGATGTCGTGCTGTTGTTTTTTCAAGTATATAGTGCATATTTCTCACTGTCGTGCTGCAACAGCACGACATCAACTAGCACGACAGTGAGAAATATGCACTATGTAAGTGAAAAAACAACAGCACGACAGCACGACATCAACTAGCACGACAGCACTACGTGAGTGTATATTTCTCACTGTCGTGCTGGTTTATGTCGTGCATTTTCTCATTAAACTATAGATATAACAGCACGACATAAGGACAACGAAACGACTTAAACGTACAAATATCACTTGATCAGCAAACAACCTACATACCTAATTCCATAAAGAAAATAACATGCAATCAAATTTTACAAACAAAATACATAATACAATGCATGCATATGAAAACGAGGTTGAAAGATGAATGGAAAACGTCGGAATCGAAGTTGTTGCTTAGTGAGGTCACCGCTACTTGCTGAGGATTCCAGAAAATGGAAAGGAGCGAAGAAATGAATTGAATCGAGATAGCTGCTAACGGGAAAGAAGAAAGAAAAAACGAGGGAGAAGTTAATGGCGCAGGCATGGAACGGTTTCACTTGCTGTCAACGTTAGTTGCCGTTTTCTCGCCCTGGAATTCAGAAAATGGAAAAAGAGCGAACAAATGATTGGGAACCGAAGGAATCAAGCGATAGTCGTTAACAGGGAAAGAAGAAAGCAAAACGAGGGAGGGGATAGAATGAAAGAAGAAATAACGGTTATATCTAATAAGGGAAAGTAAAAACAAAGGAGGGGTATTTTTGTGAAGAAAGATTGAGAGTGGTTAGTTTAGTATGTGAAACATAAAAGTGGTTACTAATGTAATGGGCCTATTGAAAGTGGGCTAGTCTTGTAAAAAACCCAAATAATGTGTATACAGATTTGTAAGAAAGAAAAAGGAAGGAAAAAATATTATGCTCGTGAAATTAACAAAATCTTTGAGATTATTATCCTTTTTCGACTTTAGCCGGTTTGAAATTCACAAATATCAATAAGATAATACAATAACTAGAATAAAATAAAAAGAAAAACCGTTGTAAATATTATACAAAATTTTATAGTGTGACAATGGTGGCAATTGTGTAATTAAAAGGAAAAAGATGGCATAATTTGAATGGCATACACGTGTATCATGAGAGAAGGGAGGACTGATGATGTCAGCTTGATGTCATCACAGGAAAGACAAAAGTCTTTTATTTATTTTCTTTAAAATACATTTTCCCGATGATCTCGAACTCGGTTTTCGAAAACTTTTATACCGTTCGACTCGCATTAATTAGCCGGTTATTTTGAGATCCATTGTTGTCAAATAAAAACGATTTTTTTCATTTTGGAATATTTGGTAATGACTTTTGGAATAATCCAAAACTTATCAACGATATTCCAAAGCTATACACTCGTATACCAAAACTAAATGATTTTTTCATTTTGGAATATTTGGTAATGACTTTTGGAATATTCCAAAACTTATGAACGATATTCCAAAACTGTTCAAAGATATTCCAAAACTATAAAATGATATTCCAAAAACAGTTCTGGTGCAATAAGACCATATAAAGTAACAGTTCAGTTCAAACAGTGTCACATGATAGGGACAAAATTATACGAAGAGTAAATCCCAAATGAAATAATGAAATTAAAAATTTCTCCAAAATGTCAAGAATATACAAAATAACCTGCAAATATAGAACCATTGCAAATAAAATGGTACTCCCTCTGTCCTATAACTATGTGCACAAATGAGTTTGCACACTAAATAAGAAAACATTAAATATTGTTGTTGTTTTACTTATATGCCCTCAATTAATGTAGTGTTTTAATAAAAAAAACATTCAATGCATTCTATATTTAGTAACTTAAACCGTGATAAATAGGGGTATATTAGTAAAGTGAGGGTTAGTTGGTAGTTATGTGCACATTTTATGGGACAAAAGAATTAGTTATTTTGCACATAGTTTTAGGCCGGAGGGAATATTAGTTAACACCACTTACAACATACAAATGCATAACCCTGGAATAATAAAATGATTAACAACAACAGGAAACACAGTGTCGCAATAAACCATAGCTAAAGTAGGTAGATAACGCTGTTAAGTAGGGAATTGCAATAATTTCAACTTTATCTTCTTATGTGAACTCAGTTTGTAGATCTAAGATTAAGATGAACTTTTTCTTTTTTCGTGGAAAAAAAAGGAGGTAAGTTTAGATTTGAAAAGATTGAAGATGATGACTAGGAAGGAAGTCTGATTCGGGTATGGGGCAGATATGATCGGCAGGCGCTCGATGAAAGATACAGCCGATATTTATATTGTCTAGTTGTCAGCTGTCGGCTTTTAGCAATCGTCGCCCGGAGAAAACGGTGGCTGCCGGGATCGGAGGACTCTATGGATGTTGGAATCTGATCAACGATCAGAGTCGCGCAGCGGAAGCGAGAAAAACGATTTTTAATCATTGATCAGATTTCACTTGATCTTTATCATTGCCTCAATGTTATTTGTTTAATTAACGTGATTAAATCTACATTAGTCACTCACATGGAATCCCTCTGAGAGAGATGGACGAACCGCACGATCGGTGATTCCTCCAAATTCACGTGCACGAAACCTCCAGTGATCAGGTACTCGCAAGAGGCACGAAGAACGATGAACGGAGACTCCGGGATCACTCTAGGGAGTTCGGCCGAATTCAGTGAGGAGGGAATTAGGGTTCTGTGATTTTCTGTGTCAGAAAGTCTAGGGTTTCAATCGATTAGGATTAATTTATAGTGTGTCGACTAATTACAGTTTCAGTACCTGTATTAATTTAATTAATCTGATTGTACCACAATAGAATACAATAGATTCAATTAACATCAATTAGGTTATAATTAATCACACACTAACCCCTAAAGAAAATCTAATTAATCAATCGCTTAATTAATTAACCCGATTGAATAATTAATCCCTCCATACAATCAATTAACTTGTTCCAATTAGAACAATTAATCAATTAACATTATTAGTTAACAACTAATAATAAGTTCATCCCAAATACACTACATGTATTAGTTCTCCGAGTACAAGTCTCAGTGTCTAGTGTGCACGATCCTGTGGGCCATAATCAATTAGCTCAACGACTGATAGAGAGTTGCCTAGACCATATCAGTCACCAATTGATTACAGTGTTAGTCCATCTCATACAGATAGATACCCTGTAGTATTCTCTAATATCTCTTACCATGCATATCGATATATCAAGCATGAGGCATGGTGGACGTCATCCTCTAAAGCTTGAGATATTTCTCGATCTAGAGTTAACTGAAGAACAGATAAGTAACCAGCTTATCTGAGTGTGGCCACACATTTCTCAGTTCAACTCATCGAGTGGCCTAATGATATCATCTCACTTGGGAGTGAGTGGTAATCCCTTCACTTCAACTATCAGTATGAATCAGTTCACTGACTAGATCAATCATACCCGTATTTGGCATCCTTTTACAGACCTGTTAGGCGTATGTCAAATCTAATCAGATTCCTCATTCAATACTATATTGAAATCAGGTCGACAGATAAAAGAGATCTACATTTATAGAAGGGCAATGACACTCCCACCATGTGCCTTCTAAAGCGGATCGACCAAGTCCCGTATTGGTCATACGTACCTACAAACATATCCTGTACACGTGTACATATCATGTTCGTAAAAGCTTTACGTTCTATTCATTCCCATGAGTAGAACTAGCTTCTGGTAATTTATGATATACAATCAATGGATACTTCATACAGTTCATATAATACAAGATATATTGACTGAATGAATTAATGCCTTTTATTCCATAAAACAAATGTATAGTACAATCAACAAAAGTACAATACATCAACAAATAACTATGCCTAGAACTAGGGCACACCAACAATCTCCCACTTGACCTAGGTCCAAGCAGGCATCGCCCTAATCCCTATAGATCTAGCATGAGCATTGTTCTTGCGTTCAGCAAGAGCCTTCGTCATCGGATCAGCAACATTGTTATCTGTATCCACTCTCTGTAGTCTAACATCACCTCTTTGGATAATCTCCCGAATAAGGTGAAACTTCCTGAGTACATGCTGGTTCTTCTTTGTAGACTGGGGCTCCTTAGCTTGTATCATGGCCCCATTGTTGTCACAGAAGAGCACAACTGAATCCTGGATAGAAGGTACTACTCCAAGATCAGAAATGAACTTCCTCATCCAGACCGCTTCCTTAGAAGCCTCACAAGCAACAATGTACTCAGCTTCCGCTGTAGAATCTGCAACAGTTGGCTGTTTAGTGGACTTCCAACTAATGGCACCGCCATTCAAGAGGAACACAAAACCAGATTGGGATTGTTGTTCGTCTTGATCAGTCTGGAATCCTGAGTCAGTGTAACTGGACACAACCAACTCATCATCGCCACCATAAACCAAGAAAAGATCTCTAGTACGTCTCAAGTACTTTAGGATTGCCTTGACTGCCTTCCAGTGTTTCTCGCCGAAGCAAGACTGGAAACGGCTAGTCATACTGAGGGCAAAAGCAACATCAGGCCTGGTACATAGCATAGCATACATAATCGACCCTATAGCAGAAGCATAAGGGTACTTGGAGACCTTGCGCCTCTCCTTCTCAGTCTTAGGACTGTGTTCCTTCTTAGACAGTTTCAAACCATGTGCCATAGGGATGAATCCCTTCTTTGAGTTGGACATGTTGAACCTCTTAAGGATTTTGTCTATGTACTTTGCCTGAGAAAGCCCCAGCAGGCGTTTTGCCCTATCTCTGTGGATTCTGATCCCCAAGATAGTCTCAGCCTCCCCAAGGTCCTTCATTGCAAAACATTTGTTCAGCCACTGCTTTGTGGCTTGCAGCTCTGAAATGTGTCCTCCTATCAATAGAATGTCATCGACATAGAGCACTAGGAAAGTGTCCGAGCTCCCACTATTCTTACGATACACACAGGGCTCATCGAGGTTCTGAATGAATCCAAATTCCTTTATGGATTCATTGAACTTCTTGTTCCAAGACCTAGATGCTTGCTTAAGTCCATAAATGGACTTTTGAAGCTTGCATATTCGGTTAGGATATTCTGGATTTACAAAACCTTCAGGTTGAGCCATATAGACATCCTCCTCTAGCTCTCCATTCAAGAAAGCGGTCTTGACATCCATTTGCCATATCTCATAGTCGTACCATGCCGCTATAGCAAGCAATATCCTTATGGATTTGAGCATAGCTACTGGTGAGAAGGTTTCATCATAATCAATTCCATGAATTTGCCTGAACCCTTTCGCCACCAGACGCCCCTTGAAGGTGTTGTCAGCTTTCAGCTTGAAAAGCCACATGCTCTCCACAACTTTGACTCCAGGGAAGGGATCAACCAACCGCCAGACCTCATTGTCATACATAGATTGCATTTCAGATTCCATGGCTCCACGCCATTTATCTGATTGCGGCCCTTCAATAGCCTCCTTGTAGGACTTAGGGTCATCTTGTTCCACAACCATGACCTCATCGTCTTGGGTGACCAGGTATCCATACCTCTCAGGCCCTTGACGTAACCTACCAGACCTTCTAGGTTCCCGTACAATATGTTCTACCTGTTCATAAACCTGAACATCAGGAACAATTGTCTCAGCTTCCTCAGCAGTCGCTGCAGGAGTTTGCGGTTCTTGAACTTCTCCAAGTTCAATACTGCTCCCACTGTCTTTCTTGGAAATGAAATCCTTTTCCAAAAAGACTCCAGTTCGAGCAACAAAAACTTTGTTCTCTAATGGATTGTAGAAATAGTAACCCTTAGTTTCCTTAGGGTAACCTACAAACTGGCATTTGACAGTTCTGGACTCTAGTTTGCTACTAATCAATTTCTTGACGTGAGCATCACAGCCCCAAATCTTCATAAAGGACACACAGGGTTTCCTGCCCTTCCATAGCTCGTATGGTGTTCCCTTAACTGCCTTGCTGGGTGTATTGTTTAGAATGTAAGCAGCAGTCTCTAAAGCATATCCCCAAAAGGATATAGGGAGATTAGCCTGACTCATCATTGAGCGGACCATGTCTAACAAGGTCCTGTTTCTCCTC
The DNA here is from genome assembly GCA_028411795.1 of Euphorbia peplus. Lineage (NCBI taxonomy): Eukaryota > Viridiplantae > Streptophyta > Magnoliopsida > Malpighiales > Euphorbiaceae > Euphorbia > Euphorbia peplus. The sequence continues at coordinate 28,971,323 of CP110840.1, forward strand.
TCTGAAACCCCATTCCATTGAGGTGTACCAGGAGGAGTAAGTTGGGATACTATCCCACACTCACTCAAGAATTCGTCAAACTCTTGGCTCAGATACTCACCCCCTCTATCAGACCGGAGTGCTTTAATCTTCTTACCAAGCTGGTTTTCAACTTCATTCTTAAAATCCTTGAACTTTTGAAGTGTCTCAGATTTGTGTCTCATCAAATACACATAGCCGAAACGGCTATAGTCATCTGTGAAAGTAATGAAATACTGAAAACCTTGTCTAGCTTGTGTGCTCATTGGTCCACATACATCTGAATGTATAAGCCCCAATAGCTCAGTTGATCTTTCACCAGTCTTCTTGAAAGGTGCTTTTGTCATCTTGCCACGTAAACAAGATTCACAAGTATCTAGAGCCTGTAGATCAAAAGATCCTAAAATTCCACTTGAGTGGAGCTCAGCGATACGTCTCTCGTTTATGTGCCCAAGACGGCAATGCCAGACATATGTAGGATTATTATAATCACTTATCTTAATCCTTTTATTTACATTGTATACATGAGATTGGTTGGACAAATCTAAGACATACAACCCGTTCTGAAGAACGCCTGTTCCATATAAAATATTACCACATAAGATACTAAAAGTTCCATGCATAATATTAAAGGAAAATCCCAAATCATCCAGACAAGAAACTGAAATAATATTCCTGCGCATTGCAGGTACATGGTAACAATTTCTCAAAATGAGTTCTAGCCCAGTAGGCAAACACAAGTAATAATCTCCTACATCTAATGCATGCACCCTGGCACCATTTCCGACGCGGAGATCCACATCACCTGAACTCAAGCTCCTCCTATTTCTGAGCCCCTGCACATTTGAACAAATGTGAGAACCACATCCTGTGTCTAAAACCCAAGATGAAGAAATAGTAAGGTTAATCTCAACAACATAAATACCTGAAGATCCAGCAGCCTGCTTGTTCTTCACATTTCCCCTTAGCTTAGGACATGCACTCTTCCAGTGCCCCTTCTCACCACACTCGTGGCATAGGTCTAATGGGTGTGGCTTGAAGGCTTTCTTCTTGCCTTTGCCAGCGGGCTTCCTACCCTTGTTCTTGAACACATTCTTGTTCTTAGTCCCATTAGCCTTACCACTGCTCACCACATTCACCTCCACCTTCCTGCCCTTAGTCATAGTCTGCTCAGCCTGTTTTAGCAGGCCATGCAACTCCATGACTGTTCTATCCTGACCCTGCATATTGTAGTTCAGGATAAATGAGTCAAAGGAAGGAGGGAGTGAACTGAGGATCATGTCCACTGCAGTAGTCTCCAACACAGCTGAGTTGAGACTAGCCAACCTGTCAATAAAGCCCTTCATCTTTAGCACATGTGCGCTAACAGAAGTCCCAGGTTGCATTACAGTGTTGCTCAATGCTTTGGTGGTCAAGTACCTCTCCTGACGAGCCTGATCCTCGAACATAGTTCTCAGATTGGTCATCATTTGACGGGCCCCTTGATCCATGAACTGCTTTTGAAGTTCAGCAGTCATTGTACCAAGCATTATACATGCCACCTCCCTGTCGTCCTTCACATGCTTTTCATAAGCTTGTGTGACAGCAGCAGTGGCACGTGCACCAGGAGCATCTGGAATGGGAGTAGTCAGCACATACTCCCTAGCCTCGTGCCTTAGGACGATTTGCACCGCCCTAGCCCAATCTAGGAAGTTTGTCCCTGTCAGTTTCTCCTTTTCCAATAGTGGTTTGAGAGGATTGTTAGTTGCCATCTCTTTTCTTTAATCGAGTTTAAGTTTTAAGTAGATTCTGCAGAAAGAGAGAGAGAATTAGAATAAGGACTTTAATGTCAATAAGCAAATTAATATCTGTTAAATTAATTTCTTTTGGTGATTATATTGACTTTGTTATACCAAGATCCACAATCCCATTAATAATTGATCAAGCTAGGGCTTGTATCTCATATTAGCGTATTTGGTAGAGCAACCTACTCAATTCTCCCACCTAGAGAACTCTTGGTTTGATAGGTCTATTGACACTTTACCTATCCATGCTTAGGAACCCGCAACTAGCTTAATGATGTTCCTTCTTCGAGTAAAACCTACAATCTATGTTAACCACACTTTCAAAAGAAAGTATCTTAACCCTCAACGGCCCACCAGTTACTACAATATATTCTGCTAGGGCATGATATACACTGTAGCACCACCTGGGAGGAAGAGGTGAGGTTTAGGTAAAGCATTTATAAAATACCCGATATTTTGTTTAACAGATTACATTGGGCGATCGGCTTAACATGTGAAATAGAATTGATCTGGTGATCAATAGCGATGCAACTTATTAGATTCGTTTTATTTGTTCATTTTACATATCATATAAAAATATAATAATACAAAATAAAATAGACATCCTATGGGCTTTTCTAATACATCCTATAGGACTATTAATTGAAAAACAGAAATGAAAACTTCGGGCTTCCTTCATGGGCTTGGGCTCATCAGGAACTTCTCTTCGGTCTTCTTGTGATTACATCAAAATAAAACCTATACAATTTGTCTAAGCAAAAGTAATGAAAATTTAAAATCCAAAATTTACATTCCATACTTCAATTTAAAAGCCCATAAGATTCTATAACAAGTTGCTGCAAAAAGAACATTAGACGATATAAAATAAATGCATGACTATGGTAATCCTAATTCACATTTTAATTTAATTAAGCCAACCCAATTTGATAAAATCATTTCAGTTTTCTCAACCAGTAAATTAGCCCGTGAAGGCCCAATGATTTCATCATTGCTCCCACTGAACTTTGGGAATTACTCAATCGAAAACTAAAACACATTTAATGCCACCGGTGTCTCGATCCATTAAATTAATTTTATCATCATACCATATTTAATTTAATATCGTCGAAATAAAATCTAAGATATACAAATGCATGGCACGACATAAACTTTTCAATTTAATTAATTTAACCTAAGCTAATTAAATTAATTAACTGTATTTGGGCCAAATTAATTTTTTTTAGTAAAAACGAGTTTAATTTCAAAACGAAATAAAAATTAATTATGCCCCCAAACACATCGGACCCGACCCGTTACCCGCTCCGACCCGCGCCCCGGACCCAAAATTCAAAAATTAGGGTTTCGGGGGCGTTCGGGGCGGGTTCGGGTCGCCCCGAACCCTTGGTGGCTGCTGGCTGCAGCAGTCCCAAAAGGGACTGCCCAGCCTGGCCGGCGGTAGCCGGCGACCGGCGGCAGCCCCTTGCGGGGCGCCGCCGTCGCCGGCCGCTGCCAGCCACGGCCAGCAGTCCCTTTGGGACTGCTCCCCGCAGCTGGGGTGGGGAGCTGCTAACAGCAGCTCCCCGGCCGCCGTAGGCCGCAGCAGTCCCCTTGGGACTGCTCGGCCAGGCCAGTGGCGGTCGGCGACCGGCGGCCGCTCCTTGCGGGGCGCCGCCTTCGCTGGCCGCCACCAGCCGCGGCCAGCAGTCCCAAAGGGACTGCTGCCCCGCAGCAAAGGGGAGCTGCGGATTGCAGCTCCCCCCGGCCACCGCTGGCCGGCGGCGCTGCTGGCCAGCAGCCCTAAAAGCTGCTGGCCGGCGACGCCGCCGCCAGCCTCCGTCGGGGTGGCGATTCCGGCCACCCCAAACCCTAAAATCCAAATTTTATTTTTTTTTTTTTTTTTTTTTTTTTTTTTTTAAATCAGAAAAATAAATCAGCAACCACACGTCATCAGAAAAATCAAAAACATCGATCAAACACATGCCATATGATCCGATTAAAATCCTATATCGGGAAAAATAGCAAAAACCCGATTTAACTAAAATAACATTAATCAATGATTCAACCAACGGCTCTGATGCCACTGTTGAAATCTGATCAACGATCAGAGTCGCGCAGCGGAAGCGAGAAAAACGATTTTTAATCATTGATCAGATTTCACTTGATCTTTATCATTGCCTCAATGTTATTTGTTTAATTAACGTGATTAAATCTACATTAGTCACTCACATGGAATCCCTCTGAGAGAGATGGACGAACCGCACGATCGGTGATTCCTCCAAATTCACGTGCACGACACCTCCAGTGATCAGGTACTCGCAAGAGGCACGAAGAACGATGAACGGAGACTCCGGGATCACTCTAGGGAGTTCGGCCGAATTCAGTGAGGAGGGAATTCGGGTTCTGTGATTTTCTGTGTCAGAAAGTCTAGGGTTTCAATCGATTAGGATTAATTTATAGTGTGTCGACTAATTACAGTTTCAATGGAGTGGAAGATGAAGAGGGCGCGATGGCGACCACTGCGTTTGTGAGCCAGAAATAAAGAAGATTGAGTGGGCTTTTTGTGAGGCTTTTTAGTTAGGCTCATTGTCACACCATAAAAAGCTGTCACACCAAATGGGGTTGTCACAACTGAACCCTCCCCTAAAGCATTAATGTAAAAAAAGTTGTTGGATTGTGACTAATAGCTTCAAACTTTTATATTAATAGTTGTCTTGACATGGTATACAGTTTGAGCTCGACTCCTCACAACTCCGTTAGTTGGTGAATTAAAAACGCATCGGGGTTAATAAACGGGTCTTTAGGGTATACATTCAAGACATCAAAGAGTGAAGAGTTCTTCAAAATGGGCTTTAGGGAGAACTACAGGTCTGATTGGGAAAGGTGGGGCATCCGGAACTTGATTGAATTGACGTGCCATGAGTGCCCTAGAGGAAAATGTCATAGCTGGAGCCCTGAACTTCTGGTCCTCTAACTATAATGGCCTAATTCTTCCGTTGAGACCGGTTTCTATGATCCTGAGGAATGTGATGGCAATCACTAGATTGCCGATGGCGGTGAGGATGTGTCTTCTCAGGTGCATTCTGACAATTTTTCATATTTGCAAGTTATTCAGTCCAAGACCTTGGCAAATACTCTCAGCTTATGGCGGATGCTGCAGAGCCAAATTAAATAAAGATGCCCCATGTCATCAATTTGGCGCAATTCAGAAGAATTCGCTAGAAGCTAAGAATATTTGCCAAAGTCTTGGACTAAATAGCTTTGCAAATCTGGAAAATTGTCAGAAGGCACTCGAGATGGCATATCCTCACCCTCCACCGGCAATCCAGTAATTGACATCACATCCAAGATCATAAAAATCAGTCTTAGCGACAAAATTAGGGCATTACAGCAGGAGGATAAGAAGTTCAGGAGACCCAGCTATGACATTTTACTTTAGGGACTGATGCACATCATTCAATCAAGTTCTGGATGACCACCTTTCCCAATCAAACTTGTACTTCTCCCGAAAGGCATTCACACGAATCCTCCACCCTTTGATGTCCTGAGTACATAGCCTGAAGACCCGTTTGTTAGCACCGATAGACAGCAAGGCCAGTTTCTTAGCACTGATAGACAACATGGCTTGATGCAGGACTAACTCTTAGGGATATTGAAGACGGCTCAGGGTGAGATCACGAGGATTAACAGTTGGTTAAATTGCTAAAATATGAGTCCTAAAAAAAGATTCCAAGATTAAAAATTTTAAAGGTGGATATCTTAGGGCTAATTAGGGTTGAAAACTCAATTCATAAGAATTTGTTTAGATTAGTCAAACCAATTTTTTTGTCGAGCTAACCTAGAGGTGATATGATACCAGAATAATCGACCTCACCTAAACCCATAAACCGACAAGAAAATATGGTGAAAGATCGGATCTGCCAAAAACAATTTTAATATATATATATATATATATATATATATATATTATATAACCACAAGAAAAAAAAGACTTTCGGCAGAAAAAAGTGAATATTAAAAAAAATAGGTGATAGAATAAATCAGATTTTTAAATTGAAGCCTTCTGGATTCCATTGGTTCATATTATTTTCAAAATGTTGACTATATTTCCTATCCCAACGGATAAAAACCATGCATAAACATAATATATACGGATATTTGACCTCCTGAACTCAAAATTAGCATGGTTTTAATGGTTCTTATTATTCTGATCAATGTAAATATGCAAATCAGACATGTTTTTCTATCCATTTCAATCAGAAATTGAGATTGGCCAGATCAGATTACCAAATCATGCATTCCCAAAACAAAAATTCATATATAATAAACTTGTTATGCATTTTTGTTTCTATTCCTAATCATGTTAATCAAGCATTCAAGCATCAAATCATCATTCTACTTCATATTGGAGATCAGAGTTGACAAAGTCTAACTTTATCTCTCTTGTTGTTGTTGTTAAACGTATATAGGATTTGTATGTATCTTTAGTTTGTTTTACAATTCTATCTTGTATCAAGTTTACACAGAGTCAATCTCTGTACTATTTATATTTTTACAACTCTCAATGAAATATACAACTTTCATCCTTTCATGGTAACAGAGCAGGTTACAACCTCACCCTAATATATTTTGTTTTCTTAGACTTTTTTCCCCTTTATTCTGCCTATGCTTTTCACTATGGCAAATAATACAATCCCAAATGATGTTGAGCCCAGCAATCCTCTTGTCATTGTCTCCCTCTCAAATATTCTCAAATTGACAACCACCAACTATTTGTCATGGAAATTGCAGCTTGAAGCAACCTTGGTGGGCTATGGCTTGTTCAAGTTCCTTGATGGCTCTCACCCACCACCATCTTCCACCATTCGTGACGACACTACTCCTGCTGCTACACAGAATCCAGCCCACACAACTTGGGTTCGCCAAGATAAACTATTATTCGGATCTCTCATTGGCACGCTAGACTCCACCATTGTGCCCCTTGTCTCTCGTGCTTCCACGGCCATGGAAGCGTAGGACATCTTAACACACATTTGCTCGCCAATCTCGTGGTCATGCTAAGCTCCTCAAAGCCAAGTTCAAACTCATCAACAAAGCCAGTCAATCAGTGTCTGAATTTATGAATGATATCTGAGTGTGTGCCGATCAGCTAGCTATTCTTGGGGATCTAGTTAAGCCGGAGGATCTAATTGAGCGTATTCTTGAAGGTCTACAATCAGATTCTAATTACCAATCTCTTATAGATGCAGTCAATGCTCGTGACACATTGATTACTTTTGATGAACTACATGAAAAGCTGCTCATCCGAGAGGTAAGTGTGCATACTCAATCCAATTTGAATTCAACTCCCTTATCGGCTACTGCCCATGCTACTACCACTAGATACCCACAACATATTGTCCCACGCCAATCTGATATTGGATATCGTCCTAACTACAACCCCAAACCCTCTGTCAACTACCAAAAGAAACCAAACAACTCCAAAGGGCAAGGTTATCAAGGCAAATGCCAATGGTGTCACACCTTTGGTCACTCTCTTTATCACTGCACCATATTTCAGGAACGTTTTCCTCATGCTAAGCCCACTCTACCCCCATCATCCAACATCTCTAAGTCACCTCAGGCTCATGTGGCCACAACCACTCTCGGGAACTCTTCTCCTTTTTGGTTACTTAACTCGGGAGCATCTCATCATGTCACCAATGACATAGACAATCTTGCTTTGCATCATCCCTATGATGGCTCGGAGGAAATTGTTATAGGCAATGGTATAGGTGTTTCCATCTCTCATATAGGTTCCTTCAAATTTCCTACTGCTTCTAAATCTTTAAGTCTTTTTAATGTCTTATGTGCCCCCAACATGACTGGAAACATCATATTTATTTCTCAATTATGCTCAGAAAATAATCTTCTAATAGAATTTTCTTCTGATTCTTTTGTTGTCAAGGATCGACCCACGGGGGCTCATCTTTTGAAGGGACCAACTAGGCAGGGCGTGTATGAGTTACCAACTCCCTCCTCTATTCTAGCTTTATCCACCGTCAAAGCTCCGGCAATTGATTGGCATCATCGTCTTGGACATCTATCTTTGGCCATTTTTAAAAATTTAGTTTCTCAATTTAACCTTCATGTTTCCAATTCATTCACATTTAATTGTGATGCTTGCCAATGTAATAAGAGCCATAAGCTCCCTGTCAGTCAATCAACTTTAACTTCTCATTCTCCTCTTCAGCTTGTTTAAACAGATTTATGGACTTGTCCAATTTATTCTTTAGATGGATTCAAATATTATGTTATCTTTGTCGATCATTATACAAAATATATTTGGTTTTATCCTCTCAAAAAGAAATCAGATACAAAAGCTGTATTCATTAGGTTTAAGGCCTTAGTTGAGAAATACTTTGACAAACCAATAAAAACAATTTACTCTGATAACGGGGGAGAATATGTAGCATTAGCCTCTTTTCTCACCATTGATGGAGTTTCTCACCTCACTTCACCACCTCACACTCCCGAACACAATGGTTTCCCTGAGCGTCGTCACCGTCATATAGTAGAAACAGGTCTTTCCTTATTGTCTCATGCTCACCTTCCTATGGAATTTTGGTCTTATGCATTCACAACAGCCTCATACCTTATCAATCGACTTCCTACACCCACTCTTAAAGGAAAATCTCCATATCACCGTCTTTTTGATATTCCGCCAAAATATCTCAAACTTCGTAGTTTCGGTTGCTTATGTTACCCCTGGCTTAAACCGTATACTTCCTATAAACTCGACCCAAAGTCCAAACCATACATTTTTATTGGGTACTCTAAAACTCAAAGTGCTTATCATTGCTTCGATCCATCCACGAATAAGGTATACACCTCTCGTCATGTTCGATTTGTCGAAACTGAATTTCCATACGTTCGTTTAACTGCGTCTCCTACGCTTCCGCCAACACCCTCGCCTGATATTTGGTGCACATCTCTTGTCTTATTACCCATTATTACACATACTACACCACTGCCTCCGCCGACACCTCACTCAAATACTAATTCCAGCTCTTCTCAAATCTCCCTAAGCCCAACACCCACTACCACACCTCAAAACTCTAGCACTAATGTCAACAACCCCAGTACCTCCTCAACCTCTATTCCCTTCGTTGAACAATTCCCCACCGAAACTTCTTCTCACACTGAAGTATCTCACTCCACTGCCACTACTCCACAAAACTCACCCTCCCCTCCAACTTCAACTATTGCCCCAACCACCAATCAACCCAGAATTATTACCCGGTCCAAAAATAACATTCGAAAACCTAATCCCAAGTACGCACATCCCACCTCAGTTCAGCCTCGCCCCATCGAACCAAAAACAGTAGCCCAAGGTTTAAAGGATCCACTTTGGAAAGCAGCAATGGAGGAGGAACTTGCTTCACTTTGAAAACTTGGCACTTGGGAATTAGTGTCTCCGGAACAAACTCAGAATCTTGTGAATTGCAAATGGGTCTTTCGTATTAAGTACAACAAGAAAAGAGAAATAGAGCGTTACAAGGCTCGGTTAGTGGCCAAGGGTTTTCAACAAAGACCGGGCATTGACTACCAAGAAACCTTCAGCCCGGTCGTTAAGTCGGCTACAATTCGCACATTGCTTAGCTTAGCAGTCACTAATGATTGGCATCTCCGACAACTGGATATCAATAATGCCTTCTTGAATGGTACTCTACACGAAGAAGTATTTATGTCACAACCTTCTGGCTTTGTTGATTCAAAATTTCCTACTCACGTGTGCAAGCTAAAGAAGGCCATTTATGGTCTTAAACAAGCCCCACGAGCATGGTACACTGAGCTAACAAATTTTCTACTTGGTCTTGGCTTCAAGAGAGCAGTTTTAGACACCTCTTTGTTTATTTTTCCCTCAGTGCCTCATCCCATTTATCTGATTGTGTATGTGGACGACATAATTGTAACAAGTCCAAATGCTTTTAACCTTGATTTATTTGTCAACAACTTGCCTAATAGATTTTCTTTGAAGGATCTTGGAGACTTATCATACTTTCTAGGCGTTGAAGTAATGCCAATATCTACAGGTCTCTTTCTCAGTCAACGGAAGTACATATTGGACCTCCTTGAAAGACACGGTATGCAAGATGCGAAGCCAACACCTACTCCCATGATAGTCACACAAACCTTGACTGCACATTCAGGCACTCCCCTTGAAGTCCCGAAGGATTATCGGGCAGCCGTTGGAGGGCTACAATATCTCACTTTGACGAGACCGGATGTTGCTTTTGTTGTAAACAAGCTATCTCAATATATGCATTGTCCGACTACTGATCATTGGTGTGCTCTAAAACGTCTAATGTGTTACTTGTGTGGTACATTAGACAAAGGTGTTACAATATATCGTCAATCGTCTCCTATTCTTCATGCCTTTTCTGATGCTGATTGTGCAGGAAATAAAGATGACTACACATCCACAATGGGTCATGTTGTGTTCCTAGGCCGAACTCCCATCTCATGGAGCTCTAAGAAGCAAAAATCCCTCGCTCGATCCTCCATCGAGGCTGAGTACAGATCAGTTGCAACAACCACTGCAGAATTGATGTGGGTCAAGAACTTGTTAACCGAATTGAATGTTCTTGTACCTCAAGTTCCAGTTATTTACTGTGACAACTTAAGCGCCATTCACTTAAGTGCAAATCCAGTGTTTCATTCCCGAATGAAGCATCTTGCCATTGCATTTATTTCATTCGAGAACAGGTGCAAAATGGTTCATTACGGGTCACACATGTTCCAACCGGAGATCAACTTGCAGATTTTCTTACAAAGCCATTATCTCGACCACGACTTGATGTTTTACTAGCCAAGATTGGACTCACTGACAAGCCGTCCATCTTGAGGGGGAATATTGGAGATAAGAGTTGACAAAGTCTAACTTTATCTCTTTTGTTATTGTTGTTAAACGTATATAGGATTTGTATGTATCTTTAGTTTGTTTTACAATTCTATCTTGTATCAACTTTACACAAAGTCAATCTCTGTACTATTTATATGTTTACAACTCTCAATGAAATATACAACTTTCATCCTTTCACTTCATTCAATTCACGCATGATCAGCAATGAAAAACACCAAATTCTAGAACCCTACCATGGCCGAATACCCCGAGGCCCCATTCACACATACTTTTTTGAAAGATATAATCAGGAAAGGGTGAGAAGGACTTACCGTTAGAGGAGGTTGTCATTGTTTGAAGAGCAGAAGTTTGCATTTTTTTTCTTCTGTATCATATGTACGGGATGAGGAAGAGTTATTTTTGAACAAGGAGTCTGGATGTTAATTAATTAGGATTTGTTTTATTTTAAATTTTAAAAGTAGAAAAATAAACAAAAAGAATTCCCTATGCCTGCCGATTTTCGAATTACGAGGTGTTCTTTTTTAGGTGTTTTCTATGGTTATTTTGAAGTAACCACTACTTTATTTTTATCACCATTGGATCACATCTCATACCACTAATCCAATGGTGATAATAGACAAAGTAATGGTTACTTTGTTTTTTACAAAGTGACCATAGAAAAACCCTCTTTTTTATTATTGTCCCTAAATGTGTATTATTTGTTGGGATTTGAGGCTTTGGCAGGTTATTTTTATTAAATCTTAGGCGTATTTAAATGGGAATTGGAGTGTTATTGAAACTTCCTTATTAGTGAATTAATTCTCTAATTTTTGAGTCCAAGAAGAGGGTTGAGTCGTTTGAGGATGTAAATTTTTGGGTAATTAGCGTAGGATTAGAGCGAGAAAGGAAATATTTTTATTTTTTTTAAGACAGAAAGGAAATATTTTTAAAAACTTGTTTTCTTATTATGTAATTTTATTGCACAAAGCCTATTGGTTAAACACTCTACCTATGATCAAGAATGTCATGGGTTCAAATTACACCAGGGAGGGTTTTCCTTTGTTATTTAATGTAAGTGCAATTGCACAATTTTTTTAAAAAATAGAGAAGTTAATTATTGGAGGTAAATCTAATATTTTATATTTATTCACAATTTTTTTGTCAATGATATATTTATTCACATTAAATCATATGTTGTAATTTTAATCATTAGTTTTATTAGTTTGGAGATTAAGTAGAAAATAAACCAATGATTAAAACAGGAAGGCTTAACCCATCTACAGACCGATAAACTTTGTACTTTTTTTCAGTTTAATATCTCATGTTCAACGCTTCTCACTTTAACTCCTGAACTTTAAAAAACTTGTCATTTTGACCCCTAAGTCCTATGTGGCGCCTACGTGGCAAAATAAAGAGAGTGAATGAGAAAATTTGAAAATTAACCATTTTGGCAATTTGCAAAATGACCCTTAAATTATTATTTCTTTCCTTTTCTTCTTCTTCTTCTTCCTTTTTCTTCTTCTTCTTCTTCTTCTTCCCTTCTCTTTTTCTTTCTTCTTCTTCTTCTTCTTCTTTCTCATTTTCTCCGGAAAATTCCAGAAATCAGGAATTTCTGGAAAATTCAAGAGTCCAAATTTCTGGAACGAAAATTCCCCAAATCTTAAAATTTCCAGATTTTTCTTAGAAAATTCCAGAAATCTGTTTTTAAAGATTTCTGCAATTTTCTCAAGATTTCCATAAATCTGGAAATTCCAATTTTTTTCCTGAAATTTTCCAGAAATCCGAACATTTCATAAATCTGGAAATTTCAAGAGTTTTCCTGCAATTTTCCAGAAATTTGGAGAGCTCAAATTTCTGAAAATTCCAGAAATCCGGCGGAAAGTCAAGGAAAAAAATGAAAGAAGAAAGAAAGAAAGAAAGAAGAAAGAAGAAAGAAAGAAAGAAAGAAAAGAAGGAGAAGAGAAGGAAGAAAAGAAAGAAAAGAAAAAATGGCAAAAATAAAATAAAATAAGGATCAAAATTGATATTTACTGGAGAGTGTATTACACTTACCTTAGAAGAGACTGGTCATCACATGAAAATGGTTAAACTGATTTGTTTTGTCAAATTAAAAGGTTAAAGTTAGAAGCACTAAACATGAGGGGTTAAACTGAAAAAAATGTGTCAACTTTAGGAGTCAGTAGAGGGATTAAGCCAAAGAGGAAAGTAGGGAGTTATAAAAGAGAGATTAAATGCTAAGGCCTAAACCATATGCAAGTCCCTAAAGTTGTCTAAAAAGGTTATTTTAGTTCCTCAACTTTGGGGACAACTTATTAGGTCCCTTTACTATCAAATGTGACTTATTAAGTCCATCAACTATCAAAATGGGGATATATTGAGTCTTTATTCGACGACGTGGCACTAAATTGGCAAATGTGAAGAATATTAATTTTAATGTCAACTCAGTGCCACGTCGTCGAATAAGGACTCAATAGGTCAACCTTTTGATAGTTGAAGGACCCAATAGGTCGTCCCCAAAGTTGAGGGACTAAAATGATTTTTTAGACAACTTTAGGGACTTACGTATAGTTTAAGCCAAATGAAAAGCTTGATTTTATGACTTGGTCTTACTATAAGTTAGGCCATGTTATCTATGACTGAACTGAATTAAACTAAACTGAAATGAATACTACTGAACTGTACTGAAGTGCATTTGCTGAAAGTAATTACTGAACAGAACCGAATATTACTGAAGTGAACTGAAATAAATTACTAATAATGCATAAAGAATGAAGCCTTAATAGAGTTAGTGGGTTTTTTTATTTGGAATTGTTTTTCCTTTCATGCATTAATTTCTATTAAAATGGTCACATGGAGCGTCACTTTTGATTAAATTTGTTAATAAATCAAATCTTGAAGAATTTTTATATTCGAAACTAGACTTTTTCGTCTTTCCAATGGTATTCACGAATATCTGATAAGCAGAGCGAGCGTCGAGCGTCACTTTTGATTAGATTCGTTAATAGGTCAAATCTTGAAAATACATGAAGAAATTTTGATATTTGAAAACTGAATTTTCTCACGTTTCTAATGATATTCACGGATTTCTTACGACGGAACGAGCATGAAAATAATCAAAAGCTCAAAAAATTTCTCCTATTTATTTAATACTTATTTTTGTGCACCCATGATTTCATGCATGGCCTAAAAATATGGTAAGTGAAGTGGGAAAGGAAAGTGGGTAAAGACATGGGGAATTCATCCATCCTACAACTAAATTTTCAACTATGAATACCCCCTCTCATCCCTTCATAACAACAAATCAAAACAAAGTAGACCTGAAAATGTATTTTTGAAAATAAGAGGAACAAAACAAATATTTATTGTCATTATACAATTGATATAGTGGTAATGACTATGTGAAAGTATTAAGAAACTTTTTAATAATTAGGGCCAAATTTATCAATTTAGCACAGGCCCCCAAAATGTTTAAGACGGCTTTGTTTGTGCAAATAAAAGTGTTTAGGTGAGTTCTCCCAAGATCAACTTTGTCAAGGTAATAGTGAATATTTTGATTGCTGTTAAAAAGATTCACCCCTAACATAAATTTGTGTTCACATCCCATAAGTGCATTCCAGAACACATATTTCTGTGAAGAACTGCATTCCTGACTTTTTCAGAATAACTCACAGCAAATCAGATCTTCTACGTTTCAAACAGGTATCCAAGAAACACTGTTAAGATTGTATTTTACGCATAAACATGACAAACGTCATTATTAAGGTATACATCACACAAGACGAATAATAAAGGTTGTTAATCATCATCCTTGTATGGGTATTCTTCTGGAACTTGTTTAACCAGTTTCACCTGCAACTCAAATGCATCATCACCTCGAAGCATATCACGAACCCATGTTACCTCAGTCTTCATTGACACCTATTCCAAAATACAATATGTTCACTACCAGGCTACAAGGGTTGGAAGATAACATTAATACACTCCTAATAAGATTAACAAGATTTACATTTTTACCATCAAGTTGATCTAAACCCGAAAGGAGAAAAGTCTGAAAACGAATGTTTCTGCCATGCAAGGAAATCAAATCCAAGACTTTGCCAAAGAGAAGGAAAATCCTAACTATAACAAATTAGCTTACTGGTTACGCCAAAACATTATTAGCACAAGATCAAGTTGGCCAACAATATAGCAGTTATATCTTCCCCTTTAACAAGCTTAAACTTATTATCTAGCTCCAATTGAGCCTTTGAAATTGTCTCATTGGGAGGAAGTATCCCCATACACGCAGGCCTGGTGACCCAGTCGCATATGCGGTAGCTCCAGACCTATACCTCTCTCTTCCTCTTCCTTTGTTTGAGATAGTGGGTAGGCATGCGTTTTCTCAATCTCGAATGAAAAATGTCAAGGATCCTAACTCAAATTAACATAGTCATCTCCTGTCCTGCCTATTACTAAAAGTTGGGTTTCATAGAGTGAAAGGTTGGGCGTAAATAGCGCCTCTAGACCAAGAATAAGGGCTGAACCCTTAAAATGAATATAAATGATAATTTTTTCATAGATTTATCGTTTCATTACCTGACAACCTCTTCTGTGATCAAACATACTCTAAAGTTGACTAATATAATGACAACCAATATTTTTATTGCAGACTTATGTTGTGTTCTTTTTGACTTAAATTCATCACAATTCAGTTCATCTCACCAAATTCAACAAAATTCGTCAGACATTTAGTTAATAATTGAGTTCAGATCATTTTTTTTTTCAATTCAGTTCAGTTCTTTTCACAAAAAAAAAAAAAAACAGGGCCTTACAATTGTTTCTCCAAACATACTTTCTCATTGAAATGGCCATCGAATTTACTTTCGATAATTCATTTCATGTTGGTCCCATTAAAACCGAAAATTCAAAAATTCCAAAAAAGAAATACCAATAACTAATTTGTCCACATATAAGTTAATCACAAAACAAAACTATCAAAGTAGTCAAAATATTTACCATCTTACTAATGCAATTACAAACAACTGGCTAAAATGCATGAAATCTCTTAATTTATCAAATTTATTTCAAAAGGTTGATATGACAGTTAAGCAACGGTAAAATTATTCTTTCAAAAGGTTTGATATGACAGTTAAGTAACGGTAAAACTATTTCGTTCAAAAGGTTGATAAGACAGTTAAGTAACGGTAAAGTAGTATCCTATGTTGAAGTAGGATCTATAATTGAAGCTTATAAAATAGGCAGCAGCCTAGCAACTATGCAAAATTGTGCTCTTGAATTGAGGGACTAAATACATATATTGAGTTTCCAAATAAATCTTGTTTTGCAATTAGAGAAATTTGACCGAACTAATATTTTTGGCATCAAGTGATGCACCACAGAGGTATTTTTAGTACTCTAAATAACCTTAAGTGCATCATTTACTGGAAAAGACAGCACAAGATATGCACAAGAATGATTTTACTGTTATATAGCCATATTGAACCAATAACAAAAGAGTATAACTCGAGATGAAGGGGGGAATGCTAAATATTGAAAGAGAGATACTCACCATCTCCAGTGCGCCTCTAATGACTCCACTTAAGACATTGCAGTAGTATAGGCCTTGGCATGTATCAGGAAGCTCTACAAATTCTACCAAGGGATTGTCCTCCAAAATAATGCTGCAGCATGTTCCTTCAGCATCCCAATTGGTCACAGATGCACTCACACCAAGGAACATTTTGAAACCCACCTAGATAACATTGATTCAATATAAGTTTGCTTCCATTTACAAAAAGAAACCAAATTTTGAAACCACATTCTATGTATCAGCCAAATGTGAAACCAATTAATTGAGTATGCATAAGCTTTTCCTCACAAATTCGAGCATTCTTTGACCACTAATTCCATAATTGAAAATTGATAAATTAGTCATAAGCTACACTACATGTATTCATTTAGCTTCTTGAACAAAAAATTTCCAAGACTACACCTACCAAGTACGAAAATTAAAATCAAACGAATACTTCTCAGTCCAGCAACGGAAAGAAAAAAAATATAATATGGCCAAAACATATTCAGGATGCATGTTACGCAATCACACAAAAGGAATCCATATAATGTTTATGTTTGCGATACGTCAAACAAAGTATTTTGAGTCTTATTTTTCTGTCCACCACTACAATGCCACGTTTTTCCTTCTCAACTAAACATATTTCTCAGATCTGGGTAGCAAAACTGAGCTTCCAAGAAAAAATGTGTAAGATCATTCATTCATTCACATTTCAATTTGAATCTCCTCCCTTTCATTTGATAACAAATCACAACAGCGAGTTAAATACCATGATCGACATAGATCATTAATTTACATCAAGAAGGACTAGAACAACAAGGCATCTGCTGATAAATGATCCGATGAAGAAAATGAGAGCATATACATTTTACTTAGAAATTGAATAGAATAACAAGTTCCATATATTTTTGTGCCTTAAACTAATTTTCAGTTATATCTTATTCATTTAGACTGTAGTAACTCAAATTCCTAGATTAGTTGGACCCTCTTTAAATGAAGGAACTCTAGACATAGAATTCTTGTAAATGAAATTCCAAGCAAACTTCATTTGTAAATTTTTCTATGCTCAGAAGTATAGATAGGATCTACTTGACGCATATTCACTGATTTCCACCTTTATTATGTTTCATTCTAAGCATGAAAAATTGATCCCAGAAAACATCGAGAAACGTATTCACCAAGGTCTAAATGATTAGTTTTCAAAACCTGGTAATGCACAAAATCATAAAGTTTGAAATAACAATAGAGATAAGATTTCAAGGATGCCAACATTCACTTTATCCAATTGTGAGGGAAAATATATCAAAGACCAATCTGCCCATCATTCAAAGAGTAAATTTCACGTTCACAAACGGATATTGACAATCAATAGGAAAACAATTTATCAGTGGATATTGAACAAGAAAGCGCACAGACCTTTGCAATAACTTCACATGTCTCCTTAAAGTCTACACATCGAGTGACATTAGATTTGGCTAGAAACTCATCGACAAGTCGGATTCCAATGTTGTAACCCCTGCAGTAGTAAAATTAGAGTTACATGGAACATAAATAGATGATGCATAGACTTCCGTGGAAACATACATACATTTGATCAAGCTGTTTGTTGACTTCCTCAACCTCCTCGAGATCGGTAAGCAACTGGCGGACAATAGCGCCATAGGTCAATGTAAACAGCTCCGCATTCTGGAAAAAGATGAGCAATAAGCATATAGTATAAAAATAGACCTAATTAATTGAAAACAAAAATATGAAAATAGATAGCTTACGACACGTTCAACACTGGCGAAAATTGCATCTCCGGATCGAGGCCCAGCAGCAGCAGGCATTTTTCTCGCAGATCTCAACAATTACAACTGCTGAAAAGAATTTCTACTTGTGAAACCAAATAAAATCAAATATGCTAAATAATGAACACAAACTGTTTGATTAAATACTTACCTCCACTTGAAGAGTAACAATTCAATTTTCAAATCACAAATTCCCAATTCAAAACTCACCAAATCGCAAATATCAACAACAAGGATCGATCAGTAAACCAAAAATGTTTTTTTTTTTTTAATTTATCCCGGATCTGTTTCTCTGATTTAGGTTTTTTACTTTTTTTACTTTTTGTTTTACATTTTTTATATTTTTAACAAAATGAATCCAGTTTACTGGTTCAACCCAAGTTCTCGGTTGGATCTCGGTTATGTCCGGTTTGATGATATAAAACTGGATTGGGTGGTCTAAAACCGGACAGCTTTAATGGACGACGCATTATTAAAGGGAGTTAAAAAAAATTTAAAAATAATTTTAAATTGTTTCTCTCCTCCATATTATTATTGTTTAGTATTTTCAAAACTTTACTTCACTAGTAACACTCTTTAAAAGTTCTTATTATGATACCACTATGAATTAGTTTATGTATTTTTTATTTACTTTTTAAATTAAATATAATTTTTAATAATAAAAAAATGTTTGGCTCTATTGCTTGAATTATTATGGCATTCTTGACACTCCAATGATTAAGCACTCTTAAAAGAATGTTAGAGTTGATGTCACCTTATCAAAAACTCTAAATAGCACCTTCCATTGGAGATGCTCTTATAAGCAAGTGTTTGTAATTAATAAAGAATTTTTTTTATAATGTTGCTCAAGGGGTTCGGTTTTTCCACGTGCTAAGTCTTACCTGTTTTTTTTTTATTTAATTACTTAATTTAAAGAATTCTCAAAAAGTTGACACATTATAGAAAAACTCATTAATAAAAACTAGATACCCCTTCAACTTGTTAAATTCTAACGAATATCCTCTCCAATTTTTTAAATGCTAACAAATAACCAGTTCACTAGTTCGATTCCGGTTCACCGGTTCCATACGGGTTATTGTAAGAAACTCAGAGGAGGTATAATCGGAATGGCCCATGACCGGTTTGCAGTTCAACCTGTTTAACTTGCCGGTCTGGTCTGATTTTTAAATCATTGATATCTTGAGACGAACATACCACTTCATTAAAAATTATTGACAAAAAGCACCGTTTGGCCACTGAGCTATCTCAAATTTGTGCACTTGGTCACTAACTTTTAATTTAGTTATATTTAGACACTGATTTGTATAATTTGGTCATATTTGACTATTAATCTACCAATTTAATGAAATTCATCTTTTGTTGGTCAAAATTAAAATGAAATAAAAATGTTAAACATTAAAATTACTTTATTTCAAATAGATAATTATACTAAAACTAAAAAAATTACTAAATATCATAAATGTAAGAATGTGAATTATCATAAGAATGAAATATCACCAAATTACAAAAAAGGTACCAAATAAAATCCTAACAACTATGCGATCCTATCTGAAATGAGCTTCATTGATATTTTAAGTAGAATGCAAGTTAAAGATTTGATTGTACTTGGATAACGTTTTTCTCTTCGGTAACATGCGATGAACGATCATCTCTCCCTGTAGTTCCAAAAATGTTTGGTCTTACATCCTCTGTTTAAGCTTAATTTTATCAGATTGGTGGAGGTGAGGTTCCAGATGAAACAACGCTCGTTTGTTCTCAAGGTGCAGACAGGTATGTTGCTTAATTTTATCTACTGTTGATTTGTGTTCTTAACCTCAGAAATGTTGATCATGTTGAGTGAAATTATGAGTGGTTATCCTGATCCTGATGTTGATTTGTAATTGATTAGGAGCTTATAATGAAGAAGAAAATCATGATAGGGCATACGATTTGCTACTCTCCAACTTCCACACTATTGCTAGTAAGTTCATTAAAACTTAAGGATGAATTTCGTATTACATATCTCATTTTGGTTCTACTATGAGAAAGAACTTGAAATTAGGTAAAATGTCACAAAAACGAGTGTTGGCTGCGCTTAATTAATACTCTATTTTGAACCTAAAATGTGATGCTTCGTCTTCCCTTTCCTTTCCTTTTCGTCTTTGAATTTAAAAGTGTAATCGATCTTCTTGTTTTGTTTGATTTTGTGTTGTAGGAATTTTGGGGAAGAACTGCCATGGAAATGAAATTCAATGGTCTAAAGCTTTACCTGCTTTTCATTTGTTCTCTGGCTTCTAATACTGTAAGTTCATGAAATGTCCGCCTTTTTCAGTAATTGTTCGAGTATTTTCTAAATTGTTTCGTGGAAATTTGCAGTTTATAGTGCTTTGTATGGTTTTTTAGGAACCGAATGACACAGTTCATAGTCTGGTTGCAGCTCCCACGAATGAAAGCAGAAAAGGTGCGAGTATTATTGTTCTTTACTTGTATTAGGATTGCTTAGTATGTCTAGCTAACTAGATTACAAATAGAAAACTTTGTCAAAGGTTGTTTGCTTATTTATGTGCATTGAGAATTTTGGAGCTTGTGCTCTCAGAATATGCATATCCATCTTTCAAATGTCTTATATGAAATATATTTTCTTAACTTTCCCGCTTATATTCTCTTTTGTTTCCCTCTACTTCTAATATCTATTTGAAATTTGCGCCTCAGTTTCTCAGAATTTTGTGTTTGCAGATGTACTTTGATAGAAATCGGGCTATGAGCTTTGAAGGTTTTTGTTCTCTAGTAAATTTTACTTTTGTTTTTTTATACCAAGCATGTATTTTGTTTTTCTCATTTGATTAAAATCTCTTTGTCATTTTTGCAGAATTCATTGCTACCAATCACGATACTATGGGACATATGACTGATTTACAAGAGTGGCCTGGTAAGCAAAGCAAGTTAAAATAACATCTTTGAAAGTATAAATTCTTGCCTGATTGAACCATTTTTCTCTTATTACTTATTTGCAATTTACATTAGCAATGGAGAAAAATTCTAATGTGTATTTAGAAGGAGGTTATGAGTGGTTTATGGAAATGAGGTTGATAGTTAGAACTGTTGGGTAAATATAGAATGTATATTTAATTAATAAAATATAGAGTTAAAATCAGAGTAGAGACAATTCAAGTTTTTGGATTAGATTGATGACTATAGGCCAAGTAAGGGAGAAACTATAATGAAACTGTTTAGGAGTACGGAGTTTCAAGTACTCTCTCTCTCTCTCTCTTTCTCTCTCAGCATATGGTTTTTGTGTCGCTACAAGCTCTTAAAGTGTGTCACTACAAGCTCTTCTGTTCTCGAGGTGCAGACAGGTACATCTGTTGATATTTACGGTTTGTTTTGCGTTCTCCTTATCATTGAAATATCCTGTTTGGTGACTTCTAATATATTTGGGTTTATTGCTCATTTATGTGCTCATAAGATAGATGCTATGCCAGCTGACATTAAAAACTAAGATGAACTAGACCTCGTATCATTCTCTAAAAGTCCATTCTCGTATTACCGGTTATTAATCAATTTGTTACGTGCTTTTAAATTCGTTTGAGCAGTCCCTTGGAGTTCCTATCGACTTGCAAATTAGCAAACCTAACTGTAAAAGCCGAGCTTGGTTGCTGCTTGCTCCATAGAAGTGGAAGATTAACCATAGATGGGTGCATAATGCAATGCGAGAAGGACCCTCTAGACTACTTATCATGCTCAATTGTGAGCACAGCCGATGCAGACGAGATTCTCTCAACTCGAGGAGGTGATAGTGCTTCTGTTTCCCAAACTTGAATAGAAGGAGGTGCCAAGGCTGTTTTCACAAACTGTGACTTGGAATTGCAGCGAGTTCGTGTTATCTATTCTTGAGCTGCTGTGTATTTCTGGTTCGATGTAGAACATACGTGACGATTATTTTCAATCGTGCGACAACTTGTAATTTAAGGATCCTTAGCATATTTATTATTCCGTTGTCGTGTTTGTTGCAGATAAATTGTAGTTGCCGTGCTTGTACTAAAGCGTTATTAACAATTAACAATTTGACTTCTATATCTCATTGCAATGAAGTAAAATCTTCCTAGAAATGTCTAAAATAATATCCATTCATGTTGTATTTTTATAATATGATCTCATGCTACTTCTGTGCTGATATCCAAAATAATGTATTTGGCACATTTTTTCATGTTGCCAAGCTCATATCATCAACCCGAAGGGAACTTCAATTTGATCCTTCAGGAATAATCAGAGGGAATAAGTTAAGAAACAGGGATCATATGCAGAATGATTTTATTATCAACTGTCAATTATATCTTAAAACAACAATTAACAAACTTAATCATACTACAATTTTACAATGAAAAAAAAAGTCTACAATTTTATAACAAAAATAGAAGTCTGATTTTATTAAAACCTACCAAAGCATTTCCACCAAATTTTCTCCCACAAATTACTCAGCGAACGAAAATAAAAGCACCGCCATCTCTTGTTGAAAATCAAAGAACCCACAGCACCCCAGAATCCAACCACAAATCCAAGCAACATGCTCAGATAAAACCAATCTACTTCCATATCATTGTCCTTCTCATTTTCATCATCAGTCTCGGGATTAGCATCATCCAAGTTGCAGCTCTTGATGAGAGGAAGTCCACACAATTGATTCCCGGTGAAACTAGACTGATCAAGACTTTGCAATTGCGTTCCTAGAGGAATTTTACCTGACAAATTGTTATACGACAAGTTCATGCTGCTAAGGGAACTCAGTCTCGACATGTTCTCAGGAATGTGACCAGAAAGTTGATTTTGAGAGAAGTCGATAACTTCCAACCACCGCATGTCGCCTATGCTCTCAGGAATTCTCCCAGTCAAAGCATTTTGTGACAAATTTAGTGATCCTAGTCCTTCAAGATTTGTGATTTCGGTTGGAATTTTTCCTGAAAAATTGTTATCGGAGAGGTCTATGCTTCGAACTAATCTGAGAATAGTGTTATACTCCATCATGTTCCCCTTCATCACTAGTGAAGTGCTCTCCATAAAAGGCCCTCCAATATTCGGTGAGAATCCTGCAATATTCTGTGAGAATCTAAAATAACCAGTAGAGTTCGGTGAGACATTAAAATAACCAGTAGAGTCATTCCTAACTATCATTCCCGTAAAATTACTAAAGCAGCTTGGTATTGTGCCGGAGAAGTTATTATGAGCAAGGTCCAAAATGTGCAATGAAACCAAATGACATAACTCCTCAGGTAAGTAGCCATCAAACTTATTTACACTTAAGTTGAGAACGAACATATCGCCAAACGTATCTCCGATCCATGTCGGAATGTTTCCCACCAAATGGTTTTCACTAAGATCAAGAAAAAACAACATCTTACAATTTTGAATTGTATATGGTATTTGACCAGAGAGATTATTATTGCGAAGGTGGAGAGATTGAAGATAACTTATAGTTCCAATGGAGTCGGGAATATTGCCACTAAACTTGTTGTTGCTTAATTTTATTCCTACCAAATATTTCCAACTCGTCCAACAATCCGGTATCTTACCGTGCAAGAAGTTTCTTTCAAGATTAAGATATTCCATTTGCTTTTCCTCATTTGTGTTGTTGCATAAAAAGTGAAATATAGATCCTGAAAATGAATTATTGGAGAGATCTAGTCTAGTGACATTTGAAGAAAAATAAGGTACTCTTCCTCTGAAATTGTTGGAATTCAAATAGATAACTGAACCTTGCATATCTCCAACAACAAATGGAATATTTGGAATGGAACCATGCATCTGGTTATGAGAAAAGTTCAAATACTCATAGTTTGAAAGTGAATCCCAAAACCAAATAGGAACTGGAGCTGAAATCCCAGTGTTGGATAAATCCAAATATGTCAAATATTTTAATAGACGAAGCCATTTCGGGAATTGAGGTCCGATGTGCCAACTGGAGGAATCCAATTGTTGAAGTTGATGAAATGGAGGAATCCAATTGGAGCTAACTCTCAACGAAATGTTGTTCCCGGATGCAATGAATACAGAAAGCCTAGTGAGATTTGCAAAGTGGATATCAGAGACCTCACCCTCCAATCTGTTATCTCCGAGGTCTACAGATTCTAAGGAATTCATTTCTCCGAAAGACAGAGGAATTGGACCAGAGATTGAATTCTGTGATATATCAAACGTAATAAGATCTTTGAAGTAGCTGATATTATCTGTTAAATGACCAGATAATTCACAACTATCCAACTCCAAAGATTGTAGGACATTTGAAACACATCCAGATAATATCGCAAGGACTTCGTTCATCTCTTGGTTCAATTTGATACCTGACAACTTGAGTGACCTCAAATTGCAGAGATGTTTGAAGGATGTTGGTATGTGTCCACGGATCATTAGATTTGGATCATCAGTAATACTATACACATCAAGATATCTTAAATTATTCAAATGGCCGATATGGTCACTTAAATAACCCGACAATGGACCCACTGATAAGGATTCTAGCACACCCGAAACACATCCTGAGGACAGAATTTCCAAGATATCATTCATTTCTTGGTTCAGTTTGACATACGATAGAGATAGAGACCTCAAATTGCAGAAATGTTTAAATAATTTTGGAATTCCATTTTCAAATTCAAGGTCAGCATTCATTGACAAGTCAAGGGTAACAAGAGAAGTCAAGTTTCTAATGCCATTTGAAATTTGACCTTGCAAGAGATTGTCCCTGAGGTCAAGGAGTTGTAGATGGGTTAAATCATATAACCAGTTGGGTATGGAAGAATTGAAAGCATTCCAAGACAAATCGAGTTCCCTAAGGAAAGAAGATGTCATATTTTGAAGACAATTTGGAATCGGACCTCCAAAGAAGTTCACGGAGAGATCGAGGACGGAAAGGGAAGACGAGTTGAGACTGGAAAGAAGATTTGGAAGTCTACAATATGACAAGTGCAGTTCAAGCAAAGAAGGGAGTGAATTCATCACCTTGAACCAATCATAGGATTGATTAAGGTTCACATAAGTCATATCCAGAAACTCCAAAAAAGAAAGGGAAGAAACCCAATCTATATTCTCAACCTGGAGATTATACATATTACCAAGATTGAGATAATGTAAATTTGAGAGATTTCCAAGCTGAGGAGGAATCATCCCCCCAAATCCAGCATGGGAGAGGTTAAGGTATCTCAAACTCAGCAAGGAGCCAATGAATTTGGGAATAGAAACACCTCTGAAATCATTGTAGCTGAGATCCAAGTAGCTTAAGTATTTCAACTCAAGCAAAGAATCACTCACCTTTCCACTGAATGCCGACTTCTGATAGTATTCAGTATACTTTGAATAGGAGTAAAGAGAAAGATCAGAGACACCATAGTACTCTTTCATAGAAAGAGTTCTGAGATGAAGCTCAAGGACATGAGCTGTGATGTTATGGCAGACAACACCCGTCCATGTGCAGCATTCTGATCCATCAGCAACCCAATCGGAAAGGCGATCAGAAGGATCAGAGAGACCATTTTTAAAATCCAAAAGAGCAACTCTCTCACTCTCAATGCAACCACCTAAACAAAGGGTTGCTGTGAAAATCATTAATGAAAAAAAGACGAGAATCAAAGTGGAAGCCATTTTTTGTTTAGACAGATGAATACCAAATACAACAACCTGCTCTTTTCATATTTATAAGTGTTGATCATAATATAAATACTAATTTTAAATATTTATAAATGTTGATCATAATATTCAAATTAATAGAAGAAGAAGACTTTGGAGTCTCCCACCTAGTGTTCGCCTTTGTCTTTTACCTAATTAATTCGAATTTTTGGAAAAGATATAAGGCATAACACATAACATAATTGCGAAGATATTTCATTAGTTGAATTACTTTTTCATTAAAGTATGTAGTTTTGGTTGTCCGGAGGTGCCAACCTATTTCAAATGCCTAAATTTCCTAATTCATAAATGTTATTGCGCCTTTTATTTAAAAAAACTTATTAATTAAATGCAAAGTTGGTCATTGATACGAAGTCTTGTGATATTCATCATACGTCCCTAATCCACTCCTACTCTGATGTGTCTGAGCTTCGGTCAAGATTCATCAAGTGCTCTTTTCTTTTTGCTTCTAAGGATTGTAATGATGCTGCTCATTGTTTAGCCGCCTGAGCCAAAGACCTGTCTATTCCCATCTACTTGATGGAGGATTGTCCTGATATTGTTTGGCCCGTAGTTTGTAACAATTTGCTTGCTTTTTATATTTAATTTGTGATGTTGGATATCAAAAAAAATAAAAATTATTAATTATTCAAATTTTAAAGCGAATTATTATCTCTCTAAACTTACTTAAACTCACATACGTTCTAATTGTATAGTTTGAAACAATTCAATGAACTAACGAGGCATCTTCTAAATTCATAAAGTCATCCAATCTTTAAGCTAATTCAGGAGCTTTTGGATTATTGAGAAAATAAATATTTCATTTGTTTTTAAATGTTGGTCGCTATTTAGAAGTGAATTTTTCCATAAATGTTGGTAGTTTCTGTCATTTATGGCAATAAGGGTTAGTGTTTTGTTAATTATGCCCATATGTTTATATAGTTTTAAGGAAACAAATAAGACAAGAAAAAAAAGAAGAACAAATCAATTTTGACTAGGGATGGCAATTGGTATTCTACCCGCTCCTAATGAGTTTATCCATACCCGGTCTAAAAGGGTATGAGACGGAGATGAGATTTAAAACATTACCCGTGGCGGGTACGGGACGGGTATGGGATTACCCCCTAGGGTACCCGGTACCCGTGATATATTTGAGGGTAATGAGTAATGGGTACCCGTACCAGTCCCGTCTCATTAAAAAATATACATAATATATAAATATATATGTAGAGGAAGGATCAGGTGTGACACTTATGTTATTGTGAGACTGATTTTTATTGTGTGACAACAGGTGGCAATTGTGTAATTAAATGGAAAAGGATGGCATAATTTGAGGGCCATACACGTGTATGGTGAGGGAAGGGGGCTGATGATGTCATCGCAAGAGAGAGAAAAGTCTTTTATTTCTTTTCTTTAAAATAAATTTTCCCGATGATCCCGAACTCGGTTTTCGAAAATTTTTATACCGTTGGACTCGTATTAATTAGCCGGTCATTTTGAGATCCATTGTCATTAAATAAAAAAGATTTTTTTTCATTTTGGAATATTTAGTAATGACTTTTGGAATATTTGGTAATGACTTTTGGGTTAAAAGAATGCAATGACCCCATATCGGTTTTGTGACTGTTTGGTTAAATATTACTCCAACTTCAACAAGGCCCTGCAGAAACAGAGATTTGCAATAACAAACTATACACATCTAACTTCAATTGGTGTTCTCAGCTAGGATTGATATATCTCGTACCGAGCTAAGGTTGTTATCGGAATCTACTATCTCAAGATTCATCAAGTGCTCTTTTCTTTTTGCTTCTAAGGATTGTAATGATGCTGCTAATTGTTTAGCCGCCTGAGCCAAAGACCTGTCTATTCCCATCTACTTGATGGAGGATTGTCCTGATATTGTTTGGCCCGTAGTTTGTAACAATTTGCTTGCTTTTTATATTTAATTTGTGATGTTGGATATCAAAAAAAATAAAAATTATTAATTATTCAAATTTTAAAGCGAATTATTATCTCTCTAAACTTACTTAAACTCACATATGTTCTAATTTGTATAGTTTGAAACAATTCAATGAACTAACGAGGCATCTTCTAAATTCATAAAGTCATCCAATCTTTAAGCTAATTCAGGAGCTTTTGGATTATTGAGAAAATAAATATTTCATTTGTTTTTAAATGTTGGTCGCTATTTAGAAGTGAATTTTTCCATAAATGTTGGTAGTTTCTGTCATTTATGGCAATAAGGGTTAGTGTTTTGTCAATTATGCCCATATGTTTATATAGTTTTACGGAAACAAATAAGACAAGAAAAAAAAGAAGAACAAATCGATTTTGACTGGGGATGGCAATGGGTATTCTACGCGCTCCTAATGAGTTTATCCATACTCGGCCTAAAAGGGTATGGGACGGGGATGAGATTTAAAACACTACCCGTGGCGGGTACGGGACGGGTATGGGATTACCCCCTAGGGTACCCGGTACCCGTGATATATTTGAAGGTAATGAGTAATGGGTACCCGTACCCGTCCCGTCTCATTAAAAAATATACATAATATATAAATATATATGTAGAGGAAGGATCAGGTGTGACACTTATGTTATTGTGAGACTGATTTTTATTGTGTGACAACAGGTGGCAATTGTGTAATTAAATGGAAAAGGATGGCATAATTGAGGGCCATACACGAGAAAAAATCTGCTGTCCCCAAATTGGTGTCCCCAACCATGTCCCACTCACACAAAATTAATTAAAATAATTAAAATTAATAAATCATGTGGGCTCCACTTATCTCCCACATAAAAAAACTGAATTTATGTGAGTGGGACATGGTTGGGGACACCAATTTGGGGACAGCAGATTTTTTTCCGCCATACACGTGTATGGTGAGGGAAGGGGGCTGATGATGTTAGGGATGATGTCATCGCAGGAGAGAGAAAAGTCTTTTATTTCTTTTCTTTAAAATACATTTTCCCGATGATCCCGAACTCGGTTTTCGAAAAATTTTATACCGTTGGACTCGTATTAATTAGCCGGTCATTTTGAGATCCATTGTCGTCAAATAAAAAAGATTTTTTTTCATTTTGGAATATTTGGTAATGACTTTTGGGTTAAAAGAATGCAATGACCCCATATCGGTTTTGTGACTGTTTGGTTAAATATTACTCCAACTTCAACAAGGCCATGCAGAAACAGAGATTTGCAATAACAAACTATACACATCTAACTTCAATTGGTGTTCTCAGCTAGGATTGATATATCTCGTACCGAGCTAAGGTTGTTATCAGAATCTACTATCTCCAGATTCTTAAAATAGCTCGCTTTTTGAAACCCGTCTTCCGCGAAGTGACCCGAACCCATCAGAACCCATTTGGAATACTTGGTAATTCAATTTTGAATATTTGGTAATGACTTTTGGAATATTTGGTAATGACTTTTGGAATATCCGCATGTTTTGTTTGAAAATCAAAGAAATTTGAAAAAAAATCGTTTTTATTTGAGCACAATGGATCTCAAAATGACCGGCTAATTAATACGAATCCAACGGTATAAAATTTTTCGAAAACCGAGTTCGGGATCATCGGGAAAATGTATTTTAAATAAAAGAAATAAAACTTTTTTCTCTCTCATGTGATGACATCAGCGCTGACATCACTTTTCTCCTCCTCCCTTTTTTCATGAGTGTAAGGCTTTTCTATATATTTACAAGTTTGCCACCTTCCCCTAGTCAATTACTAAATTGTTCCTATTGTCACACCATAAAAGTTGTCACACCTAAGGACCTTGTCTCACTTAATCCTCCCCCTATATATGTAACTCAATAAAATTTGTTTAGGTAATAATAATGGCCCATTAGTAGCCCATTATTGTTTTCAGGGTTAATGAATGTGGATTGTCAAATGCAAGACAAATGAAGATTCTATCAATATGAAGACTTTTTTTTAGTGTTCTTTAATTTGATTTTTTTTTTTCGTTTGAACCAATTTAAATGATTTGGAATTATTTTTAGGGAAAAGTACAAAAATAAATCATGTGGTTTCAGTCATTTTCAAACATAATCCTTGTGGTTTTGAATGTTAGCAATTAGAGGCTAATCAGACAACGATGTTAATTTTTGCTCACAAATAATAGTCTCTTTTAATCACATGAGCTCATTTTAAATCTAATATGCTCCTGTCGTCAAAACCTTTGACAGAGTTGCAGTAATAATGTTGACAGTTATGGTTGATTGATGTTTTGCTGCATTATTCTTCTCTCTGTTAAAAGTTATTTTGTAGGTATTAAATAATATACATCACTTAAATGACAATTCGGTTCAAAATTGGTGAAAATAATGACTTTTTACACCGGAAAGCTTAACATTTACTATCAAAAAATGGCATTGTTATCCAACTAGCCTCTAATTGCTAGCAATCAAAACCACATGGTACTTGTTTGCAAAAGTTTAAACCACGAGGATTATGTTTGAAAATGGTCGAAACCACATAGTTTATTTTTGTACTTTTCCCTAATTTTTATATTTATGTACGGATTAGATGTTTTTTAAAAAAAAATTATTAGCATGTATTATGCATGAACGGGTGTGGGTACCCGTGGGTACCCGCTATTTACACGGGTAAGGGTATGAGATTGCAAAAGTGTACCCATTAGGGTAATGAAACGGGTACGGGAAGTGCCAAAATTAATGAATACGGGTATGAAAATGGCACTACCCGCGGGTATCCTACCCGTTGCCATCCCTAATTTTGACATGATATTATTTTCCCTCAAACAAACAGAGCCTTAGTTTCTCACATTTTTACAAAAAACGAATGAAGTAAATATCATATGAAATTAATAATATTTTAATTCCTCACGTTTCATACTTGTTATTTTCTATAAGGTGGTTTTCCTAATTTGGAAATTAATAAACGACCTTGCCTTGCTTTTCTATGGGGTTAGAAATAATGTGGATTGTCTTTACTTTCGAAGTCTTCGTTCTTTTGGAAGAGAATTTTGGAAGTCTTTATTCATCTACTTGGTCTTACTGTTTCTCTTTTAAGTCTTTTCTTTTAAGTTTGGGTTAATCTCCTCCCACTTTTAATTAAAAAATGTGATTATAATTAAAATGTTTTGATGCAGTTGAGTTGCAATTTTCCAAGTTTATAAAGTTCGATATAGTGGCATGCAACTTTGTAATTTTTTCTTTTAATTAAAATGTATTTTTTATGTTTTTATATGTTACTCCATCCGTTCTCGAATGTATGTCATTTAAGCTAAAATGCTAAAAATTAAGAATCTTATATAAAATATTAATGTACTCTTGATATCTCAATAATACAATTATTTTTTTCTCTATAAACTCCCTAACGTTTGGTTTATATATGGTAATTACTCATCTCTAATATTCATTTTCTCATTTGTTTCCATATTTTTATGATATTGAGTCCTGGGGTTCTCTTTTGTTTCGGGGGTGCCAACCTAGTTGGGATTCTCGTTCCTAAAGAAGCTTCCTTGCCTCAGGTTTTAATTAAAAAAAAAGTAGGCAACAAAATATTAAAATAGGAAAGAAATGACAAAATGACATATATTTGTGAACTTTTTAACTAGCTAAAAACGACCTACATTCAAGAACGGAGGAAGAAGTCATCGGGTAGTAAGTTTCTCCACAAATGTTAGTCATGTTTTTCATTTTTGGTAACAATGTCAGAGTTTTTCAATTATGCCCCTATGCTTATATAATATAGAAGAATGAGCAAATGATGATGATTCTCATTGAAGAAGACAAGTATTTATACAGAACTATATGATGCTATTTGAATCTAAGATACAAAATATATTTGTTATAACAGAAGATAAGTAAGCTATAAAATAGAGATTAAATATATCTACAGCTAGGATATTGTTGTTGAGATGTTAGGACTTAGTCAATCCTTATCACGCCCCCTCAAAACGGTCTGCCACGATGAGAGACCGATTTTGCAAATTAAGGAGGTAAATGTAGCTCGGGGAAGAGGCTTTGTCAAGGCATCGCGAGCTGATCGTGTGTGGAAATGTAAGTTACTCGCAGCAGTCCCTGTTGAACATTTTCACGCACAAAATGATAGTCCAAACCCAAGTGTTTCATTTTCGAGTGGAAAACCGAGTTAGCACTAACATATGATGCGCCGACATTGTCACAGTAAATTACCGGAGCTACAGTGAGTTTACAACCCAGTTCTTCAAATACATTACGAACCCAAAGTAATTCAGCCGTTGTATTGGCAACGACCCTGTACTCAGCCTCAGTTGACGATCGAGCACGAGTGCGTTGTTTCTTGGATGTCCATGAAATGGGATTTCTGCCCAAGTATACAATGTAAGCAGTTGTAGAAATGTAGTCGTCTTTATCTCGAGCCCAGTCCGAATCAGAATAAGCATGAAGTGTAAGTGGTGAATCTTTGTGAATGATGAATCCCATATGATTTGTGCCATTGAGATAACGAAGCAAGCGACCAAGAGCCTGCATATGTTCAACTGTGGGACGTTGCATATATTGAGCAAGTTTATTGACAGTAAAAGCAACATCAGGGCGAGGTAAGCTCAAGTATTGTAGGATGCCGATGAGTTGTCGATAGGAAGTTGGACCAGAGAGAAGCTTCCCATGAATTGTTAATGGAGGATCAGTTGCAAGAGGTGTAGTAGTGGGTTTTGACTCCTCCATATTAGCTTTATACAAGATATCTTGTATGTATTTCTTTTGGCTCAAAAATAACCCTTTAGGATGTGACAGTACCTCAACACCCAAGAAGTAGGATAATTCACCTAAATCCTTGAGTGAAAAACGAGATGCTAACTTCGAAACAAAATCATCAAGGAGCTTCAGAACATTACTCGTAACAATAATATCATCTACATAAACTAAGAGATAAATTATTGCACCAATTGTAGAAGAAAAAGTAAATAGAGATGAATCTGAAACTGCATTTTTGAATCCCAAACCAAGCAAATATTGACGCAACTCGTTGTACCAGGCTCTCGGTGCTTGTTTTAGCCCATACAAAGCTTTGTTTAGCTTGTACACGTAATCTGGAAAGTTCGGATCGACATAGCCTGGTGGTTGAATGGTGTAAACCCCATCAGTAAGTGTCCCCTGCAAGAATGCGTTATTAATATCGAGTTGACGCAACGACCAACCCTGACTGACCGCAAGTGAGAGCACAAGTCTAACCGTTGCCGGTTTGACCACCGGGCTAAACGTTTCATTATAATCGATTCCCGGCCTTTGATTAAAACCCCTGGCAACATATCGAGCTTTATATTGTATGATGTTACCATCTTTGTCTCTTTTGATTCGAAAAATCCACCTGCAATCAACAACATTTTGTGAATTTGATGAGGGAACAAGATCCCATGTTTTGTTCCGAGTTAGAGCTGAGATTTCAGCATCCATTGCCTTTCTCCAAACTGGACTTTTGAGTGCTTGTGTGATAGTCTTAGGGACTGTTTCTTGTTGTCCAACTGAAGCACTTAAATTAAGTTTGTCAATAGGTTTACGAATGCCATGGACAAAACGAGTGATATGTTTTGGTGGAGGTGGAGGTGGAGGTGGAGATGGAGATGGTGTAGGCGTTTCATGGTTGGTAGTGGATGGGATAGGAGAGGAATGTGGGCTGATAGGGTTCGAGTATGCTTGTGAGAGTGAGTTAGGTGTGCATGGGGACTGATGTTGAGGAGATACATGAATATTAGGAAGTGAAGAGGATGTTGGACTCGGAGTAGGTGATATAGGAGATGTAGGAGAAATGTTTGAGGATGATGATGGAGAGTGATGTGGCGAAAGATGTGGAGGGAGAATACATAAAGATAAAGGACACCATTCCTCAATTAAATCAGAAGTAGAAAGGGAGACATTTGAAATGTCAGAAAAAGGAAATTGATGCTCAACAAAATGAACATGGCGAGAGCAAAATATTTTGTGGGTTTTCAAGTCAAGGCAGTAGTATGCACTTTGAGTGGAAGAGTAACCTATAAAAACACATGGTAGAGATTTGGGATCAAGTTTATGGGTTGTATAGGGTTTTAACCAGGGATAACATAAGCAACCGAAACTTCTTAGCTTAGTGTAGTTTGGTTCTTTCCCAAATAACTTGAGGTAGGGAGAAGCATTTTTCAAAGTCGGAGTGGGTATACGATTGATTAGATAGGCTGTGGTAACACAAGCATTGGACCAGAAATCAAGAGACATTTTGGCATGAGTTAAAAGAGATAATGCAGTTTCCACTATGTGTCTATGACGCCGTTCGCCATCAATGGAAAGATAATCTTTTAGAGCAACATATTCACCTCCATTATCAGAGTAAAGTGAGATTACTGGAAGTTGGAAATATTTTTCAACTAGTGCCTTGAATCGAATAAATACATTTTTGGTGTCTGACTTCAATTTGAGAGGATATAGCCAAATGTATTTAGAGTAATGGTCGATAAAAATGATATAGTATTTAAAACCATCATGAGAATATAAAGGAGCAGTCCATAAATCAGTATAAATGTACTGTAAAGGAGCAGTAGAAGAAATAGAGGAGGTGTAAAATGGAAGTTGATGACTTTTATTGCGAGCACATGAATTACAATCTAAGGTGGAAATACTAGAAACATTAATATCAAGTTTTGAAATAAGATGCCTAAAGGATTTCTGAGAAGGATGCCCGAATCGATGATGCCAATCGAGAGACTTTAGTTTTATGCTTGTGAAAACTTTTGGAGAGGTGGATTGAATTTCGTATACTCCTGATTTATCGGACCCCGAAAAAGAGATGCCCTCGTTTTGAGATCCTTCACAACAAAAGAAGAGGGTAAGAACTCTATGAAAGCATTATTATCAAGACAAAGTTGCGAGATAGAGATGACATTACGGGACATAGAAGGCACATAAAGAACATTGGTTAATTGAATGGTATAGGATAAATAAGAAATAGAGAGTGAGCCAATATGAGAGATTTTAAGACCTGTACCATCACCAATGATCAATTCTTCAGTACCATCATACAGAGTGTGCAAAGACAGGTTGTCGAGATCATTTGTAACGTGATGCGAAGACCACTGTCAAGTAGCCAGTTGGAAGAGGATGCCGAAGCGATATTTGCCATGTGAGCCTGTGGTTTGGAAGGACGGATATGGGTAAATGAAGATGGCGATTGTGATGTTAAAGGAGGAGGAGAGGCATGTGGAAATTTTTGAGTGATTAATAATGAGCACTGAGCTACAACATGTCCTCTTTCCCTGCACCATTGACATTTTCCAAGAAAAGGACGAAATTGTTGGGTATGGGTGGGAGGTGAAGGAAGGATACCTTGGTTGTTATGTCGAGTGAAGGTATTTGAAGGGCGTGGCTTGTTCCGGGTGTAGGCAGCAAAGGCACTGACCGGAAGAGAAGTATCAACACGGGTTTGTTGGATTAAGATTTCCTTGTTGATTAACTTTTCATGAAGTTCCTCAAAGGAGATAGGGGTGTCCCTGACATTCACAGATTCAATTACTGAGTTATAGGACTCATCAAGGCCGAGGAGGATGCGATCAATTAAGTCTTCATGATCCACCGCTTTTCCTAGTGCAGCAAGATGATCAGCCAAAGCTTTGATGGTTTGTAGGAATTCGGTAACACTACGGTTACCTTTGGTTGTGCGAACTAGTTGATCCTTCAATTGCTTAATATGGCCACGGCTAGGAAGGGCATATGTTTTGGCTAGCATATCCCACAAGCTTTTTGAGGTACGAGCTTGAGATCCAAGAGGAACAAGGTTAGGGGTAAGTGTGCCAATGAGAGCACCAAATAGGAGACGATCCTGACGAATCCAATTCAAATTGGCAGGATTGGGGGTTGCGACACCTTCAGTTGTGAGGGTTGATGGAGGGCAGGCAAGAGATCCATCAATATAGTGAAATAGGTTATGACCGACAAGAATTTGTAGTTTCCAGGAAAGATAATTGGTTGGGGTGAGTTTAATTGTGTTGTGAACATTAAGAAAGATGAAGGGTTTTGAGGGATCATTGGTATTAGGGATTTGGGAGTTTTCTGAGTTTTCCATGGCAATAGATGAGAAGAAGAAGAAGAAGAAGAAGAGGTGTTTTAGGTTGAGAGTAGGATCAGAAATCTGATACCATATAGAAGAATAAGCAAATGATGATGATTCTCATTGAAGAAGACAAGTATTTATACAGAACTATATGCTGCTATTTGAAACTAAGATACAAAATATATTTGTTATAACAGAAGATAAGTAAGCTATAAAATAGAGATTAAATATATCTACTGGTAGGATATTGTTGTTGAGATGTTAGGACTTAATTAATCCTTATCATATAACTTTGATGAAACAAGAAAGACAAGAGAATTTAAATAGAAGACAAATCAATATTTTGCATACTATTCTGTTTATCTTTTTTTGTACAGCTATAGACCAATTATTTCCTTGTGATTCTATTGGCTCTTGGTAAGAAAACATAAATGAAGTCATTGTTTGGCGACGAGCTCCTCCTGCTAGTACGATGGTAACTACTTTGTGCTCGGGTTCACTTCACTATATGTCTACTTTGTGCTCGAGTTCGTGGTGTTCTTTACATATTCATATAGTTTCTGTTAGAGTGTATTCCTGTTTTCCTGTGTTCATATATATGGTCTCACAAATGTACAATTTTGACTTTGTATGCCTCTAAAGTTATATACTCTTTTAAATTCTCTCAACTTTGTGATTTTTAAGTTATTGTTAGAGGGTGGAAGGTTATAGACATTTGCATGTTTAGTTTGGAGTTAGTTTGGAGGCTTTAATTGAATTTTGATCCAGACCTTGGTGGTGGTCTTGAATATGTAGCATTATACTCTCTCTCTCTCTCGTTGTGTGTGTTAAAATTAGGTTGGCTCTCAACTTTGTGATTCATATTAGTATTGTAATACCCTGGAATTTATTTCATCCGAATTTTAGTAGTTTTGTATATAATTGGTGGTAACTAGAAATAGTTTAGATGTAATTGTTAACTATTAAGGATTAATCATATTTTAAGTAATTGAGCTGAATTTTTATATATTTAATTAGATATTAAAAGGCAAAATGTACTTTTTAGCAATTGATTTAT
This sequence comes from Euphorbia peplus, assembly GCA_028411795.1. Taxonomy (NCBI): domain Eukaryota; kingdom Viridiplantae; phylum Streptophyta; class Magnoliopsida; order Malpighiales; family Euphorbiaceae; genus Euphorbia; species Euphorbia peplus. The sequence goes on from CP110840.1 coordinate 29,008,050, forward strand.
TTTAAATTTGTGCATTTGACCACCAATATTTTACTTGATCACATTTGACCACTCACTTTTGTAAATTTAGTTATATTTGGCCATTGATCTATCAATTTAGTAAAATCACACAATTCTTGGATCAAAATTTAAAGGAGATTAAAATGTTAAATATTAAAATTCCTTTATTTCAAAAAAGAAATTGCAACTAAAACTAAAAATTTACTAAACAATATAAATGTAGAAATGTCAATTAACATAATAAAACTGTTGGGTAAATATAGAATGTATATTTAATTAATAATATATAGAGTTAAAGTAGAGACAATTGAAGTTTTTGGATTAGATTGATGATTATAGGCCAAGTAAGGGAGAAACTATAATGAAATTGTTTAGGAGTACGACGTTTCAAGTACTCTCTCTCTCTCAGCATATGGTTTTTGTGTCGCTACAAGCTCTAAAAGTGTGTCACTAAAAGTCATTTCTGTACTAGTGTTGGAATGTGACTCAATCTATGTGGTCCATCTTCTTTGAAATCGTTTGGTGGCATTTCGGTTTTTTGGGAAGTCCATCACGATTACTTGCTTTGTTTTCTTACAATGCTTCAATAAACTTCATTGTCCCCATGTTTATAGTGAAGGTAATAGAAACATTTTTCGAATAAAAAACAACGGATTGGGGCGAGTTAAAGTCGGACATCCCAACTAGGTTGATTCGCTTGAAACTTGAAAATATGATCCTCAAACGGTATACTTTCTGAATTTGTTAGTTAGTAATGACATATCCTTCGTTTAATGTGAAAGACTTGAATCCGTTGAAACCAACTTACCCAGACCAACTTAGCCTCTTCCATGTCGAACCAAAGACATCAATTCATTTTGAAGAGAGAGCCAATGATTACGAAAGATAAAACTAAGAAATGGGAGCAGCTCGGAACATGCATTTCGTATCTTATATCTCAACTCAGTAATATCTTAAAGCCAAACATACCTCTTCATTAGAAATGATTGGTCAAAGGAAAACGAGTATACAATTGTCAAATGTCTATAGGATGGATTCGTTGTACCCGGACCGTGGTAGAATTATGTTGTTTAGGAACACACAGTGAGTTTTACCTTAACTATGTGTCTTAAAATATTTCTATGCTTGCACTTTCTTTCTTTTCTTTAAAAAAAAAGAATCACATAAGAGAAGTTAATTATCAAAATTATAGATGCGCATGGCAGTTCAGGTGATATTTAGCGAAGAATCGACTGACAGGATAGACATATACATGTCGTGTCCGACGCATACCGGACTTCGTCTTACTAGAACAGTGAACTTGTCCTGTAAAATTACAGAGTTACATTGATGTCTTAAAAAGTCCATATTAGCATTTTATATCTATAAAACATTAACAACTCAATCACAACCAAATTTCCAATGAGCAGCATTACTAAGATATATGTTTTGATTTTATCAGAACCGGGGGTGTTCCCCAGCATCGAGATGGCTGTCTCTGCTGCTAGGTATTCAAAGCACGTCTTTTGGTTTTATTTTCATTAATTTCTTTAGCGGATCAGAGATCATCCCACTAAGATAAACTATTTTGGTGTTGGTATTGTATAGACTGGTGGCTCTTTTCCGAATACCAGCGTAGAAAGAAAAAGTTATTTTGATTTTGCATTACTTATTCTACAGTTGTACTCGAGACTCGTTTAGCGGCCTCCCCTAGAATGGTCTATGATTCTACAGTTATGTGATTCTCTCTGAAATGTGCTTCATTGATATTTTAAGTAGTATGCAAGTTAAGCATTTGATTGTATTTGGATAAAGTTTTTCTCTTCGGTAACATGCCATGAACGATCATCGTTCCCTGTGGTTCCAAAAATTTCTGGTCTTACATCCTCTGTTTTAAGCTTAATTTCACAGATGGGTCGAGGTGTGGTTCCAGATGAAACAATGCTCTTCTGTTCTTGAGGTGCAGACAGGTACATCTGTTGATATTTACAGTTTGTTTTGTGTTCTCCTTATCATTGAAATATCCCGTTTGGTGACTTCTAATATATTTGGGTTTATTGCTCATTTATGTGCTCATAAGATAGATGCTATGGCAGCTGACATTAAAAACTAAGATGAACTAGACCCCGTATCATTCTCTAAAAATCCATTCTCATATTACCGGTTATTAATCAATTTGTTACGTGCTTTTAAATTGGTTTGAGCAGTGCCTTTGAGAGTTCCTATCGAGTTGCAAATTAGCAAACCTAACCGTAAAAGCCGAGCTTGGTTGCTGCTTGCTCCATAGAAGTGAAAGATTAACCATAGATGGGTGCATAATGCAATGCGAGAAGGACCCTCTAGACTACTTATCATGCTCAATTGTGAGCACAGCCGATGCAGACGAGATTCTCTCAACTCGAGGAGGTGATAGTGCTTCTGTTTCCCAAACTTGAATAGAAGGAGGTGCCAAGGCTGTTTTCACAAACTGTGACTTGGAATTGCAGCGAGTTCGTGTTATCTATTCTTGAGCTGCTGTGTATTTCTGGTTCGATGTAGAACATACGTGACGATTATTTTCAATCGTGCGACAACTTGTAATTTAAGGATCCTTAGCATATTTATTATTCCGCTGTCGTGTTTGTTGCAGATAAATTGTAGTTGCCGTGCTTGTACTAAAGCGTTATTAACAATTTGACTTCTATATCTCATTGCAATGAAGTAAAATCTTCTTAGAAATGTCTAAAATAATATCCATTCATGTTGTATTTTTATAATATGATCTCATGCTACGTCTGTGCTGGTATCCAAAATAATGTATTTGGCGCATTTTTTCATGTTGCCAAGCTCGTATCATCAACCCGAAGGGAATTTCAATTTGATCCTTCAGGAATAATCAGAAGGAATAAGTTAAAAAACAGGGATCATACGCAGAATGATTTTATTATCAACTGTCAATTATATCTTAAAACAACAATTAACAAACTTAATCATACTACAATTTTATAACGAAAATAAAAGTCTACAATTTTATAACAAAAATAGAAGTCTGATTTTATTGAAACCTATCAAAGCATTTCCACCAAATTTTCTCCCACGAATTACTCAGCGAACGAAAATAAAAGTACCGCCATCTCTTGCTGAAAATCAAAGAACCCACAGCACTCCAGAATCCAACCACAAATCCAAGCAACATGCTCAGATAAAACCAATGTACTTCCATATCATTGTCCTTCTCATTTCCCTCATCAGTCTCGGGATTAGCATCATCCAAATTGCAGCTCTTGATGAGAGGAAGTCCACACAGTTGATTCCCGGTGAAACTAGATTGATCAAGACTTTGCAATTGCGTTCCTAGAGGAATTTTACCTGACAAATTGTTATACGACAAGTTCATGCTGCTAAGGGAACTCAGTCTCGACATGCTCTCAGGAATGTGACCAGAAAGTTGATTTTGAGAGAAGTCGATAACTTCCAACCACCGCATGTCGCCTATGCTCTCAGGAATTCTCCCAGTCAAAGTATTTTGTGACAAATTTAGTGATCCTAGTCCTTCAAGACTTGTGATTTCGGTTGGAATTTCTCCTGAAAAATTGTTATCGGAGAGATCTATGCTTCGAACTAATCTGAGAATAGTGTTATACTCCATCACGTTCCCCTTCATCACTAATGAAGTGCTCTCCATGGAAGGCCCTCTAGAATTCGGTGAGACAATAAAAGAACCAGTAGAGTCATTCCTAACAATCATTCCCGTAAAATTACTAAAGCAGCTTGGTATTGTGCCGGAGAAGTTATTATGAGCAAGGTCCAAAATGTGCAATGAAGCCAAATGACATAACTCCTTAGGTAAGTAGCCATCAAACTTATTTGTTCGTAATTTGAGAATGAACATATCGCCAAATGTATCTCGGATCCATGTCGGAATGTTTCCCACCAAATGGTTTTCACTAAGATCAAGTATAAACAACATCTTACAATTTTGAATTGTATATGGTATTTGACCAGATAGATTATTATTGCGAAGGTGGAGAGATTGAAGAAAACTTAGAGTTCCAATGGAGTCGGGAATATTGCCACTAAACTTGTTGTTGCTTAATTTTATTCCTCCCAAATATTTCCAACTCGTCCAACAATCCGGTATCTCACCGTGCAAGAAGTTTCTTTCAAGATTAAGATATTCCATTTGCTTTTCCTCATTTGTGTTGTTGCATAAAAAGTGAAATATAGATCCTGAAAATGAATTATTGGAGAGATCTAGTTGAGTGACATTTGAATATGGTACTCTTCCACTGAAATTGTTGGAATTCAAATCGATAACTGGCATATATCCACCAACAAAAGGAATATTTGGAACAGAACCATGCATCTGGTTATGAGAAAAGTTCAAGTAATCATAATTTGAAAGTGAATCCCAAAACCAAATAGGAACTGGAGCTGAAATCCTAGTGTTAGATAAATCCAAATATGTCAAATGTTTTAATACACGAAGCCATTTCGGGAATTGAGGTCCGATATGCCAAGATCTTAAAAGAAGATATTGAAGTTGATGAAATGGAGGAATCCAATTGGAGCTAACTCTCAACGAAATGTTATTCCCAAATGCAATGAAATAAGAAAGCCGAGTGAGATTTGCAAAATGGAGATGAGAAACCTCACCCTCCAATCTGTTTCTTCTAAGGTCTACATATTGCAAAGAATTCATTTCTCCGAGAGACACAGGAATTGGACCAGAGATTGAATTCTGTGATATATCAAACCTAATAAGATCTTTGAAGTAGCTGATATTATTTGTTAAATGACCAGATAATTCACAACTATTCAACTCCAAAGATTGTAGGACATTTGAAACACATCCAGATAATATCGCAAGGACTTCGTTCATCTCTTGGTTCAATTTGACACCTGACAACTTGAGTGATCTCAAATTGCAGAGATGTTTGAAGGATGTTGGTATGTGTCCACGGATCATTAGATTTGGAACACTTAAATAAGCTGACAATGGACCCATTGATAAGGATTCTAGCACACCCGAAACACATCCTGAGGACAGAATTTCCAAGATATCATTTAATTCTTGGTTCAGTTTGACAGCAGATAGAGTTAGAGACCTCATATTGCAGAAATGTTCAAATGATTTTGAAATTCCATTTTCAAATTCAAGGTCATCATTCCCTGACAAGTCAAGGGTAACAAGAGAAGTCAAGTTTCTAATGCCATTTGAAATTTGACCTTGCAAGAGATTGCCTCGGAGATTTAGGAGTTGCAGATGCGTTAAATCATAGAACCAGTTGGGTACGGAAGAATTGAAATAATTTCCTGACAAATCAAGTTCCCTAAGGAAAGAAGAAGTCATATTTTGAAAACCATTTGGAACTTGACCTCTAAAAGAATTGTCCGAGAGATCGAGGACGGAAAGAGAAGACGAGTTGAGACTAGGAAAAAGATTGGGAAGTGTACAGCCTGACAACCGCAACTCAAGCAAAGAAGGGAGTGAATTTATCACCTTGAGCCAATCAAATGATTGACTCAAGTCAACACCACTCATGTCTAGAAATTCCAAAGAAAAAAGGTTAGAAACCCAATCTAAACTCGCAAGATCGAGATCATACATATCGCTAGAATGAAGATTGAGATAGTGTAGATTCGTGAGATTTCCAAGCTGAGGAGGAATCATCTCCCCGAATCCAGCTTGAGAGAGGTTAAGATATCTCAAATTTTGCAAGGAACCAATGAATTTTGGAATAGAAACACCTCCAAAATCATTGTAGCTGAGATCCAAATAGCTCAAATGTTTCAACTCGAGCAAAGAAGAACTCACCTTTCCACCGAATGCCGACTTCTGATAGTATTCATCATACTCTGAAAAATCTGAAAAATAATCGCGATAATAATAATCAGGACCATAGTACTCTTCATAAGAAAGAGTTCTGAGATGAAGCTCAACGACACGAGCAGTGATATTATTGCAGACTACTCCGGTCCATGTGCAGCAATCTGATTTATCTGGAACCCAATCGGAAAGGCGATCAGAAGGATCAGAGAGACCATTCTTAAAGTGCAAAAGAGCAGCTCTCTCACTCTCAATGTAGCCACCTAAACAAAGGGTTGTTATGAAAAAGAAGCAAAGAATGAAAGTAGCACAATTAGAAGACATTGTTGATAAGTAATATGTGCAGGTAGATAGATGAATACCACATACTACAACTGCTATTCATATTTATCAGCGTTGTTCATAGCATGAATTATATTTTTAATGCTAGTGGAAAAATAATAGAAGAAGACTTTGGAGTCTATTTTTAGACTTCTGCATTTGTCTTTTACCTAATTTATTCATACAATAATGAAAGGCTCAAGTTGTCTAAAAAAGACCAATTTCACTTCTGAAATTCTCAAGATATTCCATTAGTCTTTGAAAGTAATCATCTAAATTTCCTTTAAGTGAACCATTGTAACAAAAAGCTACACACTAGTCGTACGGCTATAGACCTTGGAAGACTACTCGAAAAAATTAGTCAAGAAAAATTTGGGTTATGCACATAGACGGGCCTAAGTGGTCATCCTCAATCTTGAGGGACTGTGTGAGGCCTAATCGGTCAAGTAGCCTTCATTGACTCTGATATTGACTACATGAACCTACTTGAATTTTATTCGCATAACAGAAAGTGATTTCATATAATATCTTTTTCCTTTTCCCTAGAAGGTCGTTTTCTGAATTTGGACTTTAATAGAAGAGATGGTTATACTTTTCTATGGAGTTAGAAATATTTTGTGGCTGCTCTTTATTTGCCAAAAGTCTTGGTCTTGCAATTAATTAATTAAAAAGTAAGGCCGGTCTTTTGGCAAATAAAGTAAGACCAAGATGATTCGAATAAGAAAAATAAAAATAAAAAATAATTAATGAAAGTAATGGACCACTTATATTTCAGTTGAGGAAAGAGATCATCAGTTTAACTTAGGGGAATGCATCTTTAGTTGAATTTTTCAACAATATTCAATGAAAGTGGGATGAACATGCATTATTTCGACCTGTGATTACTTGTACTTGTGGAGAGACATCAAAGAAGGCTCAATGTCAGATTGATGAAGAACAGTTAATGCAATGCTTAACTGGTTTACAAATGAATAACAACTATAACCTTCATCAATACTTGAAGTCAGGATGTAAACCAGTTAAAGAAGGCTCCATTAGCCATTACTGCATGAGCTCCAACCATAACCTTCATATACAAGTTCCAAATGAATAACAACCCTAAACGATTTGCAGGAATTTAAAAAGTGGGCAGGATGAGGGACTTTTGTTATACCATATTCACTCGAGAAATCATAGCAAAAACTGCAGAATCAGTAATCAAAGTGGTCTGTAAACCTCTCGCAACCAATTCTTTAGCAAGCAGATACCCTTCATACCTAGAGGAATACCAAGTAACGATAAGAAATTCCAAGGACAAAAAGAATGCCAAAAATTGCACCAACACAAAATAGATATTTTCAATTACAAACAAAGATCAAGCCACTTGAACAAACCTCGGTGCACCCTCAGCAACAAATACTCGGAATGATCGCTTCTTCTCCTTTGCAGCACAAAGAAATTCCAGAACTGTTCTTGAACTGCCTAAAGTTAAGATTACCTCGCTGACAACAGAAATTAGTAGTTGAATCAGTAAAAGCAAGAAATGATGAAGACACTAGTGGTGTCGATTGTCGAACAAAATAAAGATTGAAAGATTGCAGTAATGAATTTGATTTTCTTCACAAAACCAATAAACAAAAACAGAGAACTTCACATTTTATAAATCTTACGCGACTTGGCGGTTTCAGCAGACTATCAAACAAAAATACCATACAGACTGTATAAACAAGCATAGTATACATTAATTGGAAGGAGAAACTAATTACTTGTGATGGATATGTTCTACTTCTTGCTCAGGAATCTGTTCATGACAAGTTCTAATATCTTGCATAAGCTCATTAACTGCTTCAATGACATCATGTTTCAGCTTCCGGCTTCTAGAACTTTTATCAGCAGCTGATTACAGCAAAGCAATCCTTAAATACCAAAATAACACACATTGTCCAATTTTCAAGGAAAAAAAGGAAGCATAAGACCTATGAATGGATTAAAAAAGAAGCATTCAATAATACTGATACAATTGTCATACGCCACACTATCGGAATGAGCTGATTTTCATTATAAATAATGGTTCCCCCAATTCAGATCTAAAGAATCATAGTGGAATGTTCATAAAAAATAGAAAAGGATCACAAAAAGCACATTGCTTACATTTGGTTTTTCCTTCAGAAACACCACCGGATGAAGAAGTATGAGGAACAGCTGCTGAGTCAGGCATGTCCTCCAACAAGGTCTGCAAGGAAGGTGGGCGCAAAGTGCTTCTTGCAGCAGCAGCAACAGAAGCAGCAGACAAAACTGGGTGATTATCTTGGTTACCATCATCGCCATCGTCATCACTCACAACTGATAAGCCCGCAATAGAATCTGTTGAAAGAGAAAGATCCTCCTCCCTAATAATGTGCAAAACACGCCTCACTATGTTACCCACAGCCAGCTCTGCAATGCAAAGATCAATAGATTAGAAATCATAAAGCATCAATATTCCTCAGAAAAAGACATAAAACACTGTGGACAAACAACCATTCCTGAAATAAATAAAAAATAGTCTCATGCATAATTTCAGGCATACTGAATTTCATCAACTGGCAATGGTCATTACTATATTCATATCCTTTTTATCCCTATTCTCTCTTTATGATAATCCACAATACATAAGATGTCCATAAAAAGGAATAGCTTAGACAAGAAAGTGGAGGTGAATGTGTCAATGTAGCTAAGATGACTGGATTGCTAAGTCGAAGAAGTGTTGCTTGAGCTGATTGAGGCATTTACAACATAGATCAACAGAATGCTAGTGCAGAAAATTAACAAAGCGAAAGACAATAGAAGAAAAAAGGAGCAAATATACATGCTAACATGAAAAAAGCACATTTGCATCACTATTTTTAAAAATGGTTCAGGACAAATTTTTTTATCACGGTAAGCCTCTACCGCTACATTTGAATTGAAACTCGGCCAAGTTGAATTCTAACAGTACTCTATAGTCCACACTACAGAGACAGATAAATTGTTTCAATAGCAAGATGTACTTTGCAAGTTGTACATATTAAATGTATCTATAAATTTGGAGAACATACAACAATTGCACCCTTTTTCGAATATGAAACAACTAATTCATATATAAGAAAAACATATATGTCATTGCATTCTTTCTCACTGGTCCTTCAAGCCATCATATCAAAGTCTACTCCGTTCAGTATTTCCATATAATTCCTAACTTTAAATACTCCTTTTCGTTCTTGATACCAATAAGATATTGACAACGTGTAATTAATTAAAAAATTATTTTTTTGTTAATAATTTATATAAAATTCTAGACCCTAAAAACTAAACCCTAGATCCTAAATCATCAACCTTAGATACTAACATATGTAATGTGTCATCGAATTATTAGTTCGAAGTACCACGTCGTCCGTATTTCAGGAGTATTTTAAAATTTCTCCAATTATTAAGCAAATAAAGAATTTGAATTTTTAATTTCCGTACGAATTCCAACTAGTAAATTTTATTTTTATTTTTGTTTTACAGCAACCAAGTAGTAAATTAGAAGTAACACATTATTTTATACTGACTTTCAAGAATAATCACCGCTTTATTAACAACAACCACACAAGGGAAACCAAATCTGAAAATCTGGTGCAACTCCTACAGGCAAATCAGGTCATAACAAACTTAACAAAAAAGCTTATCCTTGAGTTTTCATAGCTTCCCAAACTAAATTCTTCGGAACCGGGTTCACGTCTCTAGCTTGCAATGCTGCAGTCCTAAGAGTCTTCCATGTCATTTCATTAGCCTTAGAAAAAGAGACAGCCTTGTAAGGCAACTTGTGCTTCTTGCACAGCTCCATTACGAAAGGCGAAACCCTTCGTAGATGGCATCGAGGCAATTTCGGAAACAGATGGTGTTCAATCTGAAATTGCAATCCACCATGAAACCAATCCATCCAAGATGAACACTTTATATTAAGTGTTCCTATTGTCTGCTTCTCAAACCAATCGTTTCCACTAGGCGGACCGAGATAAACTTGGGACGAAAAATGGCTTAAACAGAACTGAACCTGTTGAATCCCAGTAACAGAAAAATTTGCAATAACAAACATAACTCTTTCCTCCCAATTAGGCAAGCAAGAAATGAGTAACGGATACCAAATCCAAAACACAGATACCCCCAAAATCTCTTGACTTTTATTCTTGACAGGCCGGTTCGAAAATAGAATTGAGCAAGACTGAATAAAAAGAGTAATCCTAGAGAAACACATGATTGGATAAAAATTCCAGTGCTGATTACTAACCAACACTCTAGCTAAAGAATCAAAGTTCAGATTCTTTTCATGAACATAGGACCTGATCGATTTGAAAAACTCGGATGATAGCGCGAAAAAAGGTAAGTGTTGCATATCAGGATCATAATCAAGACTGTTACAAGCAATATGATGAGGGTTATGAATTAATTTCCAAGACTGAATACTAATCCCTGAAAAACAATTCCCAATTACGACCTGACAAAGATACTGAAATCTTGAGCTACTCACGATTTTATAATGAGTAGAATCGTGGGCTACCCATGTAGCTTGAATCCATGAACACCCAATCAAAAAGCCACAAAAAAGATGTACCAAAGTGTTATTAGAAAACAAAACGCCATAAACGCCAGCAGAAAATAACATTAATACGGCACAAAGAGTAACAAATGTGAGATGTCCTTTATTATGAAAAAGACCCATTTGTGAGAATTGAGAGTGTAATTTCTGATAATCATCAGAAACATCAGAAATAGAGAAGTCTTCAAGATAATAGCCTGTGAAGAATTTGTCAAGGTAATGCCAGACAGTATTTGGATGGAAGGCAAGAAATGAGTCGGTGACGTCCTTACCGGCAAGCTGAACCAATGGAAACGCTCCACCTGGATGATCTTTGGTCCAATTAGTGACATTATATATCTTGCCATGTATTGATATCCAAAGATCCCCTGGTTTCTTATGCTTCTCAAGCTCTTCTTGAGAAATGTATTTCTTTATCTCCCCCATGGCAGAACACCAAGACTAATGTGCCCTCAGGAAAAAAAACCTGACAAGACACTAGTTTAATTGTTCACTATATAGCATGAGAGGTTTAATAGAAATTACATACAATAGTGTGATTTTGATACACTACCTAACAAATCCTGATAGACTTCCTTTCTTATCTTTTCTTTACAAAAGGATTAAACACCTTCTTGCCTCTCGTGCTATCCAAAATGTTGACATTTGCTCCTTGTGATATTATTTTGTCACATTTGCCCTCTATGTATCTCAGTTCGTCATATTCCCCCTTGTGATATTCTAATTTATCATTTCTAGTCTTTCTTTAGATGAAAATATACCAATTATGTTACATATTGTCACGTGTCACTATTTTGACATATCCACATGTAATATGATTGTTTAATTTTAAAAAAAAATCAAAGTGTATTATCATTTGGCATCTCAAATTTTTAAAATTTTATTGCAACAAAATTTTTTTAAAAAAAATTTTGAGTTGTCACGTGGTATATACACGTGTCAAATTGTGACATAGAGTAAGAGATAGCGAAATTGTATTATTTCCATCCATTCAAAGGCTAAATCTGACGAATTAAGATACCACATGGGGAAAATGTGACGAAATAATACCACAAGGACAAATGCCAACATTTCGAATACCACAAGAGACGAAAAGGTGTCTAAGCCTTTATAAAATGATAATAGTGCCCAGTGTATCAATTATGTATAGCCACTATTAACAATAATAGTACCACTAATCATAATAAGTTAACAATGATTATGGGTTAAAAACAATGATGGTGACTGAAGTTTTACTGGTGTTTCGATGCATTTGTTAAACTTTATTGTTGCAATTTCTTTCAATAAAGTCAAGAGCCATTAACTTTTACACCATAAAGATTGTGAGTAGTAGGACACAATAACCTCTGATTATTTAGAAGGTTATATTTAAGAGGACACGATATTGAATTTTTATTTTGAAAATTCATGTAACGACATAGTACAATTTTGAAAAAAGAATAAAAATTACAAACACTTTTTTCAGTAACCACAAAATCGATACTTTTTATCATAATCTAAATTTTTAAATAGCATTATATATCGAAAGTGCTCTAAATATTATCTTCAGTTTACGAGCCAGATGTTTTGCTTTTAGAAGTGTAATGTCAACGTCTTTGAGATTCTTTGCTAGTTCACAGAAAAGTAGTCTTTTATTTTATATAGAAACAACGGAAAAATAGTAAATAGTTTTGAGTGAGAGTATAAGTTTTTGAAAATACATTACATGATGTCAATTCGCTAATTTTAGATAACTTTTAAATTTTAGAATTTTTTTTTTTTTCAAATCTTAATTAAACTGGAAACGAGATTACAATTAGCAGAGCAATCATCTTAGGTTATTTTTATTTCTTTTATTTTTCAACTTTTTGTTTAAAATTTGGATTCAAATTCGAATTTAGGGTTTTATTTTTACTATACGAGATTTGATTTGTTTTGGATAAGTTATAAATTTATGGGAAAAGTACAAAAATAAACCTTGTGTTTTAAGTGATTTTCAAACATAATCTATGTGGTTTGAAAATTTGCAAACAGGTACCATGAGCTTTGAACTGTTAGCAAAGTTCGTCTAATTTCCAAACGGTGTTAAAATTTGTCGACGAGGCAAAAAGATTAATATTTCTCAGAGGAGTATTTTTGTCCATTTCATGTGATTTTATATTTTTATTCGAAAATTTCATATGAAATTGTTCAGAAACTTATTGATATACCAAATTTTATATTTTTGATTCACAAAAAATGTCTAACTTTGAACGATCTTTGAGAGAGAGAAATGCGAAGAGAGAATATGTAACGTTTTACGAGTTATTTTTTTCAATGGACAAAAATACCCTCCATGAAATATCACTCTTTTTGCCACGACGTCAAATTTTCACATTGTTTTGGAAATTAGACTGACTTTGCTAACGGTTCAAACCTCATGGTACCTGTTTGCAAATTTTCAAACTACATAAATTATGTTTGGAAATCACCAAAACCACGAGATTTATTTTGGTACTTTTCCCTAAATTTATCCATATCCATTATTTAGTATAAAAAAAAATGATGTGACCTCAATAACCATTGACTATCTACCAAGACATAATCATCCTCGTGGTAAATATGTATGGAATGATCGGATCTTGTATGATGGACCGAATGATGTTTATGCTATGATTCTAGAATGTCTCTTCTCATTGAAATAAGCGACTCATATTCTATTCTATCTAGAAACCTGATGACAATCACTTATATTTTATAGGAACATAAACTCTTTGAGATATCTTTCCTAATTTCCTAAAGAGGTAAATGGTATAGAATTAGGAAAGACCGAATAGGATTATAAAAGACTCTCATGTTGGTAAGGAAGACAATTATGATCAATAATTTAGATTTATGTTAGCTTTGTTGACTGAGAATTCTCTTGAAGCCTATACTCGGCTTGAACATTCGGCTCATCGGTTTTGTTTTTTTTTTTCTATAAACACATTATATGAATTTTTGTGTGTTCTCTATTTGTCATTGATTTTTTAGAGTTTAAAAAGCAGCTTTTCCAACTAAGTGTTTCATAATTGGACAACTTATTTCCTTAAAAATAAAGCCACAAAATTTATTTTCATGTCACAACTTATTGAGAAAACCTTTACTAATATTTTGCATTTTATTATTAAAATGGCTCCCTTGTGTGGAAGATGATCAATAAAAATTAACAGAGTAATGAAATGAAAAATTTTCATTTAATCTTATTTGTGAGTTTTTTTAAAAGATTAAATAAAAGTTAATGGAGCTTTGACCTCTAAATTAAGGGTTAATGGAAATAGCCTAAACTTTTTAACATAAACATTCAGATCTCCTTAATAATTAAAACTTTGCCAAAACTTGAATAAGCATCTGTATTTTAACCCTAATAATAAGCATTCATTTAAAATGTTTAGAAGAAAAAGAAAAAGAAGAAGGGTTTAACAAAGCCAATGTTTGCAAAAGATATTTTCAGAAAAAGATATAAGGTGCAAAAGGGACTATGATAGGCCTATGAAATGAATTCATTAATTAATCATGTCATGTGCATACAAGAGTAGAATAATGAAGCAAGTGAATATAAACAAATAAAGATAATAAAAGAGAAAGGCAATCGATCAATGATCTAAAATCCAAGATGGGTCCTTGTAATTGGATGTCATCATCATTTACATTGCTTACGTGGCACATTTAGGTCCTGTCCTCAAATGGAGTGGCCCACCTGCCCTTAACATACATGTGAAAATATCAACAATAAAACAACAAAGCACATGTAAGTATCCGTATCTGAAAAAGGAAAGATAGGGCTCCATTTTGCACCAAACAATCAACTACCTCTCATTTTTAAGGTCTAAAATGTGACTTCTTATTAACCACTTATCCTAACTTAACTAATGCCTGCTTTATCACTTCAGTTTCAGATACGCATATTCCTGCCAATCAAACTCCAAAACAGAACATACTCAGGCATCTTGTTGATGTTGATACTGCATATGCTACTCATTTGGAATAAAATACCCCGTAGCGTAATTGACCATTTCTTTAATTTTACAAATTATACATTACGGTTATCTTTTTGGTCAAAAACAAACTACAATGACTGAAAACCGAAACCACATAGCACTAATATGTAATCAACCCTATCTTGTAAGATTTATATAGTGTATCCCTCAGGACTAGATACAACAGTTACCCAGTTAGATTATAGGTCAATAGCAATAGCAATACTTTTTTTTTATTGAAGGCAATTGCACAGTAAAGCATAATATGATTGTGTAGGAGACACACTGAACACAGCCAAAATTCAAAGTAACTCAGAAATAGGAAATATTACTTACATAAACAAGCCAAATGAATGCATAATAAAGAGAACAGCAATACCATCAAAAGCAAGCTGTGGATGGATGGATGGATCAACAGATAATACACATCCAACTAGTTTCTTTGCTGCACGGTTGAGCGGAAACACATCAACTTGCAGGGTAGTCAGCATGAATGATCTTTTACCTAATCCAAAAATGCAAAAAGAAGGAAACTAAAAAGGGACAACTGCAACCTCAAAATAACGATCTATTGAAGCCTCAACTCCGAAAAGCTTCTTCGTAGATTCCCCATCTTATCATCCATGGGTATTAACAGCTTCCCAAACTAAATTCTTTGGAACAGGATTTGTGAGATCCCTGGCTTGCAAGGCTGCAGTCTTAAGAGTCTTCAATGTCATTACATTCGCCATAAAAAACGATGCAGCATTGTATGGCAAGTTATGCTTCTTGCACAGCTCGATGACAAAAGGCGAGATTCTTCGAAGGTTGTATCGAGGCAATCGGGGAAACAGATGGTGTTCAATCTGAAACTGCAATCCACCATGGAACCAATCCATCCAAGGTGAGCAATTTATATTAAGCGTTCCCATTGTTTGCTTCTCAAACCAATCATTTCCACTAGGAGCACCAACATAAACATTTGATGAAAAATGGTTTAATGTGAACTGAACATGTTGAATAGCACAAACCGAAAAACTCGCGAAAACGAATACTACCCTTTCCCCCCAATTCGGCAAGCAAGAAACAAGCAACGGATACCAAATCCAAAACACAAGTACCCCCAAAATCTCCTGACCCCGATTCGGCACTTTCTTCTTAGACGACAAAAGGATAATAGACTGAGCAAAAAGATTAAGCCTAGCAAAACACATCACTGGATAGTAAGTAAAATGCTGATAACTAACCATAAGCCTAGTAAAAGAATCAAAATTCATCTTCCTCTCATAAAAACAAGACCTAATAGAACCAAAAAACTTCGAAGACACGGCGAACATAGGCATGTGCTGCAGATCCGGATCGAAATTAAGATTGTTACAAGCAATGTGATGAGTATTATGATTAAACTTCCACCATCCAATACTAATCCCAGCAAGACAATTCCCCGTCAAGACCTGCGTTAAACGATTCCATCCCGGTGTCGACATAACCCTATAATGCCCCGAATCATGACCAATCCACCCGCTTTGAATCCACAAAAACCCAATAATACCCCCACAAAGAACATGAATCAACGCACTCTCACTCGTTAGAACTCCATACAAACTGATCACAAACAGAACAAGAACAGCACAAAGAGTAACAAATGTAGTATGTCCTTTCTTTTCGAACAAACCGGCTTTAGTGAACTCAGAAACTAGTTTACGATAATCTTTAGACACTTCTGAAACATAATAGTCTTTAAGATAATAACCTGTGAAGAATTTCTCAAGATGGTGCCACGCGGTGCCCGGATGGTACGCCACGAATGCATCCGTTACATCTTGACCACCAAGATGAAGGAGAAGAAACTCGCCGCCGGGATGATCTTTCTTCCATTGGCTAACATCGTAGATCTTTCCCTGTATTGAGATCCACAGATCTTCTGGTGTATTGTGAGTTTGGAGCTCTTCTTTAGTAATGTGGTTCTTCATCGGCGCCGCCATTGTACGGCGGAGCTACGGCGGAAAGATTTTGGATTTGGGTTCTTGGTTTTCTTGGTTGTGTTGATGAAGAAAGAGGGACCTACTGTTTAAAAGATGGAGAAATGAGAAGCTTATATAGAATTTAAAATCTTGATTGATATTTTTTTAAAATTTAAAGTTAATTTTTGTTTATTTAACTAAAAGTTTCCAAGATTGAAAAAAGCGCCATTATTTTTTTAAATTTCTACTTTCCGAGTACACAATAATAAAACCCATCTTTTGTTTTTAGGTCGGCTTGCAAATGATCAATATTAAACATATTTAAAATTCCAAAAAAAATATTGCAAGATATTTAGGTAGTTTTGTTGTTGGTTTTTTAAATTGAAAAAATAAATAATATCATTAGAGAAAATTTGAATTATACAGTTGTTGCGGCAGTACTAGTAGTCATCCAAAAGTAGTTAAATATGGTAAGTTGCAAAAGTAGTCTGAAGTTTTGAGTCTAATTTCCAAATATTTCCAAATTTTATTTTATTTTAATAAAAATTATTTTAGTTTTTGATAACTTTGCTCCCAAAATCTCCCTAGTTTGGTATCTTTTAATCTATTGGCGTTGGAATCTCCCGGTGACACTTTAACGCCCAAGTTAGTAAGATCTTAAAGAAGAAAGAGTAAACTTAAGAAGAAGTAAATGAATATGTTTTCATGTACCTTTTCTAATTACAATAGGTGATATTTATAGATGTTTATTAGGGGTTCTCTAATAAGAGTCATTCCTCTTTTATCTCTAGATATGGTCCCTGATGAAACGGAATCGTAACGATATTTTGTCCTCTCCTCATGAATGGGATATGCTGGCATTTTTTACCTTTTTTTAGAAAAGTCTAATGACGTATTGTGACTTCTCTATAAATTATGATCTTTGACGGATACACATAATAGATTCTATTGGATCATTTCCCTTATTGGATATGGACTCAACAGTTATGGGCTACTTTTAAGCCCATATGCGAATATGTTATCAGTTTTGTTTCTAGAAAATTATTCGCATCAATTCAAACATAAAGAGTTACTAAAATAGTTTCATAGAAGCCAAGTTGAATATAGCTAACTTTTACCTATTTGAAACAACCATATATGTTTATTTACTTCACTAATTGCTTGAGGCTGTCAAATGACAATAAAACATTACAAAATTTATTTGCTTCGATGTCTGTGGTACACATCCATCCATTCTAGTTGTATATTTGTTCGATGTTATACGTTAAAGTGTCCCAAAACTCTTTCTCCTAGCAATGGATGAAGTGACTTTGTTATTCTTTTAAGAAAAAAATAAAAATTATATAATTGTGCTTACATTAAATAATAAAGAAAAATCCTTATTTTTGGTGCAATTCCAACTCATGATCTTCCTAATTATAAGTAAAGGTTTTAACCATTAGATGAGGACCTTCACCACAAATGATTTTGTTCATTTTTCTTTTTTTGATAAAAATGATTATTCATTTAAAATAAGGAATTAGGTGTTTTTCTTTATATTTAACTTTTTAAAAAACAATTATTACTTTATTAATTATGGATATAAACTTTAATCCAAAATAACGGTGATAAGGGCCTCCCTTACCAGTAATTTGTTTCAGTTCTATTTAGTAGTATTCAGTTCAGTTCAGTAATTTTCCTTCAGTAAATGCACTTAAATTCAGTTTAGTTCAGTTCAGTCATAAAGAACAAGTTGCAAAGTGATTATTACTCCAAAGTAATTATTTCGGCTCCTTTCAGTGGAAAGTGTGGCCGTGCCAGAGAATTATAGTTTTCTCAAACTTGAAATCTAATTGCGGTTTTCACTTTTAAATCAAACGCGAACATGAGGAATAAAGAGATCTCAAATTCCTATGAATTTTGGTTATCAAAACGATACCAATCCAAAAAGAATTAATGACCAAAATAAAAATAAAATTGCAAACTAGAAATGAATGAAAACTGATGTGCTTGTATTGAAATTGGATAAAAATGATTACAACTAAGAAAATCAAAAGTCTAACTGAAGGAGAGAAATTGGTTAGCTCATCTAGTGTTTCAGTGACTAATGGTCGATTTTTTTTGGTTTAATGGTCGATTAATTAGTTAAAAAAACCAATTTTTGAAATTTCACCTTTTGACGATTTTGGAATTCGAGTGGACCAAGAAGACCAATTTTAAAGAACTAATGGATCAAGAATTATTACAATTTATTACGTTTGTAGCATTTGTGTTGTTTCATTTGTAGTATTATCGTCTTTTATTACTTTTATACTTAATGACATTGCATTTATTTTGTCGCGTTTCTCTCATATGTACCATTTATCTTGTCGCGCATTTGTCAGTCGCATTTGTGTTGTTTGTTGGATTTCATCTTATCGTTCTTTTCCGTACAAACATTTTAGATATTTTACGACGAGTAACTAGTATTTTTAGTTCCCTTTCATATTTTGTGTAATTTGTTTTCCAAGATTAAAAAAGAAAGAAAGAGACAAGTGGGTACATGCAGGATATACCCAAAGAATGGATGGGAATATGCTGCAAACCTAGTCCAATAATAGCTAGGCATCACGTGACTTCATGCCTAAGTTAATTATTCAGGACCAGTTGAATACATCTAGTCAATAATTAACCAAATACAATTAGATCGAAATTTAGGATGAAGATTAGAATATAATAAAATCACCAAACTAATCTCCACTCTTAGATTTTAATCACCAAGCTAATTTTCACTCTTAAATTGTATTTGGTCAATCATTAACTAGGTGAGCATCACTCGATTTCGAAATCCGTTTATTATTTCCTGGTTTAAACTATATATAGCCCCCTAAACTTGGTTAAAAAAATCACTTTACCCCCTCAACTTTTGGGGCGTCCTGTTAGTTCCATCAATTTGTGAAAAATGATACACTTAGTCCCCTCAATTTGTATAAAATGATGCACTTAGCCCCTCATGTCTTATGTGGCAATGATGTGGCAAAAATATTAAAATTAAAGAGAGAGTGGAGGGGTGAAAAAAATAAAGAAAATATCAAAAAACCCTTAAATTTTATTTTCTTTAATTTTCAATCTCCATCCTCTTTCTCTCTTTCTTTCTTTTCTCTTTCTTTCTTTTCGTTAAAAAAAATCAAAAAAACATTCCAACAGCCGAATTCTGAAATTTCAGATTACAGTCGTTGGAAATTTCAAAATCTGGCTGTCAGATTCTAGAATCCAAATTATGGAATTCCAGAATCTAGCAGCCGGATTCCGGATTTTTGGCGGGCAGATTCTGAAATTTCAGATGGAAGAAAAGAAAAAGGAGAAACAAAAAGAAAAAATAAGAGAAAATAAAGAACCAGTTTTGTAATTTTTGTAAGGTTTACTTTTATAATTTTTAGGAGAGTGTAGTTCACTCTCCCTATGAGAGTGAATATGAATGAAAAATGGGTTAAATGTATCACTTTTCACAAGTTGAGAGGGCTAATAGGATGGTTGAGGGGGTAAAGTGACTTTTTTGACCAAGTACAGGAGCTACATATGCTTTAAATTGTATTTTGGGATTCAAATTTGTGAGGATTGTTTTCCACAAGTTCATGAATGGGCTGGGCTTGGGTGTTTGAAGGTGAGGCCCAATCAATTGGAAAGGATAAAGAAAGAGAATATGCCTGCTGCTGCTGCATTTCATTTCCCTCGATTACTCCCTCCATCAACATGAACTTCAACACCCAAACCTAAAACTCACTCTTCTAATCTAATCTTCCTCATCTCTTCCTATTCTCTTCTCTTGTGGTAATCTCCTTTTTACCCCTCTCTATCTATCTATCTCTTTTTTTTTTACTGTAAAATTGGCTACCTATTACTCTATTTTGACTTTGTTGCTGTATGGGAGAGTGATGATGATCCTTGATTTTACTCTTGTTCATTTCTTCCTGCGATTTCTTATCTCATTCTTATGTAGGTTGTTTTTCTAATTTTCTACTGCCAAATTTCACATCATGCAACCCTGTAAATCATTGGTTTGAATATCTATAAATGTATGAAACAAGTGGCATTGTGTCACTAACATAGAATTTAGTACTAGCACAGATGTTCCATGTTTCTTGCACTTTTTCAAGGTTATTTATATGGGATATTTCAATTTCATTTCCCGTTTTGTAGATAGAAATAACAGATTATATGAACACTAATGGATTCATCTTCTGTTTCACTTTTATGCTTGCTTTTCTACCATGTGTTTCTAGATTCTTTAGATCATACTTTCATGTCTAATCTATCTCGGGTATCTTAAATGCTTTCAGTAGCTTTTGGATTTTCAGACTTCATCTCCATATCCTGCCCGAAGTTATATCATGAATGCGGGTTCGTCTTGTTTAATACCCTTTGATCTCTATGCAGGTGTATCTGCTTATTATATAGTACATCCGTATACCATCATGGCACATTTGCTTTCAACTTCTTGCTCCTTAAAGTTGTCCTCTAGCTCCATATCTTCCTCTCAACCACTGAACAGATCAACAACCTACTCTACCTTTCTCACATTGAAAACCTCTAAATCTCCGTTTAGAAGGGTTGTGTTGCAAGGAGAGAGGCCAAGAAAGAGTTGCGTTGTCCATGCAACTGCTGCCCCTGTAAGCCAAGAAGCTCCAACTCAATCAAGCTCTGATTCCCGCCAAAGCTTTGGTCAACCATCCAAGACACAGCGGGTTATGGTCATTGGTGGAGATGGCTATTGCGGCTGGGCTACTGCTCTCCACCTTTCCAAAAAAGGTTATGAGGTTGCCATAGTTGATAGCCTTGTCCGGCGTCTTTTTGACCACCAACTTGGTCTGGACTCTCTGACCCCTATCTCTTCCATCCACAACCGTATCCGTTGTTGGAAGTCTCTCACTGGAAAATCAATTGAACTCTATATCGGTGATGTTTGTGACTTTGAGTTCTTATCTGAAACATTCAAGTCTTTTGAGCCTGATTCTGTGGTCCATTTTGGGGAACAACGTTCAGCCCCTTACTCAATGATTGATCGATCTAGAGCTGTGTTTACTCAAAACAATAATGTGATTGGGACACTTAATGTTCTATTTGCAATAAAGGAATTTAGAGAGGAGTGCCATCTGGTGAAGCTCGGGACAATGGGAGAATATGGAACACCAAACATTGATATTGAGGAGGGTTATATAACAATCACCCATAATGGAAGAACAGACACTTTGCCTTACCCCAAGCAAGCCAGCTCTTTCTACCATCTTAGTAAAGTCCACGACTCAAATAATATAGCCTTCACTTGCAAGGCTTGGGGAATTAGAGCAACTGATCTCAATCAAGGGGTGGTTTATGGGGTGAGGACCGATGAGACAGACATGCACGATGAACTCTGCAATAGGTTTGATTATGATGGGGTATTTGGAACTGCATTGAATCGGTTTTGTGTCCAGGCTGCTGTTGGCCATCCACTCACAGTGTACGGAAAGGGTGGCCAGGTAAAATTCCTTCTAATACTGTCACAACAAGGATCAACATATGCTTGCTGTTTCTGTTCTTTCTACTTGTATAATGCCCTCAGTAGTTTTGTATTCTAAATGTTTAATTTTTATGATTCAGACAAGGGGCTACCTTGACATACGGGATACTGTTCAATGCGTGGAACTTGCCATTGCAAACCCAGCAAATCCTGGGGAGTTTCGGGTATTCAATCAATTTACAGAGCAGTTTTCAGTCAATGAACTTGCTTCTCTTGTAACAAAAGCTGGAGAGAAACTCGGGATAGATGTAAAAACAATATCTGTGCCAAACCCAAGAGTAGAGGCAGAAGAACATTACTACAATGCCAAACACACCAAACTTGTTGAGTTGGGACTTAAACCACACCTTCTTTCGGATTCTCTCATCGACTCCTTGCTCAATTTTACTATTCAGTACAAGGACCGTGTTGATACTAAACAGATAATGCCTAGTGTATCTTGGAGGAAAATGGGAGTCAAGCCAAAGACAGTTGCAGCCTGATCAAGCATACTCTTTGGTGAGCTAGATGTTCTGTTCATTTCCCATTCTTGTTTTTGGGAGATGCAGTTAACACGGATCCTTAGATTTCAAGTTATAATCTGTACAAGGCGGGCATGAAAATATCTCTGGAGTTCCTGAATTTGAGGTTTTTTTTTTATAGGAGAGCACTGAATGTTTATTTAGCAAATGTTGTGCCGCTGTAGCTATAAAAATTGCGGTAAATGTAAGATCTTGAAACATGTGGGAAGTGGAATATGAACTTTTTACAGTTCTGGTGTAAGCATTTGAAAGAGAACAAACTACTATATGTTCCTTATTAATTTCACATACACAACAACTTTTTTGTTTTCTGCTGATTTCATGAAAAATCCTATATTCGTGATCGAAAAGAATAATCTTTGACGAGTAAGTTATCAGCATTTCTGTCTACATTGAAACATTCCATCAGAAAATCAATCACAATTGAAGCTAGCTCTTTCTGATGCTTAGTATATTCATGATCAGCTTCTTTTAAGATTTGTAATTCATGGTTAGGTATGAGCTTAGCAAACTCCATAGCATCTTCAACAGGCACAATTTTATCCATGGATCCATGAACTGTCAACACCCTGAAATCAACAGCAATAAAACCATATCACAATATTAATTAAGAAAAATAAAAATAAAACATTAGAACAATAGACAAACATTTAGAATTTCTTACCGGCAGTCTGGATGAATTGATAAGCAGGCTGCATGTGTATCAGTAGTTAGACGATCCATCAAACTTTCTTCAGTCACACAATACTCGAACCTTCCTGCAAAGTTCAGAGAGCGGAAATATTGAAACTTATGTTGGGCAGAGAGCATTATAGTAATAAGTTAAATACTAATACCAATGTTTCCTGATGAATGATACAATCAGTACATGCATCTTAAAAAAAAAAAAAAAAAGTTACTCAGATAAATTTGTCACAATATGCAAAAACAGACAGCTGATAGCTAACCTTTCCGACTATAGACATTGATAAATCCATTTTGCTTAATTCTTTGCAAGAATTCTTTACCCAATCGACCCTCAATACCTCTCTTCAAATCAAAGCGGCCGGATATATTGACAACAATATTTACGTCATTGTACTTGGAAGCATACAGAAGAACCACATTTCCTCCTACATGAAAACCCTTTTTGCATGAGCACTTAAAATAAGTAAGAAACTCTATTGCAAGATTTATTGCTTATATAGTCAAATCCATCAGCATTGGATTTAAGTAATAAGTTCTCAACAGAAACACTAGATACATAAAGAGTCTAACATTTACTTGAGGAAAAAATGAAGGATTTGATGGGCAAATAAATACTTGTCCAACAGCATATTTGGTCCAACACAGAGTGCTTATCATCTGTTTTTAGACTATAATTATATAGCGACTATACCTTTACTGTGCCCAATAATTGCACTTATCACCCGTTTCTGACTGCGGAAGTGTTGGACTACAGAGCGTAAGTCTTCGGCTTCTCTATGGTAGTTACCATACTGAAATGAACCTTCACTTTCCCTGTAATTAAAGGCATAAATACTTTTACAACAATAAAGCAATCATTCAAGTGATTTATGCTGTTCAAAATCTGCATCCAAGTCTAAATTATGGGAAAATTTTGGGGCAACCGAGTCAACTTTCACGGAAAAGTTGCTTCAGCTATATAATCAGTAGTGAGATTTGAGCCAAAAGTCCATTCATATATAACCCTTACTCTCTTCTCTCTTGTGTCTCACTATTATTTCCTATAGGACCTTTCTTTATTCCATACTTGAAATGTTTTGGAGTTGAGATAAATTATCATTCATAAAGAAACTCCCTCCGATTGTATTTTTGTGTGTTAGACCTGGCTCTAAACATTCAACCCTTGCATAGAACAGTCCATGATAAGCAGAGATGCAATTGCTCACTCTTCTATGGCATATAGAGATAGATTCAGTGGTACACAACAAGGAACAATGTTTCAATTAAGAGAACCCTGTCCTTAGATTACTGATGGAAACTGAGTCTATTTCTCTGTGGCATTCGAACCGTATGAAACCACAGATTCGAAGCTTTTGTAAATGGTTTTAGCAACTAGGTTCAGGTATGCCCTAAAGCTAGCAATTTTGACAACAAAACTTGTATGCCAAAACAAACCGAGGTAAGCAGACGTCTTTAAGCAAGTATTATTCGCAAAGATGTCATTAGTACTTAAAAAGGGAAAATGTCAGTAGAGATTTGGAGGATTGAAGCTTATTAGATACATGTTAGTACAAATTGAAAAGAAAATGAAAGGGAAAGGAAAAGAAAAACTTGCCCATTTCCTGCAAAATCAAAGCGAAAGGCAGTGATGCCTTTGTTCTCTAAAGCAAAAGCTAGATTCGACATCGGTATCCTCAACTGTACACAGATAAAATAAGAAGGTGGTTTAAGGTTCAAGATTGGTTTCTAAAACCACCGAAATTCGCACAAACCTCAAAAGGCACCTTTAAGGATGAGGGACTATTTAACATGCTCCCTCAAGCCCAACGCTCAAATCATATGGTGCGTGATGCCAATTTAACGATAGCTCCCACATTGCTCAACCATGGCTCTGATACCATCTTAGCAAAGTCTAACTATTGGAGCTATTTTAGCTCCCACGTTAGCAATGTGGGACAATTTAACACAAAGCAAGAATTGAGTGAAAATAAAGATACAAAAAAAAGGAGACCTTTGAAGATTGGAATCCATGGCAAATAATAACAAGGTGGTTGGAAGGTGTGTGATGCAACAAACCCACTAGGTTTTCTCCATGTTTGTTCTTTACAATAACTCTTTGGACTAAAAGCAGATCCAAGAATAAGAAATTAAAATCAGTTCAATTGAATTCTGAATTGATACATACAGCAATCAATTTTGAATGAGTTACCTCCCATCTCAACTATTTCTTCAAGGGATGTAGTCGCCCTCTTCACCTATGGTTCCCTGCATATAATATTCAACACCTATATATATATATTAGGCTTAATTTCAAATCTAGCCCATTTTTTATGGTCTTTTATATGTATATGTATAGCCCATTTTGCTCCATGAATAATGTGATCGTAAATAACGGTGAGCGACGCGATAGTGAACAACAGACAACGGTTAAAATGTCGTGAAGTAAAAGAAAAAAAAAGGACCATATAGAAGGTATTACTGTCTTTTCCAATATGTTTGAAATGGTAGTCTTTTTCTTCTTTCATACTACTTGTCGCCGTTGTGTCCTCTGTGCCCGTAATGCTCATAGTGTTTGTAATCCTCATCGTGCATGTAGTGCTCGTTGTACTTTTTGTGCTTGTTGTCCCAATAAAATACTACAGTCATTTCTATCTAATAGACTAGTATATGTTTAGTTTTATAAATGTTAAGCACGGTCTGTCAAATATGTAAATAGATCTTATAAAATGAGCTAAATTTGTATTTAACTCTTATTTTTACTGAATAGGTTTCTAATTAATAACAAAACCAACACATAAATAACTTAAGGAAACAAGTATTAATATTTAATTAGTAAATCCTTTCATTTTGTAATTACTATAAACTACTCCCTCCCTTTTTTATTATATAACGTTTTGCACATTTGTTTTTTTTTATATGACGTTTTACATTTTTAATGCACTTTTTACAATGTTTTTCTTAATTTGCCCCTACTAATTGTAGGAGAGAGGGTTAGTATTTAATGTAATCATACCTAAAAACTTAAAAAAGAGAAAATCGCATAAAAAATAGGGAGGACAAATAATCATTGTACATGTCTAATTAATATTTCCTTCATTTTGGTAAACAACTTTAAAAATCATACTATAAAAAATGAAAAGAGTATTTAACATCTAGTAATAATTTTAATAAAAAAATTTAAACATTTACTTACTTAATCTCATCGAGAAGTGTTTAGTAATAACCCTGAATTCCTTTTTTTATTTGGACCAATTTTCTTTTTTTTATCAATTATTTGAATCAATTCTACAGAATTCTCAATGTGAGTGTTTTGTTCTAAGTGACTTTGATTCAAATGTAGAAATTAAAATTATTTGCACTGAACCACAAATCACAAACCACAATCCTTTATTTACAAAAACGTAAAAATAAAATACACTTAATTGAAACTAACCCTTGTTTTTTTCAGCAAAGGTCACACAAAACCCCTCAAATCATTAAAGACAGCCTCAACATTCCCAGAAAATTTTAGCCTTACATTACAAATATTGCAATTAGAGATCCAACATTTAAGAACCTCGATTTCGGACATCAACAATCCTTACCCAAAGCACGAGTCATGTACATTTGGTAATGACCACCAAATGTACAAAGAATGATTCAATTCAGCCGATTCGGGTTTCATCTTTCCATTAAATAATTTATCCTAAATTAAACTTTATTGTAACCGTATAAGCAGAATCCATAAAAATGACACCGAAAAAAAAAAAGAGCCACCAGATGTCCAAGGAGGCTTCTCCTACAAAATATATAGCTAGGATTGGCATGTTTACATTACCGTCATATTCTTCAACAGCTTGTGGTCGGATTCAAATCTCACCAAAACACAAACAGATCAGAGCAATCAAGCTAAGAACCTCACTTGATCACAAAATGCTTAATAAGTTAAATCCACTATATGCACATTGAATCTGAATGAATGGCCAATTTGGATCCTTTAGGCTAAGATCCAACCGGAGCAATGCTTCCCTTTGCTTTAGCCGCTGCAGTTGCAGCAGCAGCTGCAGCTGCAGCAGCGGCGGCGGCTGCAGCTGGAGCTGATGGAGCCGATGGAGGCATTGGGGTAGATTGTGAGGTCTCCTTTGGTGCAACTATCTGCTGATGTTGTGGCTGTTTCTGGGAGTTAACTTGCGCAAGCAGAGTCTTTATTTGATTACCCGAAAGAGTTTCATGCTCAAGCAGGGCATTCGCCAGGGCGTGAAGCTCCTTGTTGTGAGTAGTGAGGATAGTTTTCGCATTGTTATAAGCCCTCTCCAGGAAATTCTTCACTTCATTCTCAATAAGAAGTCTGGTCTCAGTGCTCATGCTCTTCCCATTGTCATTGTAATCGTGAGTGACAACTCCAACTTCTCTGCTCATCCCGTACTTGGTAACCATTGCTCTAGCCAAAACAGTAGCTTGCTGGAGATCAGATGATGCCCCTGATGTAACTTCGCTTTCCCCAAAGATAAGTTCCTCCGCAACACGGCCTCCCATGCAAACATCGAGGCGGGCAAGCATTTGCTTTCGTGATATACTTGTCTGGTCCTTGTCAGGCAATTGAGACACCATCCCCAGAGACATACCTCTAGGAACTATAGTTGCCTTATGAACAGGAAGAGCTCCGTCAGTATGAATGGCCACAAGAGCATGCCCACCCTCGTGGAAAGCAGTTAACTTTCGTGATTCGTCTGAGATTACAGCGGACTTGCGTTCACTCCCCATCATGATCTTATCCTTTGCGTATTCTAGATCAGCCATTGTTACAGATTTAGCACCATCCATTGCAGCCTTGAGAGCAGCAATGTTAACCAAGTTTGCCAGATCAGCACCTGAGAACCCAGGAGTTCCTCGAGCTATGATCATCAAGTCCACATCATCTGCCTTCAACACCTACAATCTCGAAATAAAGTCATGTTTTTGCACAAGTTATAATAACAACCTCCTGAGTAAGATTTGAAGGTCAATCAAACTGATGATCAGTTTTCTAGCAAATAAACAACTATCCTAGAATGCAAAGGTAAAGCACACTACAATCCCAGCCTGAAGCGCATCACAAGCAAGATTAAATCCCAGGCTATAAACAAAGATCATCAAATGACATGTAATATCATCAATTCTATTGCTAAGTTAATTATGGCAATTGCAATATAAACATCAAACAGCAAATGATAATGGAATTAATATGAAAAACTGAACGAAAAAAAAAAAGAAAAAGAGTTCAGAAAAGTTATACAGGCTATGATACCATCTGCTAGTAACTATGCATGATTTAGTCATTGTATGTGTATCCAAAAAATACAGGTCAACTCCTATTTTACCTTCAGGCCAAATGTGATTATTGAAAAAAAAAAGTACGGCATGATTTCCAGCATGGTAACAGAGATTGAATGATCCTTGAATAGAGGGTAGTGAACAGAGACAAGCGTGCAGGAGCTATACCATAAAGACTTATTTTCAAAAACTGATAGACAGTTCAGTCAGGTATGTTGAGCATGATTTGAAGGCCAGAAAAAAGCGAGTTTTAAATTTCATTAAAGGAGGAGAATAGTACTTTTGTCATGTGGACTTCCATAATCTGCCGCCGTCCTTCTACATCTGGATTGGGAACAACAATATGTCGGTCAAAACGTCCAGGCCTTACCAAGGCCTTGTCCAGCGATTCTGGAAAATTAGTCGCTGCAATAACAATAATTCCTTCATTTTGCTTAAAGCCATCCAATTCAACAAGCAACTGATTCAACGTCATCTTCATGTACTGCTGATCCTTAGGGTTCCGGCTTCCCCCTATAGCATCTATCTCATCAATAAATATTATACATGGTGACCGTTTCTTTGCAGCAGCAAAAAGATCCCTCACTCTTCGTGCTCCAACTCCCACAAACATCTCCTCAAATTCACTGCCACTGCATGAGAAGAAAGGAACCCCAGCTTCACCGGCTATAGCTCTTGCTAACATCGTCTTCCCAGTTCCAGGTGGGCCAACTAGTAAAACACCTTTTGGAAGCTTGCCACCTAGACGAGTGAAGCGCTGCAACCAGGGAAAACCAAAAATCCAGATTATAAAAGAACAATCTTACTCGCTATATATAAATTCTCATGCAATAAAAAGAAGAGAAGCTGTAACTATTAAGGACATGAATCATATTAATAGCAGTAACAAAACAATTGGGCAAGAAAACAAGATACTTTATGAAACTCATTTTTTTTGTCACAGGATCTTTATCAGGTATTCACCCAAAAATAGATATTCTATGCTACAAAAGTGGATGACTATTGAAAATGGGTGGCACAAGGTTACTACCTTCGGATCCCGGAGATAATGGACAATTTCTTCAAGCTCTGCCTTCGCTTCATCAACACCCTTTACATCAGCGAACTTAGTATTAGCTTCTACACTAGGTTGAACCTCCTCGTGTAGACCAAGTCCTAATAGATCAAGTATGGCAAATAAAAGAGAAAGATTTAACCAATTTGAGATGTAACAAAATTGAACAATAGGGCTGAATTGACATACGAACGTTCAGTGATACCTTTACTGATTCCTCTGTCCTCAATAAGTGCTCCAACACCAGAAATCAACAGAAAAGCAAGTGCTATAGTACGGATTGTACGCCATAGCTGCTCTTTAAAATGCCCTCCTTCTGAAGCCACCATATGAATAGGCGCAGCAGCTGTTCCAAGAACCCCATCTTTTGTAGATTTTCCAACATTCTTGAAAGCGGAAAGACCTCCTAGGCCCTCTTCTTCCCTTACTGCGGTTGAAATGCCTACAGATTTCAAGGAAACTTTTTACTAAATAAAGACAAACATCAAGTGAAAAACCAAAGTATAAATCATCCCATATTCGCATAAATAAGATTCAATTCGACACACTGGTCACTCAAAGTATAAATTTTAGTTGCATTTTCAAGTTGAGGTTGCATATAAAGTATAATATCGGCAATGATATATCTTTAAAAGTTGACAGCATATAGAAACACTGCATTAGTTCAACTTGCTTGAAACTCAACAGCTCGACTCATGGCAATTAGTAATTTTTTTTATATAGGGGTAACGTGAACTTTCTCCTCGAGGTTATTTGGGAATATCAATTTGTTCCCCTTTAGGATTTTTCTTTTCCAGTGGTGATGCTAATATTATATGCCCTAATCAATTTTGCTGCTTCATAAGTAAAACATCTTTTAGCACTTACAACAGCACTTATGAGGAAGATGAAATTGATCAGTATTTATAAAGTTAGGGAACATTAAAAAATGGAAAAAGACATGAAAGGGTAAATTGAAATTCCAGATAACCTTAGAAGGAATCCATATAAGATAAGAGAAGAAGTCCAATAACTTGAATGCAAAATCCATCTATAAACATTGATATCAGTTCTCATTGTTGTGAAAAGCACTAAAAGCTATCACCTAAAAGATGAACCCATTGAGAAGACTCTACCATTAACCATTTGAAGGTTATGCCCCTTCATCAAGAGCAGTCATTCAGCATGAGCTAGATTCTTGACTTTTAATATTTATCTTGTAAAAGGGTATTTTGCCCCAAAAAGTGTTGTTAAAAATTAGAATTCAGACACTTGAGCATTTCTAGACTAGGAAAGAATAGTCACCCGACCAAAAAAAAAAAATACCTCTCACTCTTTGGACTTAAGAATGTTGGTTTTATGAATGAGTTATTTCCCTTCTTTGACCCTTACTGCTATCTCTTGTCGCAAACATTCACTTGTAATACATCATATCTCAGCAGATTCGAAAGATTTAACTAGGGCTTGGACTGAGAAAGACTTTTTATAAACAAACACACACAAACACACACACACACACACTATTATGATTCTTGAAGAATGAGGGGGGAAACCATTTGATTAAGAAAGATCTCTTGTTCTGTCAAAAAAAAAAAAACAGCAGTTTGTCCCAGTACACCCCTTTTCATGTCAAATATTTCAACAGTATTCTAGGACAAAACCACTTCTAACCTTTCACTTGTCAAATTCTATATTTTCCCTTTTTCAGGATATTTTTTACCACAATCAGACCATAAGTAGTACAACAGTATGTTGTGTGCTCAAAATGTCGACAGGCAATAACATAATGAGTTACTAATCATGAAAAGCAAATCAGTTGTACATTACTAGTGGGAAAAGACAAGATGATCTCCCAGGGCATGAAGTAATTGGCAGAGGAAGATGTACAGATAGTATGAACAGTAACATGCACCATGGAGAAAAGCATAATGATGGCTCAAAAAGGCCCTCTCAAAACCATGTAAAATTTTCTAGCTATGGTAAATGATGATATCATCACATTAAAATGCAAGACCACATGAAAAATGCATACATATACTGTTCAACATAAGAATGAGAAGAACATATATAAACAGAAACAATAGAGACCCAGGGCTCACCTCTCTGCAAGGTCTTGAACAGCTCACTTTCATCCAGCCTGTCAACCCTGACTAATGCCTTAATGTATTCAGCAATAGCTGATGGGTTACTATGCATTGATGGTTGATTTTCAAATAATCTTATTACTGCTTCAGGATCATTTCGGTAGGAAAGTTCTTTCAGATATGCAATATCGCTAGCTTCTTCAGTATCACGCACCCTTCGAGCAAAATTACCGACATAGCTCGACTGAAACCTTCTTTCAGTATTTAACACCCTGTTTCCTGCAACAACAAAAAAATATATCACAAAAGAGTCTCAGTTACTTAAAGCCTTGGCAGAAAATATCCATAAAAAAAAAATATAAGTGGACACATGCTGCTTTTCTAAGGTTAAGATAGGTATAATGCAGTAGACATGGCAACCTCAGTAGATAAATTGAAGATGTTTGAATGTTCCGAAAGCAAGGGAGGCCAGGAAAAGCACAGAGAAATGCTAAATAATCTGAGTAAACCCAAACTAACCGGAAATCAATTTATGCCTCCAGAACAAAGCGTTCAAGGAATTGATCATCAGATCTCTAACCCTTGAAGCCGAAAGGGGAGGCACTTTTTTTTCACATGGAAATAACATTAACCGAAAAAGATTCGAAATTGAATACCAAGAAGAAGAGGCAGATTGTCAACCTCAGTAGATAAATAACACACAGGTTCCATACATTAAATGATAGATCCACATTTGAGCCAAAGGGGGTTCAACTGATGGTGGATTATATCAGAGATGCATAGGATTAACAAATCAGTCCTATTATTCTTAAATGAAAACAATAAAAAAAAAACAAAAATTTGATAGCATAGATAACACACCTGCACCAACTCCAATCTTGTTGATGGGAAAGTAATTTCCAACAAACAAATTTTTGAATTGTCTCAACTCTGACTGATGCCGCGAAACCTGTCACAACATCCTCTGTAAGAAGAAAATAGAAAGAAAGAGAGGGAAATAGGTTTTCTTTTGGAATAAAAAAAAAAACAGAAGTTCAGGGTGGCTAGTGGCTGAACAACAAAGATTTAACAAAACAACCTATAGCATGCTTGATCCAACTATGTCCAGCAACTTAAATCACTAAGATTTCAAACATTCTGTTCCATATATGACCATCACAGTAAGAGTATAAAAAAAGAATTTAGCAAAACTATCAGCTGATGTGCTAATGGCTCTTAAAACCTAGCTACAGTGAAAAGATGGTGCACGTTCAATAGCAAATACAAGCAGAAATAAAAACCTACGTGGAAAAAAAGATAGTTGATTCAACTTCGTAAATAAGTAAGCGTTTTGAAATCGAAGCAATTATGGAATTTAGTCCAAAACAAAAATTAGCGAGAAATCACGTCAATAGCTATACTATGTCAAATCTCATACGGTCATTCATATAAAATGGAGCTTAGAAACTCAAAATTACAATTTGCAAACATCAACTTTTCATTATTCTTTCATATTCGTAATCCGACTCCATAGCAAGAAACATATGGTTATTCTTCGGCGAGAAAAAGAGATCGTATTCGTTAAATCATGCCAGAAAACATTAAAGTATAGTATAGAACACATTCGAGAGCAATTCCCGAAAAGCTTAAGAACTTGAAGCAAACACGAGATGATACGTCAGCAGCTCAGGATAGCAGAAGATACATAGAGCCCTAAGCCAAAGAAAACATCTTCGAGCTGAGAAGTAAAATATTTCAAGCCCCAAATCAAAATGGAAAGCAGATGAGCTTCACGAATTGAATTTTCCCAGAAATAAGAAAAAAGGAGACAGCTTTAACACTAAATAATGCAGGAAACAGGTTATAGTCTATGATTCACGGACACTTCTCCTTACTAGCGTACCCGTACCCGTATCCGGGCCAGACACTATTTATAGGCTATTTTATGAAGGTAATAACGTTTCATGTGTCCGTGTCCGTGTCCGAGCAACATAGGCTATAGTTCAATAGACACAGTGAATCTAAACAGCGACGTTGACGAATAAACATAAAAGATGAAAATTAGGGCAAATTAGAAGCCCTAAATTGAAAAAAAAAATTGGGAGTAACCTGAGAAATCAAGCGTCTCCAAGCCATGGCAGAAAAGATGTGATCTTCTTCTTCTTCGATCAAACCCTAGTCTGGGACCGAGTTTTTCAGGGTGTTTGATTGTTTGGATAGGAGGAGGGTATAAAGGGAAGGAAATTATTAAACTGGTTTGTTTAGTTGGGTGTTTAAGGGTAGGAGATTCATTCAGTTGACGACGCAGACATTAGTAAGTACTCTCTATCTCGTACCTTCTGATTTTACAAATCTCTGTTTTACCCCTCATCTTTGTTCTCGGAAGTATTATTTATTTTTATTTCAAAAACAAAATACCTTTTGGTAATAAATACCTATTTCAATTGGACAGACTTTTGTTTCAATTCAAACTACTTATTAACTCAAGCCCACTGCTATTTTATGCACGTTCGGGCCACACTGAGCTCGTGTTAAAACTCTGGATTCAAGCTCAGCCCAAATAAGTATCCCTAAAAATGTAGATGATGCTTAGCAATAACAAATAATTTAACCTCGTTTTAGAGTATTTTTAGAAGGTAAATGAAGGTTAATACGAGTTAATGTTTTACTTTAATTAACCTCAAAATTATTTTGTTTTGAATAATGTCAAAATTCAATTATGGAAAATGGTAACTCCTAACCCTGAATTGTTTATGTTAATTTCTCATGAAATTACTGACTGTTTATTGTGTTCTGAGCCATTAATCAGTTTAACGTCATCCTCTGATCTAGAGTTCATTCAACACTCATTATCCTGCAAGATATTGACCTGAAGACTGAAAGTCCAGCGAACAAGTATTGACCATCAAAGCTTAAGAAGTTGATGGACCAAGTCAAGTCATTGGTACATTCGAAGATCTGAATCTAGTAGATCATTCAAAATTGTGAAAAGAAGTCTATATTGAAGATTCCAAGATATTTCCCAAAGTGATTAAGTCTTAAAGCAATCAAATTTGTTGTGCGGAAATCATTTTCTAACTTATCACGAAAATGACAATTTTCGTTCTGCTACAAAGTCCTCTCTATTGCAATCATTGATGAGGAAAGTTTAACGTTCGAATGACTTTCCAAGATCAATCCTATTACTTTGAATAGATGCAACAACAACCTGCCAAGTCTAACGAGAAGATTGAAGATTCAAATTCAAGATTCAAGCATAAAAGGCTAGTTTGAAGAACATCAAATAAAGGAGTCAAGTCTGAAGAATGAAGATACACCACATCAAACACACAAGCAAGAAAATATTCTTTCAAGCTCTCATTCTTAGAATTGTTCTAAGAATCTCTTAAGCAAAATTGTACACACTTATTGTATTCACCAGTGTACTGAGTCAGAAAGAAAGAAAAACATTTTAGAGTTACATCCAAATCTTTACTAACTAGAAGAACAACTATTTGGTGTAAGTAGTTGTGGATATATATAAAAAATAAATTGATGAGGGTACTCAACTGTTGTACTGAGCTATTTGTAATCTCTGTCTTGAAAGAGATATTTAGTGGATTCACAAATCTCAAGGGAATATACCTTGAGGACATGAGTATGCACAAGGACAATGACCCAACCTAGATAACTCGCTGAATATTTCTATCCTATGGCACTTTACATATATCTTGCTTATTGGTTAATGAGCTATTTATGAGTGTATACATACCGAGTACTGACTGCTAAATTGTTGATGTATACTTTGTGATATACTATGTGTTAAGCAGAGTTTAGTCAATACCAAGTCTAGTCATCCCGTACTGAGTTAGCATACACTTAATTTGATCCGGCTATATAGCAATCAAATCAGTAAACTATTGAGTGGTATTGAATTCCCCAAAGACACTCATGTTGACGCACGGATACCAAATATCGAAAACACCCTTCCCGACTTCTATTTACTAGGACAATAATACTTTAGGAAATATTTTTTAAATTGGCCATAATACTATATTCACCCCCCTATAGAGTATTTCATAGTTTATTCGAGACTAACAAGTGGTGTGTTAGAGCTCCACCCAATACAAAGATTTAACCATCTCAAGTTTAAAGATTCCAAAATGACCTGTAATACAACTAGACACCTACCTGGTAATGAGTCTTATACATTCTAAAAGAATGAAGAATTTCATTCAAACCCAGAATATGAATACTTGGAGAAACATTGTAAATGGACCTCACATTCCACATTGTAAATGGACCTCACATTCCATCTATCATGGTTGATGGTATCCTAGTTTCTAAATCAAAAGTTGATTATGATGATATTGACGATAGAATAATTCAACATGATGCTTTGGCTAAAAATATGCTTCATTGTGCACCATTAAGATTTCAGTTTGTGAGACATCAAAGGAAATCTGGAAGAAAATTGAAGTTACATATGAAGGAACCAACAAAGTAAAAGAGTCCAAAATTAATCCACATGAATAAACTGTCTCCTTAACACACTTAAGATAATCGAGTTCTACAAGGCTTGGTCAACTCTTTTTTGAGAATCCCTTTTTGGGTCCAAAATTAATCCACACATGTGGTTGTTTGAGCTATTCGAAATGAATGATGGATAAGACATTATTGATGAATGCCAAATTCACCAACATCATTGATGAGCTCAAAAGGCTTGAAAAATTGTTCTCTGAAAAAAAACAGTTCACGTTTCAAAAAAATAAAAAAAGAAAGACAAAAAACAAGATAAGAAGATAATGAGAAGCCTACTCAAAAGCTAACAGGTCTAGTCATTCTAGTCAATTTGGAAAAGTAAGAACTTTTGGGTTCCAAATCACTAGGAAGAAGTTGTCGACTCTAATTAATTTTGTGCTAATTGCTGAACACTCTTATTAACGAGTTAAGGAATGTTTCTTCTTTAAATTTGTTAAACTTTCAACAAATAATACAACTTATATGTAAAATCATATTGCTAAATATTTATTTTAAATTTATTAAACGTTTAGCAAATGATGTTAACGAGGAACTTTGTGGTGAAGGTTTTAGCCTAGTGGTTAAAGACTCTACTTATGATCAGAGAGATTATGGATTCGAATCACACCAAAAATGAAGTGAGAGTTTTCCTCTTCATTATTTAATAATATAAGCACAATTGTGTAAATTTTTTTAGAAAAGAACAACGAGAAACTTCAAGATACTTCTGCAATAAAAGGGACACTCGTATGCAGTTCAAGAAACTACAGAGTTCATTTTTGAAATTAACCCCTAATTATACCATAAACGAAATTCGCATGTAAACAAGCAGTGATTTTGGTCCAATCCTGAGAGCATCTAACCTTTGTCCTGTTTATATACGTTTTTGTAGACAATGTGCTCCTATAAATCTTACCCAACACCGCATTATAAAAATGAATTGAACAGGTGTTCAATAAATGTCCCAATCAAGGACCAATTCCCACAAAAAAGTATGTGGACTCACCTTAAACTTCATGCCACGTTTTTTACTGTGATTCCCTCCTTTGCAAAAATAATTATAAAGTATTTTACCAAAAAATTATAAAAGTTTTCAAATTTTTACATACTATTAAGGATTTATATGTTTGTCATAAGTAATTTTTTCGTCATTTTATCAATTTTTGTTAGATTTGGAATGGTTGTATTTTGACGTGTATAATTATTTTGTATGACAATATAAACATCTTGAAAGTTGAAATACTTTACATTAAAAATCAAAAAAACAGAGAAAAATGATCAAAATGTTAGTTATGTCAATCAATGAAAACCTAATAATGTGTTTTGTAAGTAGAGAGATAAAAACAATATTTTATGTAAAAATTTGGAGATTTATCATTATTTGAAATCTCATTTGAGATTATCTTTAACTTTTGAGGGTAATTTTTTTTTTATTTTTTGGATAAAACTTTTGAGGGTAATTTACATTGCATGGTATTATTCATCAAAATAAGGCTGAACCTTAGCATTAGCAAGCAACACCCATCTTGGACAAAACAAGTAATATTTCTAATCTAATCTAATCTAATCTAATCTAATATATTCATGTGACCAGAATTATTACTTCAAAATATAACAATAATATATATAAAAAATTCATACTCTTCCAAGTCTTCTTTATTTATATTTTCTGGAAGGGACAGGTCTTTATTTATATATTTTTTATTTTTATGGTCTTCATATAATTGGTTATCTTTTTCACTTGTCCAGTTGTATTTATTTATTTATTCATTCATTTCTGAGTCATTCTTTTCTTTTATTACAAGTAGACTATATGTTTTGATTACTCTTTGGAGCTTATGGGACATCCTTCAGTTAAGGTAAGAGTTCTCACATGTATTTAAACTCTGTAAAATATTTAACTTAAGTGACTTAAGACCATTTACAATTAAGTAAACTATAATTGGCAGTGATATGTCAGTTATTTAAATTTGGCAGCAACAGATTGGATGTTGGAGAATAATTTTATTCATGTACTCAAAGACAAAACTGAGTTGTAACTATAAGTGCAAAGCATCTTGATCAAGAAGACTCAAAAGCCAAGATGCAGATGACAGCAACATTTGTTGTTGGATTAGTTTGTATAATTTTGGTAAATAGTGGAGTTGAAGCTCATGATTATGAGAAGTTTGAACCAGAATTAGAAAATGATAATCAGCCTTACAGAACCTCTTATCATTTCCAGTCTCCCTCGAATTGGCTCAACGGTACGATATCTAATGAATTCCAGTTTCAATTAGTTCTTTTTTTTTTTTTTTACTAATGAACTAATCTGGTGTTTTTCTTTATCTTTTTGGCATATATTGTCTTCTCTGTGGATAATGTTATCTGATCATAAAAATTTATATAGACCCAAATGGTAAGTACCCAACTGAGCTTAATCTTATTATTCATAGAATGTTAGCTTTGATTTGACTTGATTGCAGATTATGTTAGGATATGCATATATGTCAACTTTGGTACATATAAGTGCCACTTTACTCGTAAATTATATGCTTATCCTCGCCGGTGTGTGCAAGCAAATTGATACATCTTTCATGTTTTTATGTTTACATGATATGATGGTCTCAATCATCAAACTGATTCATATACGAAATGCAGGACCGATGTGGTATGAGGGATTGTATCATTTATTCTACCAATACAACCCAAATGGTGCTTTATTCGGTGACAAAATGGTATGGGCTCATTCTGTATCATATGATCTCATCAATTGGATTCATCTCAAGCATGCTCTTTATCCATCTGAATCATTTGACATCAATAGTTGCTGGTCCGGTTCTGCTACTATACTTCCCGGAAACAAACCTGTCATTTTATATACCGGAATTGATGCTACCCACACGCAAGTTCAAAATATGGCAGTGCCTAAGAATCTTTCTGACCCGCTCCTAGTAGAATGGGTTAAGCTTTCTGAAAATCCACTTATGGTTCCGCCAAATGGTGTTGAAAGGGACGATTTCCGAGATCCCACTACTGCTTGGCTCGGTCCTGATGGGAAATGGAATGTAGTTGTTGGTGGAACCTTGAACGATCAAGGAACTGCTTTTCTATATCAAAGTGTAGATTTTGTTAATTGGACTAAGCATGAAGATCCGCTTTATTCAGCAGCACAAACTGGGATGTGGGAGTGCCCAGATTTCTTTCCTGTGTCTACTAATAGCACCAATGGGGTTGACACTTCGTCCATAAATGGCCATGTTAAGCATGTTATGAAGGCGAGCTTTAATGCTCACGACTACTATGTCATAGGATCTTATGTTCCTGAGATTGGAAAGTATGTTCCCGACCATGATTTTACAGGTTCCCCTTCCGACTTGAGGTATGACTATGGGAAGTTTTATGCTTCCAAAACGTTCTTCGATAGCTCCAAGAATAGGAGGATACTATGGGGCTGGGTAAATGAGTCTGATAGCACTGAAGATGATGTCAAGAAAGGATGGTCCGGACTTCAGGCAAGTTCAATTTAAGTGAAACTGCTTCTGTATATTCATCGTTTTCGAAATGTTTCCATTGCTGATATGTACCATTGCAGATAATTCCTAGGAAAATCTGGCTCGACAGGGACGGAAAACAATTACTGCAGTGGCCAATAGAAGAGATCAATGAACTACGGGGATACAAAGTTAACATCCAACCAGAGACACTTGATGGCGGATCGATATTGGAAATTCAGGACATAAATGCTTCAGAGGTGAGTAGTTCTTTATGGATTAAAAGTTCCAGCTTATCATTTTTTGCTATGGCAATTCCAAGACATGATTGCTTGTTTCTTTGTAACTTAAAACAGATAGATGTAGACGTTGAGTTCGAATTGCCCGAGTTTGAAGAGGCCGATTTCCTGAACCCGACCCACATTGATCCCCAAGTGATGTGTAGTGGTGAAAAGACATCAACAAGAGGTAGTTTTGGGCCGTTTGGTTTGTTAGCTTTAGCCACAGACGACTTGGCAGAACAAACTGCAATCTATTTTAGGATTTTCAAAGGCGAAAATACTTATGTAATACTAATGTGCAGTGATCAAAGCAGGTTTGAATTGATCTCTTTGATTTCAAAGTCAAAAACATAATATCTATATAATCTGACTGAAAATATTATGCTAACAGATCTTCTCTTGGGGAAGGGATTGATAAAACCACATATGGGGCGTTCGTAAACATAGATTCTGTGCAGAAAAAAATATCACTCCGAAGCTTGGTGAGTTAATCATATTTTTCTTTTCTGTTTCAAATCCGGTTTTTAGTCGCGTACTCATTTGATAAGGATTACAGATAGATCATTCAATTATAGAAAGTTTCGGGGCGGGGGGAAGAGTTTGTATAACTAGCAGAGTTTATCCAAAGATGGCTGTTGATAACAAAGCTCGCCTTTACGTATTTAACAATGGAACTGAGAGCATAAAGATGTCAAAGTTGAATGCTTGGGGAATGAACAAGGCACAGTTCAGACAACATCAAAGTTACATAGGATCAGACACAAATGTCATCAAGGCAATGGAAGAAAAATCATGTCCTTTCTCTCATGATTTTCCTGCAAATTTTGATTTGGATTGAAACCTATTAACGTGTTTTTTACTATGATGTCTTTTGTAAGAAATAACTACAAAAACAAATCACTTCAAATTCCCTGATTCAGTGATTTTGACGTTCGAATTATATGTAATGAGTTGTGTTATTATTTAAAAATAAAAGAGAGAATGGCAGATTACTGAAAGAATACAGACTGTTGTTTGTGTTGAAGTTAATGGATGATTTCTATGCAATGCTGAACTGATTTTGATACATATTCACAAGATGAAGTACCA
This sequence comes from Euphorbia peplus, assembly GCA_028411795.1. NCBI lineage: Eukaryota > Viridiplantae > Streptophyta > Magnoliopsida > Malpighiales > Euphorbiaceae > Euphorbia > Euphorbia peplus. The sequence goes on from CP110840.1 coordinate 29,049,094, forward strand.
TATATATTTTTACTAAACTCTCTAACTTATACATACGTCTTCATTTGTATACGTGTACCATCATCAGTGAGATGATGCTTTATGTTTTGTAGTGAACATGAATGAATGCCATGATTGCTTGACATTTCTTTCTGATGCTACTTCCTCTTCTGGCTGCAAACTGTTTCACTTCTGCTTCTTCCTCTTCTGGATGCAAGAATCCGAACTTGAGGGAATAATAGGAATTTTTGAGTGCAACACTTCCTCTACACTGCACTTGTTCTAGTACTAACTTGTCGTGGATTTGTATTTGGACATCCGCTGGACTGGAATCTGATTCATTGAACAATTTAGGCACCTGTAAAATATGTATATGCATGGTTTGTCTTCTCAAACCTCTTGTGCCAAAATTCAGTATTGTTGCAATTGCCTGAGTCTACTAGCCGTGAATATTATATATTGTGATCATATGGGTTGCGACCCTAAGTCTACTAGCCGTGAACTATTAATTGAAACATTTAACCATGAAACATTACCTGCACAAGAAGCAGCAAATGCAGAAAAATCGTGACTGCTATCGTGTAAAAATTGGAAAGAATGATAACCGGGGGGATTTAGTTTAATGGACAAATTAATTACCAAGACGGACTAACCTTAGCATGATCAACTATCTTAGTTCTTAAGACATAAGAAGAACACAACTATTTATCTTATTTTTTAATCTAATAATATTGACCCCCAATTATTGCTTAAAAATACAATAACAAAACTGATACTCTCTTCCAAGTCTTCTTTGTTTATGTTTTTCAGAGTGGACTGGTCTTTTTTTAATTGCCTAGTTGTCCATTTGAGTTGTATTTTTCCTTTTTCTTTCAATTTCTGTGTTTTTTTTCTTACATTATTACAAGTAGGCACTCATTTTTTAGTATTAGATGTGATGAAAGTCTTATTGTATTCACTTGTTCATGAGTTCTTTAACCAATTAGAAGTCCTTACACTCAATTGATACATTAATAAATTAATTTTTGTCGCCAAAGGATTCGTTTTTGGAGAATAAATTATGCTGTACACATGAAACGCAAAACTCAATTCTAATTATAACTGCAAATCATCTCCCCTGGATATTGATCTAAACTCAAAAGCAAAGATGGAGATGCCAGCAATATTTGTTGAAGCTCATGAACGTCCGAATCTTGAATCAGAATCAACAAACCAGCCTTACAGAACCTCTTATCACTTCCAATCTCCGTCCAATTGGCTCAACGGTATGACTAGGCATATTACATTTGTTACGGCTTAATGTTTAGTTTAATTCTTGTTTTTCTTTTACTAATTAACTGATCTTGTGTTTTTTCATCTTTTGTGGCATGTATTCTCTTCTCTGTGAATAATGCTGATCATTAATATATATAGACCCCAATGGTAAGTACCCGGCTCAATCTTTGCTTCTCATATGCATCTTATTATTTGAGTTGAGTGCAGATTATGTAATCTGCTGAGTTCATATTTTGAGTAGCAAACTGAAACTACTAATTCTCTTAGATATCTTTACTGAATCTTACAAAGGAGATGGTTTTACTTCTGTTTGATTATTTGTTTGCTTTAAGAAATTTGCAGCTTGCTCGTTACGATATGCATATATGTGAGCTTTGGTATAGTTGGGTATGCGGGTTTTTGTTTTACTTACTGATTGCCACTTTACTAGGAAATTATGTGCTTATCCTCGTGTGTGTGTAAGCAAGAAAATTGATACATCTTCCATGTTTTTATTTGTGCACTTGCTATCATACTTCTCAATTTGAAAATGTTCAAACTTATTAATCAAAATATATATCATCAAGTTGATTCATACACAATTGCAGGACCAATGTGGTACGAAGGATTGTATCATCTATTCTACCAGTACAACCCAAAAGGTGCTTTGTTCGGTAAAAAAATGATATGGGCTCATTCCGTATCATATGATCTCATCAACTGGATTCATCTCAAGCATGCTCTTTATCCAACTGAATCATATGATATCAATAGTTGTTGGTCCGGTTCTGTTACTATACTTCCTGGAAACAAACCTGTCATTTTATATACCGGAATTGATTCTACCCATACGCAAGTTCAAAATATGGCAGTGCCTAAGAATCTTGCTGACCCATTCCTAATAGAATGGGTTAAGGTTTCAGAAAACCCTCTTATGGTTCCACCGACTGGTGTCAAAAGAGATGATTTCCGAGACCCCACTACTGCGTGGCTTGGTCCTGATGGGAAATGGATTGTAACTGTTGGTGGAACCTTGAACGATCGAGGAACTGCTTTCTTATATGAAAGTGTAGATTTTGTTAACTGGACTAAGCATGAAGATCCGCTTTATTCAGCAGCACAAACTGGGATGTGGGAGTGCCCAGATTTCTTCCCTGTGTCTATTAATAGCAGCAATGGTGTTGACACTTCATCGACAAATACTAACGTTAGGCATGTTATGAAGGCGAGCTTCAATGCCAACGACTACTATATCATTGGATCTTATGTTCCTGAGACTGGAAAGTATGTTCCTGATCATGATTTTACAGGTTCTACTTCCGACTTGAGGTTTGATTATGGGAAGTTTTATGCTTCCAAGACTTTCTTTGATAGCTCCAAGAATAGGAGGATATTATGGGGTTGGGTAAATGAGTCTGATACGGCTGAAGATGACGTCAAGAAAGGATGGGCTGGACTTCAGGCAAGTTCCATTTAACTAAAACTGTTTCTGTTATTCATAGAATTGTAGTTCACAAAATGATCATAAACTGTTTCTGTATAAAAGCCTATTTTCATTTCCGCACCTTTTAATTTCCGATCCTGATATTTACCATTTCAGTCGTTTCCTAGGACAATATGGCTTGACACGGACGGAAAACAATTACTGCAGTGGCCAATAGAAGAGATCGAGGCTCTAAGAGGAAAGCAAGTGAACATCCCTCAAGAGACTCTTGAAGGTGGATCGATATTGGAAATCCGAGGCATCAATGCTTCTGAGGTGAATAACTAGAGCTCTTCATGGCTAACAAGTTTCAGTTTATCATCATTTGTTTTGAAAATTGTTATTCCGGTGTTAAAACAGGCAGATGTAGATATTGAATTCGAATTGCCTGAATTTGAGGAGGTTGATTTCCTGGACCCGACTCAGGTTGATCCCCAAATGATGTGTAGTGGTGAAAATACATCAACCGGAGGTAGATTTGGGCCATTCGGTTTATTAGCTTTGGCTACAGAGGACTTGACAGAACAAACTGCTATCTATTTTAGGATTTTCAGAGGCGAAAATACTTATGTAGTACTAATGTGCAGTGATCAAAGCAGGTTTGGAATTTATCTCTTTAATTTCCATGATAAAAACATAACATCTATATAATTTGACTCAAGATATATATATAATATGATATACTAACAGATCTTCTCTAGACGACGGGATTGACAAACCCACATATGGAGCATTTATGAACATAGATTCTCAACAGAAGAAGATATCACTCAGAAGCTTGGTAAGTTGATTAAAAGGCATTTTTACGGTTCGAGATATGATTGTTACTCGTGTATTCATTTGTTAAGGCTTGCAGATAGACCATTCAATTATAGAGAGTTTCGGGGAGGGAGGAAAAGTTTGTATAACTAGCCGAGTTTATCCGAAGATGGCTGTTGATAGCAAAGCTCGCCTTTACGTATTTAACAATGGAACTCAGAGCATAAAGATATCGAAGTTGAACGCTTGGGGAATGAACAAGGCACAGTTCAGACAACATCAAAGTTATGTGGGATCTGACACAGATGTCATCAAGGCAATGGAAGAAAAATGATGCCCTCCCTCTCAGGATTTTCATGCAAATTCTAACTTGGATTGAAACAAATTTACCTTTTTTACTATGTTTTCTTTAATAAGAAGTCTACAAAAACCATTTCCTGATTCTGTGAATTTCATCTTCGTATTACGTGTGTGACTGTTTTGCTTTTTAATGCTAAAAAGTAATAAGAGGGATTGACAGATTTCCTGAATATTGCGGACAAATTGTTGTTTGTGTTGAACTCAATGGATGGTTTCTATACAGTCCCGAACTGAAACTTATGTCTTAAGGATAAGCTTATTTTTATCTGTTTCTTAGTCATTTCTTCAAAAAAAATTGGTACCATTTGCTTACACTGAGATTCGCTTATTTTTTTCCAAGAAAATATTAGCTGTAAACAAACAATTTGATAGTTTAGTGTCCGAGATATATGCTTAAAAAATGTGTATTTTACATTTTGCTTTACTAACTAGAGCATCTCTTTTGACCTTTTGAAACTGAACGTTTTTCTGAGCTTTCGATTACAGTCTCTTGCTTCGTAGACTTCCATGAAACTAAACATGATCCAATGTACACACAGAACACCGGTACATATCTCCTACTCAGTCACCTTGCACCCTTCCCAATCTGGTAAGATCAGAATCTGTAATGTAGAATAAACCAACATCAGAAGAACCCTTCAACTGCTTGCTTCACTACGTGTTTGGACACTCTCTTACTCCAACACTTATCTTTCGAAGGTCGCTTGCTTCTGAGATAGTTTCTATCTTTGCAGAAGTTTTTTGTCTTCTGTGTTCCTGAATTTTTGATACTGAATTTATGTATACTTAGCAGATTTAAGATATTAGTATCAACATGAGTTGGATTACATTTCCTTCTGATTATTTTGTACTTGAATTAATTTGTGTCATTTATTCAAAATCTTAATAAAAATAGGGTTTTAACAATATATTGTCCACATCACAAATAAAAAAATCATCCACTATATTTAATCTAATGTTTATGGTTAAGCATACAATATTTAGTCTAATTTTCTAACCTAATAATTTGTCCAGTTTGAGTTGTAGTTTTCCTTTTTCTTCTCTATTTCTGGGTTAATTTTTCCTACATTATTACAAGCAGGCACTTCTTTAAAGTATTAGATGTGATTAAGGTCTTATTGCATGCACTTGTACATGAATTCTTTAACCAATTAGAAGTCCTTGCACTCAAATTATACATTAATAATTTAAATTTTCTCACTAAGGGATTAGATCTTTGGAGAATAAATTTATTCCTGTGCTCTTGAAAAACAAAACTCAATTCTAATTATATATGCAAAATTGCAAAGCATCTTGATCAAGACAAGGCTCAAAAGCCAAGATGCATATGCACTACAAGAAAAAGCATGATCACCTACGGATCTCACCGACGCGTACATTTTGGGTCGGTAATTCCGACGGAACACCGACAAATACGACGTGTAGGTATTTTCCTACACAGTCACCTACACATCTTTATATTGTGTAGGGAAAATTTGGCGGGATGTGTCCCGCCTACAATACCTACGCATTTAGTAGGTGATATTCAGTGTAGGAAATATCACCAACAATTATTTTATGAACCGACCCAATTTAGTGTAGGAGTTTACTAAAATGTAAAAAATAATAAAACATACAAAATAATATAAAATATATAATAAAAAAATTGCCTAAAATATAAAATCTCACCCACCAAATTATTATCATCCTAACCTAATTTTTTACTTTCTCAGCAAATACCCACCGCTTCAAGTCGCATTCACCTTTCACCGGCGCCGGTTGCCACCAATACCGGCGTCGTTAAGCAAATACCCACCGCCCAAAGACCTCAAGTCGCACTAACACTTGGATTTGCGTTTTGCTCGATCTCTCTCTTTAGGTATTTTTCTTTGAAAACCTCTCTTCATTCACTGATATAATGAATTCATTCAGCTGTTTGATTTTATTTGAGGGTTTTGTTTAGAGTTTGATTTTATTTGAGGGTTTCAATTAGAGTTTTTACAATTGATTTTGAACCCTCACCCATTTGGAGGCGACCTTGCTTAGGTTTCTTTCTCTTCTCTCCAGATCTTCATTTCATCTCTCGTCTTCTTTCTCTGATTATATGATCTGTTATTTTCTTGTACCGTGTTGTTTGGCTGCCTAGAAAATTGATGAATTGGCTGCCTAGAAAATCGATGAATTGGCTGCCTAATCTTCAAGTGTAGTTTGAACTTGAAGATTAGGTTTCTAATAAATTGGATTAAGAAATTAGGTTTTTGATTTCTTTTGCTTTTGGGATGACATAAAGAGGGAAAACAATACAAAAGCTATAGCTGGCCCCAGAATTTCTAGAATCGTAAAATATTTTCTTTGCTTCGCTTTTAGAGGGCTAAAACATTGAAAGTTCTTAATATTCTTTGCAATGATCTGGATAGGTTTTTTATTAGTATACAGAAATTTGTTTTGTAGTCTAGATTTGCCTTTCTAAATCTCAATGGTCATGATATTGTCATTTTGTAGTCGAGGTGAAGAAACAAAGCATATGTGAAGTACGTCTTACCAATAACACCTTTCATACTGTAGCTTTCAAGGTATGAAATCCATCTGTCAACTTTCATCAGTGTAGTATGTAGTTTTACTGTCGGTGTGTATGTAAAAGTATATAATACCAGATTACCTATACGATTCTCACTTGATGTTGGCAGATTAAGACGACTTCCCCTAAGAAATACTGTGTGAGGCCAAATGTTGACATTGTCTTGCCCAAGTCGACCTGTGGATTTCTAGGTAAGGTCTTTCTGTTTTTTCCAGGTGATTCATTGTAATCATTAAATGCCTATGCATGGAATTGGTTGTGTCTGTGTTTAGGTAGTTATTACTTATTCCAATGTTATTTGTGATAGAGTTTGAAGTTGCAAGTGTTATTATTACTATATTTTTTTTGTGATACTATCAATTACATATGGTTTGTCCTCTCTATTGAAGTTTCTTTTGAGGGTAGAAAATATAAGATACATGGAAATTCTTTGTAGCAACTTGTATCTTCATAATTAAAATCAGTTGACCCTTGTGAGTCTTCTGAAAGTTTCATTAAATCTTCAAGTCATTGCAAGGATATGATGTGTCTGAGTTAGAAATTTAGGATGCAGGGGATGTTAAAAATTTGGTTGCAGCAAGTGTAGTTTGAACTTGCATTAGTGAGCCGAATTTGCATGTTGTGGATCTTAATGAGTAGGGCCTAAATTGCTAATTTTAATATAAGAAAGAAAACAATAATGTTTTCCTCGGTTTGGTTATATGAATTCTTGAATGAAATGATTTCTTGATGGTTGTTAATAAATGAGCATGAATAGTGTGTAATATATAATACATGGCATAAATCTGTTAAGTTTGACATGCAATTGTGATAATTAGTTTTTTAAATGCAATAATGTTGATATGAATAGCTAAAAAAACTTTTTATTATTATGTTTATGCAATGCTATATAATATTTCAGTCTACATATAGGTTTACAATGATGAATGGGTTAGATAGATCTTGGATGTACAATAGACATAAGCCGGATGGGCTTATTGACAAACGATTTGCCAAAGGGGTTAAAGAATTTGTTACGTTTGCAATCAGCAAGCCTGCTTTTATGAATGATCAAGAGATTCGATGTCCTTGTAAGAAATGCCAAAACCTGTCATTCAAACAGGTGCGTGATGTTGAGGAGCACTTGTTAAAAAATGGTTTTGTTCCGGATTACTTCGAATGGATCCACCATGGCGAACCTTATGATAGTAGTTGTTGTATAGAAGATCAAGAGTGTGCGGATCATAGAGATTTTCATCAGCGTGCAGAACCAATTAGTCCATTACGTCAGATGATATACGATGGTGCAGGGCCAGAATTTGAGAGACACGTAATGGAGGAGCCGGAGGAGCCTAATCCTGAATCAAAGTTTTTCTTTGACTTGCTTAACTCATTGGATGAGGAATTATGGCCTGGGTGCCAAAACCATTCGGAGTTGTCAATAATGGCTCGTTTGCTAAGCATAAAGTCAGAATACCATTTATCCGAAAAATGTTTTGACTCGTTTCTTGCTGCGATGAAGGAAGCATTACCGCCTGATAACAAATTGTCGAGTAGTTTCTATGAGACAAAAAAGTTGGTTCGTGGTCTTGGTTTACCGGTTGAAAAAATTGACTGCTGTCCACAAGGATGCATGTTGTACTGGCGAGAAGATAGTGAGTTATCTACTTGCAAGTTTTGTAAACAATCAAGGTACAAACCAAGTAGAGGTTTGGGTAAGCAGAAGCCAATTCCTTATAGAAGAATGTTCTACTTTCCTCTGACTCCAAGGCTAAGAAGATTGTATGCTTCTAAGGCGACCGCTGGTCATATGACATGGCACCATGAACATGTTTGTGACGAGGGGACAATGTGTCATCCTTGCAATTCAGAGGCATGGAAACACTTCAACAATACCAACACTTCGTTTGCTTCAGAGCCTCGTAATATTAGATTAGGATTATCTACTGACGGGTTTCAACCGTTTGGCCAATCTGGGCAGCAATACTCGTGTTGGCCTGTAATTCTCACTCCTTACAATTTACCTCCATCAAGTTGTATGAAAGAGGAGTACATGTTTTTAACTATTCTTGTTCCTGGTCCGAATAATCCAAAGCACAAAATAGACGTGTTCTTACAACCATTGATAGCTGAATTGATACATCTTTGGGAACATGGAATTGATGCTTATGATGTTTCCCGAAAACAAAACTTCAATCTCCGAGCTGCTTTGATGTGGACTATTAGTGACTTCCCGGCTTACTCAATGTTGTCTGGTTGGATTACAGCCGGCAAGCTTGCTTGTCCATATTGTATGGAGAATTCGCAAGCTTTCTATTTGCCCAACGGTCATAAAACATCTTGGTTTGATAATCATCGAAAATTTCTGCCTTTAGATCATACATATAGAAGGAACAAGACCAAATTCAGAGTGAACCATGTTGAGAAAACACCTCCTCCACCTATCAAAACCGGTGAAGAGATATTGGGAAAAATAGATGAATTGGGCTTAATGAGGGTTACTGATTCTGGAAGTGCAAATGTGAACAGGTAAGTTTGTAGGGAAGACTGTGGTTGGAAGAAAAGGAGTATATTCTGGGATTTGCCTTATTGGAGTACTAATTTGGTCCGTCACAACTTAGATGTGATGCACGTCGAAAAGAATGTATTCGATAATTTGTTCAATACTGTGATGGACATACAAGGCAAGACGAAAGATAATTCCAAAGCTCGAGAGGATCTTAAGTTGTTTTGTAGAAGACCTGAACTTGCAAAGGACCCTCAAGCTAAGAAATATCCTAAGGCTTGCTACTCGTTAGACCAGAGGCAGAAAAAGTTATTGTGTGAGTGGGTCAAACTCCTTAAATTTCCAGATGGTTATGTTTCTAATTTAGGCAGGTGTGTTGATATGCAAAAATACAAGCTTTTTGGCATGAAGAGTCATGATTGTCACGTTTTCATGCAACGTTTGCTCCCGATTGCCTTGCGTGAGTTGTTACCAAAGCAAATTTGGGAAGCAATTACGGAGTTGTGTCTATTCTTCAAAAATTTATCTGCAAATGTTATAACAGTTGATGACATGGCACGACTAGAGGAAGAGATTCATGTCATTCTTTGCAAGTTGGAAACCATATTTCCTCCAGGATTCTTTGACTCTATGGAACACCTGCCTGTACATCTTGCATATGAAGCTAAAATTGCTGGTCCAGTCCAATACCGATGGATGTATCCATTTGAAAGGTAACTATTTATTTATTTAGAAATCAGTTTTTTTATATTATAAAATAAATGCTTATTGTTCTGTTTTCATTGTCTGTATTGCTAGATACTTGCGACACTTGAAAAAAAACGTGAAAAATAAAGCTCAAGTTGAAGGATCCATATGCAATGCATACTTAGTAGAAGAGGCATCCAAATTTTGTTCCTTCTACTTTGAGCAACAAGTATATTCTCGCTATCGAAAAGTTCCTCGAAATGATGATGGAGGTGATAGAGATGGTGAAGGAGGAACAAAATTGATAGTTTTCTCTTGCAATGGTCGAGCACACGGTCGCACAAAATTAAGGTGGTTGGATGATGAGGAATATAAAGCAGCCCATACTTACATCCTACTCAATTGTCCGGAGGTTAAACCATATGTGGAGTAAGTTCTCTTCTATAATTCTGAAATTATTATCAATGTTTTAACTGTTAATAGCTCATTAATGTATAACATTAAATTCAATCAAATTTTCAGTATGTTCATGACTCATTTACGTGAACTTAATCCTGAAGCAAGTGATTCAACAATTCAATCAGATGTTGAGGAGTACTTTGCATCGTGGTTTTTGAACTATGTAAGTTTGTTCTAAACCTTGTAAATTCAACCCTTCATATCTAGATAACTAAAATTGTTTCTATTTATGATTAGGGTCAAAATAATACAATCGAGCACTCGTGTGTACGTGATCTGATCTATGGTCCAGTAAGAGGTGTTCAATCATTCCCAATTTATTTCACCAATGGATACAAATTTCACACAAATAGTTATGGCGGCGCTCGATCAACCTCGAACAGCGGAGTTTGTGTAAAAGGAGATGGTTATGAATATTATGGAGTTATAGAAGAGATTATTCAAGTAGAGTACAGCGGTTTGCCATTAAAGCGGACTGTGTTGTTCAAATGCTTATGGTATGATCCCACACCGAACATTGGAGTAAGGATACATCTGCGTTACAACATTGTTGAAGTAAATAAAAAGCGAAGATTCAACAAATTTGAACCATTTATCCTAGCTTTGCAGTCCACACAAGTTTATTATGTGCCATATCCAAGTCTGAAGCGTGACAAAATCGATTGGATTGTAGCATGTGGTGTAAAGGCTAGAGGAATCTTTGACATACCCAATAATAAAGTGGTCTTAAACCCTGAAGCAGAGGCATTCCAAGAAGATAATGTGCAACCAGCTGCAATTGATATCTCTGATGCAGATGATCTTCATAACCTTAATGATCCAGACAACGATTTGGTCGATTTTCCAGAAGAAGAAATTGAGGAGGAAGAGGATTTTGAGTTCATCACCGATTCTGATGAGGACAGATTGAACGACGAGGACCTTATTGAATATGATGATAGTGATTAAGTTCTTGCATGTATTATGTATCAAGTTATATTTATACTTTAAACTTTGTGGATTGTGATGTGGATCTATTGTGTAACCTAATTGATATTATGCACTGTTCGTTATTATGTTGTGTAACCTAATCTGTCCGTGATGTGTTTGTTCTTATATTGTATAACCAAATCTGGTTGTGATGTGTAACATAGTTTGTTCATAATATGTTTTTGCTTTTGGAATATTTAACACTATTGATGAAAGTTTGACATGTTTGATCTAATTAGTGTCTTGCTTGTTTCTACATAACTGAAGTTGTTTTGATGTCAGACCCAAGTGATTCTCGACCTGATAATCCTATTCAGAATGGTGGATCATCGCACCGTTCACGGATACCTTCTTCACGGGTTTTCATACCTCATTGGATGACTAGACGATCAACTGCTCCATCAGTAGATTCATCAGTTCCGAATAGTCCCCAAGCAACTTTGCCTAGGGTACAAGATGCATTACTACCTACCTCTCCCATACTATGTAAAGTATCAGTTTGGTTTCATTTCTTGGCATGTTATTTCATTTTTTGAATTTTTCTAACACTGAAAATGGTTGCATGCCTTAGCTGAAATGCCATCTTCCTCAAGTCATGCTGATCCTTCAGTTGGAGATGTTGCCCCTCCATCCAGGCCTTCTCTATCATCTCTCAGACCTACTACCTTATCTCCTAGATCTTTTCCATCACCTGCCTTGTCCAGCAGACCTGCTGCATCCTCTATGAGACCTGCTTCCACAGATGTCCCGACTTCTTCTTCCATTCCCTTGATTCCATCTCCGAGGTCTACTGCTCCAACATCTGAATCTGCTTCTCAACATGGTATGCCCATTCATGGTATATGTCTTAGTGTGCTATTTTTATGTTATCATTGAGTAAATTAAGTAAGTGTTTTATTCCTAAGCTAATATCTTCTATATTGAATGTTGCTTAGATCCCTACAACAAACTGTTGAAAGTTGAAACATATCACAAATTTTTGCACTCCATTTGGTTCAAATAAGAGTCTCCTTGACCAGTTATAATATTTGTACAAGGGATCAGATTTTTGTTTTCTCCTAGAGCCACCAAGTACCTTATATTCTTATACATATAACTATGTCGCAGGTACATCTAATAATTCTGGGAGCCCGAACGAGGAACATACAACAAGTGATGGACGGATTCTTATAACTCTTACTGCAAATGGAAGGCAATTATCAACAAATATTTCAAGTTATGTTTATGTTTTGTAATGTTGTTGAAGTAATGTATTGTTTCTAATTTCAGTTTGGATAGTCAAAAGGTCTCTGCAATATGTCGGCGTTGCTTTCAGTCGCATCCTCATGGATTAGGATATACTTGGTCAAGAGTTCCTCGAGACATGCAAAATGTCTATTGGAAAGAATTTCAGGTCACATGGAATATTCATGGCTTTTGTGTGCATTTCTTTCTTTTTTTTTTCCTTCAAATTCCAGCATGTTATGGTTATTATATTGTTTTGAAAATTCTCAATATCCTAATTCGTTTTTCAGAAAAAATGCTATTGGGACACCAACAAGTATAGTAAGGATCAAGTTTACCGTGCTTATAAGAAGAAGATATCATTACGATATTCAGACTACATGAGTGATCTTCGAAATACCGGTCAACGTCCTGGGTACGTGACCGAGGCTATATGGAAGGAGTGGCTTGATGCTTGGAATAGTCCTGAATACAAAAGAAAACGCGAGCAAGCTAGAAAGAATAGACGAAAAGGTAAAGAAAGAGAACCGGCTGGAGCTACGCACACAAGTGGATCGATATCTCATGAGGAAACTTTTGCGCGATTAGTAAGTATACATCTCTTTATTCATGATTGTTTTGCTTCCACTGTGTATTGTCTCAAATATAAGCTTCGAATGTTCAAAGTTCTGATTTGATTAACTGTTTTACCATATAGGCCAAGATATCAATATTTTACCATATAGGGTGCCTGATATCTCGTATGGCTTAGCTTTACTATGTTATCGTTTAAAGTTTAAATGACTCAGCCTTGTTATTAATCGATCTAAGATTGACTGTTATTTCAAAGACTAGTAAAGAATCTAGACTTTTGTTGCATCCATGTGGTTTTTACTTTGCAATTGTTCGCATGTTATATTAATTAATAGCTCATTTAAATAAATTCTTTCAATGCTTTTATTTGTAGAGCGCACACCTTGGCCGAGCACCGACTCCACATGAACTGTTTATGTATACGCACACACGTAAACATGACGGCAGTTCTTGGATTGATCAGCATGCCCAGGATGTTGAGGTAATCAAAAAGTTCTTGCAATCCTACTTATTCTCATTTATATTGTATTCCAGAATCTTAATCTTTAAAGTTGAATATATGTAGGAGGAGTATGCACGGATAGTTGCTGAGATCGAAAGTCAACAAAACCGTGCAGATGAATTGCAAGCCTTTTTCCAGGCTGTTGGAGGTGCAAGTAACAGAAATAGGATTTATGGGTTGGGTGCTGCAAGATCTCGATTTTTCGATTCGAGTTCTTCATCTTCTTCAGGAACGAATGGAGAATCTTCTTCTACAACATCATTCGATCCACGTTTGCATATGCAGTCTCAGCTTGACCGATTGCAATTAACAGTTGATGAACTTATAGCTTTGCAACAACGACGTGGACAAGGTGAGGGGCATAATAATTCTGATCGGTTAAATCTTGGCACGAGTTCATCTCAAGTTCAGGATGTTCAAGAAAGGTTTGAAGAGTTTCAAATTCAAATGAGAGATCATATTGCAGCTTTGCAAAGTAGCATTGTTAGAATGCAACAACAAATTGACAAGTTGGAACCTGGTGATGCATCAGAGGAAGAAGAACTATGCTAGTATGTATCTATTAACCTGTTGGAATACTTTGGTTAGCATATTTTGGTAGGATATGTAGGATGGAAGCAGATAGTGTATTGCTTCAATAGGGCTGAGATTTTTTGTTTATGCCCTATTATAGTAGGTTGCAGTTAGGCTGAATTGCAGTTAGGGTAGAAGTTCTTTTTGTACATGCCCTATTAGTAGATTGCATTTTGTAGCAAAGGGAGCACATAGTTGCAGTTAGCTAGGGTGAGGTTCTTTTTGTTTATACCCTGTTAATAGCTAAAGAATCATTTTGTAGATGGAGGCTAGTTGCAGTTAGCTAGAGCGAAAGTTCTTTTTGTTTATACTCATGTTAATAGCTAACAGATCATTTTGTATCTTAAGGATGAATGATATAAACTTTTATGATATAAATATTACTTCTTATTATATATTTGTTTGTTATAATTTGTGGGTAGATTCAATATATTATTAAAATGTATTATAAAAATGTAATATGTATATATATATATATATGGAAAATTCCAATATTAAAAAATGTAATTTATAAATACCGACTCAATTTCCTACACATTGTTGGTTGGTAAAATGAGATATTTAATTGTACGAAAATTCAGATACCGACCCAATTTTGTAGGAGTTTGTGTCGGCACTTCCGACGCAGCGTTGTCGGTGAAAGTGTCGGTCATACCTACACAACGACCGACACGAAAATGTGTCGGTGACAACACCAACACAACGGCGTTCGTGTCGCAGCGGCCTCCCTACAAGCTCTATACCGACACACGAATTTTTGTCGGTATTGTGTCGGTGATGACGATTGCCGACACAAAACAGCTATTTACCGACGGAATCGTGTGTCGGTGATCATGCTTTTTCTTGTAGTGATGGCAGCAATATTTGTTGTTGGATTAACTTTGATAATTTTGGTAAATAATGAAGTTGAAAGTAATATGAATTTCAGAATTTTGAATCAGCATCAGATTCAGAAAATCTTATCACTTCCAATCTGTATTTTCTTTTACTAATTAACTAATCTGGTGCGTTTTTCATGTTTTTGGCATGTATTCTCTTCGGTGTGGATAATGTTGATCATAAACATACAGACCCCAACGGTAAGTACCCGGCTTAATCATTGTAGAAAATTGCTTGCTCGTTGGCGCGAAGGATTTTATTTTCTTTATTTTTTTATACTAACTTGAAAATTTACTAGTCATTTTATATGCATTTCCTCACCCGCGCATGAAACCACCTAAATCTATTATCTTCATATTTCCTTACTTACAATTTTACTTGTCAATTTAAAGTTCCTCAAACTTATTGTCAAATTGACTCGTTTACAATTGCAGGACCTATGTGGTATGAGGGATTGTATAATTTCTACCAATACAATCCGAATGGTGCTTTATTTGGTGACAAAATTGTACGGGCTCATTCTGTATCATATGATCTCATCAACTGGATTCATCTCAAGCATGCTCTTTATCCAACTGAATCATATGATCTCATCAATACTTCCTGGAAACAAACCTGTCATTTTATATACCGGACGTGATGCTAACCATAAACAAGTTCAGAATATGGCAGTGCCTTAGAGTCTCTCTGATCCATTACTAATAGATTGGGTTAAATTTTCAGAAAACCCTGTTATTGTTCCACCAAATGGTGTAAAAAAGGATGACTTCCGAGATCCGACAACTGCCTGGCTCGGTCCTGACAGGAAATGTAACGTTATTGTTGGTGGAAGCATGAGTCGAGGAATTGCTTTTTTATATCGAAGTGTAGATTTTGTTCACTGGACTAAGCATGAGCAGCAAAAACTGGGATGTGGGAGTGCCCAAATTTCTTCCCTGTTCCTATTAATAGCACGGATGGTGTTGACACTTCGTCCTTAGACGCTAACATTAAGCATGTTATGAAAGCAAGCTTTGATGCTCATGACTACTATATTATAGGCACTTATGTTCCTCAGGCTGGAAAGTATATTCCTGACCATGATTTTACAGGTTCCACTTCTGACTTGAGGTATGATTACGAAAAGTTTTATGCTTCGAAGACGTTATTCGTTAGCTCCAAGAATAGGAGGATACTCTGGGGTTGGGTAAATGAGTCTGATAACTCTAAAGACGTTGTCAAGAAAGGATGGTTCGGACTTCAGGCAAGTTCGATTTCACTGTAACTACTTCTGTATACAAACAATTTTGAACATATATGGGACCTGATCCTTTAAATAACTATTTCAGGCGAATCCTAGGACATTATGGCTTCACACAGAAGCAAAACAACTACTGCAGTGGCCAATAGAAGAGACCAATAAACTACGGGGAAACAAAGTTAATATTCAACAAGAAAAAATGGATGGTGGATCGATATTTGAAATTCTCGACATAATTGCTTCGGAGGTGAGTGTTGAAATAATAAACTTACTGTGAGCAAAAGTTTTGTGCATTATTAGACGTCTTCTTACGTTATAAGTTGATCGTCGTAACAGTTTTCTCAATTTACATTTACATTTAAGTTTCTTTATTCTTCAGTTAATGTTTTGTAACGTTTATGTTTTCTGTATCTATATAATCAGTTTGTTATACAAAGTATCAGATATCAGATTTCAAATATATGATATGATTTCTCAAATAATATATATGAGGTCTGTTTGGCGTTGCTGTTAGCTGTTGCAGTTAGCTGTTGCATTTGCTGATAGTTGTTGGATAATTCGTGTTTGGAAAACTTACAAAAAACATTAGTTGTTGACATGTGAAAAGACTAATATGGATATACTATTTATAAATATAAATAAATAATAATAATAGGTTAGGGTAAATTGGTCAAAGTCTACATGTGGTTTAAAATAAGAACTAAGGTTTCGCGAAAAGCTCCAAATTGGAGCATTTCACGAAACGCTCCGTTTTGCTTCCAAAACGCTAAATGTTGTAGTTTAAATTTTTTAACCAAACACCTATATATCAGCATATTAGAATAAAAATGATATATACTCCTACGAAACGCTATATGCTCCCCCGAAATGCTTTACCAAACAGGCCCATAGTGTATGTCAAATACCAATATCAAAACAATCAGATAGTAAGACAACCTTTAAATAAAATTTTCTAACGGATTAATAAAGGGTGTTACTAAATCCAGCCGGTTTTTACTAAAAAAAGTCAGGAAAATGATCATTTTGCCCCTAATATAAAAAGGTTGTTTTTTGGGGTGTTTTACCATGTAGGACTAGCGGTTTTCTAGTTCTTCCACGTGGTAGTAGTAACCGGTTGCAAGTTTCATCACATGGTGGGACATTGAAAGTCCTTTATATCGTTCGTTTCACCACATGTTGGCACTAAGTATAAGCGCGTGCCACAATGTAGTTGCACTAGGATTCTTCTACTATCACCATGTGGCCCGAAATCCCTACTTCCATTCTAAGTGAATTTTAGTAATTTATTTATTTTATAGCAACGTTTAAAATACAAATATTACGTATTAGTAAGTAAATGTAAAATTATAATTAGTAATCTAGTAATAAGTAAATAAAGACAGGCAAATTAAAATAATATATAATTTAAAATAGAAGTTAATAATACAAAAACCGACTACTAAAACATTATCGAGTTATACATTAAAATTAAATTAAAATGAATTTAAGTTTTATCATTTAAAACAAAACCAAAACGTTTTTACATTAATAAGAAATCGAAGGTAGGAAGATTAATGCACTATGTAATTTGCACCCAGGATATTAGGTATTTACATAAATAAGATGACTAAATTGTTAGAAGAACAAACATTTAGAACTTAATCATGTATTATTGAAAATACAAGAGTGTGTTTGGTTATAAAATAGAGTACATTAATTATTTACCCTCTATTTCTTTTTTTTTGATAGAAGAAGTATAAATTACAGCACAATGATAATCAAAGAAAAATGAGGAACTAAACCTCACAAAGATAAGGCAAAAGCCAGTATAAACCGCATATAGGGCAAAGAAGCGCTACAAAGAGCCTAATACACCATAAAGGTACTAAAAAAACGACATAATACATCATATATTTCTTGAGATTCCGGATCTGCAGAAAAGCAATCAAAAACCATTCTTCAACACCTATGCTTCGCCAGAAAATCGGATCTATGTCCTTCCTGAAATTGCACTCCCGTAGATCTACAGATCTATGGATTAAGTCAACCTTTTCCGCCCGTGCTAAATCTGAACGAGCTATAAACGAAGAAAATATAGCTATCAGATGCAAATCTGATGACCAAAGAATACTGTTGAGATATATGATGCTAAACAAAAAGAGCAATGAGAAGAAGGAGAAAACTAAATAAGATTCGGGGTTGGAAGGAGGAAGAAAGAAGCAAAACTTCATTCTTCCTCCTCGATTTCAAGCTCAAAACAAGAGGTTTTTAGACTTAGGGTTTTCAGAGAGAAGAGAGCTAGGGTTTTAGAATTACCGGGAGTAAACTTAAGAATAGATTTGGTATTTACCTTCTATTTTGAATTGCAAAAGATATTATAAAAGAACTTTTTTACTAAATAAGTGGGTAGACTTATTAATCTAAATATTTAGGATTATGTAAGATTTTCTAAGATTTGTTCTATAATTAGACTCACTTAAGGTGTACTTCCTCCATTCTGAAATATACGTCATTTTAGAAAATGATATATAGAATAAAGAATCATTAAACGACATTTGTTTCATAATATTATTCCCTCCTTTGAACGACATATATTCAAAAAGGATGGAGTAGATCTTATGGCTATTTTCAAATTGGTGGTATTTTCCCATAAATTCAAATATTTTCATGATGAGATAATCAATTACCAAAATAATAACGAGATACTCATGTTATAAGTTTTTATTAAACAATAGCTCAAGAGCATTATATATATTATCGTAAAAACTTTTTTAAAAGTTTTAATTGTCATATTTTAAAGTGACATATAATCTTATATATTTTATTTCATCGCTCTCAAAGAACCTCCAAATTTAAAAAAAAAGATCGTACCAAACGGTGTAAGCAATATATGATATTATTTTTAAAATTTCATACTTTTTGAATAATATGTTTCCACCTATAATATGCACAATCTATAATTTGCTCAATTTTATACCATCAAATTAGGGAGTTATTGGAAATTGTATAGAGGTCATTTGTAACTTCTGAAAGTGCATAATTAAGCATACAGATTCAGAATAAAAAATATACTCCATTAAGCCAATAATTTAGTATATAAAGAGAGGGCATACATATGATTTGTCTCACTCCAATATCTTGTGATACTTTTAGTTGCTAAGAAAATCATTAATAATGAATTCCCCTAGAGTGGTTTCATCTCTTCTCTTGCTTGTGTTGTTACTGGTGAGCAATGGTAAGTAAACTACTTCTTTTACATCGAGTTTTGCAATTTTCATATGTTTATTACTAAAATGTCCATTACTATATATATAATTAGTTTTTTATTTGTTTATAGAAATGAGGCTAAAAGCGGTAGAAGGACTTTGTTGGCAAAAAAGCGTAAAATATATAGAAAGATGTAATAGTTACATCAATTGTGCAAATGTTTGCTTGTCCGAAAAATTTAAGGGTGGAAAATGTAGAGGAATAATCTACCGTCACTGTTATTGCTATAAAGACTGCTCTTCTTCACCTGGCCAAGGTGGTGACCCTGGCCAAGGCGGTTTACCTGGCCAAGGCCGTGAGCCTGGTCCTCCAATGCTAAATTTGTAACTAATTGAAGTACTTGTTTGTGTTTGATTCAGACTATATTACATGTAATCTCATAATAATAAAATTATTAATAAATTAATCTTTCTCGATAACCTTGTTTTGAGTTTTTTTATGAAATTATCTATTTTGGTTGCTTTTCCTTTCGTTTTCCAAATTAGTTTATGATTTCTATATGAGTTATAAGAGACACATCCATCAGTGTAATCACCTAGTGAAGAATCTAGAAGTAACAGTTGGGTGTTCAATATCGTTTGTGATTGTATCTTAGGTACATCGTTGGATGCAATCACGACTATCATGGACCCTCTAACCTTTTTTTTTCATACTCTAAGAATAAGGCCATGTTCTGAGCTATCAAACACTACTACAAAATACCTGTTTTTTGATGGAATTTATTGACCAAATGATTTCCAGATATTTTTGATGAGTTCGTCGGAAAAGATACCCGTAAACAAAGCTGACCAAATTTGTTTTGGAACTTATAATTTTGAATAAACGTGTTGGCTGGAAGATTCCTGCCATGTCTCGTAACAGATCCAGTTGAGGGTGAGGATTCCGTCAGAACTCCTGACAAAAAATTTGAAGGAAAAATACGGCCACGTTGTGCCCGATGAGTTTTTGCAACAGTGTTTGTCCATCTGGGACGGTATATGTATTATAGTTCAATTTGATTTAAAAATTATTTGATAAATAATTATTTAAAATACATAACGAAAATTATACCTTAGGAAATTTTTTGTTTCAGTTCAACAATTTTTAGTTCAATTCAATTCAACAAATTCACTTCAGTACATGAACTTCAATAAATTATACCAAATTATGTAATTTGCATCCAAGGGTATTAGGTAATTTACATAAATAAGGGGAAAACAATAAACATTTAAGACATCAGTCCCATTCACATGGTGAGTACTCTCTAAATTTAATTTGGAGAGTCACTCTTAAATTAAAGATTTTTCAATCCTATAGGGTATAACAAGTCTAATTCTAACCCTAAACCCGAACCCTAATACTAAACCCCAACCCTAACCCTAATTCTAAACCCTAAATCCCAGCCCTAACCCTAATCCTAAACTTGAACCCGAACCCGAACCCGAACCTTAAACCTCATCGCCGGAATTATTGTCAACGGTGTTGATTTGGGTTCGTGTTTAGGTTAGGTTTGGGTTTAGGGTTAGGGTTGGGTTTAAGATTATGATTGTTATACCCTATAGGATTGAAAAATCTTTAATTTAAGGGTGACTCTCCAAATTAAATTTGGAGAGTACTCACCATGTGAATGGGACTGTTAAGACATTATGATGTATTATTGAAAATACAACAGTGTGTCTTATTATAAAATAAATAACATTAATTATTTACCCTTTATTTTAAATTTCAGAAGATAAATTAGAAGATATTTTCTACTAAATAAGTATTTAGACTTGTTAAACTAAATATTTAGGATTAGGAAAGATTTTCTAATATTTGTTCTATAGTTAGACTTACTTAAGGTGTACTCCCTCCATTTTGAAACATTACTCGTTTTCGAAATTGATATATGAAAGGGTTAATTTCTAATAAGTGCCATGTGGTTTCACATTTTCTGCAAATAAAGGGCTATGGTTGTCTAAGAGCAAATAAATGATTGTGTTTTGCATAATTAAGAAAATTGACTATTTTATTTACGTGAACGAAGACATTTTTGTCCAAAAAAACTTTCTAACCATTGAACTTAACTTTATTTGGAAAAATGCGTATCTACAGGACTTTCACGTTTATTTGTGGATTTTATTTGACCGTTGGGGTATTTGTGTAAAAATCAACGGTTTAGCTACCAGAGACCATACGGTCTAAGTTTAGATGGAACTAGGACCGTACGGTCTTTGACTCGTCTGTGCAAGTTTGATAATTGCTAAATTTGACAGTAAATATCCGACTTTTTGTGCTGTAATTGTTGTTGATTCAATTGTTATCACGATTGCTTGTATTTTGTATTTTCACTTTTACATGCCTTTGTTGACTAAAATTAGCAAAATATGGCGTAATTTGGATCAAGTTGGAGTTGGTTCGTGATTCGGGAGGTGAGTTGGCAGATTTGGGCTGAGTCAGGATTAGCCTTATGCAAGACTTAGGTAATTTCGGGTCTACAGTGTTGTCTGGAGAAGGCTTTCTTTCCTAATGTAATTCGAACAATTTAGGAGTTTTGATGCTGCAGTTGAGCACGAAATTTTGTAAAGAACTAATGAAGAAGGAATTCTTAGTCTTGTTTAAGAAGAATTCTCCAGCTATTTTTTGTGAGATTAGTCCATGACTTTGTATTTACTTTTTTTTCTTCTTCCAAACATTTCTATGAAACATAAAATGTATAAATAAAATTCAAAATGAATTATTTAATTTAGGTGTTAATTTGGGTATATGTGAATCATGGTTAAAATTATTATTTCAAAAATTCATATATCAGATCTTATGGCAATTTCCGTTATGTTATGAAACAACAATTTTATGGTTGTTTTTACATTCAATGCTAAAATTGTATAAATGGGTGGACCCTTTTAATTTGATGACATGGAAATGGACAATTTTATGATAAAAAATCTAAATTATATTTCGTTTTATAAATTTACTAGTGTAAGACCTCGTGCAATGCACAAGATTCAATTTACTTCACTAATTATATAGCCCTAGAGTAATTTCATAAGAAAAAAATTTTAAAATTCCTTAGCTCGAAAACATATTTGGGTCCTATATACGTTAAGTCAAATCAAAATGAATGAGAACAAAAAAAATGTGCGCATATGAATATTGATAGTTGCTGTTAAAATACATTTAGTTCGAATTGAAAAAAAACTTATTCAATTTTTTCTCGTAAAGCTTGATGAACCCTATGTGTTTTGATTATGTCCAAACGTTTCAGAAGATGAAAACTTAATACTCCCTTACATATAGTTTACTGTTGACTAATATTTTTGTTTACTTAGTCTATGTGTAAGTTACTCAGCAGGTGTTTGATGAACCCTATGTGTTTTGATTATGTCCAAACGTTTCAGAAGATGAAAATCTAATACTCCCTTACATATAGTTTACTATTGACTAATAATTTTTGTTTACTTAGTCTTTGTGTAAGTTGCTCAGCAGGTGCTGAATGAATCATTTCTGGATTGCTAAAGAACTCAGAAGATCAGTTTGCTGAAGTCAGAGTTTCAATAACTCAGAAGCTGGATATTCCGCTCTGAAGCCGAAGTCTGCTAAAGCTCTCTTCAGAAGTTCTCTGCAATCAGAAGTTTTGACAATTGTGATCAGAAGTCTAGACAACTGGAAATAAGCTTCTGAAAACTCAGTCACGGGTTCTGTTTGAGCATTTAATGCTCTGACACTTGCATTCAATGCAAGGCGCCAAAAGTTCAAAAGCTGTTTTACTGGAGCGCGCTTGTCTGTTCAAAAGAAACCAGAAATTCCTTGTCTACCCTTTGTTGATCCAATTGAAGAAGGATTCTGTCATCCTCATCCTTGATTTCAAATCACTTACCGGATTTAGTTAAAGAACAAGGATAACGGAATCAAAGTGTTTGAAGACCGTTTGAAGACTTGACAAATTAACGGCTACAACAACTGATGTCATCTTCTTTGAAGTTTCAAACTCCACAACGGTCATCTTCAATCACTATAAATAGTAGCCAAGCTCCAATGCATCAATACACGTATGATCATCGAGCAAAATCTTAACGCACTGTCTTAAACAAGAAAACAGAGCAACTTTTCCATTCTCAATCTTTCTTAGCATAGTCTTAGTAAAGTGAGAGAGTGAAGAAAAACAAGTTCATAATAGGAATCTTGTAAACTGAGATCGTTTGTGATCTTCAGTTAGATTTAAAGAGAGAAATCTAGTTGAGATTAGAGTTGGGTGAGAAATCCAGAAAACAGAGTATTGTTTGTTCTGGTGGAAATCCTTTAACTCTTTTTAGGCTAGTCAGGACTAAGTGAGAAATTAGCTTAAGTTCTGTTGATGTAAAGGAGCTTCTGAACTTGCCATAAAAGTTCTGAATAGTGGATTTATAAAATCTCTGTAGGCTGCGACCTCAGGGGACAAGACGTAGTCACAGGACTTCTGTGGCGAACTTGGATAAATCGAATTGTTCTTTCAGGACCTCCTGAACTTCTTTCTCCCTCTTATACTTGTTATTATTGCTTCTGTGTACTTGCTTATATTTAGTGCTGAAACAGATTTTCTGTAAGTATCATTGTCTTTGTTCAGAAGACTGTCCAGAAGTTCTCTTACCAAACTTCTGTTGCTGAAAGCAGGCTAACTGTGTATAAGCAGAATTTTCCTCAGAAGCAAACTCTATAATTTTGCTTCTGACTCTGTGAAAGTTTGACTCTGAAAATCAAGTTTCCTTAAAAACTTAAAAATTTTCAGTTTTCAACTTAGACACCTATTCACCCCCCTCTAGGTGATTCTGTTCTTGTTAGGGCCAACAAGTGGTATCAGAGCGAAGGTTACTTCGTATATTTACTAAAGATCTAACAATCTAAGTGTAAGATCCTATCAGAATCAATAGAGATGGCTAGTAGACACCAGCCTGAGAATTCTTCTCACTTTATTGTCCCAGAAGGTTCTTCTACTACTAGACCTCCATTATTTAATGGCAACAACTACTCATACTGGAAGAAAAGGATGATGTACTTCATCCAAGCTCAGAACATGAGTGCTTGGTATGTCATCACTAATGGTGATTTCATTCCTACCAGAATGGAATAAGGTTTAGGGGATGTTGTTATTCCTCAGAGGGAATATACAGATGACATTCTGAAAAAACTCCAAACTAATGCTTCAGCAATAAATATGTTGCATTGTGCACTTACAGCTACTGAATATAACAAAGTTTCTTCTTGTGAAATTGCACAGGATATTTGGAACAAGCTGGAAGTCACATATGAAGGAACAGGAAAAGTGAAGCAATCTAAAGTCAACCAACTCATGAGAGAATATGAGTTATTTGAAATGCTTGATAAAGAATCTATTTCAGACATGAACTCTAGATTCACCAAGATAGTCAATGACTTGAAGAGTTTAGGAAAGGATATTGAAGAATCTGATCGAGTGAAGAAGATTGTCAGAAGCTTACCAAGGTCTTGGCAAGCCAAGAAGACTGCTATTGAAGAAGTTCAGGATTTGAGCTATTACTTGTACGATGAGCTCATTGGGTCCTTAATCACTCATGAGATGTCATTAAAGAATCATGACTTAAGAGAAAAGTCAGAAGGAAAAAGAGTAGTCCTGAAAGCAGAATCTTCCGAAGAATCCTCTGAAGATGAGGAACTGGCTATGCTGACCAGGAAGTTCAAGAAGGCCTTTAGAAAAGGCAGAGGTGGAAACTACAAGAAGCCTTTCAGGAGCTTTGACAAGAAAACTCCTGATTCTGGTGAAAAGTTCAAGAGAGATCCAAACAAGCCAATTGTGTGCTATGGATGTCAGCAACCGGGGCACATTAAGCCTAACTGTCCGGAGCTGAAGAAAGATAAGAAGAAGTTCAAGAAAGCAATGCTGGCTGCTTGGTCAGACTCTGAGACCAGCAGTGATCCTGAAGAAAAGGAAGAGCAAGCTCAGATATGTTTTATGGCTATTGATGAGCCAACTTCTGAAGATGTCACAGGAGAAACTTCCGCACCTCTTGAAGCTACATATGATTCTGAGGTAAACATATCTTCTGAACAAAATATCTTTGATTCTCTTGAAGAACTCTATAGTATGTTCAAGTACCTGAAAAGGAAATTGGACAAGAGTGAGGCTGACAAGTTTCTTAGGTTTACTCAAGTTTATTCTGACATGAAAATGTTAGAAGAAAAACTGTGTAAACAGTTCAGCACTTCTGCTAATGACTCTAAGGTCAAAGGCAAAGAAAAGCTGCCTCTGGGAAGTGATAAACCCCAGAAGAAGAAGAAACTTGTCACTCCCTCTCTTCTGAAAGAGATAGCTTCTCCTCCTGATGTTGGAACATCTGAAAGTGCTGGTATAGCCTCTGAAGATGTTGGACCTTCTCAGAAGAAGAAGAAATCTCCCAAGAAGCAAAGGGAAAGATCCAAGAACCCTCCCTTTTGCAAGCTTTGCAAGAGTGATGGTCACTGGTTAAAGGATTGCAAGTACCACATTAAAAACCTCTTGCAATCTAAGATATCATTAAAACCTGCTGAAGAAAAATCTAACTCTGAAGGACCCAATAAGGATTGGGTACCTGTCACTAATTGATTGTGTTGCAGGTGGCTCTGAGTGCTCCATCAATGTCAAAGCTGTGGTACATTGACAGTGGGTGCTCAAGGCATATGACAGGTGATGAAAAAGCATTCATCACATTTGATCCTAAAAGAGGTGGAAAAGTCAGCTTTGGAGATGCTCAGAAAGGAAGGATACTTGGTTCTGGATCCATAGGAACCAACCCTCCGATCGAAGATGTCTCCCTAGTCAGAGGTTTGAAGTTCAATCTCCTCAGTGTTGCACAACTGTGTGATAAAGGTAGAGATGTTGTCTTCAGCTCCTCTGGATGTAAAATCTTGGACAGTAAGTCAAGGGAAGTTATTCTAACTGCTCCTAGAGTTGAAAATGTTTTCATGCTGAACCTTGAGAATCTTTGCAAAAATATATGCTTGATGTCCAAAGAGGATACCTCCTGGCTCTGGCATAGAAGACTTGCTCATGTGAGCATGGACCTTCTGGCCAAAGTTGCTAGAAATCAATTGGTTGAGGGTCTGCCTGAAATTAGTTTTAAAAAGAACCATTTATGCAATGCTTGCCAATCTGGTAAACAATCCAGAAGCTCTTTTAAAACTAAGAAAGTCATTTCAACTAAAAGACCTTTTGAATTACTTCATATGGATCTTTTTGGTCCTGTTCAACCAATGAGCATGGGTGGAAAGAAGTATGCCTTTGTCATTGTAGATGACTATTCAAGATTCACTTGGGTCATCTTGCTGTCTAGCAAAGATGAGTCACTTGGATGTTTCTCAGTTCTGATAAAGAAACTTGAGAATGAAAGGAATGATAAGGTTGTCCATATCAGAAGTGATAATGGTGGAGAATTCAAAAACTTCAGGTTTGAAGAATTCTGTGAAACCAAGGGAATTGATCATAACTTTTCTGCTCCCAGAACTCCTCAACAAAATGGGGTAGTTGAAAGGAAGAATAGAACTCTGGTTGAGATAGCCAGAACTATGATCAATGAAAGAAGGCTTCCTACGTACTTTTGGGGAGAAGCTGTGAACACAGCTTGCTATGTTCTGAATAGAGTGCTAATCAGAAGCATTCTGAACAAGACCCCTTATGAACTCTGGAAAGGTCGAAAGCCTAAAATAGGTTATTTCAGAACCTTTGGTTGTAAGTGTTATGTTTTGAATACAAAAGAATATCTTTCAAAGTTTGATTCAAAGGCAGATGAGGCCATTTTTCTTGGTTACTCAACACATAGTAAAGCATATAGGGTTTTTAATAAGAGGACTCAAACTTTAGATGAATCTGTTCATGTACAGTTTGATGAGACTAACCCTGCAGATAGTAGAGCTCCTGATGAAGATGTAGTTCAAGCTCCTGAAGTTACATCTCCTGTTGAAGAAGAAGATGTTTCTCCCAGAGCTGCTGAAGTGGTTCCTCCTGTTGCTGAACAAGCTCAAGAAGAGAATCCTACTCCAGAAGTCAACTTCCTTCCAGAAGATGCTCCTATTTATGATTCAACAATTGATGAACAGGTTTCAGAAGACTCATTGGATGTACCAAGAGAAGTTAGAACTCATAGGAATCACTCCTTAGAGAACATAATTGACTCTGTTCATAATCCTGTCATGATCAGAGCTCAGCTCAGAAGATACATGGGGAATGTGGCTTTTGTGTCACTTCTGGAACCCAAGGACTTCTATGAAGCTGCTGATGATGACTCCTGGTTGATGGGAATGCAAGAAGAACTTGACCAGTTCAAAAGGTCAGAAGTTTGGACTTTGGTTCCCAGACCTAACAACATAAAGGTTGTTGGAACTAGATGGGTTCTGAAGAACAAGCTTGATGAATTTGGAAATGTTGTGAGGAACAAGGCAAGACTTGTTGCTCAAGGTTACAGTCAGCAAGAAGGCATAGATTATGGTGAAACTTTTGCTCCTGTTGCAAGATTAGAAGCCATTAGAATCTTGTGTGCTTTTGCATCATACAAAGGTTTCAAGCTCTTTCAAATGGATGTGAAAAGTGCATTCTTGAATGGTTACATTGATGAGGAAGTTTATGTGTCTCAACCTCCTGGTTTTGAAGATCCTAAGTTTCCTGATCATGTGTACAAGCTAAAGAAAGCCTTGTATGGACTGAAACAAGCTCCCAGAGCTTGGTATGAGAGGCTGACAAAGTTCCTTCTGTCTAAGGGATTTGTCAGAGGCTGTGTTGATACAACTCTGTTCACTCTGAAGAAGAACAAGGATATCCTTATAGCTCAGGTATATGTTGATGATATTATATTTGGTGCTACTAATGAATCTTTGTGCAGAGAGTTCAGTGACCACATGAAGGCTGAGTTTGAAATGTCTATGATGGGAGAATTAACCTTCTTCTTAGGACTTCAGATCAAGCAAAGTAATGATGGTGTGTTTATCAATCAAGCCAAGTACACTAGAGAAGTGCTGAAGAAATTTGGCATGATGGACTCTAATGCTGTTGATATTCCAATGGATGTCAGCAAAGACATTGATGATGAAGAGAAAGCTGGTAAACCTGTAGATATAAAAACCTACAGAGGTATGATTGGCTCTCTTTTATACCTAACAGCCAGCAGGCCAGATATACATTTTGCTGTGTGTTTTTGTGCTAGATATCAGTCAAAGCCAAGAGAAATTCATGATGTTGCTGTCAAAAGAATTCTCAGATATCTTAAAGGCACACCAGAAGCTGGTTTGTGGTATCCCTGTAGTTCTGATTTCACTCCTATAGGATACACAGACTCTGACTATGGTAGAGATAAATTGAAAAGGGTCAGCACTTCTGGTGGTTGTCATTTTCTAGGGGAGTGCCTAGTCTCCTGGCATAGCAAGAAGCAAACCTCTGTGGCTCTCTCAACTGCTGAAGCTGAGTATGTTGCTGCTGGAAGTTGTGTTTCTCAGATGCTCTGGATCAAGCAACAAATTGCTGACTATGGAGTCATCCCTGGAACAATTACAATCTACTGTGATAACAAAAGTGCAATTGATCTGTCAAAGAATCCTATTCAGCACAGCAGGATGAAGCATGTTCATATTAGGCATCACTTCTTAAGAGATCATGTTCTGAAGAAGGATATTATCATTACTCATGTTCCCTCTGAAGAGAATCTTGCTGACATGTTTACTAAGCCTCTGGCTGGTATGTCGTTCAGCAACTTACGAGAAGGCATTGGTATGACTTATCCCCTTCAATAACTTAGACTAATTATTTCTGTATATCTTAAATGTTTTATCGCTTAAGATAATTAAAGTAATAATTAATTCTAATCATGATTTGACTTGAAAGCATGCGTTATCTACTGCCATTTTACGGCGCTGTTCTGTGTTTAAACGGTTATCTGTTCCCTTTTAAACGGTGTTTATTTGCTTTTTGAATTGGAACGGTTTCTTGTTTGGGTATAAATAGAGGTTTTCCATACTTAGAAGTTTTTACTCTCCTTTTTCTCTGCAATTAGAATTTCCATAGACTTTCTGTGTCTTATTCTCTCTAAAATCCTAACCTAATTTCCTAAATCTTCAAAATGGCTCAAGAAATCACTGTCACTCACATCTTCTCCACTGAATCACAAAAGAAGGTTAGTGAATCTAGGGTATTCACCTCTAGGTTCTTAGATGATGAAGTTAAATCGACTGAACCCATTTCTAACTGGCTTTGTGCTCAAAATTGGAATTCATTCGTTTCTCTCGATGAATTCATTTATCCTAAGTTAGTTACATAATTCTATCAGAACCTTCATTTCTTTTCTAATGAGAAGGATGTTTTACACTCTGTCGTCGGGGAAGTTGAGATCGAAGTCAGCAGGGCTTCCATTTCTCAAGTGATAGGGATTGATGATGAAGGAATCATCATTGGTGATGATGGTTCAGCAGATGGTTTTACAGAAGCCAACTGGGCTAGGCCAGATCTGAATGCCAAGGAAACGTATGCCACCTGGTTGACTCAGCACCAGAGGTGGGCACACTATTTGACTACAAATGTTTTCCTTCCGAAGGCTGGAGGAGTAAATTGTGTTTCCAACAGGGAAAGGGTTTTTATGTGGCATCTGGTCAACCAGAAGAAAATTAATTTACCTGCCATGCTGATAAGGCAGATGAAGAATGTAACGACCGTGAGTGCATTAGCATATGGCTCACTCCTGACAAGGTTGTTTGAGGCAGCCTCTGGGGTTATTTCAGGAGAAGGTGTTACGAGTAAGAGCACGGTTCTGAAGATGCACACCTTCAGGAACCTGAGTTTTGGTGTGACTCCAAAGAAGATTGAGAAGGGCTCCTCTGTGAGTATTGCTCAGAAGGAAATTGTGGATGCTACTGTGCAGAAAGGAAAGATTGCTGCCAAGAAGGGCAAGGGAAAGAAGGGATCAAGTAAGTTGGTCCTGACTGTTGAGAAGGTGGTTGTCTCAGAACCTCTTCCCACAATGGTTCAAACAACAATCAGTGTTGAACCCTCTGGCAAGATCGTTGCTGAGAAACCTAAGGATGTTCCTGAGAAGGAAGCTCAGGATGCTGAGGAAGCACGCCTTGCTGAAAGAGAGAAGGCTGCTGAAGCTGAGAAGGTTGCAAGGGTTGTGGCTCTTGCTGATAAGAAGAGAAAGCAGAAGGAAGCAGAAGACAAGTTAGCAGCTGAAAGAAAAATTGCTGCAAAGGCCAAGGCTGATGCAAGAATGATTGCATGTGCTGCTGAACTTGAGAATGTGGAGTTCTCAAAGAATGTTGAGGCTTCAGAGGAAGGAGAAGAGCTTGAGAATGTCTCTCTCTCCACTCGGATTAGCTCAAAGGCTACTGAAGAGGATGATGACTCTGAAGATATTCCTCTCTCCAGAAGAATCCCAAAGAAGAAGATGTCAGCAAAGAGAAGGTCTCTGATCAAAAAGGACTTCTCTGTTGCCTCGAGTACTGAACTGGAAGAATCAATTCATGAAAAAGAGGACTTGGTTGATGAAGAAGACATGATGGATATGTCTGGTGAGAAGGATGCTGATGCTCCTGTTATTGAAGAACTGACTGAGGATAGTGATCAAGAGCCTGATACTATCATTCAGGATGCTATGAACTTTGCTGAAAACATCGACACTGATGATTTTCTAGATAATGTTCTTCTGGGTCAAGGGAGAAATCCTGGTGAAAGAGATGCTTCTGAGACGCTGTTCAGAATGGCTCATATCTATGCTGAGCCCATTTCAACCTTTGATCCAAACGTCTCTGAACAGGTTATTCCATCTCCACCTCATTCTCCTCATCCATCTCCTCATACTCCTCATCCATCTCCCTCACTACCTTCTGTCACAGAAGTTAGTGATTCTCACACTTCCATTCCTCCTACAACTTCAACTTCTGAGGTTGTATCTCCTCCAATTATTCCTCCTTCTGGATCCTTTTCAGAAGTGAATCTAAATTCTGCTCCCATCTTCACTGATTCCATAGCCACATCCATTACCTCCTCCTTACCTACTTCCTCTGTAAATCCATCAATTGGATTTACTGCTCCATCTTTCTCACTGCCATCTACTTTACCTTCCATTTCTCCTACCATTTCCTCCTCTACCACCAATACCATCCCTTCCTCAAACACTCAAATTCCTCCTCTCTCAACCTCTGGACATACACCTCCTGTGTGTGATCCCTTAACTACCTCCTCCACTACTTCGTGCTTTGCTGGGTTGTCATCCAACTATGACTTCCTGCGCAAACACATGAATCGGGATGATCTGGATACCAGGTTTGGTAGTTTTGGATTCATGGGCAGAGCTTCTGGTGTATCCGAAGCTGGTGGTGCTCCTAGTATTGAGGAGTTGAGACGCATGAGTCAGAGTGGCTCTGATGAACTGCTGAATAGATTTGCTGGTATGGGGCAAAGGACTTCTGCTGCTGACATGTATGCTCAGGGCATTGTGCTGCAAGAATTACATTCTTTGAAAGCTCAAAACCTGCAGCTCATGACTATGCTCCAAATGCAGGACCCCTCTGTCTACATACGCAATCTTTCTACACTTCATCTAGCTACGTATGAAGAGCTGTACAAATTAAGAGAATTAGCTCTGACTCTTCCCTCTCTGGATAACATTGCTCTTGCTTCTTCTCTGAAGGTCAATGAGAATTTGGAGATATTGACAGAAGAAGTCAAGGAAGCAAACGAGCATTATGAGGCTCATGAGAAGATGCTCCCTAGTAAGATTGAAGACCTGCAAAGTACTGCAAATCACATTCTGAGAGAAGTGAAATCTTCTGCTCAAGGTTCTTCATCTTCAGGAGCTGCAAAGATTGTATATGACATCACTCCTGATCTCAACAATCGACTCTCCAACATTGAGTCTGCTGTATCTGCTCAGAATGCACAGATTGCTGAGCTTACTGAACTTCTGAAGGTTATGCACACTCAAGCACGTGAACAAGAGAAGACTCTTCACAAATGCTATAGGTTTGTTCGAGGACAGACTTATATTCAGAATGAGCATCTCACTGCTGCTGTGTATGCTAACAACAGGTTGATCAAGCTTCTTCTTGATGATGTTCAGAAACAGCGACCTATGTCTGGTCAGACCTTTGATCATATGAAGACCATTGATGATGACTTCAGAAGACGAATGGATATGATCAATACTGTGCGACCAACTCCTGTGCAATATCAGACTGCTCTGAATGTTCAACAAAAATTGAAGTCTCAGGGTGCTCTTGGTGTTGCTGTTGGTTCTGGTCAAACGGGGGAGAAGTCTGGTCAGAAGAGATCAAGTGCTGCTGAAGGTTCTAGTGGTGTTCCTGCTCCTCAGAAAAAACCTAGGAACTTGTAATCTTTTAGGACTTAAGCTTCTTAGCTAGGTTCTGGGTTGGGTAGTCTTTGTCTTAGGACTTTTTCTGCTCTTCTGATTATTCTGTGTCTTATGTTGTCTTCTGAATTAAATTATATACACTGAATCTTCATTATACTTTCTTATGTCTCTGACTTCTTACTTCTTGCTTATGTTTCTGTTTTGACTTAGTAAATTACACTTCATTAAATCTAACAACTTGATCTTAAGTCCTTTTAAGTCTCTACAGATTGCTGAAGTTCACCATTTACACTAAAATGGGGGAGTTAATTTACTCAGAAGTTATGAAACATCTGCATCAGGAAGTTCTTTTTCTAAACCTCATGTTTTCTTTTTACCTTCTGACCACGGTTTGTCCATAACCAAAATGGGGGAGAATGATGAACCCTATGTGTTTTGATTATGTCCAAACGTTTCAGAAGATGAAAATCTAATACTCCCTTACATATAGTTTACTATTGACTAATAATTTTTGTTTACTTAGTCTTTGTGTAAGTTGCTCAGCAGGTGCTGAATGAATCATTTCTGGATTGCTAAAGAACTCAGAAGATCAGTTTGCTGAAGTCAGAGTTTCAATAACTCAGAAGCTGGATATTCCGCTCTGAAGCCGAAGTCTGCTAAAGCTCTCTTCAGAAGTTCTCTGCAATCAGAAGTTTTGACAATTGTGATCAGAAGTCTAGACAACTGGAAATAAGCTTCTGAAAACTCAGTCACGGGTTCTGTTTGAGCATTTAATGCTCTGACACTTGCATTCAATGCAAGGCGCCAAAAGTTCAAAAGCTGTTTTACTGGAGCGCGCTTGTCTGTTCAAAAGAAACCAGAAATTCCTTGTCTACCCTTTGTTGATCCAATTGAAGAAGGATTCTGTCATCCTCATCCTTGATTTCAAATCACTTACCGGATTTAGTTAAAGAACAAGGATAACGGAATCAAAGTGTTTGAAGACCGTTTGAAGACTTGACAAATTAACGGCTACAACAACTGATGTCATCTTCTTTGAAGTTTCAAAATCCACAACGGTCATCTTCAATCACTATAAATAGTAGCCAAGCTCCAATGCATCAATACACGTATGATCATCGAGCAAAATCTTAACGCACTGTCTTAAACAAGAAAACAGAGCAACTTTTCCATTCTCAATCTTTCTTAGCATAGTCTTAGTAAAGTGAGAGAGTGAAGAAAAACAAGTTCATAATAGGAATCTTGTAAACTGAGATCGTTTGTGATCTTCAGTTAGATTTAAAGAGAGAAATCTAGTTGAGATTAGAGTTGGGTGAGAAATCCAGAAAACAGAGTATTGTTTGTTCTGGTGGAAATCCTTTAACTCTTTTTAGGCTAGTCAGGACTAAGTGAGAAATTAGCTTAAGTTCTGTTGATGTAAAGGAGCTTCTGAACTTGCCATAAAAGTTCTGAATAGTGGATTTATAAAATCTCTGTAGGCTGCGACCTCAGGGGACAAGACGTAGTCACAGGACTTCTGTGGCGAACTTGGATAAATCGAATTGTTCTTTCAGGACCTCCTGAACTTCTTTCTCCCTCTTATACTTGTTATTATTGCTTCTGTGTACTTGCTTATATTTAGTGCTGAAACAGATTTTCTGTAAGTATCATTGTCTTTGTTCAGAAGACTGTCCAGAAGTTCTCTTACCAAACTTCTGTTGCTGAAAGCAGGCTAACTGTGTATAAGCAGAATTTTCCTCAGAAGCAAACTCTATAATTTTGCTTCTGACTCTGTGAAAGTTTGACTCTGAAAATCAAGTTTCCTTAAAAACTTAAAAATTTTCAGTTTTCAACTTAGACACCTATTCACCCCCCTCTAGGTGATTCTGTTCTTGTTAGGGCCAACAGTGTTGAATGAATCATTTCTTAATTGCCTAAAGGTCTCAGAAGATCTGTTTGCTGAAGTCAGAGTTTCAATAATTCAGAAGCTGGATATTCCGCTCTGAAGCCGAAGTCTGCTAAAGCTCTCCTCAGAAGTTCTTTGCAATCAGAAGTTTTGCCAATTTGATCAGAAGTATAGACAACTGGAAATTAGCTTCTGAAAGCTTAGTCACGGGTTCTGTTTGAGCATTTAATGCTCTGACACTTGCATTCAATGCAAGGCGCCAAAAGTTCAAAAAGCTGTTTTAATGGAGCGCGGTTGTCTGTTCAAAAGAAACCAGAATTTCCTTGTCTACCCTTTGTTGATCCAATTGAAGAATGATTCCAGTCAACCTCATCTTTGATTTCAAATCACTTACCGGATTGAGTTAAAGAACAAGGATAACGGAATCAAAGTGTTTGAAGACTTGACAAATTAACGGCTACAACAACTGATGTAATCTCTTTTGAAGTTTCAAACTCACCAACGGTCATCTTCATTCACTATAAATAGTAGCCAAGCTCCAAAGCATCAACATACGCATGATCATCGAGCAAAATCTCAACGCACTGTTTCAACAAGAAAAACAGAGCAACATTTTCCATTCTCAATCTTTCTTAGCTTAGTCTTAGTTAAAGTGAGAGAGTGAAGAAAAACAAGTTCATAATAGGAATCTTGTAAACTGATATCGTTTGTGATATTCAGTTAGATTTAGAGAGAAATCTAGTTGAGATTAGAGTTGGGTGAGAAATCCAGAAAACAGAGTATTGTTTGTTCTGGTGGAAATCCTTTAACTCTTTTTAGGCTAGTCAGAACTAAGTGAGAAATTAGCTTAAGTTCTGTTGATGTAAAGGAGCTTCTGAACTTGCCATAAAAGTTCTGAATAGTGGATTTATAAAATCTCTGTAGGCTGCGACCTCAGGGGACAAGACGTAGTCACATGACTTCTGTGGCGAACTTGGATAAATCGAATTGTTCAATCAGGATCTCCTGAACTTCTTTCTCCCTCTTATACTTGTTTTTTTTGCCTCTGTGTACTTGTTTATATTTAGTGCTGAAACATATTTTCTCTAAAGTATCATTGTCTTTGTTCAGAAGACTGTCCAGAAGTTCTCAAATCAGAACTTCTGTTGCTGAAAACAGTCTAACTGTGTTTAGGCAGAATTTCCCTCAGAAGCTACTTCTGTAAGCTCGCTTCTGACTCTGAGGAAATTTGACTCTGAAATATAAGTTTCCCGAAAAACATAGAATTTTTCAGTTTTCAACTTTGACACCTATTCACCCCCCTCTAGGTGATTCTATTCTTGATAGGGCCAACAAGTGGTATCAGAGCCAGGTTACTTCGCATATTTACTAAAGATCTAACAATCTAAGTGTAAGATCCTATCAGAATCAATAGAGATGGCTAGTAGACACCAGCCTGAGAATTTTTCTCACTTCATAGTTCCAGAAGGTTCTTCCACTACTAGACCTCCATTATTCAATGGCAACAACTACTCATACTGGAAGAAAAGGATGATGTACTTCATCCAAGCTCAGAACATGAGTGTTTGGTATGTCATCACTAATGGTGATTTCATTCCTACCAGAATGGAACAAGGTTTAGGGAATGTTGTTATTCCTCAAAGAGAATACACAGATGACATTCTAAAAAAACTCCAAACTAATGCTTCAGCAATAAATATGTTGCATTGTGCACTCACAGCTACTGAATATAACAAAGGCTCCTCTTGTGAAACTGCACAGGATATTTGGAACAAGCTAGAAGTCACATATGAAGGAACAGGAAAAGTGAAGCAATCTAAAGTCAACCAACTCATGAGAGAATATGAGTTATTTGAAATGCTTGATAAAGAATCTATTTCAGATATGAACTCTAGATTCACCAAGATAGTCAATGACTTGAAGAGTTTAGGAAAAGACATTGAAGAATCTGATCGAGTGAAGAAGATTGTCAGAAGCTTACCAAGGTCTTGGCAAGCCAAGAAGACTGCTATTGAAGAAGTTCAGGATTTGAGCTATTACTTGTATGATGAGCTCATTGGGTCTCTAATTACCCATGAGATGTCATTAAAGAATCATGACCTAAGAGAAAGGTCAGAAGGAAAAAGAGTAGTCCTGAAAGCAGAATCTTCTGAAGAATCCTCTGAAGATGAGGAACTGGCTATGCTGACCAGGAAGTTCAAGAAGGCCTTTAGAAAAGGCAGAGGTGGAAACTACAAGAAGCCTTTCAGGAGCTTTGACAAGAAAACTCCTGATTTTGGTGAAAAGTTCAAGAGAGATCCAAACAAGCCTATTGTGTGCTATGGATGTCAGCAACCGGGGCACATTAAGCCTAACTGCCCGGAGCTGAAGAAAGACAAGAAAAAGTTCAAGAAAGCTATGCTGGCTGCCTGGTCAGACTCTGAGACCAGCAGTGATCCTGAAGAAAAGGAAGAACAAGCTCAGATTTGTTTTATGGCTATTGATGAGCCAACTTCTGAAGATGTCACAAGAGAAACTTTCGCACCTCCTGAAGCTACATATGATTTCGAGGTAAACATATCTTCTGAACAAAATATCTTTGATTCTCTTGAAGAACTCTATAGTATGTTCAAGTACCTGAAAAGGAAACTGGACAAGAGTGAGGCTGACAAGTTTCTTAGGTTTACTCAAGTTTATTCTGACATAAAAGTGTTAGAAGAAAAACTGTGTAAACAGTTCAGCACTCCTGCTGATGGCTCTAAAGCTAAAGGCAAGGAAAAGCTGCCTCTGGAAAGTGATAAACTCCAGAAGAAGAAGAAACCTGTCACTCCCTCTCTTCTGAAAGAGATAGCTTCTCCTCCTGATGTTGGTACCTCTGAGAGTGCTGTTATGGCCTCTGAAGATGTTGGTCCTTCTCAGAAGAAGAAGAAATCTCCCAAGAAGCAAAGGGAAAGATCCAAGAACCCTCCCTTTTGCAAGCTTTGCAAGAGTGATGGTCATTGGTTGAAGGATTGCAAGTACCATATTAAAAACCTCTTGCAATCTGAGATATCATTAAAACCTGCTGAAGAGAAATCTAACTCTGAAGGACCCAATAAGGATTGGGTACCTGTCACTAATTGATTGTGTTGCAGGTGGCTCTGAGTGCTCCATCAATGTCAAAGTTGTGGTACATTGACAGTGGGTGCTCAAGGCATATGACAGGTGATGAAAAAGCATTCATCATACTTGATCCTAAAAGAGGTGGAAAAGTCAGCTTTGGAGATGCTCAGAAAGGAAGGATACTTGGTTCTGGATCTATAGGAACCAATCCTCCGATCGAAGATGTCTCCCTAGTCAGAGGCCTGAAGTTCAATCTCCTGAGTGTTGCACAACTGTGTGATAAAGGTAGAGATGTTATCTTCAGCTCCTCTGGATGTAAAATCTTGGACAGTAAGTCAAGGGAAGTTATTCTAACTGCTCCTAGAGTTGAAAATGTTTTCATGCTGAATCTTGAGAATCTTTGCAAAAATATATGCTTGATGTCCAAAGAGGATACCTCCTGGCTCTGGCATAGAAGACTTGCTCATGTGAGCATGGACCTTCTGGCCAAAGTAGCTAGAAATCAATTGGTTAAGGGTCTGCCTGAAATTAGTTTTAAAAGGAATCATTTATGCAATGCTTGCCAATCTGGTAAACAATCCAGAAGCTCTTTTAAAACTAAGAAAATCATTTCAACTAAAAGACCTTTGGAATTACTTCATATGGATCTTTTTGGCCCTGTTCAACCAATGAGCATGGGTGGAAAGAAGTATGCCTTTGTCATTGTAGATGACTATTCAAGATTCACTTGGGTCATCTTGCTGTCTAGCAAAGATGAGTCACTTGGATGTTTCTCAGTTCTGATAAAGAAACTTGAGAATTAAAGGAATGAAAAGGTTGATCATAACTTTTCTGCTCCCAGAACTCCTCAACAAAATGGGGTAGTTGAAAGGAAGAATAGAACTCTGGTTGAGATAGCCAGAACTATGATCAATGAAAGAAGGCTTCCTAAGTACTTTTGGGGAGAAGCTGTGAACACAGCTTGCTATGTTCTGAATAGAGTGCTAATCAGAAGCATTCTGAACAAGACCCCTTATGAACTCTGGAAAGGTCGAAAGCCTAAAATAGGTTAGTTCAGAACCTTTGGTTGTAAGTGTTATGTTTTGAATACAAAAGAATATCTTTCAAAGTTTGATTCAAAGGCAGATGAGGCCATTTTTCTTGGTTACTCAACACATAGTAAATCATATAGGGTTTTTAATAAGAGGACTCAAACTTTAGATGAATCTGTTCATGTACAGTTTGATGAGACTAACCCTGCAGATAGTAGAGCTCCTGATGAAGATGTAGTTCAAGCTCCTGAAGTTACATCTCCTGATGAAGAAGAAGATGTTTCTCCTAGAGCTGCTGAAGTGGTTCCTCCTGTTGCTGAACAAGCTCAAGAAGTGAATCCTACTCCAGAAGTCAACTTCCTTCCAGAAGATGCTCCTATATATGATTCAACAAATGATGAACAGGTTTCAGAAGACTCATTGGATGTACCAAGAGAAGTTAGAACTCATAGGAATCATTCCTTAGAGAACATAATTGACTCTGTTCATAATCCTGTCATGACCAGAGCTCAGCTCAAAAGATACATGGGGAATGTGGCTTTTGTGTCACTTCTGGAACCCAAGGACTTCTATGAAGCTGCTGATGATGACTCCTGGTTAATGGCAATGCAAGAAGAACTTGACCAGTTCAAAAGGTCAGAAGTTTGGACTTTGGTTCCCAGACCTAACAACATAAAAGTTGTTGGAACTAGATGGGTTCTGAAGAACAAGCTTGATGAATTTGGAAATGTTGTGAGGAACAAGGCAAGACTTGTTGCTCAAGGTTACAGTCAGCAAGAAGGCATAGATTATGGTGAAACTTTTGCTCCTGTTGCAAGATTGGATGCCATTAGAATCTTATGTGCTTTTGCATCATACAAAGGTTTTAAGCTCTTTCAAATGGATGTGAAAAGTGCATTCTTGAATGGTTACATTGATGAGGAAGTCTATGTGTCTCAACCTCCTGGTTTTGAAGATCATAAGTTTCCTGATCATGTGTACAAGCTGAAGAAAGCATTGTATGGACTGAAACAAGCTCCCAGAGCTTGGTATGAGAGACTGACAAAGTTCCTTCTGTCTAAGGGATTTGTCAGAGGCTGTGTTGATACAACTCTGTTCACTCTGAAGAAGAACAAGGATATCCTTATAGCTTAGGTATATGTTGATGATATTATATTTGGTGCTACTAACGAATCTTTGTGCAGAGAGTTCAGTGACCACATGAAGGTTGAGTTTGAAATGTCTATGATGGGAGAATTAACCTTCTTCTTAGGACTTCAGATCAAGCAAAGTAATGATGGTGTGTTTATCAATCAAGCCAAGTACACTAGAGAAGTGCTGAAGAAATTTGGCATGATGGACTCTAATGCTGTTGATATTCCAATGGATGTCAGCAAAGACATTGATGATGAAGAGAAAGCTGGTAAACCTGTAGATATAAAAACCTACAGAGGTATGATTGGCTCTCTTTTATACCTAACAGCCAGCAAGCCAGATATACATTTTGCTGTGTGTTTTTGTGCTAGATATCAATCAAAGCCAAGAGAGATTCATGATGTTGCTGTCAAAAGAATTCTCAGATATCTTAAATGCACACCAGAAGCTGGTTTGTGGTATCCCTGTAGTTCTGATTTCACCCCTATAGGATACACAGACTCTGACTATGGTAGAGATAAATTGAAAAGGGTCAGCACTTCTGGTGGTTGTCATTTTCTGGGGGAGTGCCTAGTCTCCTGGCATAGCAATAAGCAAACCTCTGTGGCTCTCTCAACTGCTGAAGCTGAGTATGTTGCTGCTGGAAGTTGTGTTTCTCAGATGCTCTGGATCAAGCAACAAATTGCTGACTATGGAGTCATCCCTGGAACAATTACAATCTACTGTGATAACAAAAGTGCTATTGATCTTTCAAAGAATCCTATTCAGCACAGCAGGATGAAGCATGTTCATATTAGGCATCACTTTCTGAGAGATCATGTTCTGAAAAAGGATATTATCATTACTCATGTTCCCTCTGAAGAGAATCTTGCTGACATGTTTACTAAGCCTCTGGCTGGTAATTCCTTCAGCAACTTACGAGAAGGCATTGGTATGACTTATCCACTTCAGTAATTTAGTTTAATTATTTCTGTGTGTCTTAAGTGATTAATCGTTTGAGATAATTAAGTAATAATTAATTCTAATCATGATTTGACATCTAAGCATGCGTTATCTACTGCATTTTACGGCGCTGTTCTGTGGTTAACGGTTATCTGTTCCCTTTTAAACGGTGTGTATTTGCTTTTTGAATTGGAACGGTTTCCTTGTTTGGGTATAAATAGGAGTTTTCCATACTTAGAAATTTTCTTACTCTCATTTTCCTTGCTATTAGATTTTATTTTCTCTCTGTATTTTCTTCTTCTCAAAACTTAACCTATTTCCCAAAAATTTTCTTCAATGGCTCAAGAATTCACTGTCACTCACATCTTTTCAACCGAATCTAAGAAGAAAGTTAGCGAATCTAGGGTATTCACCTCTAGGTTCCTAGATGATGAAGTTAAATCCACTGAACCTATCTCAAAATGGCTTAGCGCTCAAAACTGGAATTCTTTCGTTTCTCTCGATGAATTCATTTACCCTAAGTTAGTCACCGAATTCTATCAGAACCTCCATTTCTTTTCTAATGAGGAGGATGTTCTACACTCAGAAGTCGGAGAAATTGAGATTGAGGTCAGCAGGGCTTCTATTTCTCAAGTGATCGGTATTGATGATGAAGGAATCATCATAGGTGATGATGGTTCAGCATATGGTTTTACAGAAGCTAATTGGGCCAGACCAGATCTAAGTGCCAAGGAAACTTATGCCACTTGGCTTACTCAGCACCAGAGGTGGGCACACTATCTTACAACCAACGTGTTCCTTCCGAAAGCTGGAGGAGTTAATGGTGTTTCCAACAGAGAAAGGGTGTTTATGTGGCATCTGGTCAATTAGAAGAAGATCAATTTACCTGTCATGCTGATAAGGCAGATGAAGAATGTGACTACCGTGAGTGCATTAGCATATGGCTCACTCCTGACTAGGCTGTTTGAGGCATCATCTGTTGTGGTTTCAGGAGAAGGTGTTACAAGTAGGAGTACGGTTCTGAAGATGCATACCTTCAGGAACCTTAACTTTGGTGTGACTTCGAAGAAGAATGAGAAGGGCTCCTCTGTGAGTATTGCTCAGAAGGAAATTGTTGAGATGGTTGTTCAGAAAGGAAAGAATGCTGCCAAGAAGGGCAAGGGAAAGAAAGGATCAAGTAAGTTGGTCCTGACTGTTGAGAAAGTGGTTGTCTCAGAACCTCTTCCCACTTTGGTTCAAACAACAATCAGTGTTGAACCATCTGGCAAGATCGTTGCTGAGAAACCTAAGGATGTTCCTGAGAAGGAAGCTCAGGATGCTGAGGACGCACGCCTTGCTGAAAGAGAGAAGGCTGCTGAAGCTGAGAAGGTTGCAAGGGTTGTGGCTCTTGCTGATAAGAAAAGAAAGCAGAAGGAAGCTGAGGATAAGTTAGCAACTGAAAGAGAAATTGCTGCAAAGGCTAAGGCTGATGCAAGACTTATAGCATGTGCTGCTGAACTTAAGGATGCGGAGTTCTCAAAGGAAGTTGAGGCTTCAGAAGAAGGAGAGAAACTTGAGAATATCTCTCTGTCCTCTCGGATACTTGAGAATATCTCTCTCTCCACCAGGATTGGAAAGAAGGCTGTTGCAAAACGAAGGTCGCTGAGGAAAAAGGACTTCGTTCTTGCCCCCAGTGCTGAATTAGAGGATCCTGTTGTTGAGGAACCGGAAGCTGCTGATGAAGACATGTTGGAGATGTCTGCTGAAGAGGATGTTGATGCTCCTCTGATTGAAGAGCTGTCAGAAGAGAGTGAACCAGAAGATGAAGAGGTTCTTCAGGGTGCAAAACAATTTGTTGAGAATGTTGATGAAAACTTCATTGACAACATTCTTCTGAATCAAGGAAGAAACCCTGGTGATAGGGATGCCTCTGAAACACTGATCAGAATGGCTCATATCTTTGCTGAGCCCATTTCTATGTTTGATCCAAACGCCTCTGAACAGGTTATCTCATCTCCCACTATCTCTCCCCATCCATCTCCTTCACTACCTTCTGTCACAGAAGTTGATGATTCTCACACTTCCATTCCTTCTACAACTTCAACTTCTGAGGTTGTACCCCCACCAATTATTCCTCCTTCTGGATCTTTTTCAGAAGTGAATCTAAACACTGCTCCAATTTTCACAGATTCCATAGCCACATCCACTTCCTCCTCCATGCATACTTCCTCTGTAAGTCCATCAATTGGATTTACTGCTCCATCTTTCTCACTACCTCCCATCTCAACCTCACATACAATCC
Source organism: Euphorbia peplus (assembly GCA_028411795.1). Lineage (NCBI taxonomy): Eukaryota > Viridiplantae > Streptophyta > Magnoliopsida > Malpighiales > Euphorbiaceae > Euphorbia > Euphorbia peplus. Next base: position 29,091,972 of record CP110840.1, read on the forward strand.
CTTCCTCAACAACTTCAATCCCTCCACTCTCAACCTCTGGACATGCACCCCCTGTGTGTGATCCCTTAACTACCTCCTCCACTACTTCTTGTTTTGCTGGGTTGTCATCCAATTATGACTTCCTACACAAACACATGAATCGAGATGATTTGGATACCAGATTTGGTAGTTTTGGTTTCATAGGCAGAGCTTCTGGTGTATCCGAAGCTGGTGGTGCTCCCAGTGTTGAGGAGTTGAGAAGAATGAGTCAAAGTGGCTCTGATGAATTGCTGAATAGATTTGCTGGTATGGGGCAAAGGACTTCTGCTGCTGACATATATGCTCAGGGCATTGTGCTGCAAGAATTACATTCCTTGAAAGCTCAGAACCTGCAGCTCATGACTATACTTCAAATGCAGGACCCTTCTGTCTACATACACAATCTTTCTACACTTCATCTAGCTACCTATGAAGAGCTGTACAAGTTAAGAGAATTAGCTCTGACTCTTCCTTCATTGGACAACATTGCTCTTGCTTCTTCTCTGAGGTCAATGAGAATTTGGAGATATTGACAGAAGAAGTCAAGGAAGCAAACGAGCATTATGAGGCTCATGAGAAGATGCTCCCAAGTAAGATTGATGACCTGCAAAGTACTGCCAATCACATTCTGAGAGAAGTGAAATCTTCTGCTCAAGGTTCATCATCTTCCGGGGCTGCTAAGATTGTATATGACATCACTCCTGATCTCAACAATCGACTCTCCAACATTGAGTCTGCTGTATCTGCTCAGAACGCACAAATTGCTGAGCTTACTGAACTTCTGAAGGTTATGCACACTCAAGCACGTGAACAGGAGAAGACTCTTCACAATTGCTATAGGTTTGCTCGTGGACAGACTTATATTCAGAATGAGCATCTCACTGCTGCTGTGTATGCTAACAATCGGTTGATCAAGCTCCTTGTGGAAGACGTTTAGAAACAGCGACCTATGTCTGGTCAGACTTTTGATCATATGAAGACCATTGATGATGATTTCAGAAGAAGAATGGATATGATCAACACTGTGAGGCCAACGCCTCAGAAATATCAGACTGCACTGAATGTTCAGCAAAAATTGAAATCTCAGGGTGCTCTGGGTGTTGCTCTTGGTTCTGGTCAAACGGGGGAGAAGTCTGGTCAGAAGAGTGGTCTTAATACTGGTGTTAAGAGATCAAGTGATGCTGAAGGTTCTAGTGATGTTCCTCCTCCTCAGAAGAAACCTAGGAACTTGTAATCTTTTAGGACTTAAGCTTCTTAGCTAGGTTCTGGGTTGGGTAGTTTTTGTCTTAGGACTTTTTCTGCTCTTCTAATTATTGTGTTTCATATGTTGTCTTCTGATGAACTTATATACACTGAATCTTTCTTATACTTTCTTGTGTCTCTGACTTCTTACTTTTGCTTATGTTTCTTTGTGACTTAGTAAATTATACTTCATTAAATCTAACAACTTGATCTTAAGTCATTCCTAAGTTTATACAGATTGCTGAAGTTCACCATTTACACTAAAATGGGGGAGTTTATTTACTCAGAAGTTATGAAACATATGTATCAGGAAGTCATTTTCTATACCTCATGTTTTCTGTTACCTTCTGACCACGGTTTGTCCATAACCAAAATGGGGGAGAATGATGAACCCTATGTGTTTTGATTATGTCCAAACGTTTCAGAAGATGAAAACTTAATACTCCCTTACATATAGTTTACTGTTGACTAATATTTTTGTTTACTTAGTCTATGTGTAAGTTACTCAGCAGGTGCTGAATGAATCATTTCTTAATTGCCTAAAGGACTCAGAAGATCTGTTTGCTGAAGTCAGAGTTTCAATAATTCAGAAGCTGGATATTCCGCTCTGAAGCCGAAGTTTGCTAAAGCTCTCCTCAGAAGTTCTTTGCAATCAAAAGTTTTTGCCAATTTGATCAGAAGTATAGACAACTGGAAATTAGCTTCTGAAAGCTTAGTCACGGGTTCTGTTTGAGCATTTAATGCTCTGACACTTGCATTCAATGCAAGGCGCCAAAAGTTCAAAAAGCTGTTTTAATGGAGCGCGCTTGTCTGTTCAAAAGAAACCAGAATTTCCTTGTCTACCCTTTGTTGATCCAATTGAAGAATGATTCCAGTCAACCTCATCTTTGATTTCAAATCACTTACCGGATTGAGTTAAAGAACAAGGATAACGGAATCAAAGTGTTTGAAGACCGTTTGAAGACTTGACAAATTAACGGCTACAACAACTGATGTAATCTCTTTTGAAGTTTCAAACTCACCAACGGTCATCTTCATTCACTATAAATAGTAGCCAAGCTCCAAAGCATCAACATATGCATGATCATCGAGCAAAATCTCAACGCACTGTTTCAACAAGAAAAACAGAGCAACATTTTCCATTCTCAATCTTTCTTAGCTTAGTCTTAGTTAAAGTGAGAGAGTGAAGAAAAACAAGTTCATAATAGGAATCTTGTAAACTGATATCGTTTGTGATATTCAGTTAGATTTAGAGAGAAATCTAGTTGAGATTAGAGTTGGGTGAGAAATCCAGAAAACAGAGTATTGTTTGTTCTGGTGGAAATCCTTTAACTCTTTTTAGGCTAGTCAGAACTAAGTGAGAAATTAGCTTAAGTTCTGTTGATGTAAAGGAGCTTCTGAACTTGCCATAAAAGTTCTGAATAGTGGATTTATAAAATCTCTGTAGGCTGCGACCTCAGGGGACAAGACGTAGTCACAGGACTTCTGTGGCGAACTTGGATAAATCGAATTGTTCAATCAGGATCTCCTGAACTTCTTTCTCCCTCTTATACTTGTTTTTTTTTTGCCTCTGTGTACTTGTTTATATTTAGTGCTGAAACAGATTTTCTCTAAAGTATCATTGTCTTTGTTCAGAAGACTGTCCAGAAGTTCTCAAATCAGAACTTCTGTTGCTGAAAACAGTCTAACTGTGTTTAGGCAGAAATTCCCTCAGAAGCTACTTCTGTAAACTCGCTTCTGACTCTGAGGAAATTTGACTCTGAAATATAAGTTTCCCGAAAAACTTAGAATTTTTCAGTTTTCAACTTTGACACCTATTCACCCCCCTCTAGGTGAGTCTGTTCTTGATAGGGCCAACAAAGCTTTCGAAGATCAATTCATCAAATTCTAGTAAAAGTTCATTTCATTACTGATATAAAGAATGTGAATTATTAAGCTTGACATTATTCGCTTAATCTGTATCCCATTTCAAGAAAAGGCAAATCAATCTTCTATATTTGTAATCATATTCTCTTCAAGTTGTTGCCAACATTTCCTATTCTAACTTCCAGAAATTGATTGAAAGTTACAATTAATACTTTTGAGATAATGTAATTGAGCTAGAATAACAATGTTTGCCAATGAAAATCAATATAAAACAAAGAAGCAGTTTTAATTTCACATTACAAAATTTTCATTAAGTTTAATATTATGTAAGAAATTTCCGAACTAAATATTTGCCCATTCATAATTAGAAGTTAATATCAAACAATGTTGTAGAGAAAAAACTTTATGTTGTAATTGTTCATTACTGAGATAGTAAGATAACTTCAGATATAGTAAGATAACGAATCAATCATTAGCAGTAAGACAACTTATTCTAAGTAAAAAATTACAAAACCAACCCATTATGTGGTAATGTATCACCATTATATTCACTTGTAAACTCCACCTAGTCTTATTCAGAGCATAGTTCGTAAAATATTGCGAGTACAAATAAAATAAAACTTCGACAATTTGATATACAAATAGAACAATTGAATTCTAAACCTGAACAATATCAAATTTCCTGATAGGCTTCATTGTATAATGATTCAAATATTTGACAATGCTCCTCTAAGTTCAGCTTTTAATATAGGCTTAATAGTGAGATAACTCCCTGAATTTGGATTAAATTGACAAGTGACACCCCAAACTTTCAATTGTATTAGAAATCCCTTTGAACTTGCAAAATCATATGAACTAACCTCAAATTGCTGACATGTAGAGAAAGTGAGATTCAAACTCTAGCGGGTGCGTTAAAGCGTTGAAAAACAAAAACAATCAATTAATAAAATAAAAATAAAAAATAAAATAAACAAAAATTAATTCTTCATTCCTCTCTTTTGTTCATCATTTTCATTCCTTCTTGTTCTTCATTCTCATTCTTTTTTTTTTCTTCTTCTTCTTCTCTTTTCTTTTTCTTTGTATTCGAATATCTTTCCAGATTTTCCAGAGTTTCGACAAAATCTGGAAAGATTCCAATTTTTGTCGAAAAACTGGAAATTTCCAGAAATTTTCATGATTTACGATGGAAAATTCCATTTTTCGTCGAAAATCTGGACAATTTTTGGAAATTTCCAGTTTTAATTAAAAAAACAGAAAAAAAAAATGAAGAAGAAAAAGAATAATAAAGGAGAAGAAGAAGAAAAGAATGAATTAAATTGGGAATTTGATTTTTTAAAAGAAGAAAAAGAAGAAGTAAAAGATGAAAAATAATAATTCTTTGATCATAAAAAAAAATGGGTGTGAGATTCTAATAAACTTTTCGACTCATAACTTTTGGAAGAAGATGATGAAGAAGAAGAAGAAGAAAAAAGAAGGATGAGTTAATTGCTTTTATTTATTTTCTTCTTTTTTAAATTTTATTAATTTTGTTACACATGTGACATTTAATTTTTCAACAACCTATGACATGCTGCCACGTGTCGTGCGTGTAGATGACATGAAGCTCCAATATTTAGAACAAATAATAACGAGAAAGTCAGTTAACAAAAATTCTAAGACTAATTGTTCTGTAATGAAGTTACAATACATAATGCCAAAAAAACTCATAGTAAACCTAGATAAATAAGCACATAAATGTTTCAATCAAGGTTGACTTCAGTGTTAAGGGCCTTTAGTCAATTAAGTTAAGGTCTCATGTTCGATTCCTACCAGTTTTTGGGTTGAATTGAACTGGAAACAACCAAACAAAGAATCTAGGGTTAGTGGTTTAGAATGAGACATTCTAGACTCTACTGTGTGGCTGCAGTTCAGTTCAGTTCGGCAAGAGAAGGATGAAAGAAGTGTGCTTACAAATCAACACGTGTTGTATATGAAGATAGAACTTATTAGCGGTACCTGACTTGAACTCTGCGATCGAGCGACAGACAAGTTTGCAGTGATCACCAATCAAGTTTCGAAACATGGTTATGTTTATAGGGGGTTTTGACAAGTATTCAAATTTTATTCCTCGCATTTTTTCCTTTGATTTTTTGATTTTTTAGTGAGTTTCATCTCTCTTTAATGCAGCAGAAGAGAAAGATTAAGAGGCAAAGAGAGTCTTTGCCGATTGCTTTAGGTGGGTTTTTTAAGCTCTTTCAATTTTCAATTTTATTCAATTTAGGCTTATGCTAGTTTGATTACTATCTTGTTTAATTAGTTAAGAAACGGCTTGTAGAAGAGCTTAAAGCTAATGACATTTTGATCATTGTTGGGGAATCTGGAAGTCGAAAAATAACTCGTAAGTAGTTTCAAATTGTATTTATTATCCTTTTATTTATTTATTTATGTGCTTTTATTATGTGATTTTGGAATTTTAACTGCAGAATTACCACAGTTTCTGTTTGATGATGGGTGGTTCAGTCGAGATGGAAAAATTATTGGGATTACTCAACCTAGGCGTGTAGCGGCTGTTACCGTGGCTAAACGGGTGGCAGAAGAATGTGGTGTTCAGTTAGGGCAAAGAGTTGGATATTCCATTAGATTTGATGACACCACTTGTAGCTCTACTAAGATTAAATATTTGATTGATGGATTGTTGCTCAAGTAATGTTCTTTCTCATCCATTGTCTTGCTATTTGTACTTGTTTCATAATATTATGCATTGTAAGTCTAGAAACATCAAGAAGGGAAGGGAAAAGACAAAGACATGCTTGGATTAATTATGATTAAAATGACCTTTAATTGTTGGATCTCTTAGAAGACTGTATGTTGTACTAGACTGATTGGAGAAGAGGAATCTATATAACCAACTCTAATTAGTTGGGAGGAATTAAGGCTTTTGTTGTATCATGCACTTATCAAATTATGTGCTTAAGCCTTAACATAAAGTTTTATTGATGAGAAATATGATTTTGCATTATTAATGTGCTGCGTATATGTTGTATATTTTCTTTATATTCCTATCTAGGCTTTTTGGTAAATCTCTTATTATGTACGAACTGATGTAAGTCTTCATATACATATAGGGAAACATTATTGGACCCTTACCTCTCCAGATATTCAGTCATCATCGCTGATGAAGCTCATGAGAGAACTGTCCACACTGATGTATCACTGGGTTTGCTTAAAAATGTACAAAAAATGAGGTTGAAACCTGTTAGTGACCATGACAATACTGAAACTGACAAGGCAAACAATGGATATTGAAGAAAAAAGAAAATGGTGTGCGACATGATAGTTTTCTCAAATGGTGTCACACCAGAAACATAAAATTCCTTCCATTGAAGTTAATCGTCATGTCTGCTAGTCTGGATGCCCGTGTTTTTTCAGACTACTTTGGTGGTGCCAAAGCTGTTCATGTTGAAGGACGCCAACATCAAGTGGATATACTGTATACTCTCTATGGTGAGCCAGATTATCTTGATGCAGCCTTGATCACGATCTTTCAGGTTGTTGTGTAGTGCTTTTTTTCAAGCTTAATGGAGCTTTGTGCTTTGAGTATCTCCTATTATTTACTCAAGTCTTGTCCATGTTTTGGTTGTCTTTGATTTGATTGTCCATGTTGTTAACTGTGTTGGCTTGTTGAGTTCCCACTTTTATCTGTAATTCATGATAATCTGAGTAATTTATTAGCCAGTAGACCTTAACACATAATTCTTATTCTTTCGAGTCAAATGAGTTCTAATGCTTCTTTTTTACCTTGATTTTAGATTCACTTGGAGGAATCCCCTGGTGACATACTTGTATTTCTTACTGGGCAAGAAGAGATTGAATCTGTTGATAGACTTGTGATTGAGCGGCTTCAACAACTACCTGAAACCAGCCGAAAGTTGTTGATTGTGCCATATTTTCATCTCTTCCATCAGAGCAGCAAATGCAAGTTTTCATGCCAGCTCCACCTGGGCATCACAAGGTAGCTTAATGGTGCATGTGAATTGTTCTTAACAAGTATACTTGTCATATTTATTGACATAAAGTCTTGGATTGAGTGTCAGATGGGTTTAGCTGTGGGGTTGACGTGGTATATTTTATTATCTGATTCACAAATATATGCTTGATCTGGAACTTCCATGATAGAATGGAAACATATGTTTGGCATAAGTCCTAAGTCTTCCTTACATTTAGTTGCTTATGCACTTTATTTCTGCTGAATCTATCACCATAATAACTCAAAATGTTTTTTTCATCGACATACAAATTCGTATATTCAAATAATTTGGATACATACCTAGCATAATGTCAAATTGACAATGTGAATTTAACCTTATATGTTATTGTGATGTTAGTGAATAGCAATTGAGTGCAGGATATATTTGAGCATTATCTGAACTTATTACTGGCTATGTGGCATTTATCCTTCCATCTCTATTTATCAGTTAGAAAGACACATGAACATACATTGGCATAATACATACATGAGTGCTGTTGTATTTTTATAATGTTGTAATTCTTGATGACATTCCATTGTAAGATTAATTATTGACTCAGTTGATGATCTATATAGGTAATTTTAGCAATAAATATTGCCGAGACATCTGTGACAATTCATGGAATCAAGTATGTTATAGATCCTGGATTTGTAAAAGCACGTACCTATGATCCAGTCAAAGGAGTTGAATCATTGATAATAATTCTAATATCAAAAGCTCATGCTCTTTAAAGGAGGTAGAGATACTGAACTATTGTTTGGGGAATAAAAAGAGAGATTTTATTTTTGAAGGACCAAATCAAACAAATTTGTTGAGCGTGTTCAAGAAGATTTCAGTGTATGAATGAGTTGCAAGTAGATTGCATTCTGTGCTCTGTAGTTGACTACTTTAGTCATCAATCATATTGTATCATAACTAAAATATCTCTGAGTCACAGGACATATTGTAGGAATTGTGTGGCATGCTGGCATGGTAATATCTTCAGTCGACCTGAGTTATATTGGGTTTTTGGTGTCCTTATAATTTGATGTGCATTGTTCTTCCTATCCCTCTATATGTGAAAGTATGAGATTAATTACTTAATAAAGAACAAAAAGAGTCATAATTATTCAGTTCCCTTTAAAGCTTATATGCATAGGATGGCTATCATATTGTTTATGCTCATATGTGATTTTCTCTCTGTTGTTTGATGAGTTTTGCTTGGTGACTGCTACAGTTAGGATATTGCTTATAAGGATAAATGTTTATAAATTAATGCAGCGGACGTACAGGACGTGAAGGACCTGGCAAGTGCTTTTGACTCTACCCAGAGAGTGAATTTGAGAAACTTGAGGATTCCACAAAGCCAGAAATTAAGTGTTGCGACCTTTCAACTGTTATCATGCAGCTCAAGGCTCTTGCTGTAGATGACATCATTGGATTTGATATCATGGAAAAACGACCAAGGTACTAAGTTCATTTTTTTCGGTTTGATGTGAAAGTGGCACTCTTTATTCAGCAGCAAAAACTGGATGTGGGAGTGCCCAAATTTCTTTCATGTTCCTATTAATAGCACGGATGGTGTTGACACTTCGTCCTTAGACGGTAACATTAAGCATGTTATGAAAGCAAGCTTTCATGCTCATGACTACTATATTATAGGCTCTTATGTTTCTGAGACTGGAAAGTATATTCTTGACCATGATTTTACAGGTTCCACTTCTGACTTGAGGTATGATTACGGGAAGTTTTATGCTTCGAAGACGTTCTTTGTTAGCTCCAAGAATAGGAGGATACTCTGGGGTTGGGTAAATGAGTCTGGTAACTCTAAAGACGTTGTCAAGAAAGGATGGTTCGGACTTCAGGCAAGTTCAATTTCAGTGTAACTACTTCTGTATACAAACAATTTTGAACATATATGGGACCTGATCCTTAAATAACTATTTCAGGCGATTCCTAGGACACTAAGGCTTGACACAGAAGCAAAAGAACAACTGCAGTGGCCAATAGAAGAGACCAATAAACTACGGGGAAACAAAGTTAATATTCAACAAGAAAAAATGGATGGTGGATCGATATTTGAAATTCTCGACATAATTGCTTCGAAGGTGAGTGTTGAAATAATAAACTTACTGTCAGCAGAAGTTTCGTGCGTTATTAGACGTCTTCTTACGTTATAAGTTTGATCGTCGTAACAGTTTTCTCAATTTACATTTACATTTAAGTTTCTTTATTCCTCGGTTAATGTTACAGTTAATGTCTTGTAACGTTCATGTTTTCCGTATCTATAGGTAATCAGTTTGTTATACCAAGTATCAGATAACAGATTTCAAATACATCATATGATTTCACAAAAAAATATATATAGGGTCTGTTTGGCGTTGCTGTTAGTTTTGTAGCTGTTGCTGATAGTTGTTGGATAATTAGTGTGTTGAAAACTTACAAAAAAGTAGTAGCTGTTGACATGTGAAAAGACTAATATGGATATGCCATTTATAAATAAAAATTAATAATAATAATAGGTTAGGGTAATTTGGTCAAAGTCTACTTGTGGTTTAAAATACAAACTAGCGTTTCGTGAAATGCTCCAATTTTTTGCGAAAAGCTTCAAATTGGAGCATTTCACGAAACGCTCTGTTTTGCTTCGAAAATGTTAAATGTTGTAGTTTAAATTTGTTAACCAAACACCTATATATCAACATATTAGAATAAAAATGATATATGCTTCTACGAAATGCTCCCACGAAACGTTTTACCAAACAGGCCCATAGTATATGTCCAATACCAGTATCAAAACAATTAGATAGTAAGACAACCTTTAAATAATAAATAAACTTTTTTAACAGATTAATCAAGGGTGTTGCTAAATCCATTCGACTCTTACTAAAAAAAGCCGGCAAAAATGACCATTTTGCCCCTAATTTAAAAAAGTTGCTTTTTGAGGTGTTTGACCATGTAGGGACTAACGGCTTTCTAGTTCTTCCACATGGTAGCACTAGCTGGCTGCAAGTTTCATCACATGGTGGGACACTGAAGCCCTTTAGATCCTTCGTTCCGCCACATGTTGGCACTAAATATAAGCGCGTGCCACAATTTAGTTGCACTAGGATTCTTCTACTCTCACACCATGTGGCCCGAAGTCCCTACTCCCATTCTAAGTGAATTTTAGTAATTTATTTATTTTATCGCAATGTTTAAAATACAAATATTACATATTAGTAAGTAAATTTAAAATTATAATCAGTAATCTAGTAATAAGTAAATAGAGATTTAAAATAATATATAATTTAAAATAGAAGTTAAAAATACAAAAACCAACTACGAAAACATTATCGAGTTATACATTAAAATTAAATTAAAATGAATTTAATTTTTATCATTTAAAGCAAAACCAAAACGTTTTTACTTAATAAGAAACAGAAGGTAGGAAAATTAATTCACATAACTTTCCAAGTTAAAGAATTGATTTTCGGTGTAATCGTATTTAGGCATTAAAAATGAAAGTTGTTAGAGTTCACATACCAAAATAATGTAATTTGCATCCAAGGATATTAGGTATTTACATAAATAAGATGAGTAAATTGTTAGAAGAACAAACATTTAGAACTTAATCATGTATTATTGAAAATACAAGAGTGTGTTTGGTTATAAAATAGAGTACATTAATTATTTGCCCTCTATTTTGAATTGCAAAAGATATTGTAGAAGAACTTTTTTACTAAATAAGTGGGTAGACTTATTAATCTAAATAGGCAAAAAGCATCCTGAGGCCCCTGATCTTTTCTTTTTCGGTGCATTAAGCCCTTGATCTTTTATTTGGATACATTAGGCCCTTGATCTTTTATATTTGATTCTATCAAGTCCTCATCAAACAAAATTGGATGATTTGTTAACTTTCACAAATTAATAGAACCAATTGAAATATTGTGACACCTAATTAATTACAATTGATTGAATATTCAATAAATTATTCAACAATTTTTTAAAAAATGAACAAAAACTCAGTAGTTATTGTCGTTGTTTTGCTCATTTTCTAGTCATTTCGAAAGTGAAATCGAGGAGAATGAAAACATAGATGAAAATGAAAGAAGAGCAAAGATGATGATGAAGAATAAACGATTACAGAAATGAACTTGGAAACAAAGAATACTTATAACGTTTGAAAAAGAAGGTGCGACGTTACTACATTCCTATAAGCGGGAAAAAAAATTCAAATTTAAAGAGACAATATTGTCTAGAAATATAAGTAGAAAGCAAAGTGAACCACATATATTAATGAACCCTCCTAAACGGGCTAGATTTGTAATTGTGCCACAATATTTCAATCTTATTAATTTGTGAAAGTTAACAAATCATCCAATTTTGTTAGATAAGGACTTGATAAAATCAAATATAAAAGATCAAGGGCCTAATGTATCCAAATAAAAGATCAAGGGCTTAATGCACCGAAAAGAAAAAAAATCAGGGGCCTCAGGATGCTTTTTGCCATCTAAATATTTAGGATTACGTAAGATTTTCTAAGATTTGTTCCATAATTAGACTTACTTAAAATGTACTCCATTCATTCCGAAATATACGTCGTTTTAGAAAATGATATATAAAATGAAGAATCATTAAACAACATTTCTTTCATAATATTACTCCCTCCTTTAATCGACATATATTCAAAAAGGATGGAGTAGGTCTTATGGCTATTTTACTATTGGTGGTATTTTCCCATAAATTCAAATATTTTCATGATGAGAGATAATCAATTACCAAAACAATAACGAGATACTCATGTTATAAGTTTTTTTTTTTTTTGAAAGACGTTATAAGTTTGTATAAGACAATAACTCAACAGCATTATATATATTATCGTAAAAACTCTTCTGAAAGTTTTAATTGTCATATGAACTTTTAAAGTGACATATAACCTTATATATTTTATTTCATCGCTCTCAAAGAACATCTAAATTTTAAAAAAGATCGTACCAAACGGTGTAAGCAATATGTGATATTATTTTTAAAATTTCATACTTTTTGAATCATATGTTTCCACCTCCCCTATAATATGCGAAATCTATAGTTTGCTCAATTTTATACCACCAAATTAGGGAGCTATTGGATCAAGTATAGAGGTCATTTGTAACTTCTGAAAGTGCATAATTAAGCATACAGATTCAGAATAAAAAATATACTCCATTAAGCCAATTATTTAGTATATAAACAGAGGGCATACATATGATTTGTCTCACTCCAATATCTTGTGTTACTTTTAGTTGGTAAGAAAATCATTAATAATGAATTCCCTTAGAGTGGTTTCATCTGTTCTCTTGCTTGTGTTGTTACTGGTGAGCAATGGTAAGTAAATTACTTCTTCTACATCGAGTTTTACAATTTTCATATGTTTATTACTAAAATATCCATTACTATATATATAATTAGTTTTTCATTTGTTTATAGAAATGGGGCTAAAAGCGGTAGAAGGACTTTGTTGGCAAAAAAGCGTAAAATATATAGGAAGATGTAACAGTGACAGCAATTGTGCAAATGTTTGCTTGTCCGAAAAATTTACGGGTGGAAAATGCAGAGGAATAATCAACCGTCACTGTTATTGCTATAAAGACTGCTCTTCTTCACCCGGCCAAGGTGGTGACCCCGGCGAAGGCGGTTTACCTGGCCAAGGTGGAGACCCTGGTCCTCCAATGCTAAATTTGTAACTAATTAAAGTACTTGTTTGTGTTTAATTCAGACTATATTATATGTAATCTCATAATAATAAAACTATTAATAAATTAATCTTTCTTGATAACCTTGTTTTAAGTTTTTTCATGAAATTATCTATTTTGGTTGATTTTCCTTTCCTTTTAGCAAATTAGTTGATGATTTCTATACGAGTTATAAGAGACGCATCCATCAGTGTAATGACCTAGTGAAGAATCTAGAAGTAACTGTTGGGTGTTCAATATCGCTCGTGACTGTATCTTAGGTACATCGTTGGGTGCAATCTGGACTATCATGGACCCTTTAATTTTTTTTCATACTCTAAGGATAAGGCCATGTTCTGAGGTATCAAACACTACTACAAAATACCTGTTTTTTAATGGAATTTATTGATAAAATGATTTCCAGATGTTTTTGAGGAGTTCGTCAGAAAAGATACCTGTAAAAAAAGCTGACCCAATTTGTTTAGGAACTTATAATTTTGAATAAATGTGTTGGCTGGAAGATTCCTGCCACGTCTCGTAACAGATCCAGTTGGGGGTGAGGATTCCGTCAGAACTGCTGACAAAAATTTGAAGGAAAAATACGGCCACGTTGTGGCCAATGAGTTTTTGCAACAGTGTTTGTCCATTTGGGACAATATATGTATTATTGTTCAATTTGATTTAAAAATCATTTGATAAACGAAAATTATAACCTTAGCAAAATTTTTGTTTCTATTCAACAATTTTTAGTTCAATTCAGTTCACTTCAGTTCAGTTCAACAAATTCACTTCAGTACATTTACTTCAATTTAACAAATTTCAATTCAGTTCTACAAATATTAGCCATAAAGTACAAACTTCATAAAAATTCTCTCTCAATTAAATGGAATTAATTAAAAAAATGAAAAACACTTTAAAAAATAAAATATAAAACTATAATTTTAATAATTAAATCATTGATTTTCGGTGTAACCATATTTAGGTATCAAAGAAGAAACTCGTTAAAGTTCACATACCAAATTATGTAATTTGCATCCAAGGGTATTAGGTAATTTATATAAATAAGGAGAAAAGAATAAACATTTAAGACCTTATCATGTATTTTTTGAAAATACAAGAGTGTGTCTTATTATATAATAAAGAACATTAATTATTTAGCCTTTATTTTAAATTTCAGAAGATAAGTTAGAAGATATTTTCTACTAAATAAGTATTTAGACTTATTAAACTAAAAATTTAGGATTACGGAAGATTTTCTAAGATTTGTTCTATAGTTAGACTTACTTAAGGTGTGCTCACTCCATTTTGAATTATACGTTGTTTTAGAAACTGAATAATGAAAGGGTTAATTTCAAATAAGTGCCATGTGGTTTCGCATTTCTGCAAATAAAGGACTATGGTTGCCTTAGAGCAAATAGATGATTGTGTTTTGCATAATTAAGAAAATTAACTATTTTATTTACGTGAACGAAGACATTTTTGTCCAAAAAAACTTTCTAACCATTGAACTTAACTTTATTTGGAAAAATGCGTATCTACAGGACTCTCACGTTTATTTCTGGATTTCATTTGACCGTTGGGGTATTAGTGTAAAAACCAACGGTTTAGCTACCGAAGACCATACGGTCTAAGTTTACATGGAACCAGGACCGTACGGTCTACCACTCGTCTGTATAATTTTGATAATTGCTAAATTCGATAGTAAATATCCGAATTTTTGTGCTGTAATTATTGTTCATTTAATTGTTATCACGACTTTTATTGCTTGTATTTTGTATTTTCACTTCAACATGCCTTTGTCGACTAAAATTAGCAAAATATGGCCTAATTTGGATCAAGTTGGAGTTGGTTCGTTATTCGGAAGCTGAGGTTGCAGATTTGGGTTGAATCGGGATTAGCCTTCTGCAAGACTTAGGCAATTTCGGGTCTACAGTGTTGTTTGGAGAAGGATTTATTTCCTAATGTAATCCGAATAATTTAGGAGTCTTGATGCTGCAGTTGAGCACGAAATTTTGTAGATACCTAATGAAGAAGGAATTCTTAGCCTTGTTTAATAAGAATTCTCCAGCTATTTTTTGTGGGATTAGTCCATTATATATAAATATATAAGGGATCAGGTGAGAACATTCTCATATGCTAGAACACTTTTCTATGTGAGAATACCTTCAAAACTACGTAGTTTAAGGGATAAGTTTAGAAATAATGCTCGTGGTTTCGTGAATTTGCAATTAGAGATCTATGGTTTAACAGTTTGCATATAAATGTATGTGGTATGAAGTTTTTTGCAAAATAAGGTATCATAAATTACAACTTTACGTTTCAATTCGATTGAAGTATATTTCGTATTTTTTAAGAAAATGTACATTTACATATCGATAAAACATATCATTTAATGACATTTCCCAATCTCAAATCGAAATCATAAATCATATTATGGACGCTTTACGTTCTTTTATAATTTGACGATTTACATACTATTTTGACGTTTAAGTCCATTTTACAACTTGCAGTTCGATTTGAAGGATCAATATTTTGTCAATGTAGAGATATAAGTCGTTTAAAAGATAAAAATATCATTAAAACTTAATAATGTGATTTCGGATACTCCGTTTTGTAAAAATATTCATACCACATACCTCTATTTGCAAAACAAATCATACCACGTACCTCTGTTTGCAAACTATTAAACCACAGACCCCTATTTGAAAATTGAGTAAACCACAAGCATTATTTTTAAACTTATCCCTAGTTTTAATAATGAGAGAGGATCAAAAGAGAAATTTTTCCTTCTTATTTTGTTGCACAGTGGAGGGGGAGAGAGAATATGTGGTGTCAATGACTAATCATTTAATTTTTTTTAGTTCAAATCATTTTCCCGGCTTTCTTGAACTCTATTTTTAATAATTTTTGTACCGTTAGACTCGTGTCTACTAGATGTTCATTTTGAGACCAACGGTGCTTAGGTAAAAATGATTTTTAAATTTTTGAACACGTTAGTTATTGTTTTGAACATAAGTTTTTGAAAAATCTTTACACTTTGTTGCTTCTTTGGACATGAGTTTTGAGTTTTTGAACATGTGAGTTATTTTTTTTGAAAATATTTTTTAAAGTTTGAACATAAATTTTAAGTTTCTAAACATATGATTAATTGATAGTTATGGTGGAAAATAAATAGTAGATTCATATTTGATGATTTTATCTATTTATGATGATAATATTATTAATTTTTTAGCACTGTAACATAAAAGATATTGAAAAAAATGCAAGTTAACTCTAATTAACACTTATTTTCACAATTATAACTCATATGTTCAAAAATATTAAAATGTTGACTTTACCTAACAACAATGGTACTCAAAATAAGCGGCTCGTCAAAACAAATCTAACGGTGTAAAAAATGTTAAAATCGAAGTTCGGAAAAGTCGGGAAATTTTGTTTTAACAAAATGAAATAAATCATAATTAAAAAATGTATCATTTTCTCTCTCATGTTCTAGCATGTATGCGTGTAATCTAAATGAAAAAGGACAAATTTCTCTTTTGGTGCTCAACCATTAATAAAACTCCGTAGTTTTGAAGGTGTTCTCATATATAAAAGTGTTCTTGCATATGAGAAGTGTTCTCACCTGATCCTTATATATATATATATATATATATATATATATATATATATATATATATATATATATATATATATATATGGGAGAGATCAGGTGAGAACACCCTCATATGAGAACACTTTTAAAACTATTGTGAGCACAAAGGGACGCTAATATCGACTTTAGCCTTCTTTGACTAGAGTCGCCACCCGGCAGACCGGGAAAGTATACGAACCGGTGTGGTCACCGATTGTTTTGAAAACCAGAGATTCTTATTTACGTTCGTGGATACAACTTATTTATTCCGACATTCCAGGCCCTAGAGGATCTTTAATGCAACCTAGCTCATTATTATCTTGAATTTTATTATTATCACACAAAAGGAATTAAATAACAGTAAATACTATACGGTAAACCCTTGGGTGACACGGTACAAAACCCTCAGAAGCTTACCCTCGTTGCGTGCCAGTGATGAGCTTGCGAATTAGTACTCGTTGAAGAACAGAGACTTTAGGGAGGAACCTTGGGGCCGGAGATTGCGTCGTGCGTGTTCCGAATGATTTGGAAAGGGAGGACTCCGAGGGAATCGTATGTTTCAGGAGGATTGCGTACTTACTCAAGCGAGGTTGCGAGTAACGCGGGGGTCGAGAATTTTGATTGTTTTGGATAAATTTGGTGGTTGTGAGGACCTTTAGGGAACAAGGATTTTTATGGAGGAAAATCTCTCAAAACTCAGAATTAAGCGATTCTATCGTTATCAGAGGCAACCTTTAGGCAACTTTCAAAGGCAACTTATATCGGGTCAGAAATCGCTTAAAACGAGCTAGAGAGAGGAGAATAGAAAGATTTGTTGATGGAAAATGAAGGAAATCTGGCCTCCTTTTATAGGATAAGGAGAGACAGTACGGTCTTGCTCAATGAGACCGTACGGGCTCAATATATCCCGTCTGAGATCTATTTTGGATCTGAGACGGGCCTTCACTAAGGCCCTGCAAAAGTCCACTGTCGCCTAGCGACACGTGGCAGATAAAGATAGGGCTCGTTTGGCCATGTGGGCAGACCGTACGGTCTTAATGAAGGAGACCGTACAGTCTCAATGGAGGAGACCGTATGGTTCAAGTGAAGGAGACCGTACGGTCTTTTGGGGAGAGAGTGGAGACCGTATGGTTTTGGGGAGAGAGAGGACCTTTTTACAAGCTTGAAGGTGTCAATCATGTGTTCCCGGAGTGCGGGGAGAGGAAGTTACCACTTTGAGGAGTCAATCCGTTCTTCAGCGAGTACTAATTCTTGGGCGACCGGCGCAACAAGGAGTTCGGAAAATGCTTTCGTCATTGGGTTCGAAAACCAGTGCTTACAACTACGTAGTTTTAATAATAAGAGAGGATTAATAGGGGAATTTTTCCATTTTTATTGGGTTGCGCAGGAGATAAGGAGAGAAGGTGTTGTTGATGAGTCACAATTTAACTATTTTTTTTATTCAAAATCATTTTTTCGAGTTTCTCGAACTCCGATTTTAAATTATTTTATATCGTTGGACTCATGTCGCCTAGATGTTCATTTTAAGATCTATGATGTTTATATAAAAACAAGCTTTTAAAATTTTGAACATGTGAGGGTTTTTTTTTTGAAAATGTGAGGTTTTTGTTTGAAGATGGCAATTTAGCCTTCTGTATTAGCCTAGACACTTGAAGTAGGGAGGCATTCCATGATATCTTTTCCTCCCTTTCATGATAATTGATAAGGACTCTTCCAACCGGAGATGATACAGATAATGAAAGGTTTAGAATGAAACAACTAATTTTTATCTTAAAATCCTAAAAGAAAAAGACTCTTAGGCATGCTAAGAACACAACTCTTAAGATGTGTACGATTTAGCTTCTTAGGAGACATCTTGGAGCCTATCACATTTCACACCAAAGGCATGCCTTTTATAATATGTCATACATGTTGGTGTGCCCTAGTTCTAGGCATAGTTGTTTGTTTATGTATTGTACTTTTGTTGATTGTACTATACATTTGTTTTATGGAATAAAAGGCATTAATTCATTCAGTTAATATATCTTGTATTATATGCACTGTATGAAGTATCCATTGATTGTATATCATAAATAACCAGAAGCTAGTTCTAGTCATGGGAATGAATAGAACGTAAAGCTTTTACGAACAGGATATGTACACGTGTACATGATATGTTTGTAGGTACGTATGACTCATACGGGACTTGGTCGATCCGCTTTAGAAGGCACATGGTGGGAGTGTCATTGCCCTTCTATAAATGTAGATCTCTATTTATCTGTCGACCTGATTTCAATATAGTATTGAATGAGGAATCTGATTACATTTGACATACGCCTAACAGGTCTGTAAAAGGACGCCAAATACGGGTATGATTGGTCTAGTCAGTGAACTGATTCATACTGATAGTTGAAGTGAAGGAATTACCACTCACTCCATAAGTGAGATGATATCATTAGGCCACTCGATGAGTTGAGCTGAGAAATGTGTGGCAACACTCAGATAAGCTGGTTACTTATCTGTTCTTCAGTTAACTCTGGATCGAGAAGTATTTCAAGCTGTAGAGGATGACGTCCACCATGCCTCATACTTGATATATCGATATGCTTGGTAAGAGATATTAGAGAATACTACAGGGTATCTATCTGTATGAGATGGACTAACACTGTAATTAATTGGTGACTGATATGGTCTAGGCAACTCTCTATCAGTCATTAAGCTAATTGATTATGGCCCACAGGATCGTGCACACTAGACACTGAGACTTGTACTCGGAGAACTAATACATGTAATGTATTTATGATGAACTGATTATTAGTTGATAACTAATAATGTTAATTGATTAATTGTTCTGATTGGAACAAGTTAATTGATTGTATGGAGGGATTAATTATTCAATCGGGTTAATTAATTAAGCGATTGATTAATTAGATTTTCTTTAGGGGTTAGTGTGTGATTAATTATAACCTAATTGATGTTAATTGAATCTATTGTATTCTATTGTGGTAGTGTGTGATTAATTATAACCTAATTGATGTTAATTGAATCTATTGTATTCTATTGTGGTACAATCAGATTAATTAAATTAATACAGGTACTGAAGCTGTAATTAATCGACACACTATAAATTAATCCTAATCGATTGAAACCCGAGACTTTCTGAGACAGACAAAATTCAGAAACCCTAAATCCCTCCCCCATTCGGCCGAACCCCTACAAGGGATCCCGGAGTTTGTTCGTCGTCCGTTCTTCGTGCCTGATTCGAGTACCTGTTGACTGTAGGTGTCGTGGACGTGATTTTGGCGGAACCTCCGATCGTGCGGTTCGTCCATCTCTCTCAGAGGGATTCCATGTGAGTGACTAATGTAGTTTTAATCACCATTATAATCTAAATAATATTGAGGCAACGATAAAGATCAAAAGTTGTATGATCAATGATGTTAATATCGTTTTTCTCGCTTCCGCTGCGCGACTCTGATCGTTGATCAGACTCCAACAATACATCACATTGCAAACTCAGAAAATGGCTTAGCATACTTTTTTTTAGTAAAATAGATAAGACAACTCAATAGATAAAACAATACATTCACAGCCAACTTACATCTTATGCTTGGAAAATTAAGCATTGCGAATTTATCTAGAATATAGGTACTGAAAAAGGAGGTTACAAGTGGAATGAGGACAGAAAGGACCAATTATTTCTTGACTTGAATTTAAAGATGAACAACAAGAAACAATATTTGAAGGAATTGAAGAGAAATTGAAATAAATGTGACATAGCAACATCAAGAATGGAAATAAGAGAGGGTAAGTAGTAGATCGAAAGAAGCAAACCTCTGATTAAATCATGAGAGAAGGAGAAACGATGGAGGGATCTGGAAGATGAAGAAGAGTCGCTACAAAAAAAATTAATTTTTGGGGACAGGAGAAATTTGTCTCTAAAAGTACTAAAAGTTGTTTCTTATGCTAATGGGGAAATTTTTTATCGTCCCCTAGTTTTGACCCCTAGGCGAGCGTACCCGATTTTGTAGGGGACGAAAAAATGAATGTCATCCCTATTATAGGAGACGAATGTCGTCTCTAACATTAGGGACAATTGTCGTTCCTATTCTTAGGGACGACTATCGTTCCCATTCTTTTAAGGACGACTTTTGTCCCCTGGTACAAAGGAGACGACTTTTGTCCCCACAAAAAAGGAACGACTTTTGTTCTCCATTTTAGATGTCGACGTCCCTATTAACTAATGACTAGGGACAATTGTTAGTTAAAAAAGAAACATTTGGATTGAAGGGAACTCTAATCATCAACATATCCATAAATTTGAGCTATTAAAATGAATTTCATAAATATGCAGAATCCATATTACAAATTGAAAAACCATTTGCTGCTGGAGTTTGTTGAAGTGCATAGAGGATGTATGAAACAAGTTTGTCGAGAAAAATAAAATTGATATCAAGTAAGCATAAGTAGTTAAGAAAACCATCCTAAACCTACTAACAGACCCAAGTTCTGCGTTCTGCCTTGCTTCAATTCAGTAGCAGTCACTATCAACACCATCATAACAATAGATAGCTGAAACCTTGCTTCATAACATTAGTAGCATCATCCATGCAAGTTGTTGAACTGCACTGGAAAACATATATATCAGGATATTGAAGCAATCATGACCAGTTTGGTGAAGTCTTCTTAGAATATTGATAGAATATATGTGTCAAAATGAATAAAGAAGATATGCTTAGAGGCATAGGCAACTGTTGGGATTAATTAAGATATGGATCTAATTAATCCGACCCGTCCGAAATGGAACGGGTCAAGCCCATCTAAGAGGAATAAGTGATTAGGAAGCCCATTAGGTTAGATGGAGAAATTAGGGTTTCTCCACCTATAAATAGGCTTAACCCTAATCACAATATAAGACAAGAAAGAAAGAGAGACGTCGGAGCTCTGCCTCTATTCAGCCGAGCCTCCCTTACCCATCTCTCTCGTTCTTCGCTCTTAGTCTGTGGATCAACAAGACTTCTCCGGTTAACACCGTGTGGTCGTCTTTATCCGGTGATACAAGATCGTGGTGCTAAGATCCGCTTCCGCTACCGCTTCCGCTACTCTGAGAGACTTGCTGGTTCTGCTATATAATGTACGCCCGAACCCGTTATCTCATATGGATTAGTATGCCGGGCTAATCCCTTCATTGGTATCAGAGCCACAGATCTTGTATTCTGTGATTTCTGTATCCATAGATGAAGAAATCGTGGGATCATTCGAAAGAATGATCGATTGCTGCTGTGCTTATATGATCTTGATTGTGTTCTTGATATTTATGATATAAACATGGTACTTTGATAAGGTTTTAATCAGATCTGATAAAAGGCTTTTTAATCTGATAGAAAGTCTTTAATCTGACAAATGATTTTTAACCTGATTCAAAAGTTTTATCAAAAAGTGTGTTTTTGATTCTCTGAAAGCGATTGAAACTCGATTGAATCCATTTTCTTATTGTTTTTCGGTATGGTACAGATCTGATCTGTGTTTTTTGACGATTAGGGTTTACTAAAATTGTATTCTGAATCGTCAAAATTCTTTAATTCGCCGAAAACGCTGCTGTAACTGTCTGCAAAATGTTTTCGACATGTTTTTTATGAAAACCGACTCCACCATCGTGCTCAGAGACCCCAAAAACCCTAGGTTTGATATATTTTAATAGGCGAACGGAGGTCTGGAAGTTGGAGCGTGGCTCTCACTCTCCTCTCTTCTTCCAGCGACTCCCCGAACCGCCCAGGGCGCGTGGGGGCGCGTGAAGAGGCTTCCAGAGCCCGTTTTCGGCCCAATTTTTGGCAAATCACTTTAAAACATTATTTTGGATTTTCTGGAAATTTTTGGGAATTTTTGGACAGACGGTTTTACAACCTCTTCTTTGTCTCTTATCCCGAACTAGTCCAAAACTGCGAAAATTTGTTTTCTACTTTTCCAAAATTGAGAGAAATGAGTTTTTCACTATAACTTTTTCGTGATATGGATGCCCTTATCGATCAAAATGAGTTTGATTGTTGGAATTAGTTTGTGTATGAGTACGCTGACTCTTTTCCCTCTTTGTTGTATAAGACAGCAATGGCGGGCACCATTTTCGTGCCAATAGTACCTAGGACCCAAGCCCAAAAAGCTGTCAGGAAAAGATTCCGCGACAAGTTAAATCGTTGCAGGATGGCTCCCACATCCAGATGGGATGATGTTGATGTTATTGTGCGTCACTTGGTTAGAGTCCAAAACCTGATGCAGTGCTGTATAAGCTACAACGGACTCAAAGATAAAGTTCTCCGCTTTAAAGCGATGGAAAGATCTTTGATCAAAGTCCCGAGGCTTAAAGAGTTGTACGTAGAATGTTATTGTAAGTCTGAAATGGACTACAAGAGATCCATTCGACTCTTTATGGATGACCTCGATGAGCTGGGCGTTTCCTACCCATTGGGGCGTAAGGGAATGGTCTTGAGATCTGGAAATGCGATCCAGACTCCTCACTATGGGAGAGGGCGTGAGCACTTGCATAGAACCTTCACAAAACAAATGCGTTACGACGTGTTTTGTTCTTTCCCAAAGAGGGTTCGTCGAGATGGTTTTAACCCGAAGAATTATGAGTAGTTCTCTTCTGGTTTTATGGAGTTGTGTTTTGCAGCTAGTTTTTGTTTTTTTTTTAGGATTTCAGAGTTTCATATGATAACTTTTGAATTATATTTTGTTTCATTGCTTTCAGAACAAGTAGCTCGTTTTTGGTTTGTGGATTCAATTTTTGATTGAATGACAATTTTGGTTATTTTCATTAAATGGTTTTTGATTAGTTGGGTTCAACGAGCTGCTTAATTGGATTTATGTTTTCAATTACCGATGTTTGCTTTTCTATATCTTGCTGAACCTAGTAGTAGGACTAGCCTGAAAAGAAAACACTATGAACTCAAAGTCATCAAAATTCCATAATAACCACCTTTTGTAAAAAGTTACAATATCTTGTTACGCGAGGTAACATAAAATTCTCTAAGCATAAATATCTACCTAATAAGCTAACCATTAAAGTGTAAAGGGTAATTTGAGCCATTCCTATATGGTCTCATTTTCGATTTGAAATTTAATATTAACCTTTTTAGATAGATATAGGTTGCTAAGAGAATTCATTGCGTGTATTGAACCTTTTAGACTTCTTAATAAGACGTGCAATTCCATTATAAGATTTGTCAACAATGGCTACAGCTAGAAAGTCGATCGTAGCTGAACTTAACAAAGACCTGAAACTGAACAGGGACAACTATGATGTATGGGGAATTAAGATTAAGTATGTGCTGGAAGAACAAGAGGTTCTAGACACCTTGGAAACAGTCATGGCTGTGCCCGAGGAAGGCGTTACTGCTCAGTATCGAAGAGATAGAGAAGCTTATACGGCATGGAAGAAGAGAGATTCTACTGCCCGTATCATTCTCTTAAGTTCGATGCATGATGACTTCACTCGACAGTTCTGTAAGTTAGAGAATGCAAAAGCCCTGTGGGACTCCTTGCAGGAGAAGTTCGGAGGTGTGTCTCTGACTAGGCTCCGCTCTCTTACTATCAAATTTGATACTTACAAGAAGAGACATGATCATACAATGAAAAAGCATTTGAGAGAAATGCAAAACATGATCAGTGAACTCAGTGAAGCAGGTCATGTGTTGACCGAGGAGCAGAAAGTTCAAGCTGTTATCCGTTCTTTACCGAACAGTTGGGAGCATATGAAGATGCACCTGACACACACCGAAGGTGTTACCACCTTCGATGCTGTTGTTCGCCACCTCGAACTCGAGGAGGATCGCCTCGCATCGATCAAGGTCAATGCTGAAGCTCACTATGTGGGTTCCAACTCCAGTGGGAGGCGTCCAAGGGCTCAAGGCCAGAAGCGTAAGCGCTCAAATGGCAGGGGTAAAGAACCGGTGAAAGAGCAAAGGAAAGCAGAAAGACCCAAAGAGAAAAAGCACAAGAACAGAAGGAAGACAAACGTTTCTCGCGTGAAATATTTCAATTGTCAACTCAAGGGGCATTATGCAAACGAGTGCACTGCTCCCAACGTACGTTCTAACTCATGTGTGAGTGAACTTTACGTATCTAGTACTGTTCTTATGACTGAGCATGATCCTTTGTGGGTCGTTGATTCAGGTGCAACAGACCACGTGACGAAAGATAGAGATGCTTTTGTCGGGTTCCGACGGATTCCAGTCGGATCAAGGTGGATCTATGTAGGCGACAACTCAAGAGTTGAAGTCCTAGGAATCGGCACATGTGAATTGCGATTGCGTGAAGGCCAAACCCTAGTCCTACATGATGTTCTCTTTGCTCCCAAGATTCGAAGAAATTTGGTTTCTGTAACTTCTTTATTAAGGATTGGTTTCAATTTCCTTTTTGCTCATAACAGTTTAAGGATTTGTTTGGATGACCAATTTTATGGTCAAGGATATGTGCTGAATGGTTTGACAATTTTGGATATTGATCATCGCAATAAATCTTTTTCCTATTCTACTACTTCTTCTTCTTCTTCTTATGTGAATGATAAAGATGTTAGTTTATGGCATGCTAGGTTAAATCACATCGGTCAAGACCGAATGAAACGTCTAGCTAAAGAAGGATTACTAGGTGGTATACGAAGTGTCGAATTACCACCTTGTGAACCTTGCCTAAAAGGAAAGATGCATAGAAAACCATTTGGTAAAGGTACTAGGGCAGAAATTCCATTACAATTAATACATTCTGATGTATGTGGTCCAATGAACGTGAGGGCAAGGCATGGAGCCTACTACTTCATCACTTTCATAGATGACTGTACTAAGTATGGTCAAATCTACTTGATGGCTCACAAGTCTGAGGCACTAGGTTGCTTTAGAAAGTTTATGAACCTTGTTGAGAACCAACTAGACAGAAAGATCAAAGTTCTGAGAACCGACAGAGGTCGGGAATACCTCTCTGAGGAATTCAAAACTTTGTGCGATGAAAGGGGAATTGAACATCAGTTGTCCATTCCATATACTCCGCAGCAAAACGGTGTTGCCGAGAGGAGAAACAGAACTCTTCTCGATATGGTCAGGTCTATGATGGCTCAAGCAAGTTTGCCCATTTCCTATTGGGGAGATGCCTTGCTAACAGCCACATATGTACTTAACCGAGTACCCTCGAAGACTGTCACTTCCACTCCATATGAGTTGTGGACCGGCCGCAAACCTGACTTAAGTGTGCTTAGGCCATGGGGTTGCACTGTTTTCGCTCATGATACTTCAAGCAAATTTGGGAAATTAGGCCCAAGAGGCAAGAAGTGTGTCTTTATAAGATACCCTGAAGTATCCAAAGGATATGTCCTAGTGGGAGAAAACGCAGAAGGTCGAGTGATTGAAATCGAATCCCGAGATGTAGTGTTCTTGGAAAACGAATTTCCTGCCATTGGACAAGTGGACAGAGATCAACCCTTGTTTGAGGAACTTGATTCGAACGGACCTCTCCATTCGAGTGGGAGGAATACTGAGGAAAATGCAATTGATCCTGACAATGGTCTAGATCAAGATCCTATTCTTAATTATGATAGAGAAATGGATCATATCCCTCAGAATGTTTCGAATGTGACAGATCCTAATGCAAGTGGGAGCGAGTTTCTTGACTCAAATGAGAATAAGGAACTTAGCATAAGAGAAAGAATTCCGGGTTATGATGAATATATGAGACATGTTTATCAAGACCGAGAGGAATCGCGTCAAACAAAACGACAAAGGGTCAAGCGCCGTCGATTTGGTATCGAAGGCGAAGCTCTCCTTATCACCCCAAGTGATGAAGCTGAGCCTAAAAATGTTAGTGACGCACTCTCTTGTCCTGAAAAAGATAAATGGAAGAAAGCAATGGAAGAAGAAATGGATTCCATGAAAGTCAACCAAGTTTGGGAACTGGTTGATCTGCCCGAGGGAAGAAAAGCTGTTAAGAGCAAGTGGGTTCTTAAAGTAAAGCGAAGGGCTGACAACAGTATCGAAAGATACAAAGCTCGCCTGGTCGCTAAGGGCTTCACACAACAGGAAGGGATAGACTATGAGGAGACCTTCTCACCTGTTGTGAGGTTTACATCTATCAGGCTAATACTGGCAATTGTTGCAAGTTTAGACCTAGAGCTACATCAAATGGATGTTAAGACTGCTTTTCTCAATGGAGAATTGAACGAAGAAATCTACATGGAACAACCTGTAGGTTTTGTCGTACCAGGATGCGAACAAAAGGTTTGCAAGTTGAATAAGTCAATCTATGGCCTGAAACAGTCTTCGAGGCAATGGTATATTCGATTTCATAATCAGATGATCTCGAACGACTTCAAGATACTTGAAGAGGACCATTGCGTATATATAAAACGCTCAGGTAGAAAATTTGTCATTCTGTCTCTATATGTAGATGACATCCTCATAGCAGGAAATGACATTGCTTTTGTAAACCAAATCAAATCTTGGTTAAGCTCAAGTTTTGAGATGAAAGATATGGGCGAAGCCGCATACATTCTTGGAGTTAAGATTATAAGAAATCGTTCAAAGAAACTGTTGGCATTGTCTCAAGAGACTTATATCAACAAAGTAATTGAACGCTTTGGTATGGCAGGCTGCAAACCCGTAGACAGCCCAATGACTAAAGATGTCACCCTAAGTACTGAAATGTGTCCCCAAACACGAAAGGAAAAGGAACGAATGAAAACAGTTCCTTATGCAAGCGCCATAGGTAGTCTCATGTATGCAATGTTGTGTACTAGACCCGATATCTGTCACGCCGTTGGGATGGTGAGCAGATACCAGTCCAATCCTGGACAAGCACATTGGACCGCAGTTAAAAGGATATTGAGATATCTTAGAGGTACTGCGGATTATTCTCTATGCTATCAAGGCAGAGACCTGAATCTCAGAGGATACACGGATGCTGATTGGGCAGGTGACTTGGATGAGAGGAAATCCACATCTGGCTACGTGTTCTTGCTTGGCAACGGTGCCATCTCATGGAGTAGCAAGAAACAGACATGTGTAGCACTGTCCACAATGGAGGCTGAGTACGTTTCGTACTCGTCAGCAGTTCAAGAGGCGGTGTGGTTAAATAGGTTCTTAAACCACATTGGTGTGACCAAATCCGCCGCTCCAGTCATAGTTAATAGTGATAGTCAATCTGCTATTGCTTTCGCTAAGGATCAAAGGTTCCATAGCAAGGCCAAGCATATAGAGATAAGGTATCACTTTGTCAGGGACTTAATTGCACGCAAAGAAGTCAGTGTGAAGTACATTTCCACTCATGACATGGTTGCTGATCCCCTTACCAAACCTGTCAAGAGAGATGTTTATGTCAAACATATTAGATCCCAAGGTTTGAGAAGGATCTAAATTGTACTTCTATTATTCAATGTTAAATGAACTTGAATTATCAATAAAGGTTTTAAGAATTTGTTTCCAATAGACGAGTGCGAATGTTTTATTTGTTTAACATTTGCTGTTATTGAAAAATGCATGTTAGACAGAGAAGTAGCTCACTCACACGAGTGTTTACCCTTGTTCTGTCATATGAGACAGATAGAAGGATGAGGCCGCTTTTGAACATACGAGAGCATGTTCCAATAGCAGTAGAGGCCGTCTTGTAGAGAGGATGAAAGCAATTTCATCATGGTACAAGATAACCACATATACCTCGAGTATATGTAACAGATTAAGATGTAATCTGAAAGGCAAGTTTGTGATGACTTAATGCCTTCTGTCTTTACAGCCAGGAGCGATCATTACAAGTAATGAACTAAAGTCAGATGTTTTGGCACATCTGGACCTATGCTTCTGTATGGTGTTAGAATTGAGGTACATGCTCTTCCATAAGTGGAATTGAACACCATGGCACGTGTATATGACACTGTGTGCTTAGCGACCACAAGATGGAAAAGCGCAGATCTCGCCTTTTCCTAGTGTGAGACTTACATCTCGGAATTATGATTTCTTGAGAATAATTATCCTTATGACTTTCGGTTTATTCCAAGAAGTATATTTTGATGTAGCTACCTTGGAAAGGGTAATCCCGAGGTTGATGTGATAATTCCAACCAAAAGGAGCCAAACTGGATAAGCGAATCAGACTATGATGGAAGGAATAAAACCAGGAGGAAAGATATCCATGGAGTTCACATCTTGAGATATTCTGACTTTCACCGTCCGGACACTTGTGCTTATGAGCATATTTGTGAAATCAGATGAGCTGTTGAGATCAAAGTTATGACAGTGGATGTGAAAAGGAATCTGGGATAATGCATACACCATAGACGATCCATGTTCAAGTCTAAAGGCTACATATCTCCAACGAGTATATAGTCCCAAGCTTGAAACATGCACATCGAGCAGTTATATATCTCCAACGAGTATATAGCACTTGAGCTCTCGATAGTATGCCGGTCGCACAGACTATTTGCAACACAAGATCTGAGATTGAGAAAAGATACTTTGGAATTGGTTCCATTGCGTACGAGTGGGAGATGTTGGGATTAATTAAGATATGGATCTAATTAATCCGACCCGTCCGAAATGGAACGGGTCAAGCCCATCTAAGAGGAATAAGTGATTAGGAAGCCCATTAGGTTAGATGGAGAAATTAGGGTTTCTCCACCTATAAATAGGCTTAACCCTAATCACAATATAAGACAAGAAAGAAAGAGAGACGTCGGAGCTCTGCCTCTATTCAGCCGAGCCTCCCTTACCCATCTCTCTCGTTCTTCGCTCTTAGTCTGTGGATCAACAAGACTTCTCCGGTTAACACCGTGTGGTCGTCTTTATCCGGTGATACAAGATCGTGGTGCTAAGATCCGCTTCCGCTACCGCTTCCGCTACTCTGAGACTTGCTGGTTCTGCTATATAAGGTACGCCCGAACCCGTTATCTCATATGGATTAGTATGCCGGGCTAATCCCTTCAGCAACAAATGCGGTAATCATATCCAAACTTCAATGATGATGAAACAAGTGTAGCAACTTAATCTTTTAGCAGCGTAGTAAGAGCATCAGCAATGGTGCATTGGAAATTTTGTTCTTTAACTGTTTGAGGGGTGGGACCTATAAATAAAAAATTACAAAATAAGTAAAGTTTTTACTAGTTTAAATAGGATTTTACTTTAAAGGGAATGGACAGAAGTACTTTTTTATTAATAAAAAATTTGCTAAAGCAAACAAATAATTCAAAAAAAGTATTATAGGCCCACAATTTAAAACAGCCTGACGCGCCTCATCTTCATGTTTGGTGCACAATCCATCATCCAGCTGTCCGTGTCTTTACAGCCTCTCCCTATTTTGATGCTTAATTCTTAGTGTTTTGTCCCTCCAAAGTTCTCTAAATTGAGAACAATGGTTTTTATAAGTACTTTTATATAGTCCTCCCAATGGTTTCATTTGTTCTCTAACAGTTAAAGTAGAAGAAAACTATAACTACTGTGGATGCTCTAAGGGTTTGAAGTAGACAAAATGTGATCCTAAGTGGACATAAGCACATTTTTCGACACAATGAACAAGAGTCAACAAAAAATTTAAGTAAACGAGCATGCTTATATTTACTGTATTGAATTGAACTCATAGAATGCATCTGACCACATTTGCAATTAGTAGATGTTTGTTAAAAACATGGAAACAATGGCATAAATTGGAAACACTAGATGATAAGTAACTAGTTCAATATGTAGTTCACACTTGCATAATAAGTTCATTTATGTTGAAACTAAAAACTCCAGCCTCTCAATTCCATATAAGTGGCAAGCCTATTCATTTGAAGTCATGTACTTGAGAATAAAAGATAAAATAAAATTACTGCAACTTACTAAAACTTCTTCCGCTATTATAGAACTTCATTGCAGCCGTATAATTCTTAAGGTCCTAGAAAAAGAATAAGAAAACCACTATTAGACATGTCATGAGATTTTTATTAAAGAAATCACTATTTTTTTAAATGTTGCTTAGCATAAATATCAGGAGCATGCATATATGTATATACAAGAACAAGTATCTGCCAAATCCCGATGTATTCCACTCATAGCCTTCCGAAAATATTTTAACAAACAAATAAGAATCCTAGAACTCTATTGCATGGAGTTACCATGAGCTTTGCACAATTCATGTTACAAAAAAACAATTATTACGAATTACAACCATATGCACACAAGTAGAAGCTCATACTGTTCACAAAATGTTAGACTGCAAGCAAGCACCTGACACCAACTAAGTATAAACTCAATAAGAAAAAAGCAAACTGTTGTAATTCTTATAAGAAAGAAATGAAGCTATCTCTAGTGTAACGTCAATGTCAATAGTAAGATTAAAGATAAAGGAATCATCTTTCTATGCCTTCAGGAAAATTTGCCCACTAGTTGCATTTCTCAGGCATCTTGTCCAAATAACAAGATATGAACGAAGAGCGAGATATGAACTCAAAAACAGGAGGAGTGAAGGGAGAAAGGAAAGAGAACAAGTGTTACCTACCCACGATACAAAAAATATGCAGAGACAGATTCTTTGGAGTTGTCCTTAAAACTATTATTATTTTAAATTATCAATATTATCAATTATATATTTGTCCCCAATCATAATTTAAACAAAGAAATGAGACCACTAATGAGCGAGTCCCCATTAAAATCGAAAATCAATATTTAAGGAAAATATATTTAAATGGGATAAGTTCAAAAATAATGCTCGTGGTTTACTCAATTTTAAAATAAGAGTCCGCGGTTTAACCGTTTGCAAATAGAGGTACGTGGTATGATTTGTTTTGCAAATAGAGGTATGTGGTATGAATATTTTTACAAAACAGAGTATCCGAAATCACATTATTAAGTTTTGATGATATTGTTATATTTTAAACGATTTATATCTCTATATTGACAAAATATTGATCATTCAAATCGAACTGCAAGTTGTAAAATGGACTTAAACGTCAAAATAATATGTAAATCGTCAAATTATAAAAGAACGTAAAACGTCCATAATATGATTTATAATTTTGATTTGAGAGTGGGAAATGTCATTAAATGATATGTTTTATCGATATGTAAATGTACATTTTCTTAAAAAATACGGAATATACTTCAATCGAATTGAAATGTAAATTTGTAATTTATGATACCTTATTTTGCAAAAAACTTCATACCACATACCTTTATATGCAAATTGTTAAACCACAGACCTCTAATTGCAAATTCACGAAACCACGAGCATTATTTTTAGATTTATCCCTATTTAAATTGTACGTAATATTTATCCCATATAGTCAATTATTTTGTAGTGAGTGGTTGTCTTTGAATAACATATTTTAAATTTTGATACTGTTTTGAATTTAATATTTTGTTTTTGAACATGTGAGTTATTTTTTAGAAAATAAGTTTTGGGTTTTTGAGCGTGTGAAGTATATTTTTGAACATAACTATTAAAATATATACAACTTAGCTACAATTAACACTTGTGTTCAAAATTATAACACTTATGTTCTTACTCCATTGTTTCTTTTCCTACCCCCTCCTATTTTACTATCCAAATATAAAATATAAATTCTAAACTTCAATTTATAAATTTTAATAATAACAACCTAAATAATTAAAACTAATTGACCAAAATTGGATATGCATTTTTTTTAAAATACAATATGTCATGTTCCACAATATAATACAAAAAAAAAATTCATTCAAATTAATAGTAACAACTTAAACACTTATAACTAAATGACCAAAATTGAATATACATAAATTCTAAACTACAAACTCTCATGTTCCACAATATAATTAAAAAAAAAATTCATTCAAATTAATATTAACAAACTAAACACTTATAAATAAATGATCAAAATTGAATATATATATATATATATATATATATATATTCTAAACTACAAACTGTCATGTTCCACAATATAATCCAAAAATAATACATTCAAATTCATTAATATTAACAACTTAAATATTAAAACTAAATGACCAAAATTGAATATACATATATTCTAAACTACAAACTGTCATGTTTCACAATATAATACAAAAAAAAGTCCATTCAAATTAATAGTAACAACCTAAACACTTATAACTAAATGACCAAAATTGAATATAACTACGAACTGTCATGTTCCACAATATAATACAAAAAAAAATTCATTCAAATTAACAGTAACTGATGAACCCTACATGTTTTGATTATGTCCAAACGTTTCAGAAGATGAAATTCTATTTTCTCTTATATACTTTTCAAATGTTGACTAACAATTTTTGTTAAGTACTGTATAAGTTTCTCAGCAGGTGCTGAATGAAGAAACTCTGGATTGCCTTGAAGACTCAGAAGAGAAGAATAGCTGAAGATAGAAGTTTTAAAGCTCAGAAGCTGGATACTCCGCTCTGAAGATTTTCTGAAGACTGTTAAAGCTTTCCTCATATGATTATAAGCAATCAGAAGATATTCCATTTTGATCAGAGGCCTAGACAATAATTTAAAGAACTCAGAAGCGCTAGTCACGAGTCTTATTTAGCATTTAATGCTCTGACTTCTGCATTTAATGCAAGGCGCCAAAAGTTCAAAAAGCTGTTTTGATGGAGCGCTCATGTCTGCCTGAAGCAAAACAAGTTTTTCCTTGTCTACCCTTTGCCGATCTAAATGAAGTGAAATTCTGGTCAACCTTATCTTGATTTCAAATCTCTTACCGAATTTAGTTAAAGAACAAGGTTAACAGAATCAAAGTGTTTGAAGACCGTTTGAAGAAGTGACAGATTAACGGCTACAACAACTAATGTCATCTATTGAAGATTCAAATTCAAACAACGATCATCTACAAAGCACTATAAATAGTAGCCAAGCTCCATTGCATCATACACGCGATCAACGAGCAAAATCTTAACGCACTGTTTTAACGAGCAAAACAGAGCAATCTTTTCCATTCTCAATCTTTCTTAGTTTAGACTTTGTAATAGTGAGAGAGTGAAGAAACACAAGTTCATAATAGGAATCTTGTAAACTGGTATCGTTTGTGATACTCAGTTAGATTTGAGAGAATCTAGTTAAGGTTTTAGTTGGGTGAGAATTCCAAAAAACAGGATTGTTGTTGTTCTGGTGGAAATCCTTTAACTCATTCTAGGCTAGTCAGAACTAAGTGAGAAATTAGCTTAAGTTCTGTTGATGTAAAGGAGCTTCTAAACTTACCAAAAAAGTTCTAAATAGTGGATTTAAAATCTCTGCTGACTGCGATCACAGAGGACAGGACGTAGTCACAGGACTTCTGTGGTGAACCTGGATAAATCGAACTGTTCATCAGGACCTCCTGAATCTCTTTCTCCCTTCCTTATACTTGTTATATTTGCTTCTGTGTACTTGCTTTTGTTTATTGCTGAAACGGATTTACTCTTTATATCATTGTCTTTGTTCAGAAGAGTGTCCAGAAGTTCTCTAACTCAGACATTCTGTTGCTGAAAGCAGTTAAAACCGCAAAAGGCAGAATTTCCCTCAGGAGCTGTTTCATTAAACTAGCCTCTGACTCTGAGGAAATTTGACTCTGAGAAATTAAGTTTCCCTAAAAACTTAAAATTATCAGTTTTCCGCTTAGACACCTATAGGTGATTCTGATCTTGTTAGGGCCAACAGTAACAACCTAAACACTTATAACTAAATGACCAAAATTGAATATACATATATTCTAAACTACAAACTGTCATGTTCCACAATATAATACAAAAAAAGGTCCATTGAAATTAATAATAACAACCTAAACACTAATAACTAAATGACCAAAATTGAATATAACTACGAACTGTCATGTTTCACAATATAATAAAAAAAATCCAATCAAATTAATAGTAACAACCTAAAGACTTATAACTAAATGACCAAAATTGAATATACATATATTCTAAACTACAAACTGTCATGTTCCACAATATAATACAAAAAAAAATCCATTGAAATTAATAGTAACACCTAAACACTTATAACTAAATAACAAAAATTAAATATACATATATTCTAAACTACAAACTGTCATGTTTCACAATATAATACAAAAAAAATCCATTCAAATTAATAGTAACAACCTAAACACTTATAACTAAATGACCAAAATCGAATATACATAAATTCTAAACTACAAACTGTCATGTTCCACAATATAATTACAAAATTCATTCAAATTAATACTAACAACTAAATACTTATAACTAAATGACCAAAATTGAATATACATATATTCTAAACTACAAACTGTCATGTTCCACAATATAATCCAAAAAAATACATTCAAATCCAATAATTTAACAACTTAAACACTTATAACTAAATGACCAAAATTGAATATACATAAATTCTAAACTACAAACTGTCATGTTCCACAATATAATTACAAAAAAAAATTCATTCAAATTAATACTAACAACCTAAACACTTATAACTAAATGACCAAAATTGAATATATATATATAGATATATATATATATATATATATATATATATATATTATAAACTAGAAATTGTCATGTTCCACAATATAATCCAAAATAAATACATTCAAATCCAATAATAGTAACAACTTAAACACTTGAAACTAAATGACCAAAATTGAATATACATATATTCTAAACTACAAACTGTCATGTTCCACAATATAATACAAAAAAAAGTTCATTCAAATTAATAGTAACAACCTAAACACTTATAACTAAATGATCAAAATTGAATATACATATATTTTTAAATAAAGTATCATATAAAATTGGTGATACTCGAAACCCTAAATTGGTGAACCCGAAACCCTAAAGTGGTGAACCCATAACTCTAAGTTTTAAAATTTAAATCCTAAAATAAAACCCTAAACTACAAACTCTAAACCCTAAACCGAAATAATTGAACCCCAAACTCTAAAATTGAACCTTATTTCTAATTAATGAACCCTAAAATTGAGATCCTAAACATAAATCCTAATTATTGAACCCTAAGGTTTAAATCCTAAACTCTAAACTCGAAATTAGAATATAAAATTTGTACTTTAAAATATAAGCTATGCATTCTAAATTTATGAACCGTGTGTTCTATTGTATAAACTCTGCATTCTAAATTATAAACTCTGTGTTCCAGGATATAAACTCTGCATTGTAATTCCTTGTATTCTAATTTAAAAACAATGTGACATGTAAATTCTTTTTTTATGTGAATGTAAAGTGTTATATATATTAGAATTGAGTTTATATTTTTGAATTTCGTTTTTTTATGGTCTAGGGTTTATAAATTATGATTTTACATTGATTTTTACGTGGTTTAGAATTTATTTTTCCGATTTTTAACCATTAAAATATGTTTTCGCTTTGTTTGTTCGACTCATTTTTTTATAACAGTATGCTTACCATTTCGAACAGAGACTACAAAATTCAGAATGTATATAACATTACCGTACAAAAAAAAACTAAAATCAGCATACATTTCAAACTCGAAAGCGGTATGTTCCAAATTCTAAAACTTCGTTTTTACCTGGGCATGATGGATCTTAAAATGAGCGCCTCGACAATACCAGACCAGCAATATAAAAAAATTCGAAATCAGAGTTCGGGATAGTCGGGAAAACATTTTCGAATAAAAAGTAAACAAATGATGAGTCATCAATCCACTTTTCTCTCTCCTGACTACATACACGCATAAGATGAATAAATGGGTAAATTCCCTTTTAGTCCCTCCCCTTTAATGAAACTACGTAGTTTGGATGTGTTCTCAGTTTAAGGAGTGTTCTCAATTTAAGTAGGTGTTCTCACCCGATCCCTCTCCCCCTCTCCTATATATATATATGAATCTTTTTAGACTTATCAAGTCAGTTTTCATACTTTTATTCACAGTTTTCTATCAACTTTTTCTTTAGTTTTAGGTTTAGTTTTTCAGCCATGTTTGGCTAACTTTTATATTCAGTTTGGGGGTTTAATTGAAGGAGGTGTTCCTTCATTCTCATAAGGCTCTTGTTATAACTTTATTGTTATTTAGTTTACCATTTATTCATTCGTGGTGATTTAGAGATTTATCTCAATTGATATATTGTGCTTAGGATAGTCCGGTCGGTTGTTTTAGGAATTGATTGATCACATAGCTGATTTGGTAAGGTTAGAGAGTTTCACCTAAACGAAAAAAATAGTTGTGATTAACTGATGCAATTCGAGTTTGTTTTATGTTTGAAGGCCGTAGTTCAGAGTTAACATCCCGAATTTATATCTTTCATGTGACATTAACGTAAAAATAACTAGAATTGTTGTGTTAAATGAATGGATGATTTAGTTACTCAATTATCGACGCTGATATCAATTCACTAAGCTTGGATTTTTTTAATTCATAACTGCTGTCAATAGCTTTAATCTTGACCGATGACGTTGGATTATTTATTGTTTAGAGTCTCGTTATTTGCCTTGCATGACTAATCTAACGGTAAAGTATTCAATAGATTGTGTGGTCGATGACTGAAATAAATGAACGCTTTCCTATGATTTACCCCAGACTGAATGCTTTTTAATATTACATTATTCAATTTTAATTTAGTTTAGCTACTTTAGATAATCTTGGAAATCTTGGTCAGAACCGAAACCATCTCCATTAACTGGAGTTTCCGTATTCTTTCCATTGATTCCAAGGGAACCGAACACATCCCCAATAATTTCATTGCTCCCGTCATATTCGTTAGTTATTGCTTTCAAAAACTGAACTAAGAAAACAAAATTGTTAATCTCCAATTAACCAAATAACTAACAAGAAATAAACCTTATAAATCAAAATAGAATAATCCTCTAATCATATTATAATCAAACATATAAAACAAACTTTATATGTATAAGGCTTAATAGTGAGATAACCCCCTGAACTTGGACCAAATTGACAAGTGACACCCCGAACTTTCAATTGTAACAGAAATCCCCCTGAACTTGTAAAATCGTATGAACTAACCTCAAATTGCTGACATGGCAGGGAGAGTGAGATTCAAACTCTTGGGGGCGCGTGAAAAGGTTGAAAAACGAAAAAAAACAATTAAAAAAATTAGAAAAAATATAAAAAATTAAACAAAAATTAAACAATTTATTTTCTTCTTTTTAAAATTTTATTAATTTTTTTTATACATGTGGCATTTGACTTTTCAACAACCAATGGCATGTTGCCACGTGTCGCGCGTGTAGTCCACTTTTTGGCTGCAATTATACCATGCCAGATATGGGGGTTAATTGTTACAATTGAGAGTTTTTACGGGATTAATTGTCCGATTTTACAAGTTGAAGGAGATTTCTGTTACAATTGAAAGTTTAAGATGTCACTTGTCAATTTAGTCTAAGTTCAAGAGGTTATCTCACTATTAAGCTTATGTATAATAATCAGGATACTAATACCCAACAAAATTATTATATCAATTTGATCATAAATAACCAAAAGTCCAGGGAGCAAATCCGTATATGAACCAAATACCCAACTTGATATATTTTCGAATTCAAGAAATTATGTCTAGGAATAAAATTGAAATGGAAAACAATTCCAAAATCCAACAAATCAAAAACACAAACCAAGAACAATAGTAACTTTAATTACATCCAAATTGATCAACATTGTCAAACACCAAAAGAAAATGATTTAACAAATTTCAAACAAAATCAAATACAACCAAATCCAATTGATTGAACCAATTTTAAAAAAATATGTAAGTTGTCCAAAAAATCAGAATTTCAAACCTAATTTAAACTAAACAATAAAACCTGACCTTGACAGATCAGATAAACAAACGCCCGAAGAACAATAATATTTTTCTTTGAATTTGATCACAAAAAAGGGATTAAAAAATATTAATCCAATCCTTGTAAACGTATCCCCGTAAATCAAATTCGACCCAAAAAAAATTTCATATTCAGTTTCAGTATAAACATGAATTCGGTAACCTAAATTTTTCTTGAATCGGAACTTGTCCCTGTAATTATAACTCAGATAAACACGTTAAAAACGAATTCTATTTTAAGACTGTTATTGTGGCATGTTTAACCGAATAGATTCTGATCCGAAGCCTTTGCAGTTTCCTTAAGACAAATTTCACTTCTGTTGGTGACCGTCGCCAAGGATACAACGGATACGGAAACGAACTATAACCGTGTGTACTATGTTATAACCGAAACAAAAAAAGCAAACGGAAAAAGAGAATTGAAATTCAAACGGAAAAAATGGGAGCAAAAGTCTCTATTAATGTTTGTTACGGTACCTCCATAAAATAGCCAAACAAAATAAACATCAATTTCTGAAAATGTTATGCATTAAAATTAAATTAAAATGAATTTAATTTTTATCATTTAACACAAAACAAAAACATTTTTTCATTAATAAGAAACCGTATGTAGGAAAATTAATTCACATGATTTTCCAAGTTAAATAATTGATTTTCGGTGTAACCATATTTAGGTATTAAAGGAGAAACTTGTTAGAGTTCACATTCCAAAATATGTAATTTCCACAAATAGATATTATGTAATTTACATAAATAAGAGGACTAAATTGTTAGAAGAACAAACATTTAGAACCTTATCATGTATTATTGAAAATACAAGAGTTTGTTTTGTTATAAAATAGAGAACATTAATTATTTACCCTCTATTTCAAATTGCAAAAAATATTATAGAAGATATTTTTTACTAAATAAGTGGATAGACTTATTAAACTAAATATTTAGGATTACGTAAGATTTTCTAAGATTTGTTCCTTAATTAGACTTACTTAAGGTGTACTCCCTCCATTATGAAATATACGTCGTTTTATAAAATGATATATAAAATAAAGAATCATTAAACGACATTTGTTTCATAATATTACTCCCTCCTTTAAACGACATATATTCAGAAGGGAAGGAGTAGATCGTATAACTATTTTGAAATTTGTGGTATTTTCCCCTAAATTCAAGTATTTTAATGATGAAATAATAAATTACCAAACGAGATACTCATGTTATGAGTTTATATTTAATTTTTTGATAAATGTTATGAGTTTATATTAGACAATAGCTCAAGAGCATTATATATATTATCGTAAAAACTCTTTTAAAATTTTTAATAGTCATACGAACTTTTAAAAGTGACATACAATCTTATATGTTTTATTTCATTGCTCTCAAAGAACCTCCAAATTTAAATATAGATCGTACCGAGCGAT
The DNA here is from genome assembly GCA_028411795.1 of Euphorbia peplus. Lineage (NCBI taxonomy): Eukaryota > Viridiplantae > Streptophyta > Magnoliopsida > Malpighiales > Euphorbiaceae > Euphorbia > Euphorbia peplus. The sequence continues at coordinate 29,131,573 of CP110840.1, forward strand.
GTAAGCAATATACGATATTATTTTGAAAATTTCTTACTTTTTGAATCATATATTTCCACCTATAATATGCGCAATCTATAGTTTGCTCAATTTTATACCATCAAATTAGGAAGTTATTGGAAAAAGTATAGAGGTCATTTATAACTTCTGAAAGTGCATAATTAAGCATATAGATTCTGAAAAAAATATACTCCATTATGCAAATAATTTAGTATATAAAGAGGGGGCATACATAAGATTTTTCTCACTCCAATATCTTGTGTTATTTTTAGTTGGTAAGAAAATAATCAATGATGAATTCCCTTAGAGTGGTTTCATCTCTTCTCTTGCTTGTGTTGTTATTGGTGAGCAATGGTAAGTAAATTACTTCTTCTACATCGAGTTTTACAATTTTCATATGTTTATTACTAACATGTCCATTACTATATATATAATTAGTCTTTCCTTTGTTTATAGAAATGGGGCTCAAAGTGGTAGAAGGACTTTGTTGGCAAAAAAGCGTAAAATATATAGGAAGATGTAATAGTAACAGCAATTGTGCAAATGTTTGCTTGTCCGAAAAATTTCAAGGTGGAAAATGCAGAGGCATAATCCATCGTGACTGTCATTGCTATAAAGATTGCTCTTCTTCACCTGGCCAAGGCAGTGACCCTGGCCAAGGCGGTGTCCCAGGCCAAGGGGGTGACCCTGGCCAAGGCGGGTTCCCTGGCCCTGATCCTGCTCCTCCATTGTAAATTTGTAACTTATTAAAGTACTTGTTTGTGTTTAATTCTAAAGTAATGTTGAAGACTATATTATATATAATCTTATAATAATAAAATTAATCAATAAATTAATCTTTCTCGAAAACCTTGTTTTGAGTTTTTTCATGAAGTTATCTATTTTCGCTGCTTTCCTTTTAGTTTATCAAATTAGTTTATGATTTCTATATGAGTGATACGACACGTATTCGTTAGTGTAAAGCATCTAGTGAAGAATTTAGGAGTAACAGGTGGGTGTTCAACATCGCTCGTGAGTGTATCTTAGCTACATCTCTAGTTGCAATCTGGACTATCATGGACCCACTTACCTTTTTTTTCATACTCTAAGAATAAGGCCATCTTCTAAGCTATCAAACATTATTACAAAATATTTGCTTTTTGATGGAATTTGTTGACGGAATGATTTCCAAATAATTTTGAGGAGTTTGCCGGAAAAGATATCCATAAAAAATGTTGACCAAATTTGTTTAGGAATTTATAATTATGAAAAAATGTGGTGGTTGGAAGATTCCTGCCATTTCTCGTGACAGACCCAGTTGAGGGTGAGGATTCCGTCTGAACTGCTGACAAAAAATTTGATGGAAAAATACTGCCACGTTGTGTCCCACGAGTTTTTGCAACAACGTTTGTCCATTTGGGACGGTATATGGATTATAAATTCAATTTGATTTAAAAGTCATTTGATAAATAATGATTTTGAAATACATAAGGAAAATTATACCTTAGCAAATTTTTGTTTCAATTCAGCAATGTTTGATATCAATCAAGTTCACTTCAGTTCAACAAGATTCACTTCAGTACATGAACTTCAATTTAACAAATTTCAATCTAGTTCTACAAATATTAGTCATAAAGTACAAACTTCATAAAAACTCTCTCTCAATCAAATAGAATTAATTAAAAAAATTAAAAACACATAAAAACATAAATTATAAAACTATACTTTTAATAATTAAATAATTGATTTTCGGTGTAACCATATTTAAGTATCAAAGAAGAAACTCGGTAGAGTTCACATACCAAATTATGTAATTTGCATCCAAGGTATTAGGTAATTTACATAAATAAGGGGACTAAATTGATGAAAAGAACAAACATTTAGGACCTTATCAAATATTATTGAATATACAAGAGTGAGTCTTGTTATAAAATAGAGAATATTTATTATTACCGTCTATTTTAAATTTCAGAAGATAAGGTAAAAGATATTTTCTACTAAATAAGTATTTAGACTTATTAAACTAAAAATTTAGGATTAGGAAAGATTTTTTAAGATTTGTTTCTATAGTTAGACTAACTTAAGGTGTACAACCTCCATTCTGAAACATACATCGTTTTAGAAACTACTACACGAAAGGATTAATTTCAAGGACTATGGTTTGCTTGGGAGCAAATCATAGTTATTAATGGCGCACCAGGCACCTTCCATGGCGTCATTATTTGGTAACTGCGGTTGGTGTTGCCATGGTTCGCACCATGAGCGCCATTCCGTGCAATGTCTTAGTTACTTAAGGCGAGCCATGGTGCCACACAATAGTCAGTTCGAAATTTGAGTGGTTTTTTAGAGTTTTGAATACATGGTTTATATAAGCCATTAGATTAAACATAATCTAAGAGTACAAATAATTATAAAATATATTATTAAATAGGAATATTAGAGTTAGTTGAAGAGTCATATTTAAGATAGAATTTAGGAGAGAAGTGGAAGCTACATTTAATGAGTTGGTCTTTGCCAAGTATAATCGAGCACTTAACGTCGATATAATGCTCGTAAAACTATTGACCCTATTTCTTTAAGGGATATAAATGATGCTAATAAATGGTTGATGGGCGAATTGGATGGCGAGGGGTCGAATGATGATGAGGAACTCGTGTTTGAAGATGATAATTTAACATGGCGTACAGTTAGTAGGACTGCCAGAGTTGAAGAGAGTTCTTATAGCACTAGAGGAGTAGGAAAAGGGCTAAAGTATCATCTTCAACTTCTAGTGTTCGAGGAAAAGCTCATATGATTAAGGAAGAGGAAGAAGAATTTGATTTTAGTGATGAGGATGGAGAGGATCAATTTGTTGAGGAGTATAATTATGATTTAGATGAGGAGGGTGATAGTGATGAGGAGTAGTATTAATTCTATTAGCTTATCACTTAGGATTTGTTATTTTTAGTTGAATAATAGAACTTTAGATTAAAAATTTAGGGTTTATTGCATGTTTGGATTTAGTTATGTTTTAAATTTTGTCATATTTTAATTTTATTTTAGGATACATTATATTTTCTAGTTATTTCTCTTAGTGCGCCATTTGTCGCTCTGGCACGCACCGTGGAGTGCGATATGTGTCCAGGTCCCCCTTTGTGCCATGATGCGGCTTGAGCCTTTAATAACTATGGAGAAAATAAATGACTGTGGTTTGCATAATTAAGAAAATTGTCTATTTTGTTGACATGAACAAAGACGTTTTTTGTCCATAAAAAATTTAAAACCGTTGAGCTTAACTTTATTTGGAAAATGCAGAACTACAGGACTTTCGAAGTTTATTTGTAGATTTCATTTGACCGTTGGGGTATTCGTGTAAAAACTGACGGTTTAGCTACCGGAGACTTGCGGTCTAAGTTTAGATGAAACCAGGACCGTTCAGTCTTCGACTCGTCTGGGCAGTTTTCAGTAAATATCCGACTTTTTGTACTCTAATTGTTGTTGGTTTAATTGTTATCACGGTTTATTGCTTGTATTTTATATTTTCACTTCTACATGTTTTTGTCGGCTAAAATTAGCAAAATATGGCCTAATTTGGATCAAGTTGGAGTTGGTTCATGGTTCGGGAGGTGAGTTGGCAGATTTAGGCTCGGTCAAGGTTAGCATTGCTAAAGACTAAGGCAGTTTCGGGTCTGCAATGCTCTTTGGAGAAGGATTTCTTACCTAATGTAATTCGACCAATTTAGGAGCCTTGATTCTACAGCTGAGCACAAAATTGTAGAGACCTAATTTAGAAGGAATTCTTAGCCTTGTTGAAGAAGAATTCTTTAGCTATTTTCGTGGGTTTAGTCGCTTATATATATGAATATTTGTAGACTTATCAAGTCAATTTTCATAGTTTTATTCACAGTTTTCTATCATCTTTTTGTGTAGTTTTTTTTACCTTTTCAGCCATGTTTTCCTAACTTTAATATCGAGTTTGGGGGTTTTCCTTCATTCTCATAAGGCTCTTATTATAATTTCTTTGTTATTTACTTTAGCGTTTATTCATTCATGGTGATTTAGAGAGATTTATATCAATTGATTTATTGTGCTTAGGATAGTTCGGTCGATTTTTTTAGGAATTGATAGATCACATAGCTGATTTGGTAAGGTTAGAGTTTCACCTAAACGAACCAAATATAGTTGTGATTAACTTATGCAGTTCGAGTTAATTTTATGTTTGAAGCCCGTAGTTCAAAGTTAACATCCTGAATTTATATCTTTCATGTAACATTAATGTAAAAATAATTAGAATTGTTGTGATAAATGAATGGATGATTTAGTTATTGAATTATCGACGATGAGTGTCAATTCACTAAGCTCGGGTTTTTCTAATTCATAACGCTATTAATAGGTTTAATCTTCACCAATGAGGTTGGATTATTTATTGATTAGAGACTAGTTATTTTGCCTTGCTTGACTAATCTAACGGGAAGGAAAAATATTCCAAACTGATCCGGTAAGGTATTCAATGAACGCTTTCCTGCGATTTTACCTAGACTGAATGCTTTTTAATATTACATTATTCTGTTTTAATTTAGTTTAACTAATTTAGATAATCTCATAATCAAATCCCCCATCATTTATTTTTGAGTTTATATCTGTTTATCAATTAAATTAAATGAGTACTAATTTCTTGAGTTTGATCCTTGCTTACCCTGTTTCAGTATATTTTGTTGTAGAGAAAGTGAGGTTTATTTCTTATCGAGTCGACACACATCAAATTTTGGCGCTGTTACCCGGGATTAGTTTAACTCGTTTTAATTTACTGATAACCATGTTTGAAAGTTTTTTGTTCTTCAAAGTGTGCACAATTATGGATCAAATGTATCAACAAGTTGATGACCCTATTATGATCCATATTATCCTCCAACTTCATACTATGAGCCATACAATCCATATTATCATCCTTGTCCCAATTAGAACGAGTCAAGTCAAGATTATTATCAACCAGATTTTACTCATTCATCTAACTCGGAATTATCTTTTAGTGAAACTGAAACATCCCAAACTTTTAAACATTATTAACTGTCATTTTGTTCTTCTAGTCGATACAACCATCATTTCAGCTCAATAATTCTAATTCCCTCTAATTTAATATCAACTACATCCTCGTTCATCACTGACCAATATACCCAAAATATATATCTTAACTGAACTACTTAATTTTATCTATCTATTTGGCTTGGACCCGATAATATTAATTATCAAGCTTCCTACGTATCTCATTACCTCCAACCGAGAATCAAATCCACGTAGTTCTACTAAGCCTACCAAAACCTTGATAAATATATTTATCAACCTTATATAATATTTATTCTCCAAATAAACATAAAATTACAATCTCCAAAAAAACACTCTAAATGTAAATCTCATTGTCAATAATTCTCTACAAAATACTTGAACTACAAAATTATATATGAACATTACCAAAAATTATTAGAGACGGTTGATAATTACTAACCTTTGAATTTAATCTTTACCACCCTGACACTATTACCAAACTCCATAAATAAAATAGTTGAAACTCCATGAATTTGATTGTAATTAATAAACCCATATATTCCCCACTCATATTTCATATATATGAACTCCTAGTATCTCCTTCTCTCCCTCCCATAATTCTTACGTATCCCCTATAAATACATTTCCTACCTTAACATTATACGCCTATTCTATATCTCCCTCCTCTCTTTTTTCAATGTTTATCATAATATGACGAAAAATAATAGGATTTCTATCTATGCCACGTATTTATAACTCTTCCCTCACTTGACACCTTTTATTTTACTTGTCACCATACTATTATATCAAATGATCATGTGTAGATAAATACGTAAATTTAATATTTAATAATTCTTAATATATATCTTCTATATGCAAGACAAATAAAACTACTCCTCAACCTTGATGACACAAGTAAATCATAAGCCAACACTTATTTATATATTTATTTTATAACCTTAAATTTTCAAACACATGACACATAATTTAATTTAGTATAAGATTTCACACGTTAATGCATTTCCCAACCTAATGCAACATTCATATACATGTACCTTATAGTAAATATCAATAATATAATTATAAATAATAACAATTCTAATATTATATCTCATGGCTCTAAATTAATTTTTCAAAATACAATATAGTTTCATATCAATATCTTTATTAAAATTTTGGGACACGGATGTTACAGAAACTCTTCAACTTGAAAAGCTTGTCATGAAATTAGCGAAAAAGATGGACCAACGTCAACAAGACATTAAAGATATAAGAACTGTAAAGACATTAAAGATAACTTGTTTGATATCTTTATAACTGATTTAACTGTTGAGGCTAATGTGAATTGGATGTTCAAGAGGGCATGATTTTATGTCCAATTGAAGTTTAATGATAACTTGTTTGATTTCAATGTGTAGGAAGATGAAGAAGAAATCATAGAAAATTTTCTAATGCTAATTGATGATAGAAATATCATAATTAATTATGAATTGGATTATTCTAATGATTTTCATGTTATGGATATAAATTTAGGACACCATTTTTTGTTTAACTCATGTATCAGAGTTGATAAAAATTTGGATGATAAGAGGGTATAAGTTTAAAGTCGATGGTTGAGATGAATGAACGTTTGCTGGCGATTTTGCCTAGACTAAATGCTTTTTAATATTACATTATTTTGTTTTAGTTTAGTTTAGCTAATTTAGATACTCTAACCCATGCCCCCCCCCCTCCCCTTTTATTTATTTTTGCTTTAATATTTGTTTATCAATTAAATTAAATCAGTAGTAATCTATTGGGTTCGATCTTTGCTTACCCTGTTTGCAGTTTATTTTGTTGAAGAGAAAGTTAAATTTATTTTTGCTAGATTCGACACACATCAAGTTTATATAGTGTATTCGCTGCCGACCTAATTTTTAACGACCCTGACTTGAATTCCTCTCTTTTTTCCCTCAGAAATTCACTAACTTTTCACCACTATCCGACTATATGAGTCACGGAGGTGCGAATTTGGTGCTTGGACACATGATTCTGCCTGTAGAGGAACGGTATGCCTCGAGTCGCGCACGGAATCCCTTATCCTCATATTTCAGTCTTCACTGCGGGGATTACGTCCTGCTCACACTACAAACTCATGAACATCGATTTACTACCTTAGTACGTCCCCTTCGCCCTCTTATTTCGTAGTTTTGGGTTCAGGTTTTCTTGATTTTCGCTTATTTCGTGATGTTGTTGGATTTTGGTGTTTGTGTGGTGGTTTTTGTTCTTAACACATGTTTAGGATGCACGCTAGGGTGTGGTATGTAGTAGATTTGTAGAATTTCGCTCAATTTTTGGGTTATGTGGTATGGTTTGTGTCCACTTGGTCGAGGACTGTACGGTTCTGTTAAGTCCAAAATGTACTAAATTTACCATGCATTTGTCTTATATTTTCATGAGAAATTGATCCATTTAGCTTAATTTACCTAGCCAGGTTAAGGGCAACTTTACCTTTGTATTTGTGTTTCCATGTGTAGGGAACAAGTTCTACGAAATGGACTTAATTTGGCACTAATTCGAGCTACAAACGAGGAAAATATCATCATATAAGATTCATAAAATTTTACGTTACTTCCAAGAGACAAGTTCTAGAAGCCGAAATTATTGCTTGTCGCGCTAGAGACATAACTTTGACAGCTAACACTCTGAGAGGTACAAGAATCACGTGTAGATTACTGGTGAATTCGGGTAGGTTCACAATGAGTTCATAGAGAAAAAATTGGTAAAGTTTGAATTATATTCAAACTTTACCAAACATATGGGGTAGATTTATTCCTATATTATTGTTCTTAGTTTTATTATCTTTTATTATTAAACTTAAATTTACTAATTCAATTCTACTTTTTCTTAATTTCAAGGTAAAAAAGGTAAAAAGTAACGTTCGAAAACAACATAAAAATTGACATATAACGTGGACTTATGGCTCTCTAAGGCGGATTACCGCCTAGGGATGCTTGGTCCACACGTGTTCAAATATTGCATAGTATTGTGTATAAAATAAAAAATATTAATTACTTACCCTCTATTTTAAATTGCACCAGATATGTTCAAAGATATTTTTTAATAATTAAGTGTTGAGACTTATTAAACTAAATTAAATATTTAGGATTACGAAAGATTTTTTAAGATTTGTTGCTTAATTAGACTTACTTAATGTGTACTCCATCTATTCTGAAATATACGTCATTAGACGAAATATGTTTCATAATATTACTCCATCATTTGAATGAGATATATTCAAAAGGGAGGGAGTAAATCTTATAGTTATTTTGACATTGGTATTTTACACTAAATTTAAGTATTTTTATAATGAGATAATCCATTACAAAAACGATAATGAGATGCTCATGTTATAAGTGTATATTAGACTATAGCTCAAGATCATTATAGATATTGTTGTATAAACTCGTATCAAAATTTCAATTGTCGTATGAACTTTTAAAAGTGACAGATAACCTAATATTTTTTATTTCATCGCTCTCAAAGAATTGATCGTTCCAAACCGTGTAAAAAATACATGATATTAGTCTTAAAATTTCTTACTTTTTTGTATCATTTGTTTCCACCTATAATATTCGCAATCTATAGTTTGTACAATCTAATACCATCAAATTAGGGAGTTATTGGAAAAAAGTATAGAGGTCATTTGTAACTTTTCAAAGTTCATAATGAAGCATACAAATTGAAAAATAAAATAAAATATACTCCACATTAAGCTCATAAATTAGTATATAAAGAGAGGGCATCTATATGATTTGTCTTACTCCATTATCTTGTGTTCTTTCAGTTGGTAAGAAAATCATCAATGATGAATCCCCATAGAGAGGTCGCATCTCTTTTCTTCCTTGTCTTGTTGCTGGTGAGCAATGGTAAGTAGACTACTTCTTCTCCACCCAGTTTTATAATTTCCATATGTTTTTTTACTAATATGTCCATTACTGCATATATAATAAGTTTTTTCATTTTTGTAGAAATTGGGGTAAAGGTGGTAGAAGGAGAACGTTGTTGGACACAAAGCTTAAAATTTAAAGGACCATGTAGTAATGCTAACAAGGATTGTGCAAATGTTTGCATATCGGAAAAATTTCAAGGGGGACAGTGCATAGGAATTATTTACCGTCACTGTTTTTGCTATAAAGAATGCACTCCTGGCCATGGTGGTGGCCATGCTCCTAGCCCTCATCCTGCTACTCCATTGCAAATATTTAACTAATTAATAATATTCATTTGTGTTTAATTCAAAAGTAATGTTGAAGAATATGTTATATATAATCTCTTAATAATAAAAATATTAATAAATTAATCTTTCTCGAAAACCTTGTTTTGAATTTTTTCATGAAATTATCTATTTTGGTTGCTTTCCTTAGCAAATTAATTCATGAAATCTATAATTGTAATAACAGACGGATCCATCAGTGCAAAGCACCTAATGAAGAGTCTTGGAGTCACTAGCGGGTGTTCAATACCCCTCGTGATTATATATTAGGTACATTTGTGGGTTCAATCTCCACTATCATGGTCTCCCCAATTTATTTTTTCTTACTATAAGGTTAAGGTCATGTTCTGAGCTATCAAACACTACTACAAAATACAAAGTATTTGACGGAATTTATTGCCGGAATGATTTGCATAAATGTTTTAGGAGTTTGTTGAGACTTATTAAACTAAATTAAATATTTAGGATGAGAAAAGATTTTCTAAGATTTGTTGCATAATTAGACTTACTAAATGTGTACTCCATCCATTCTTAAATATAAGTCATTAGACGAAATATGTTTCATAATATTACTCCATCCTATAAATGAGATCTATTCAAAAGGGAGAGGGTAAAGCTTAAGAGAGGGCATCTATATGATTTGTCTTACTCCATTATCTTGTCCTCGTTTAATTGGTAAGAAAATCATTAATGATGAATTCCCATAGAGAGGTGTCATCTCTTTTCTTCCTTGTCTTGTTGCGGGTGAGCAATGGTAAGTAGACTACTTCTCCACCCAGTTTTATAATTTCCATATGTTTTTTACTAATATGTTCATTACTGCATATATAATAAGTTTTTTCATTTTTGTAGAAATTGGGGTAAAAGTGGTAGAAGGAGAACGTTGTTGGACTTAAAGCCTACAATTTAAAGGACCATGTAGTAATGCTAACAAGGATTGTGCAAATGTTTGCATATCGGAAAAATTTCAAGGCCGACAATGCATTGGAATTATTGACTGTCATTGTCATTGCTATAAAGAATGCGCTCCTGGCCATGGTGGTGGCCATGCCCCTAACCCTCATCCTGCTAATCCATTGCAAATATTTACCTAATTAATAATATTCATTTGTGTTTAATTCAAAAGTAATGTTGAAGAATATATTACATATAATCTCTTAAAAATAAAAATACTAATAAATTAATCTTTCTCGAAAACCTTGTTTTGTGTTTTTTCATGAAATTATCTATTTTGGTTGCTTTCCTTAGCAAATTAATTTATGAAATCTATAATTGTAATAACAGACGGATCCATCAGTGCAAAGCACCTAATGAAGTATCTAGGAGTCACTAACGGGTGTTCAATACCCCTCGTGACTGTATATTAGGTACATATGTGGGTTCAATCTGCACTATCATGGTCTCTCCAATATATTTTTTCTTACTTTAAGGTTAAGGGCATTGTTCTGAGCTATTGAACACTACTACAAAATACCAAATATTTGACCAAATTTGTTGCCGAAATGATTTGCAAAAATGTTTTAGGAGTTTGTCGGAAAAGATTACCGTCCAAAATGTTGACCAAATTTGTTGACGGATTTATAATTCTGTCAAAATGTGGTGTCGAGAAGATTCATGCCACGTCTCCAGACTGAACTAGTTGACGGTTAGGATTCCGTAAGAACTGCTTCCCAGAAGTTTGACGGAAAAGTACAGCCACGTTATGCCTGACGGATTTTTGCGACATTGTTTGTCCATTTCTGACGCATTTTTGACGATATATGTAGTATAAATTAAATTTTGATTTAAAAATAATTTGATAAAATACAGAAGGAAAATTTTACTTGAGCAAAATTTTCATTTCAATTCAACAGTTATTACTTCAATTAAGTGCAGTTCAGCAAATTCAATTCAACAAATGCATTTTAGTTCAACAAATTTCAGTCCAGTTTTAGAAATATTTGCCATAAAAAATAGACTTGATAAAAATTCTCTCTTGATTAAATGGCAATAATAAAAAATAATTAAAAACATAAAATTTAAAACTATACTTTTAAATGTTATATCAATTGTATTACGTATAACCATATTTTGTTGGCCCTAACAAGATCAGAATCACATAGAAGAGGTGAATATGTGTCTAAGTCGGAATTTAAGTTTTTAGAGAAATTTAACTCAGAATCAAATTTCTTCAAAGTCAGAGGCAAGCTTTGTGAAAGTGCTTCTGAGAGAAATTCTGCCTTAAGACAGTTTCTATCTTTTTGGAAACAGAAGTTCTGTTTGACAGAGCTTCTGGATGATCTTCTGAACAAAGACAGTGAAAGAGATTCATGAGGTCCTGAGTGAATAGATCGATTTATCCAGGTTCGCCACAAAAGTCCTGTGACTCCGTCCTGTCCCTTGTGAGCGCAGTCAGCATAGATTTTAAATCCACTATTCATAACGTTTATGGCACGTACAAAACCTCCTTTACATCAACAAACCTGAAGCTAATTTCTCACTTAGTTCTGACTAGCCTAGAATAAGTTAAAGGTGTTGGCCCAAAAATGACTATATAAATACTAGAGGGGAGTGAATAGGATTTATTGCCTTTTTAAAAACTATTATTTTCTCTTTAAAATATTTTGCCTATTAATTAATCAACTATAAAAAGTTTTGCGGAATATTAAGTTGATTAAAAGATGTGAGAAAACAGTCAAGTATTAAAACTAATAATCACAAGCGATTATAGATAAAGCTTAAAGCAAAACAAGTGATTAAAGACAATAATAAAGAGAGTAGGGATAAAAGGATTAGACGCAGAGCATTTATCCAGGTTCGGTTTTCTTGTGAGCCTAGTCCTGTCCCCAAGAGCACCTCTTGAGATTTTCCACTAAAGATTTCTTTAAGGGCAGAAATCAAGCCGGTAGAGCAGTTCTCACAATCCGAGACACTACTAGAGCTGAACACCTTTCCCAGTATTCACTCCCTCAAACTTCCAAGTGTTTGAGCAACTCTCCCTTTGTTTTTCTCAAGCTAAACGCAGAAACTTATGGCACTTTTACAAGCTAAGTGATAACCTCCTAAGCTTGCGGGTGCTTAAGAACCTATATGCTTTTCAAGGCTAAGCAAGAACCTCCTTTACACTTTTATAAGGATCTAGTGTAAAACCCAAGATTAAACCCCACCGTTTAATCTTTTACAATGATTTGAATGAAAGAATATAACACTCAAACTCTCGTTGTAATGATTGAAGGAAAAATGTAATCAAAGCTTGCTTGAATATCTCGTGTGATAGCTTTGAATCTCGGTTTCTTTCCTTGCCTTTAACCATTGCTCCTCTTCTCCTTTTATAGTGCTTTTTCACCTTCCTTTGCCGAAATCTTGAAGAGAGATGAAGGAGGAGGCAATATGTGTCTTGTCCCATCAAATCCAAAAGATAAGATTTCTTTACTTAGTAAATTTTTAGGATAAGATAAGATATGTGTAAGAGTAGTATCAAAGTACAACATATCCATCAAATCCATATCTTAAATCCGAAATCTTGTGGTGTAGGAGGATTTGATGAGTTGTCTTTGATTAGACACTTATCTTGGTGATGAAGAAACGATCTTGGCCGTAGGATCAAAAGATGGCATAAAGTGAGATTGTATCCTAGCCCTTCATTTCTTCTTTCCTTTAATAACCATTAAACTTATGCTATTTAACATCATCTAAGCATGTATGTCTTAATCGTGTATACTACATTCATACACATGCATTCATCATCATTAACATAGCAACACATAAGTATGATCGATGATGAAATCAATAGACGATGGCATAACATAGTTTGTATGTATATCGATATCTTTTACCATGGCATAGCTTATGATAAACATATAAATTATGTTGAGTTCATATCATAACACTTTAATAAGATATCATGGCAAGATGTCATGTGATCTGTTGGGCGATTTCCGCAAGTGTACGGAGTCACTCATGTAGTAATAAAATATCGATCCCACAGAGAAACGCTAATTACTCATTTACGTTCATTGTTTACTTTATTCGTTTTCTCGAGGTTTATAGTTAAAACGATAATCCTTATTGATTTGGTTGATAAGAACACAACTTACTGTACCATTCACGTATAACATATACTTCAAGTCACCAAACGCACATGTTTGGATTTCTATTCATTCTAAGGCAAAGACAACAATTCATTTAAGCACGTAAACACAATATTGAATAAACTTGATATACTTAATCTAATCTCGATATAACTTATTCCGATCTCTCGATACATGCAAACAAGTTAACCACATATGAACATCAACTATATACTAACCGAACCTATTCGTATCAATATTATAACCGACTACAATCACACATGTAAAACTAGATTATAACCCAAGCAACCGAACCTATTCGTATAACTAGATTATAAGTTAATGATAAACACAAGTTATTATACTTAGCAACTATTCTTGATCCAAATTAATTACTTAGCATGCAAACTATCAATTCAAGAACATAAGCATATGAAGAACATTAATCTCTTAATAAACTCAATATCGTATTCATACAAGATGTAAACAGAAAATCTAAGTTGGACAGAACATAAACAAGTATAAGGAAACAGGAGCGTCAATCCTTTTTACTCTACTCGTAAGGCGTGTCAAAGCCTCGGGGCGTTCTTGCTCGGATTTCCTTCGATGAACGGATGAACAAAGTTGATCTCTCGATCTAACTACAATGCCTTATGAAAGGAACGAAATCATACCGTGTTTCTGATCTGAATACACGGCGGGAACAATTAGTTTACGAAGGGTGAATTTACGGGTAAAGGTTTACGGGAAATGTAAGTATGTATTTAGTGTTTCTTTCATTGTATAAGTGATCAACCCAGTGATCAACCCATACATGTGACCAACCTCTTGAATTTGAGAGGGGAATGGTGTATTTATAGGCATCAAGAGGTGTGTTTCGAAGTGTTACAACCTTTAGGGAATGGTTGTGTCCGTTGGGAAGGTGCACGACCTTTCGGAAGGGTTGTATGGATAAGAACGATCGAGCAAATCTGCTTTGTGGCTGAATCTGTAACCTGGCGCGCCAGAGGCAAGAAATCGCGCGCCAGAGGCAAGTGTAAAAGTTGAAGAGCGCGCGCCAGAGGCAACTTCTAGCTCTGGCGCGCTAGAGATGCTCATCTGACTTTGAACCCATTTTTGACCACCTTCTGCTTCGAATTTGGAAAACCGCAAAACATGAAAGTTGTTTGTCTATGTCTTAGCTTTCTAACGCAACTTGAATCTCTTGAAAAGGACTTTGTATGAGAAATTTATGTCCAGAATACCAAAAGGTGTCAAAGCTGTCAAAGTTATATCTCTAGCTCGAAAATCACTTATTTTCACTTCTAGAACTTGTCTCTTAACTTCAACTCTAAGTAACGTAAACTTGTATGAATCTTGTATGACGATATTTTGCTCGTTTGTAGCTCGAATTAACACCAAATCACCATGTTTTCACTAGATTAAGCTCTACACATCAAAACAAAGACAAAGAAGTGAAATTGCCCCTAACCTAGATATTTCTAAGCTAAATGAGCTAAAACTACATGAAATGTTATGAAAATCTATATGAAATACATAGCTAAATTAAGTACATTTTGGACTTAACAAATCCTCACACTTAAACTTTTGCTTGTCCTCAAGCAAATATAGGATCCAACTTAAGTTTACCTCTATCAACTTCCCAAAGTAGTCATTATATTAACCTAACCTTATATGAAAATCAATTAACTTTGATCAAGCAAAACTTCATCGAGAAAGTTAATATGCGTTCATAATGAAGCCATACGATTATAAGAACCTTTTAAGACTATAATCCATTCTTGACGTATTTTATATAAGGCTTTCGGGACAAAGTGAGCTCGCATGTTTTGATTTTTATTGTCTCAAGGCATATCTAGGTATCTTTATTTTCCTTCTTGCTTTAATTTGTCAAGTAAATCTTCCCTAGTCACGTCCTTGATAAGGGTGGTCGAGACCGTGACTTATGAGTTAAAATACTGACTTTAGATTCATGTTTTCCGCTTAAGAGGTCACGTCCTTGACATGGGTGGACTAGACCGTGACATTAAACTTCAATCATGCCAATAATTATACCTCTAGACTCAATTTTGACGTTCCTTTTATACCTCGCTCAAGCCATGGGTGGACTCGAACGTGGCCAAAAGTACGCAACTTGACACTTCCTAATGAACAAAGTATTTGAGCAAGAAAATTTTTAGATACCCTCAACCTATATTAACTTTAAATCAACATGTATTATGCCTATAGTTTCCCTAATGACCTCATTTTTATTTAATCTCGAGATGGACTTCAAGTCAAGATATTTGCATATCTTTTAGATAATATGACGTTCCATATGAGATTGCATAAAAACCTTGGTTTAAACATAAGGAAAAGAACATAATAAAAACTTTAGTATAGGATTTGAGGTACTTAATCCTTGTGTAGGGGAAATGTAAAAGTGACTTGAAAAATTTTCTTTTTCTTTTTCGTCAACTATCACTTTTTGCATACGTTTTCTTTTTCCTATTTTATTATTTGGTAGACATTCTACTAGTCATGAGAATAAATGCATGAATATATGTATGTCAATCTAAAGCTAAGACATTTTTATTGCAAAAATGGCACTAATGGAAAAATTTTAATTTTTGACAAAAATCACACATGAATAATAAAACGATATAGGAAAAATAAAGGAAAACGTACCACCTCCCCACACTTAGTGGGAACTATGTCCTCATAGTTCGGAAACTAAGTGAGCAAAAATGTAAGATAAAAATATAAGATAACTAAAAACATAAGAAAATTAAAAGATTAATTAGTTCTTCATGAAGCATAAAATAAAAATAAAGAAAAGAAAAATTACTAAAATCAAAGACTAAGCTGAACTAAAAATTGAAATTAAAACTTGAAAATAAAATAAGGTAAAGAAATAAAAACTTGAACTTGGATCTTGAATCTTGAACTTGGACTTCTTGAACTCGGATCTTGTGACTTTAATCACGAGGAGGAGAGTAGTTTGGTGAGTCGGAAGTGAGCTTGTAGTAGAGGTAATTCTCTAGGCGAGTCTTGAAGTAACGTTGATTCTCCAAACATTCATCAATCGAGGTTTGCATTGTCCCCAAATGAGTGTTCATACGCCTATTCTCTTCAACGACATCATGAATTTGTCCTTGAACTACTTGATGGTGTGCATTCATTTGATCGAGCACATGTTGCCACCTCGGAACTTCATCACCAATTTCTTCTTGGGTTTGGCCTACTTTGGCCTTCCTCTTGCCCTTTCCTTTCGGCTTAGGTGCCAACGAAGATCCATCACCCGCCTCGACATGCTCACCTAAAACAAGTAAAACTGTCCTCTTTTCGTAGGACTACTAGGCGACTAAAGATAGAACCTTCTGATTTCTCAATAGTACGGAACGGAGCACCA
The DNA here is from genome assembly GCA_028411795.1 of Euphorbia peplus. Taxonomy (NCBI): domain Eukaryota; kingdom Viridiplantae; phylum Streptophyta; class Magnoliopsida; order Malpighiales; family Euphorbiaceae; genus Euphorbia; species Euphorbia peplus. Next base: position 29,148,269 of record CP110840.1, read on the forward strand.
TAAGAATCCCTCATATCAACCTCGGGAGCCAAATTCTTTTGAGCGGGAGCCTTCCTCCTTGACATTTTCGAAATTTGAGAGTTGGGTTGAAAGAAATTTGAGGTTTTGGGTGTAAGGGTTTGAGATTTTGAATTTGAGTTTGGGTTTTGGAGGCAAAAATTTGGATTTTTGGGAGGTAAAACCCGGCCAAAGCCCACTGTTACTTGGCTCGATCTGCTGGCTCGAGCACGATCGAGCCAAGGCATAAAACATGCCTAGCGCGCCAGAGGCAGAAGTTGCCTCTGGCGCGCGACCTGTAACTTGTACAAGTTACGCTCCAATTTCAACTTTTAAGTCCCCGATCCAATTTCAACCATCTCGGGCCCTACTGAAACTTCACAAAATAATACTAAACATTCTGAAACTCAACAAAAACAACTCAAACATTAGTAAACACTCGGATTAACCAAATGGTTAACCGAGAAACGATAAACAAAAGTAAATAACACAAGTATAAAAATTCGATCTTTATTTATTTAGTATGTGGTGATCGAATACATTTTATTGAAAACATAAAAAACAACAAATAAAAACAGAAAATTACAAAAACAAAAACAACAAACAAATAAAAATTAAAAACAAGAAAGCAAACAACACATACTAAAAATAATTCTAGGTGAATTCGATGTATCTAAGTCTATAAAGCGACTTTCATTTGATGTCTCTAACACCCTAAAATAAGTTGGTAAAATTGTTTAATGGAAGTTATACACGAGTTGACACATTTTGAAAAGGATTTGGTCAAAAAGGAATGGTGCCTCTTCGCAAAAAGGTATGAAAAATTCGAAACTTGTGAAAATTCCAAATTCGACGGTCTTTAGTAATTTGCCCATAACTTCCTCATATGACATCTGATTTGGGTGATTCAAATTGCAAATTTTGCATAAGACATAGATACACAATGTTGTAGTTATGCATTTTTCGAAATTCAGATCAGAAAGGTTTCAAAATTGGATTGCAAGTGGCTGCCTCGTTTGACCTTTCGATCCATGTGAATGTCATAGACCTACGCCAAAAACTTGTTGGGAAAATGATATGGAAAAATCATAATTAACGTAACTAAATCTTGAAAAGTAGTTAATGGAAGTTAATTTAGTGAAAGGACACATTTTGAAATGAATTAGATCAGTAAAGTGGTGTCCGTTCATGAAAAGATATGAAAAATTCGAAAATCACACATGTTCGTCTGTAACTGTTTTACATACAGAAACTTGCGTCGAAACAATTTTCTGACAGAAATCATTTCTGGAAAATGCTTTGAAAGATTTTAGCGACAGAAGTTTTCGTCGTAAAGACGAAATTTCCGTCAGAAAAACTCCAGAACCTTGAAATCAGTTTTTTATTTTTTTTTTCAAAATAACAAATTAAATGCATTAAAATATATAAAAAAAAAACAATCTAATTAAAGTGAAAATAAAAACTTACCTCTAACCTCTATGAATTCTCGTTTAAATCTTACCTTCAAAGTCCATGGATTCTCGTTCCTACTTGCTTTGTCCTCAATTAATTTGATTCGGTTCCGCGCATGAACACGAACAAATATGTTAGACGAACAAAAGAAAATGATTAGTAACTAAAATAAAATAATTAAAACACAAACAAAAAACAGATAACTAATATTAAAATAACTAATAATAAAAAAAAAACTATATAAACACATAAAATGAAAATATCTATAAACCAAGATTCGGATTAAAGTAAACTTTGTCAATAAATGAGCAACAAAAAACAAATTTCATTTCTTTCAAAACAAAACTGGTGACGCGTTTCCCCGGCAACGGCGCCAAAAACTTGTTGGGCGATTTCCGCAAGTGTACGGAGTCACTCATGTAGTAATAAAATATCGATCCCACAGAGAAACGCTAATTACTCATTTACGTTCATTGTTTACTTTATTCGTTTTCTCGAGGTTTATAGTTAAAACGATAATCCTTATTGATTTGGTTGATAAGAACACAACTTACTGTACCATTCACGTATAACATATACTTCAAGTCACCAAACGCACATGTTTGGATTTCTATTCATTCTAAGGCAAAGACAACAATTCATTTAAGCACGTAAACACAATATTGAATAAACTTGATATACTTAATCTAATCTCGATATAACTTATTCCGATCTCTCGATACATGCAAACAAGTTAACCACATATGAACATCAACTATATACTAACCGAACCTATTCGTATCAATATTATAACCGACTACAATCACACATGTAAAACTAGATTATAACCCAAGCAACCGAACCTATTCGTATAACTAGATTATAAGTTAATGATAAACACAAGTTATTATACTTAGCAACTATTCTTGATCCAAATTAATTACTTAGCATGCAAACTATCAATTCAAGAACATAAGCATATGAAGAACATTAATCTCTTAATAAACTCAATATCGTATTCATACAAGATGTAAACAGAAAATCTAAGTTGGACAGAACATAAACAAGTATAAGGAAACAGGAGCGTCAATCCTTTTTACTCTACTCGTAAGGCGTGTCAAAGCCTCGGGGCGTTCTTGCTCGGATTTCCTTCGATGAACGGATGAACAAAGTTGATCTCTCGATCTAACTACAATGCCTTATGAAAGGAACGAAATTATACCGTGTTTCTGATCTGAATACACGGCGGGAACAATTAGTTTACGAAGGGTGAATTTACGGGTAAAGGTTTACGGGAAATGTAAGTATGTATTTAGTGTTTCTTTCATTGTATAAGTGATCAACCCAGTGATCAACCCATACATGTGACCAACCTCTTGAATTTGAGAGGGGAATGGTGTATTTATAGGCATCAAGAGGTGTGTTTCGAAGTGTTACAACCTTTAGGGAATGGTTGTGTCCGTTGGGAAGGTGCACGACCTTTCGGAAGGGTTGTATGGATAAGAACGATCGAGCAAATCTGCTTTGTGGCTGAATCTGTAACCTGGCGCGCCAGAGGCAAGAAATCGCGCGCCAGAGGCAAGTGTAAAAGTTGAAGAGCGCGCGCCAGAGGCAACTTCTAGCTCTGGCGCGCTAGAGATGCTCATCTGACTTTGAACCCATTTTTGACCACCTTCTGCTTCGAATTTGGAAAACCGCAAAACATGAAAGTTGTTTGTCTATGTCTTAGCTTTCTAACGCAACTTGAATCTCTTGAAAAGGACTTTGTATGAGAAATTTATGTCCAGAATACCAAAAGGTGTCAAAGCTGTCAAAGTTATATCTCTAGCTCGAAAATCACTTATTTTCACTTCTAGAACTTGTCTCTTAACTTCAACTCTAAGTAACGTAAACTTGTATGAATCTTGTATGACGATATTTTGCTCGTTTGTAGCTCGAATTAGCACCAAATCACCATGTTTTCACTAGATTAAGCTCTACACATCAAAACAAAGACAAAGAAGTGAAATTGCCCCTAACCTAGATATTTCTAAGCTAAATGAGCTAAAACTACATGAAATGTTATGAAAATCTATATGAAATACATAGCTAAATTAAGTACATTTTGGACTTAACATGATCACATATAAAACCATAATCCACAGGATAAAGAAGTTGTTTGATCATGGCATATTGTTTTAGCTCGTGGCATAAATATCATCTTTAAACTATATATTCATGTGAGCATATGATATTTAAACCTATATAGATGTGATCAAGACATGCATACATTCATACTTAATTATATACTTTAATTAAAGTAACTCTAGTTAAGATGATAATTCTCATTTAGACATTTCTAGAGTTAAAAACTTTCTTAGCATATAAAGTATATAATAACGTCATTTTGTCACAAGTATATATAAATATATATAGCATAATATAAAAACCATATATTAAATCAAGTAATCAAAATCAATTCGGAGTGAAATAACAATCTTCCCCTTTTTGATAACTTGCAAAAATATGCTCGGTGGTTTTTATAAAGATGCTCCCCCTAAATTTAAGGCTCCCCCTAAATTTAAGACTTCTATTTTTAAAAGGCTTTTTGTGACAAAATAGAAAACAAGTAAATGGGCTTGAGTTTAAAAACAATTGTTTTTCAGAAGATTAGGCCCATTTCACTTATGAACTAAATAACTAAATTTTGAAAACAAAATAGGCCTAATAGCAATGTTTAAAATAGATTAATGAATTTAATTAGGCCTAATACAAAAAAGAAATCTGAGATTTATTTAGGCCCATAGATTATTATTCTCTTAAGTGTTCATGAAAGGCCCATGCGTAGAAATCAGTAGATTTGCGCAAAAGAATTCTAAAGAATTCAGATCAGATTTCTCAACCACAATCCTGCAAGCATCATAAGTTATTCACTCTACCTAGCATGCATAAAATCACAGATACTTCTCCCCCTTAGTTTTGTAAGGTAGCAAAAACTAAAGCTTTACCAGGGGTGACATAGTTTAGCATGGCATTGAAAGAGACTTAAGTACTGAAGCATAAACACAGCATGATAACAGAGCAAAGCAGGACAAATAGATGGAACCTACACATGCATAGATCCTAGGTTCACTATTCTAGTCAAGATTCCTTAAAGCTCCTGTCAAATCAAGCAAGCATTGTGTCTGTTGTAACAGACCTATCAGATGTCAATACATCTCAAAACTCATGTACCTGCAAGATGGTTAATAGATATAAATACGAGAGCAATGTATCAGCTCAAAACATCACACAATTATCCAAAAAAAAATCCTAAAGATAAACCAAAACTACGTAATTTGTGATGAACCCTAAGTGTTTTGATTATGTCCAAACGTTTCAGAAGATGAAAACTTAATTCTATCTCACATATAGATTATTGTTGACTAATATTTTTGTTTTAGTCTATGTGTAAGTTACTCAGCAGGTGCTGAATGAATCATTTTCGGATTGCCTAAAGGACTCAGGAGTTTTGTTTGCTGAAGTCAGAGTTTCAACGATTCAGAAGCTGGAACTCCTCCGCTCTGAAGCCTAAGTCTGCTAAAGCTCTCCTCAGAAGTTCCTTGCAATCAGAAGATATGCCAATTTGATCAGAAGTCTAGACAACTGGAAATAAGCTTCTGAAAGCTTAGTCACGGATTTGTTTGAGCATTTAATGCTCTGACACTTGCATTCAATGCAAGGCGCCAAAAGTTCAAAAAGCTGTTTTGATGGAGCGCGCTTGTCTGTTCAAGAGAAACCGGAATTTCCTTGTCTACCCTTTGTTGATCTAATTGAAGAATGATTCTGTCATCCTCATCCTTGATTTCAAATCACTTACCGGATTTAGTTAAAGAACAAGGATAACGGAATCAAAGTGTTTGAAGACCGTTTGAAGACCTGACAAATTAACGGCTACAACAACTGATGTCATCTCCTTTGAAGTTTCAAACTCCACAACGGTCATCTTCAATCACTATAAATAGTAGCCAAGCTCCAATGCATCAACACACGCATGATCATCGAGCAAAATCTTAACGCACTGTTTTAAACAAGAAAACAGAGCAACTTTTCCATTCTCAATCCTTCTTAGCATAGTCTTAGTAAAGTGAGAGAGTGAAGAAAAACAAGTTCATAATAGGAATCTTGTAAACTGAGATCGGTTGTGATCTTCAGTTAGATTTAAAGAGAGAAATCTAGTTGAGATTAGAGTTAGGTGAGAAATCCAGAAAACAGAGTATTGTTTTGTTCTGGTGGAAATCCTTTAACTCTTTTTAGACTAGTCAGAACTAAGTGAGAAATTAGCTTAAGTTCTGTTGATGTAAAGGAGCTTCTGAACTTGCCATAAAAGTTCTGAATAGTGGTTTTATAAAATCTCTGAAGGCTGCGACCTCAGGGGACAAGACGTAGTCACAGGACTTCTGTGGCGAACTTGGATAAATCGAATTGTTTAATCAGGACCTCCTGAACTTCTTTCTCCCTCTTATACTTGTTATTATTGCTTCTGTGTACTTGCTTATATTTAGTGCTGAAACAGATTTTCTGTAAGTATCATTGTCTTTGTTCAGAAGACTGTCCAGAAGTTCTCTTACCGAACTTCTGTTGCTGAAAGCAGGCTAACTGTGTATAGGCAGAATTTTCCTCAGAAGCAAATTCTATAAACTTGCTTCTGACTCTGGAAAGTTTGACTCTGAAATTTAAGTTTCTTTAAAAACTTAGAAATTTTCAGTTTTCAACTTAGACACCTATTCACCCCCCTCTAGGTGATTCTGTTCTTGTTAGGGCCAACAAGTGGTATCAGAGCGAAGGTCACTTCGCATATTTACTAAAGATCTAACAATCTAAGTGTAAGATCCTATCAGAATCAATAGAGATGGCTAGTAGACACCAGCCTGAGAATTCTTCTCACTTCATAGTTCCAGAAGGTTCTTCCACTACCAGACCTCCATTGTTTAATGGCAACAACTACTCATACTGGAAGAAAAGGATGATGTACTTCATCCAAGCTCAGAACATGAGTGCTTGGTATGTCATCACTAATGGTGATTTCATTCCTACCAGAATGGAACAAGGTTTAGGGGATGTTGTTATTCCTCAGAGAGAATATACAGATGACATTCTGAAAAAACTCCAAACTAATGCTTCGGCAATAAATATGTTGCATTGTGCACTTACAGCTACTGAATATAACAAAGTTTCCTCTTGTGAAACAGCACAGGATATTTGGAACAAGCTAGAAGTCACATATGAAGGAACAGGAAAAGTGAAGCAATCTAAAGTCAACCAACTCATGAGAGAATATGAGTTATTTGAAATGCTTGATAAAGAATCTATTTCAGATATGAATTCTAGATTCACCAAGATAGTCAATGACTTGAAGAGCTTAGGAAAAGACATTGAAGAATCTGATCGAGTGAAGAAGATTGTCAGAAGCTTACCTAGGTCTTGGCAAGCCAAGAAGACTGCTATTGAAGAAGTTCAGGACTTGAGCTATTACTTGTATGATGAACTCATTGGGTCCTTAATCACTCATGAGATGTCATTAAAGAATCATGACTTAAGAGAAAAGTCAGAAGGAAAAAGAGTTGTCCTGAAAGCAGAATCTTCTGAAGAATCCTCAGAAGATGAGGAACTGGCTATGCTGACCAGGAAGTTCAAGAAGGCCTTTAGGAAAGGCAGAGGTGGAAACTACAAGAAGCCTTTCAGGAGCTTTGATAAGAAAACTCCTGATTCTGGTGAAAAGTTCAAGAGAGATCCAAACAAGCCAATTGTGTGCTATGGATGTCAGCAACCGGGGCACATTAAGCCTAACTGCCCGGAGTTGAAGAAAGATAAGAAAAAGTTCAAGAAAGCTATGCTGGCTGCCTGGTCAGACTCTGAGACCATCAGTGATCCTGAAGAAAAGGAAGAGCAAGCTCAGATTTGTTTTATGGCTATTGATGAGCCAACTTCTGAAGATGTCACAGGAGAAACTTCCGCACCTCCTGAAGTTACATATGATTCCGAGGTAAACATATCTTCTGAACAGAATATCTTTGATTCTCTTGAAGAACTCTATAGTATGTTCAAGTACCTGAAAAGGAAATTGGACAAGAGTGAGGCTGACAAGTTTCTTAGGTTTACTCAAGTCTTTTCTGACATGAAAGTGTTAGAAGAGAAGCTGTGTAAACAGTTCAGCATTCCTGCTGATGGCTCTAAAGCCAAAGGCAAGAACAAGCTGCCTCTGGGAAGTGATAAACCCCAGAAGAAGAAGAAACCTGTCACTCCCTCTCTTCTGAAAGAGATAGCTTCTCCTCCTGATGTTGGTACCTCTGAGAGTGCTGTTATAGCCTCTGAAGATGTTGGTCCTTCTCAGAAGAAGAAGAAATCTCCCAAGAAGCAAAGGGAAAGATCCAAGAACCCTCCCTTTTGCAAGCTCTGTAAAAGTGATGGTCATTGGTTAAAGGATTGCAAGTACCATATTAAAAATCTCTTGCAATCTGAGATATCATTAAAACCTGCTGAAGAGAAATCTAACTCTGAAGGACCCAATAAGGATTGGGTACCTGTCACTAATTGATTGTGTTGCAGGTGGCTCTGAGTGCTCCATCAATGTCAAAGCTGTGGTACATTGACAGTGGGTGCTCAAGGCATATGACAGGTGATGAAAAAGCATTCATCACATTTGTTCCTAAAAGAGGTGGAAAAGTCAGCTTTGGAGATGCTCAGAAAGGAAGGATTCTTGGTTCTGGATCCATAGGAACCAACCCTCCGATCGAAGATGTCTCCCTAGTCAGAGGTCTGAAGTTCAATCTCCTGAGTGTTGCACAACTGTGTGATAAAGGTAGAGATGTTGTCTTCAGCTCCTCTGGATGTAAAATCTTGGACAGTAAGTCAAGGGAAGTTATTCTAACTACTCCTAGAGTTGAAAATGTTTTCATGCTGAACCTTGAGAATCTTTGCAAAAATATATGCTTGATGTCCAAAGAGGATACCTCCTGGCTCTGGCATAGAAGACTTGCTCATGTGAGCATGGACCTTCTGGCCAAAGTTGCTAGAAATCAATTGGTTGAGGGTCTGCCTGAAATTAGTTTTAAAAAGAATCATTTGTGCAATGCTTGTCAATCTGGTAAACAATCCAGAAGCTCTTTTAAAACTAAGAAAGTCATTTCAACTAAAAGACCTTTGGAATTACTTCATATGGATCTTTTTGGCCCTGTTCAACCAATGAGCATGGGTGGAAAGAAGTATGCCTTTGTCATTATAGATGACTATTCAAGATTCACTTGGGTCGTCTTGCTGTCTAGCAAAGATGAGTCACTTGGATGTTTCTCAGTTCTGATAAAGAAACTTGAGAATGAAAGGAATGAAAAGGTTGTCCATATCAGAAGTGATAATGGTGGAGAATTCAAAAACTTTAGGTTTGAAGAATTCTGTGAAACCAAGGGAATTGATCATAACTTTTCTGCTCCCAGAACTCCTCAACAAAATGGGGTGGTTGAAAGGAAGAATAGAACTCTGGTTGAGATAGCCAGAACTATGATCAATGAAAGAAGGCTTCCAAAGTACTTTTGGGGAGAAGCTGTGAACACAGCTTGCTATGTTCTGAATAGAGTGCTAATCAGAAGCATTCTGAACAAGACTCCTTATGAACTCTGGAAAGGTCGAAAGCCTAAAATAGGTTATTTCAGAACCTTTGGTTGTAAGTGTTATGTTTTGAATACAAAAGAATATCTTTCAAAGTTTGATTCAAAGGCAGATGAGGCCATTTTTCTTGGTTACTCAACACATAGTAAAGCATATAGGGTTTTTAATAAGAGGACTCAAACTTTAGATGAATCTGTTCATGTACAGTTTGATGAGACTAACCCTGCAGATAGTAGAGCTCCTGATGAAGATGTAGTTCAAGCTCCTGAAGTAACATCTCCTGTTGAAGAAGAAGATGTTTCTCCCAGAGCTGCTGAAGTGGTTCCTCCTGTTGCTGAACAAGCTCAAGATGAGAATCCTACTCCAGAAGTCAACTTCCTTCCAGAAGATGCTCCTATATATGATTCAACAAATGATGAACAGGTTTCAGAAGACTCTTTGGATGTACCAAGAGAAGTTAGAACTCACAGGAATCATTCCTTAGAGAACATCATTGACTCTGTTCATAATCCTGTCATGACCAGAGCTCAGCTCAGAAGATACATGGGGAATGTGGCTTTTGTGTCACTTCTGGAACCCAAGGACTTCTATGAAGCTGCTGACGATGACTCCTGGTTGATGGCAATGCAAGAAGAACTTGACCAGTTCAAAAGGTCAGAAGTTTGGACTTTGGTTCCCAGACCTAACAACATAAAGGTTGTTGGAACTAGATGGGTTCTGAAGAACAAGCTTGATGAATTTGGAAATGTTGTGAGGAACAAGGCAAGACTTGTTGCTCAAGGTTACAGTCAGCAAGAAGGCATAGATTATGGTGAAACTTTTGCTCCTGTTGCAAGATTAGAAGCCATTAGAATCTTATGTGCTTTTGCATCATACAAAGGTTTCAAGCTCTTTCAAATGGATGTGAAAAGTGCATTCTTGAATGGTTACATTGATGAGGAAGTCTATGTGTCTCAACCTCCTGGTTTTGAAGATCCTAAGTTTCCTGATCATGTGTACAAGCTAAAGAAAGCCTTGTATGGACTGAAACAAGCTCCCAGAGCTTGGTATGAGAGGCTGACAAAGTTCCTTCTGTCTAAAGGATTTGTCAGAGGCTGTGTTGACACTACCCTGTTCACTCTGAAGAAGAACAAGGATATCCTTATAGCTCAGGTATATGTTGATGATATTATATTTGGTGCTACTAACGAATCTTTGTGCAGAGAGTTCAGTGACCACATGAAGGCTGAGTTTGAAATGTCTATGATGGGAGAATTAACCTTCTTCCTAGGACTTCAGATCAAGCAAAGCAATGATGGGGTGTTTATCAATCAAGCTAAGTACACTAGAGAAGTGCTGAAGAAATTTGGCATGATGGATTCTAATGCTGTTGATATTCCAATGGATGTCAGCAAAGACATTGATGATGAAGAGAAAGCTGGTAAACCTGTAGATATAAAAACCTACAGAGGTATGATTGGCTCTCTTTTATACCTAACAGCCAGCAGGCCAGATATACATTTTGATGTGTGTTTTTGTGCTAGATATCAGTCTAAACCAAGAGAGATTCATGATGTTGCTATCAAAAGAATTCTCAGATATCTTAAAGGCACACCAGAAGCTGTTTTGTGGTATCCCTGTAGTTCTGATTTCACTCCTATAGGATACACAGACTCTGACTATGGTAGAGATAAATTGAAAAGGGTCAGCACTTCTGGTGGTTGTCATTTTCTAGGGGAGTGCCTAGTCTCCTGGCATAGCAAGAAGCAAACCTCTGTGGCTCTCTCAACTGCTGAAGCTGAGTATGTTGCTGCTGGAAGTTGTGTTTCTCAGATGCTCTGGATCAAGCAACAAATTGCTGACTATGGAGTCATCCCTGGAACAATTACAATTTACTGTGATAACAAAAGTGCTATTGATCTTTCAAAGAATCCTATTCAGCACAGCAGGATGAAGCATGTTCATATTAGACATCACTTTCTGAGAGATCATGTTCTGAAGAAGGATATTATCATTACTCATGTTCCCTCTGAAGAAAATCTTGCTGACATGTTTACTAAGCCTCTGGCTGGTATGTCTTTCAGCAACTTACGAGAAGGCATTGGTATGACTTATCCCCTTCAATAACTTAGACTAATTATTTCTGTATGTCTTAAGTGATTAATCGTTTGAGATAATTAAGTTATAATTAATTCTAATCATGATTTGACATGTAAGCATGGGTTATCTACTGCCATTTTACGGCGCTGTTCTGTGTTTAACGGTTATCTGTTCCCTTTTTAAACGGTGTTTACTTGCTTTTTGAATTGGAACGGTTTCTTGTTTGGGTATAAATAGAGGTTTTCCATACTTAGCAATTTTTACTTGCATTTTTTTTTCATTGCTATTAGAATCGCCATTGTTGTCTGTGCTTTTCTCCTCTCAAAATTTTAACCTAATTTCCTATTTCTCCTAAATGGCTCTAGAAATCACTGTCACTCATCTCTTCACTTCTGAGAGCAAAAAGAAAGTTAGCGAATCTAGGGTTTTTACTTCTAGGTTCCTAGATGACGAAGTTAAAACTACTGAACCTATCTCAAACTGGCTTAGTGCTCAAAACTGGAATTCATTCGTTTCTCTCGATGAATTCATTTACCCTAAATTAGTCACCGAATTCTACCAAAACCTCCATTTCTTTTCTAATGAGGAGGATGTTCTTCACTCGGTTGTTGGGAATGTTGAGATTGAGGTCAGCAGGGCGTCTATCTCTCAAGCTATTGGTGTTGATGATGAAGGAATCATCGTTGGTGATGATGATTCTGTTGATGGGTTTTCTGAAGTGAATTGGGCTAGACCAGATCTGAGTGCCAAGGAAACGTATGCAACGTGGCTCTCACAGCATCAGAGGTGGGCACATTATCTCACTACTAATGTGTTTCTTCCAAAGGCTGGAGGAGTCAACTGTGTTTCCAATAGAGAACGAGTTTTCATGTGGCATCTGGTCAACCAGAAGAAGATTAATCTCCCTGCCATGCTGATAAGGCAGATGAAGAATGTCACTACTTCTAGTGCTCTTGCCTATGGTTCCCTCCTGACGAGGCTCTTTGAAGCTGCCTATGTGGTTATCTCAGGAGAAGGTGTAACCAGTAGAAGTACGGTTCTGAAGATGCATACCTTCAGGAACCTTTCCTTTGGTGTAACTCCAAAGAAGAAGGAGATTGCTCCCTCTGTGAGCACTGCTCAGAAGGAGATTGTGAAGCCAAGTGTGCTGAAAGGAAAGGATGTTGCCAAGAAGGGCAAAGGAAAGAAAGGATCCAGCAGAGTGGTCCTAACTGTTGAGAAAGTGGTTGGTTCCGAACCAACGGTTGTTCCTGAAAAGGATGTTCAGGATGCTGAGGAAGCACGCCTTGCTGAGAAAGAGAAGGCTGCTGAAGCTGAAAAGGTTGCAAGAGTTGTGGCTCTTGCTGAAGAGAAAAGAAAGAAGAAGGAAGCAGAGGACAAGTTAGCTGCTGAGCGAGAAATTGCTGCAAAGGCTAAGGCCGATGCAAGACTTTTAGAATGCGCTGCTGAACTTGAGAATGCGGAGTTCTCAAAGGTAGTTGAGACTTCAGAGGAAGAAGGGAATCTTGAGAATGTCTCACTATCTTCTCGGATTGTTGAGAATGTCTCCCTTTCTACCAGAATTGGAAAGAAGACTGCTGCAAAATGAAGGGTTCTGAAGAAGAAGGACTTCGTTATTGCCTCAAGTGCTGAATTAGAGGAACCTGTCACTCAGGAACCGGAAGATGCTGATAAAGACTTATCAGAGATTTCTGATAAAGAGAATGTTGATGCTCCTCTGATTGAAGAGCTGTCAGAAGAGAGTGAACCAGAAGATGAAGAGGTTCTTCAAGGTGCTAAACAGTTTGTTGAGAATGTTGACGATGAACACTTCATTGACAACGTTCTTCTAAATCAAGGAAGAAACCCTGGTGATAGGGATGCCTCTGAAACGCTGTTCAGAATGGCTCATTTATATGCTGAGCCCATTTCAACTTTTGATCCTAATGCCTCTGAACAGGTTATCTCATCTCCTACTCTTACTCCTCATCCATCTCCCTCACTACCTTCTGTCACAGAAGTAAGTGAATTTCAGACTTTCTTTCCTCCAACAACTTCAACATCTGAAGGTGTTCCTCCTCCATCTACTCTTCCTTCTGGATCCTATTCAGAAGTGAATCTGTCCTCTGGACCAATCTTCACTGATTCCATTTCTACTTCTACTACTTCTTCTCTATCATCTTCTGCTGTACTTCCATCAACTGGAATTACTGCTCCTCCCTTTTCAACACCTTTTTCAATTCCTTCAACCTTACCTCCCTGTACAAATACTTTCTCTTCCTCTTCCTCACATACAATTCCTTCCACACAAACTTTTGTTCCTCCTCTCTCAACCCCTGGACATACACCTCCTGTGTGTGATCCCTTAACTTCCTTCCCCACTCCTTCAGGTTTTGCTGGGTTGTCCTCCAACTATGACTTCCTGCGCAAACACTTGAATCGAGAAGATTTGGATAACAGATTTGGAAGTTTTGGCTTCATGGGCAGAGCTTCTGGTATTTTCGAAGCTGGAGGTGCCCCCAGTGTTGAAGAATTGAGAAGAATGGGTCAGAGTGGCTCAGATGAACTGCTGAATAGATTTGCTGGTATAGGGCAAAGGACTTCTGCTGCTGACATGTATGCTCAGGGCATTGTGCTGCAAGAATTACATTCTTTGAAAGCTCAGAACCTGCAGCTCATGACTATGCTTCAAATGCAGGATCCTTCTGTTTATATACGCAATCTTTCTACACTTCATCTAGCTACATATGATGAGCTGTACAAATTGAGAGAATTAGCTCTGACACTTCCTTCTCTGGACAATATTGCTCTTGCTTCTTCTCTGAAGGTCAATGAGAATTTGGAGATATTGACAGAAGAAGTCAAGGAAGCAAACGAGCATTATGAGGCTCATGAGAAGATGCTCCCTAGTAAGATTGAAGACCTGCAAAGTACTGCAAATCACATTCTGAGAGAAGTGAAATCTTCTGCTCAAGGTTCTTCATCTTCAGGAGCTGCAAAGATTGTATATGACATCACTCCTGATCTCAACAATCGACTCTCCAACATTGAGTCCGCTGTAACTGCTCAGAATGCACAGATTGCTGAGCTCACTGAACTTCTGAAGGTTATGCACACTCAGGCACGTGAACAAGAAAAGACTCTTCACAATTGCTATAGGTTTGTTCGAGGACAGACTTATATTCAGAATGAGCACCTCACTGCTGCTGTGTATGCTAACAATAGGTTGATCAAGCTCCTTCTTGATGATGTTCAGAAACAGCGACCTATGTCTGGTCAGACCTTTGATCATATGAAGACCATTGATGATGACTTCAGAAGACGAATGGATATGATCAATACTGTGCGACCAACTCCTGTGCAATATCAGACTGCTCTGAATGTTCAACAAAAATTGAAGTCTCAGGGTGCTCTTGGTGTTGCTGTTGGTTCTGGTCAAACGGGGGAGAAGTCTGGTCAGAAGAGATCAAGTGCTGCTGAAGGTTCTAGTGATGTTCCTCCTCCTCAGAAGAAACCTAGGAACTTGTAATCGTTTAGGACTTAAGCTTCTTAGCTAGGTTCTGGGTTGGGTAGTTTGTGTCTTAGGACTTTTTCTGCTCTTCTGATTATTTTGCTTCTTATGTTATCTTCTGAATGATCTTATATACACTGAATCTTTTCTATACTTATCTGACTCCTTACTCTTTGCTTATGTTTCTTTTTAACTTAGTAAATTACACTTCATTAAATCTAACAACTTGATCTTAAGTCTTATTAAGTTTATACAGATTGCTGAAGTTCACCATTTTCACTAAAATGGGGGAGTTAATTTACTCAGAAGTTTTTGAAACATGTGCATAAGGAAGTCTTTCTCTAAAACTCATGTTTTCTTTTACCTTCTGACCACGGTTTGTCCATAACCAAAATGGGGGAGAATGATGAACCCTAAGTGTTTTGATTATGTCCAAACGTTTCAGAAGATGAAAACTTAATTCTATCTCACATATAGATTATTGTTGACTAATATTTTTGTTTTAGTCTATGTGTAAGTTACTCAGCAGGTGCTGAATGAATCATTTTCGGATTGCCTAAAGGACTCAGGAGTTTTGTTTGCTGAAGTCAGAGTTTCAACGATTCAGAAGCTGGAACTCCTCCGCTCTGAAGCCTAAGTCTGCTAAAGCTCTCCTCAGAAGTTCCTTGCAATCAGAAGATATGCCAATTTGATCAGAAGTCTAGACAACTGGAAATAAGCTTCTGAAAGCTTAGTCACGGATTTGTTTGAGCATTTAATGCTCTGACACTTGCATTCAATGCAAGGCGCCAAAAGTTCAAAAAGCTGTTTTGATGGAGCGCGCTTGTCTGTTCAAGAGAAACCGGAATTTCCTTGTCTACCCTTTGTTGATCTAATTGAAGAATGATTCTGTCATCCTCATCCTTGATTTCAAATCACTTACCGGATTTAGTTAAAGAACAAGGATAACGGAATCAAAGTGTTTGAAGACCGTTTGAAGACCTGACAAATTAACGGCTACAACAACTGATGTCATCTCCTTTGAAGTTTCAAACTCCACAACGGTCATCTTCAATCACTATAAATAGTAGCCAAGCTCCAATGCATCAACACACGCATGATCATCGAGCAAAATCTTAACGCACTGTTTTAAACAAGAAAACAGAGCAACTTTTCCATTCTCAATCCTTCTTAGCATAGTCTTAGTAAAGTGAGAGAGTGAAGAAAAACAAGTTCATAATAGGAATCTTGTAAACTGAGATCGGTTGTGATCTTCAGTTAGATTTAAAGAGAGAAATCTAGTTGAGATTAGAGTTAGGTGAGAAATCCAGAAAACAGAGTATTGTTTTGTTCTGGTGGAAATCCTTTAACTCTTTTTAGACTAGTCAGAACTAAGTGAGAAATTAGCTTAAGTTCTGTTGATGTAAAGGAGCTTCTGAACTTGCCATAAAAGTTCTGAATAGTGGTTTTATAAAATCTCTGAAGGCTGCGACCTCAGGGGACAAGACGTAGTCACAGGACTTCTGTGGCGAACTTGGATAAATCGAATTGTTTAATCAGGACCTCCTGAACTTCTTTCTCCCTCTTATACTTGTTATTATTGCTTCTGTGTACTTGCTTATATTTAGTGCTGAAACAGATTTTCTGTAAGTATCATTGTCTTTGTTCAGAAGACTGTCCAGAAGTTCTCTTACCGAACTTCTGTTGCTGAAAGCAGGCTAACTGTGTATAGGCAGAATTTTCCTCAGAAGCAAATTCTATAAACTTGCTTCTGACTCTGGAAAGTTTGACTCTGAAATTTAAGTTTCTTTAAAAACTTAGAAATTTTCAGTTTTCAACTTAGACACCTATTCACCCCCCCTCTAGGTGATTCTGTTCTTGTTAGGGCCAACAATTTGTACTGGGTAGAGAGTAGTTTTAGGACTATCTGAAGATGTGGGATATGTAGATAGATAGATAATGCAGGGTTCAGAATGGTTCACTAATGGCTGTCTGAGGAGGTAGAAGCAGGTGGACTTGGCTCAGCATTCATGGTAACTCCAGGGATACTCTTTATAGCAGTTGTCAACTCTTCTTGTCCATTCTGGAGTTGTCTAATAGCAGCTATAACATCTTCCTGTCTTCCCAGAAGGAACTGCTGATTAGTGTGGAGTGCAAACACTCTACCATGCTGATCATCTATTTTGTTGCTGAGGTCCTTCAATGCCAGGCTTTGCTTGTTCAGCCGATCTTGCACAAAGGTACATAAAAAGTCCATCTTTGCAGACATATTAGCAATAGCAGCTTCCACATTCATTGTCTGCTTAACCATTCTTTGAGACATCTCCTCAGCCTGAGCCATAGTACTAGCAAGAAACTTTGAATGAGAATCAAGATTATAAGAGGTTTGATTCACATCACCATACATATTCCTTAAATGTCCACTTAAGTTTACTATCTGTGAAGTAGTAAACTTATAAGGAAAGCTTGGTTCCACCTCCTCAAGGAAATCTGACTGTAGATTCTGCTGAGTGAAGAACATAGGGGTGGTTTCTTGGCTAGCCGGCTGGTAATTATCTGCATCAATGTATATTGGACAGTTAGGCAAGATAAAACCAGATGAACTCGGAGGTTTTTCCATGTTGTCAGCTATGGAGTTCATCAAGTCCATCTCCTCCTGAGTCAGCTCCTTGTTCTCTACTGCTGAGTTTGCCTTCAAATCAGACATGATCCCCTTCTTTTTCTGCAAGTTCAATTCATTAACATAGATCAAATTGATACTTAAGTTTGATGAATCATCTTTAGACATACTCGATTCTGATGTAATGGACTCATATAAAGAAGGCATGTCAATGTCTAAGGATTTCCTTTTAGGACTATTCCTAACAAAGAGTTTGAATCTATCTGGATTCCTAGCAGGAGTACACAAAATTTCCCTAGATATTCTATCTCTTTCAGTTTTCTCCTTGTAACGCACTAGCATCTTATAGATTTCTGTTTTACCTAGGCATCTGTTACATTCAATTGTTTTTCTTCCTTCTAGATCAATCCTAAAGTGTCTAAACACAGATGTAATCAGCATTCCATAAGGCCAATCATCTTGTATCCTTAAACTGGACATATGTTCTAACATGACATTGACAAAGTGTGTAACATTCCATATAAAGTAGATATCAAATGTTGTCATGGTACCTAGATTGCTTTTAACATGAATAAGAACCCTAGTCATGAAATAATGCAATATCTCTAATTCTGGTTCTAATCTGCTTCTTCTTAAGATCTTAGGGATAGGTTGATTAGCATTAATTTTGAAGATCTTCCTGACAAACCTATAGTAACTATAAGCCCCTATTTTTAATGAAAGATCATGCCTGGAAATACGTTTTTTAGTATACGGAATGCCTAAGACAGATCCAAGTATGATATCATCAATAATGAAATCCTTATCTCCGATTTTAAACATGAAAGTTCCATTATTTAATGCAGACATAGTTTTGTAAAACTCATAGACAAGGTCGGGATAGATTTTATCCCTAAGAGTAAGCATTGACAACCAACTCTGGCTATTGAACCAGCGTTTCAGAGGTAGATTCAGAGTTTCCATAAACTCAGAATCAATGTTCATAGAAGTTAGGATTGACTTACTTGAGCCATCCTTGTAGACAGATCTATTCCTAGAATCATAAGTTTTGATGATTACCTCTTTGTTGTCATTTGGATACATGCTATTTGGATTAAGGGAATTTGACATGATGTCCTTCATCTTCTGTGCACGATCCATTGCCTCCATCTCTGAAAGTTTCTTGATTCTACCAGATTTCGAACGAGTTCGAATGGTTGTTGTTCTGGTAGCTTTCTTTCTGTTTTTCATTTTGTGAGATTGATAAAACGATTGAAGGAGGGATTTCTGATGTGATTGTTGCAGATACTCTATCGTTTTGGCAGAAATAGGGATATAGAGTACTGAACCGTCACAGAGAAATGATTTGAAGGGATTTCTTTCTTTTCCCAAGGAGAGTACATGAACAGGCAAGACTCTACGCTTGCTTTGTGAATTGGAGGGAAAAAGAAATTACACTCCTGGTCCCTGTTCTTTGAATCGTTTTAAATTCTGTCCTTTGTTATCATTTAATACTAATTAACGCACGGCCATTAAAGAGTGTTTAAATTGAATTGGGCCGGTCATTAATTGCGAAGTTGGGCTTAAGGACTGATTAGTAGTTAACCAGAATTCAGGCCCACTTTTATCTCTTGTCAAATCAATATATTTAGTGTACTTGATCTTAATTCTTTTAATATATGGTTGAGATTAATTTTTCATTAATCAAATATTAAGCTATATCAATCTTAACCATATCATTAAATTATATTAATCAAGTATGGGATTTGACATTCCCAATTCGTTACGTAGAATAGAAAATCGCTCAGAACTTAATGGTTTAGTAAATATGTCAGCGATTTGATCTTCCGTAGAAACGAATTTTAGATTAATGTCACCCTTTTGAATATGATCTCGTATAAAGTGGTGCTTAATATCAATGTGCTTTGCACGTGAGTGCTGACTGGGATTTTTACCCAAATTAATTGCACTTGTATTGTCACACTTTACGGGAAGATGTTTAAAGGTTAGACCATAATCTCTCAAATGCTGTCTCATCCACAAAATTTGAGTAACACAATTACCCACAGAAATATATTTTGCCTCAGCGGTAGATAGTGCTACTGAATTTTGCTTTTTGCTAGACCATGAGACTAAAACATTTCTAAGAAAGTGACACGTACCTGAAGTACTTTTTCTCTCTAATCTACATCCAGTGTAGTCAAACGTCACTGTATCCAACAAGATTAATTTCTTTGCACTTTGGATACCATAAAGCTATATTTTGAGTCCCTCTCAAGTATCTGAAAATCCTTTTGACTGCAGCATAGTGTGATTCCTTTGGATCTGATTGATATCTGGCACATAGACATACACTAAATTGAATGTCAGGTCTACTAGCTGTAAAATATAGTAGTGACCCAATCATCCCTCTGTATTTCCTTATGTCTACTCTCTTGCCTTTCTCATCCTTTTTAATCTTCACAGTTGTGCTCATTGGAGTGTTCTCCTCATTGCAGTTCTCAAAATCAAACTTTTTCAGAAGCTCTCTGACATATTTTTCTTGATTAATAAAGATGCCTCGATTATCCTGTTTAATCTGTAATCCTAAAAAGAAATTTAGCTCGCTCATCATGGACATCTCAAATTCTTCACTCATTTCTTTTGCAAAGGATTCACACATAGATTCATTAGTTGATCCAAAAATAATATCATCAACATATATTTGCACAATCAACAAATGACCTTTTTCATATTTAATAAACAAAGTAATGTCAACTTTTCCTCTTTGAAATTCATTTTTAATCAAGAAGGAGCTTAACCTGTCATACCAAGCTCTAGGAGCTTGCTTCAATCCATATAAAGCTTTTGACAGTTTAAAAACATGATCCGGAAGATCACAATCTTCAAAACCAGGAGGTTGTTTAACATAAACCTCTTCAGAAATAAAACCATTTAAAAATGCACTTTTGACATCCATTTGATAGAGTTTAAAGTCTTTATAACAAGCATAAGCACATAGCATACGAGTAGACTCTAATCTAGCAACTGGAGCATAAGTTTCATCAAAATCAATGCCTTCTTGTTGGTTGTAACCTTGAGCAACCAATCTAGCCTTATTGCTGGTAACATTTCCGGACTCATCTAACTTATTCCTAAAGACCCATTTAGTTCCTATGATAGTCTTTCCTATTGGTCTAGAAACTAATGTCCATACATTGTTCCTTTTGAACTGGTCTAATTCCTCTTGCATGGCAAGGATCCAATTTTCATCATCTTCAGCCTCTTTGAAGCTTTTTGGTTCAAGTTCAGATACAAAGGCTACATTTCCAAAATACTTTCTGAACTGGGCTCTAGTCATGACCTTTTCTGAAGGATCATCAATAATATCTTCCTGAGAGTGGTTTCTAGGAACTCTAATTTCCTTTGGAAGATCATTATTTTCTACTTTCTCTTCCCTAGGTACAGACAGTTCTGATGTAGATACATTTAACTGAGGATCCTCAACTGATAATAGATCATCATTTATCTTTTCCACAGTTAAATTATTTTCATCAAACACAACATGAACAGATTCTTCCACCACTAGGTTCCTTTTATTGAAAACTCTAAAAGCTTTGCTAGATAAGGAATATCCTAAGAAGATTCCTTCATCAGACTTTTCATCGAACTTTCCTAGTTGGTCTTTGTTGTTGTTGTGAACGAAACACTTAGAACCAAATATGTGAAAGTAGCTTAAGTTGGGTTTTCTTCCTTTCCATAATTCATATGGAGTCTTTTTCAAGATGGGCCTGATCAAAGCTCTATTCAAAATTGCTGTGTTAGTAGCTTCAGCCCAGAAATACTTAGGAAGATTACTTTCACTTATCATAGTTCTAGCCATTTCTTCCAACGTCCTATTCTTACGTTCTACAACTCCATTTTGTTGCGGAGTTCTTGGGGCAGAAAACTCATGGTTTATCCCCGACTCATTACAAAACATTTCAAAAGACTGATTTTTGAATTCGCCTTCATTATCACTTCTAATAGAAGAAAGTTTGACATTTCTGTCATTTTGGAGTTTCTTAACTAGGTGGACAAATTGGTCAAAGGTCTCATCCTTAGATGCTAGATTCAAGGTCCAGGTAAATCTGGAGTAATCATCAACTATTACCAAAGCATACTTCTTACCTCATAGACTTGATGGTTGAATTGGACCAAACAAATCTAAGTGGAGTAATTTAAGTGGTCTACTAGTTGATACAACTCCTTTCAAGCTAAAAGAGCTCCTAGTTTGTTTACCTTTTTGACATGCATCACAAATGTGATCTTTGTTGAGACTTATCTTAGGAAGACCTTTTACAAGTTGTTTCTTAGATAATTTTGAAATTAAGTACATACTAACATGTCATAACCTTTTGTGCCACAACCAACTTTCATCATTATGTGAAACAAGGCATTTATCGTAAGATACCTTATCAAGATTAAGCATATAAACATTTTCAACTCTTGGAACTGTGAATAAAACCTTGTCAGATTTTGCATCAAAAACTTCACAGCTTTTGGAGTTGAAAACTACCTTCATACCTTTATCACATAGATGACTTACACTTAGAAGATTATATTTTAGCCCGTCGACCAAAGATACATCTTCAATGGATGGTTGTGAGCCAACTTGACCTTTACCTATAACTTGTCCTTTTCTTTTGTCTCCAAAACTGACACTTCCTCCATTAAAGGATTTAATTGAGGTGAACGTACTTTTATCACCAGTCATGTGTCTTGAGCATGCACTGTCAACATAGCACTGTTTTGACCTTTGTGTGCCTCTCACGTGTCCCTGCAATTAATCACTTAGATTTAGGAACCCAATGAATTTTGGGTCCTGGTAGGTTAGCAGTAGACAATCTCGACACTTTTGCTTTCCAGATAAACTTTCCTTTATATTGACCATTTCTAAATTTGCAATTTTTGATTATATGGTCGTTATGATTACAATAATAATAGTTCTTAATTTTTGGAAATATTAACTGTTTATTATTATAATCCTTCTTTTTCTTTGTTTTATCTGAAGTAAATCTTTCATGATAATCAGTGAAGCATCCAATCCCAGATCTGTCATTACAAGATCGTTGAGAGCTAATAATATCATGAAGGACTTCTTTTCCCTTTGAAAAACCTTTTATGATATGATCATCTTTTACTTTTTGGTTTTTCAAGGTTTCTACCTCTTTGAGAATTTCAGCATTGCTAGTTTATAGATTTTCAATTTTATCTAGCAATTCTGAATTCTCCTTCTTGAGACTTTTATTTTCTTTCTTGCATTTTTTGAATCTTAGCAAAGTCTCAATAGAGGTATCATATAAATCACAGCAAACATCAATTAATTCTTCTTTTGACATAAGACTAAAAGTTACCTCGGGATTTTCATCATCTCCATCATCTGAAGAATTTTTTGATTCATCTTTTGCCATGAAACATATGTGTGCAACTTCATCATCTTCTTCACCACTTGAAGATTCATCGCTATCGCTCCAAGTTGCAACCATAGCCCTTTTTCCTTTCTCGTTCTTCTTGTTTTCATTCTTCAAGTTAGGACAGTTTAGCTTGATATGTCCTGGCTTATCACACTCAAAGCAAACAAAATTTTGAGAAGAGTCCTTTTTGAACTTATCGGAAGTTCTGGGCTCTTTATGAAAGTTATTTTTAGGAAATTTCTTAAAGTTCTTCTTTTTCAAGAACTTGTTGAATTTTCGAGTAAGTAAAGCAATTTCCTCTTCAGATTCATTATCTGAACTTTCACTTATAACCTTAGCTTTTAATCATGTGGATTTAAGCTTCCTTGCCTCGGGCTCTTTATCATTGACAGAGGACATTTTAATCTCGTGAGTAAGTAGAGATCCAATAAACTCATCATAAGCATAAGTTGATAGATCTCTAGCTTCATCAATAGCTGTCAATTTAGGATCCCAAGCTGAGGGCATTGTTCTCATTAATTTTTTAATTAGCTCCTCATCTTGAAAGGATTTTCCAAGAGTTTTTAGATTGTTTATGATGGTGGTAAACCTCGTATTCATTTCTGAAATGGTTTCATTTACCTCCATCTTAAACAACTCATATTCGCGCATATACAAATTTACCCTTAGATCTTTCTGCTTTTGAGTTCCTTCATATGTGACCTCAAGTTTGTCCCATATCTCCTTGGCACTCTTGCACCCTGAAACACGATGATATTCATTAGTATCTAAAGCACAATGTAAAATATTGATAGCTTTAGCATTTAACTGTAATTGCTTCCAATCATCATCAGTGTACTCAGATTCAGTCTTTTCACTTTTAATGCCATCAACTATTTTTGTAGGAATAGTTGATCCATCTCTGATATTTTTCCATACAAAAATATCATTAGACTGAATAAAGTTTCTCATCCTATTTTTCCAGTAGGAGTAATTTACTCCATAAAATAGGGGCGGTCTAACTGTAGACTATCCCTCAGGAATCATTTGTGTAGACATATTCTCTGGAAAATTAATAGCTCTATTAGTCATTTTGAATCTCTCTAAAGATGTTAGTCTTTTATAGGCAAAAGAGATTGGCTCTGATACCAATTGTTGGCCCAAAAATGACTATATAAATACTAGATGGGGGTGAATAGGATTTATTGCCTTTTTAAAAACTATTATTTTCTCTTTAAAATATTTTGCCTATTAATTAATCAACTATAAAAAGTTTTGCGGAATATTAAGTTGATTAAAAGATGTGAGAAAACAGTCAAGTATTAGTACTAATAATCACAAGCAATTATAGATAAAACTTAAAGCAAAGCAAGTGATTAAAGACAATAATAAAGAGAGTAGGGATAGAAGGATTCGACGCAAAGCATTTATCCAGGTTCGGTTGTTGGCCCTAACAAGATCAGAATCACCTAGAGGGGGGTGAATAGGTGTCTAAGCGGAAAACTGATATTTTCAAGTTTTTTAAGAAACTTAATTTCTCAGAGTCAAATTTCCTCAGAGTTAGAGGCTAGTTTAGTAAAACAGCTTCTGAGAGAAATTCTGCCTTAAC
Organism: Euphorbia peplus; assembly: GCA_028411795.1. Lineage (NCBI taxonomy): Eukaryota > Viridiplantae > Streptophyta > Magnoliopsida > Malpighiales > Euphorbiaceae > Euphorbia > Euphorbia peplus. The sequence goes on from CP110840.1 coordinate 29,172,490, forward strand.
ACAGTTTAACTGTTTTCAGCAACAGAAGCTCTGAGTTAGAGAACTTCTGGACAGTCTTCTGAACAAAGACAATGATATAAGAGTAAATCTATTTCAGCACTAAACAAAAGCAAGTACACAGAAGCAATAATAACAAGTATAAGGAAGGGAGAAAGAGGTTCAGGAGATCCTGATGAACAAGTCGATTTATCCAAGTTCGCCACAGAAGTCCTGTGACTACGTCTTGTCCCCTGTGGTCGCAGCCGCCAGAGATTTTAAATCTACTATTCAGAACTTTTATGGCAAGTTCAGAAGCTCCTTTTACATCAACAGAACACAAAGCTAATTTCTCACTTGGTTCTGACTAGCATAGAATGAGTTAAAGGATTTCCACCAGAACAACAACAATCATGTTTTCTGGAATTCTCACCCAACTCAAACCTTAACTAGATTTCTCTCAAATCTAACTGAGTATCACAAACGATACCAGTTTACAAGATTCCTATTATGAACTTGTGTTTCTTCACTCTCTCACTATTACAAAGTCTAAACTAAGAAAGCTTGAGAATGGAAAAAGGATGCTCTGTTTTGCTTGTTTAAAACAGTGCGTTAAGATTTTGCTCGTTAATCGCGTGTATGATGCAATGGAGCTTGGCTACTATTTATAGTGCTTTGGAGATGACCGTTGCTTGAATTTGAATCTTCAAAGATGACATCAGTTGTTGTAGCCGTTAATCTATCACCTCTTCAAACGGTCTTCAAACACTTTGATTCCGTTAATCTTGTTCTTTAACTTAATCCGGTAAGTGATTGAAATCAAGAATAAGGTTGACTGGAATTTTACTTCATTTAGATCGACCAAGGGTAGACAAGGAAAAACTTGTTTTGCTTGAGGCAGACATGCGCGCTCCTTCAAAACAGCTTTTAGAACTTTCGGCGCCTTGCATTAAATGCAGAAGTCAGAGCATTAAATGCCAGATAAGACTCGTGACAAGCGCTTCTGAGTTCATTATCCTTTTGTCTAGGCTTCTGATCCAAATGGAATTCCTTCTGGTTGCTTCTGGTCCTCTGAGGAGAGCTTTAACAGATTTCAGAGCGGAGTATCCAGCTTCTGAACTTCACACTACTGTCTTTAGCAATTCTTCTCTTCTGAATCTCCAAGGCAATCCAAAAAATATTCATTCAGCACCTGCTGAGAAACTTATACAAATACTTAACAAAAATTGTTAGTCAACATTGAAAAGTATGTAAATAAATTTTAAATTTCATCTTCTGAAATGTTTGGACATAATCAAAACACTTAGGGTTCATCATTCTCCCCCATTTTGGTTGTGGACAAACCGTGGTCCAGAAGGTAAAATTACTTAGATAAACATAAAGTTTAAAAAGTAACTTCCTGATTGTTATGATTTTTATAACTTCTGAGTAACTTAACTCCCCCATTTTAGTATGAATGGTGAACTCCACCAATCTGTATTATCTTAAAATAGGCTTAAGATCAAGTTGTTAGATTTTAGTGAAGTGTAAGTTACTAAGTTCAAAAAGCATAAACAATAGAAATAGTATTCAGAGACAATTAAAAAGTATGTAAAGGTTCAGTGGATAAATAATCAGAAAAATCAAAGACATAATCAAAACAGCTGGAAAGATAACATGGATGACAGAATCATTCTTCAATTAGATCAACAAAGGGTAGACAAGGAAATTCCGGTTTCTCTTGAACAGACAAGCGCGCTCCATCAAAACAGCTTTTTGAACTTTTGGCGCCTTGCATTGAATGCAAGTGTCAGAGCATTAAATGCTCAAACAAACCCGTGACTAAGCTTTCAGAAGCTTATTTCCAGTTGTCTAGACTTCTGATCAAATTGGCATAACTTCTGATTGCAAAGAACTTCTGAGGAGAGCTTTAGCAGACTTCGGCTTCAGAGCGGAGTATCCAGCTTCTGAGTTATTGAAACTCTGACTTCAGCAAACTGATCTTCTGAGTTCTTTAGGCAATCCAGAAATGATTCATTCAGCACCTGCTGAGTAACTTACACATAGACTAAGACAAAAATATTAGTCAACAATAAACTATATGTAAGATAGAATTAAGTTTTCATCTTCTGAAACGTTTGGACATAATCAAAACACATAGGGTTCATCATTCTCCCCCATTTTGGTTATGGACAAACCGTGGTCAGAAGGTAAAAGAAGACATGAGTTTTAGAGAAAGACTTCCTGATGCACATGTTTCAAAGACTTCTGAGTAAATTAACTCCCCCATTTTAGTGAAAATGGTGAACTTCAGCAATCTGTATAAACTTAATAAGACTTAAGATCAAGTTATTAGATTTAATGAAGTGTAATTTACTAAGTCAAAACAGAAACATAGGCAAAGAGTAAGAAGTCAGATATGCAAGAAAGTATAGAAAAGATTCAGTGTATATAAGATCATTCAGAAGATAACATAAGAAGCAAAATAATCAGAAGAGCAGAAAAAGTCCTAAGACATAAACTACCCAACCCAGAACCTAGCTAAGAAGCTTAAGTCCTAAAAGATTACAAGTTCCTAGGTTTCTTCTGAGGAGGAGGAACAACACTAGAACCTTCAGCAGCACTTGATCTCTTCTGACCAGACTTCTCCCCCGTTTGACCAGAACCAACAGCAACACCAAGAGCACCCTGAGACTTCAATTTTTGTTGAACATTCAGAGCAGTCTGATATTGCACAGGAGTTGGTCGCACAGTATTGATCATATCCATTCGTCTTCTGAAGTCATCATCAATGGTCTTCATATGATCAAAGGTCTGACCAGACATAGGTCGCTGTTTCTGAACATCATCAAGAAGGAGCTTGATCAACCTATTGTTAGCATACACAGCAGCAGTGAGATGCTCATTCTGAATATAAGTCTGTCCGCGAACAAACCTATAGCAATTGTGAAGAGTCTTTTCTTGTTCACGTGCCTGAGTGTGCATAACCTTCAGAAGTTCAGTGAGCTCAGCAATCTGTGCATTCTGAGCAGTTACAGCAGACTCAATGTTGGAGAGTCGATTGTTGAGATCAGGAGTGATGTCATATACAATCTTTGCAGCTCCTGAAGATGAAGAACCTTGAGCAGAAGATTTCACTTCTCTCAGAATGTGATTTGCAGTACTTTGCAGGTCTTCAATCTTACTAGGGAGCATCTTCTCATGAGCCTCATAATGCTCGTTTGCTTCCTTGACTTCTTCTGTCAATATCTCCAAATTCTCATTGACCTTCAGAGAAGAAGCAAGAGCAATATTATCCAGAGAAGGAAGAGTCAGAGCTAATTCTCTCAATTTGTACAGCTCATCATATGTAGCTAGATGAAGTGTAGAAAGATTGCGTATATAAACAGAAGGATCCTGCATTTGAAGCATAGTCATGAGCTGCAGGTTCTGAGCTTTCAAAGAATGTAATTCTTGCAGCACAATGCCCTGAGCATACATGTCAGCAGCAGAAGTCCTTTGCCCTATACCAGCAAATCTATTCAGCAGTTCATCTGAGCCACTCTGACCCATTCTTCTCAATTCTTCAACACTGGGGGCACCTCCAGCTTCGGAAATACCAGAAGCTCTGCCCATGAATCCAAAACTTCCAAACCTGTTATCCAAATCTTCTCGATTCAAGTGTTTGCGCAGGAAGTCATAGTTGGAGGACAACCCAGCAAAACCTGAAGGAGTGGGGAAGGAAGTTAAGGGATCACACACAGGAGGTGTATGTCCAGAGGTTGAGAGAGGAGGAACAAAAGTTTGTGTGGAAGGAATTGTATGTGAGAAAGAGGAAGAGAAAGTATTTGTACAGGGAGGTAAGGTTGAAGGAATTGAAAAAGGTATTGAAAAGGGAGGAGCAGTAATTCCAGTTGATGGAAGTACAGCAGAAGATAATAGAGAAGAAGTAGTAGAAGTAGAAATGGAATCAGTGAAGATTGGTCCAGAGGACAGATTCACTTCTGAATAGGATCCAGAAGGAAGAGTAGATGGAGGAGGAACACCTTCAGATGTTGAAGATGTTGGAGGAATGAAAGTCTGAGATTCACTTACTTTTGTGACAGAAGGTAGTGAGGGAGATGGATGAGGAGTAAGAGTAGGAGATGAGATAACCTGTTCAGAGGCATTAGGATCAAAAGTTGAAATGGGCTCAGCATATAAATGAGCCATTCTGAACAGCGTTTCAGAGGCATCCCTATCACCAGGGTTTCTTCCTTGATTCAGAAGAACGTTGTCAATGAAGTGTTCATCGTCAACATTCTCAACAAACTGTTTAGCACCTTGAAGAACCTCTTCATCTTCTGGTTCACTCTCTTCTGACAGCTCTTCAATCAGAGGAGCATCAACATTCTCTTTATCAGAAATCTCTGATAAGTCTTTATCAGCATCTTCCGGTTCCTGAGTGACAGGTTCCTCTAATTCAGCACTTGAGGCAATAACGAAGTCCTTCTTCTTCAGAACCCTTCGTTTTGCAGCAGTCTTCTTTCCAATTCTGGTAGAAAGGGAGACATTCTCAGCAATTCGAGAAGATAGTGAGACATTCTCAAGATTCCCTTCTTCCTCTGAAGTCTCAACTACCTTTGAGAACTCCGCATTCTCAAGTTCAGCAGCGCATTCTAAAAGTCTTGCATCGGCCTTAGCCTTTGCAGCAATTTCTCGCTCAGCAGCTAACTTGTCCTCTGCTTCCTTCTTCTTTCTTTTCTCTTCAGCAAGAGCCACAACTCTTGCAACCTTTTCAGCTTCAGCAGCCTTCTCTTTCTCAGCAAGGCGTGCTTCCTCAGCATCCTGAACATCCTTTTCAGGAACAACCGTTGGCTTTTCAGCAACAATCTTGCCAGAGGGTTCAACATTGATTGTTGTTTGAACCATCGTGGGAAGAGGTTCTGAGACAGCCACTTTCTCAATGGTCAGGACCAACTTACTTGATCCCTTCTTTCCCTTGCCCTTCTTGGCAGCATTCTTTCCTTTCAGCACAGAAGCATCCACAATTTCCTTCTGAGCAATACTCACAGAGGAAGCATTCTCCTTCTTCTTTGGAGTTACACCAAAGGAAAGGTTCCTGAAGGTATGCATCTTCAGAACCGTACTTCTACTGGTTACACCTTCTCCTGAGATAACCACAGAAGCAGCTTCAAAGAGCCTCGTCAGGAGGGAACCATAGGCAAGAGCACTGGAAGTAGTGACATTCTTCATCTGCCTTATCAGCATGGCAGGGAGATTAATCTTCTTCTGGTTGACCAGATGCCACATGAAAACTCGTTCTCTGTTGGAAACACAGTTGACTCCTCCAGCCTTTGGAAGAAACACATTAGTAGTGAGATAATGTGCCCACCTCTGATGCTGTGAGAGCCACGTTGCATACGTTTCCTTGGCACTCAGATCTGGTCTAGCCCAATTTACTTCAGAAAACCCATCAACAGAACCATCATCACCAACGATGATTCCTTCATCATCAACACCAATAGCTTGAGAGATAGAAGCCCTGCTGACCTCAATCTCAACATCCCCAACAACCGAGTGAAGAACATCCTCCTCATTAGAAAAGAAATGGAGGTTTTGGTAGAATTCGGTGACTAACTTAGGGTAAATGAATTCATCGAGAGAAACGAATGAATTCCAGTTTTGAGCACTAAGCCAGTTTGAGATAGGTTCAGTAGTTTTAACTTCGTCATCTAGGAACCTAGAAGTAAAAACTCTAGATTCGCTAACTTTCTTTTTGCTCTCAGAAGTGAAGAGATGAGTGACAGTGATTTCTAGAGCCATTTAGGAGAAATAGGAAATTAGGTTAAGGTTTTGAGAGGAGAAATGCACAGACAACAATGGCGATTCTAATAGCAATGAAAAAATGCAAGTAAAAATTGCTAAGTATGGAAAACCTCTATTTATACCCAAACAAGAAACCGTTCCAATTCAAAAAGCAAGTAAACACCGTTTAAAAGGGAACAGATAACCGTTAAACACAGAACAGCGCCGTAAAATGGCAGTAGATAACGCATGCTTACAAGTCAAATCATGATTAGAATTAATTATAACTTAATTATCTCAAACGATTAATCACTTAAGACATACAGAAATAATTAGTCTAAGTTATTGAAGGGGATAAGTCATACCAATGCCTTCTCGTAAGATGCTGAAAGACGTACCAGCCAGAGGCTTAGTAAACATGTCAGCAAGATTCTCTTCAGAGGGAACATGAGTAATGATAATATCCTTCTTCAGAACATGATCTCTCAGAAAGTGATGTCTAATATGAACATGCTTCATCCTGCTGTGCTGAATAGGATTCTTTGAAAGATCAATAGCACTTTTGTTATCACAGTAAATTGTAATTGTTCCAGGGATGACTCCATAGTCAGCAATTTGTTGCTTGATCCAGAGCATCTGAGAAACACAACTTCCAGCAGCAACATACTCAGCTTCAGCAGTTGAGAGAGCCACAGAAGTTTGCTTCTTGCTATGCCAGGAGACTAGGCACTGCCCCAGAAAATGACAACCACCAGAGGTGCTGACCCTTTTCAATTTATCTCTACCATAGTCAGAGTCTGTGTATCCTATAGGAGTGAAATCAGAACTACAGGGATACCACAAACCAGCTTCTGGTGTGCCTTTAAGATATCTGAGAATTCTTTTGACAGCAACATCATGAATCTCTCTTGGTTTAGACTGATATCTAGCACAAAAACACACAGCAAAATGTATATCTGGCCTGCTGGCTGTTAGGTATAAAAGAGAGCCAATCATACCTCTGTAGGTTTTTATATCTACAGGTTTACCAGCTTTCTCTTCATCATCAATGTCTTTGCTGACATCCATTGGAATATCAACTGTATTAGAGTCCATCATGCCAAATTTCTTCAGCACTTCTCTAGTATACTTGGCTTGATTGATAAACACACCATCATTACTTTGCTTGATCTGAAGTCCTAAGAAGAAGGTTAATTCTCCCATCATAGACATTTCAAACTCAGCCTTCATGTGGTCACTGAACTCTCTGCACAAAGATTCATTAGTAGCACCAAATATAATATCATCAACATATACCTGAGCTATAAGGATATCCTTGTTCTTTTTCAGAGTGAACAGAGTTGTATCAACACAGCCTCTGACAAATCCCTTAGACAGAAGGAACTTTGTCAGCCTCTCATACCAAGCTCTGGGAGCTTGTTTCAGTCCATACAAGGCTTTCTTTAGCTTGTACACATGATCAGGAAACTTAGGATCTTCAAAACCAGGAGGTTGAGACACATAGACTTCCTCATCAATGTAACCATTCAAGAATGCACTTTTCACATCCATTTGAAAGAGCTTGAAACCTTTGTATGATGCAAAAGCACATAAGATTCTAATGGCTTCTAATCTTGCAACAGGAGCAAAAGTTTCACCATAATCTATGCCTTCTTGCTGACTGTAACCTTGAGCAACAAGTCTTTCCTTGTTCCTCACAACATTTCCAAATTCATCAAGCTTGTTCTTCAGAACCCATCTAGTTCCAACAACCTTTATGTTGTTAGGTCTGGGAACCAAAGTCCAAACTTCTGACCTTTTGAACTGGTCAAGTTCTTCTTGCATTGCCATCAACCAGGAGTCATCATCAGCAGCTTCATAGAAGTCCTTGGGTTCCAGAAGTGACACAAAAGCCACATTCCCCATGTATCTTCTGAGCTGAGCTCTGGTCATGACAGGATTATGAACAGAGTCAATTATGTTCTCTAAGGAATGATTCCTATGAGCTCTAACTTCTCTTGGTACATCCAATGAGTCTTCTGAAACCTGTTCATCATTTGTTGAATCATATATAGGAGCATCTTCTGGAAGGAAGTTGACTTCTGGAGTAGGATTCTCATCTTGAGCTTGTTCAGCAACAGGAGGAACTACTTCAGCAGCTCTGGGAAAGACATCTTCTTCTACAACAGGAGATGTTACTTCAGGAGCTTGAACTACATCTTCATCAGGAGCTCTACTATCTGCAGGGTTAGTCTCATCAAACCGTACATGAACAGATTCATCTAAAGTTTGAGTCCTCTTATTAAAAACCCTATATGCTTTACTATGTGTTGAGTAACAAAGAAAAATGGCCTCATCTGCCTTTGAATCAAACTTTGAAAGATATTCTTTTGTATTCAAAACATAACACTTACAACCAAAGGTTCTGAAATAACCTATTTTAGGCTTTCGACCTTTCCAGAGTTCATAAGGAGTCTTGTTCAGAATGCTTCTGATTAGCACTCTATTCAGAACATAGCAAGCTGTGTTCACAGCTTCTCCCCAAAAGTACTTTGGAAGCCTTCTTTCATTGATCATAGTTCTGGCTATCTCAACCAGAGTTCTATTCTTCCTTTCAACCACCCCATTTTGTTGAGGAGTTCTGGGAGCAGAAAAGTTATGATCAATTCCCTTGGTTTCACAGAATTCTTCAAACCTAAAGTTTTTGAATTCTCCACCATTATCACTTCTGATATGGACAACCTTTTCATTCCTTTCATTCTCAAGTTTCTTTATCAGAACTGAGAAGCATCCAAGTGACTCATCTTTGCTAGACAGCAAGATGACCCAAGTGAATCTTGAATAGTCATCTACAATGACAAAGGCATACTTCTTTCCACCCATGCTCATTGGTTGAACAGGGCCAAAAAGATCCATATGAAGTAATTCCAAAGGTCTTTTAGTTGAAATGACTTTCTTAGTTTTAAAAGAGCTTCTGGATTGTTTACCAGATTGACAAGCATTGCACAAATGATTCTTTTTAAAACTAATTTCAGGCAGACCCTCAACCAATTGATTTCTAGCCACTTTGGCCAGAAGATCCATGCTCACATGAGCAAGTCTTCTATGCCAGAGCCAGGAGGTATCCTCTTTGGACATCAAGCATATATTTTTGCAAAGATTCTCAAGGTTCAGCATGAAAACATTTTCAACTCTAGGAGCAGTTAGAATAACTTCCCTTGACTTACTGTCCAAGATTTTACATCCAGAGGAGCTGAAGACAACATCTCTACCTCTATCACACAGTTGTGCAACACTCAGGAGATTGAACTTCAGACCTCTGACTAGGGAGACATCTTCGATCGGAGGGTTGGTTCCTATGGATCCAGAACCAAGAATCCTTCCTTTCTGAGCATCTCCAAAGCTGACTTTTCCACCTCTTTTAGGATCAAATGTGATGAATGCTTTTTCATCACCTGTCATATGCCTTGAGCACCCACTGTCAATGTACCACAGCTTTGACATTGATGGAGCACTCAGAGCCACCTGCAACACAATCAATTAGTGACAGGTACCCAATCCTTATTGGGTCCTTCAGAGTTAGATTTCTCTTCAGCAGGTTTTAATGATATCTCAGATTGCAAGAGATTTTTAATATGGTACTTGCAATCCTTTAACCAATGACCATCACTTTTACAGAGCTTGCAAAAGGGAGGGTTCTTGGATCTTTCCCTTTGCTTCTTGGGAGATTTCTTCTTCTTCTGAGAAGGACCAACATCTTCAAAGGCTATAACAGCACTCTCAGAGGTACCGACATCAGGAGGAGAAGCAATCTCTTTCAGAAGAGAGGGAGTGACAGGTTTCTTCTTCTTCTGGGGTTTATCACTTCCCAGAGGCAGCTTGTTTTTGCCTTTGGCTTTAGAGCCATCAGCAGGAATGCTGAACTGTTTACACAGCTTCTCTTCTAACACTTTCATGTCAGAAAAGACTTGAGTAAACCTAAGAAACTTGTCAGCCTCACTCTTGTCCAATTTCCTTTTCAGGTACTTGAACATACTATAGAGTTCTTCAAGAGAGTCAAAGATATTCTGTTCAGAAGATATGTTTACCTCGGAATCATATGTAACTTCAGGAGGTGCGGAAGTTTCTCCTGTGACATCTTCAGAAGTTGGCTCATCAATAGCCATAAAACAAATCTGAGCTTGCTCTTCCTTTTCTTCAGGATCACTGCTGGTCTCAGAGTCTGACCAGGCAGCCAGCATAGCTTTCTTGAACTTTTTCTTATCTTTCTTCAACTCCGGACAGTTAGGCTTAATGTGCCCCGGTTGCTGACATCCATAGCACACAATTGGCTTGTTTGGATCTCTCTTGAACTTTTCACCAGAATCAGGAATTTTCTTATCAAAGCTCCTGAAAGGCTTCTTGTAGTTTCCACCTCTGCCTTTTCTAAAGGCCTTCTTGAACTTCCTGGTCAGCATAGCCAGTTCCTCATCTTCTGAGGATTCTTCAGAAGATTCTGTTTTCAGGACAACTCTTTTTCCTTCTGACTTTTCTCTTAAGTCATGATTCTTTAATGACATCTCATGAGTGATTAAGGACCCAATGAGTTCATCATACAAGTAATAGCTCAAGTCCTGAACTTCTTCAATAGCAGTCTTCTTGGCTTGCCAAGACCTTGGTAAGCTTCTGACAATCTTCTTCACTCGATCAGATTCTTCAATGTCTTTTCCTAAACTCTTCAAGTCATTGACTATCTTGGTGAATCTAGAATTCATATCTGAAATAGATTCTTTATCAAGCATTTCAAATAACTCATATTCTCTCATGAGTTGGTTGACTTTAGATTGCTTCACTTTTCCTGTTCCTTCATATGTGACTTCTAGCTTGTTCCAAATATCCTGTGCTGTTTCACAAGAGGAAACTTTGTTATATTCAGTAGCTGTAAGTGCACAATGCAACATATTTATTGCTGAAGCATTAGTTTGGAGTTTTTTTAGAATGTCATCTGTGTATTCCCTCTGAGGAATAACAACATCCCCTAGACCTTGTTCCATTCTGGTAGGAATGAAATCACCATTAGTGATGACATACCAAGCACTCATGTTCTGAGCTTGGATGAAGTACATCATCCTTTTCTTCCAGTATGAGTAGTTATTGCCATTAAACAATGGAGGTCTGGTAGTAGAAGAACCTTCTGGGACAATAAAGTGAGAAGAATTCTCAGGCTGGTGTCTACTAGCCATCTCTATTGATTCTGATAGGATCTTACACTTAGATTGTTAGATCTTTAGTAAATATGCGAAGTGACCTTCGCTCTGATACCACTTGTTGGCCCTATCAAGAACAGAATCACCTAGAGGGGGGGTGAATAGGTGTCAAAGTAGAAAACTGAAAATTTCTAAGTTTTTAGAGAAACTTGATTTTCAGAGTCAAATTTCCTCAGAGTCAGAAGCTAGCTTACAGAAGTTGCTTCTGAGGGAAATTCTGCCTAAACACAGTTAGACTGTTTTCAGCAACAGAAGTTCTGATTGAGGAACTTCTGGACAGTCTTCTGAACAAAGACAATGATGCTTAAGAGAAAATCTGTTTCAGCACTAAATATTAGCAAGTACACAGAAGCAATAATAACAAGTATAAGAGGGAGAAAGAAGTTCAGGAGGTCCTGATTGAACAATTCGATTTATCCAAGTTCGCCACAGAAGTCCTGTGACTACGTCTTGTCCCCTGAGGTCGCAGCCTACAGAGATTTTATAAATCCACTATTCAGAACTTTTATGGCAAGTTCAGAAGCTCCTTTACATCAACAGAACTTAAGCTAATTTCTCACTTAGTCCTGACTAGCCTAAAAAGAGTTAAAGGATTTCCACCAGAACAAACAATACTCTGTTTTCTGGATTTCTCACCCAACTCAAATCTCAACTAGATTTCTCTCTTTAAATCTAACTGAAGATCACAAACGATCTCAGTTTACAAGATTCCTATTATGAACTTGTTTTTCTTCACTCTCTCACTTTACTAAGACTATGCTAAGAAAGATTGAGAATGGAAAAGTTGCTCTGTTTTTCTTGTTAAAACAGTGCGTTGAGATTTTGCTCGATGATCATGTGTGTGTTGATGCATTGGAGCTTGGCTACTATTTATAGTGATTGAAGATGACCGTTGTGGAGTTTGAAACTTCAAAGGAGATGACATCAGTTGTTGTAGCCGTTAATTTGTCAAGTCTTCAAACGGTCTTCAAACACTTTGATTCCGTTATCCTTGTTCTTTAACTAAATCCGGTAAGTGATTTGAAATCAAGGATGAGGATGACAGAATCATTCTTCAATTAGATCAACAAAGGGTAGACAAGGAAATTCCGGTTTCTCTTGAACAGACAAGCGCGCTCCATCAAAACAGCTTTTTGAACTTTTGGCGCCTTGCACTGAATGCAAGTGTCAGAGCATTAAATGCTCAAACAAACCCGTGACTAAGCTTTCAGAAGCTTATTTCCAGTTGTCTAGACTTCTGATCAAATTGGCATAACTTCTGATTGCAAAGAACTTCTGAGGAGAGCTTTAGCAGACTTCGGCTTCAGAGCGGAGTATCCAGCTTCTGAGTTATTGAAACTCTGACTTCAGCAAACTGATCTTCTGAGTTCTTTAGGCAATCCAGAAATGATTCATTCAGCACCTGCTGAGTAACTTACACATAGACTAAGACAAAAATATTAGTCAACAATAAACTATATGTAAGATAGAATTAAGTTTTCATCTTCTGAAACGTTTGGACATAATCAAAACACATAGGGTTCATCACACTTATCCTTGACGAGGATGAAAGTGCAAAGATGACTTAGGCGATAGCTGGGACGTCGGGAGATTTTTGTCATGAGGACTTTAGTGGGGATGTACGACCGAAAGATCGAGGATATTTGGGAACATGATGCTTAGAGTGATATTTGTATCGTGAGGACTTTTGGGGAGTTATGTGATTAGGAAGGGAAATGGATAGTAATTCAAGGATGGAGGGTTTTAGAGGGAGTTTTAGGCGTCGTGAGGACTTTGAAGAGCGAGAATGTTTATGGAGAGAATGGACTTCTAGGATTCATAATTGAGCAATTCTTTCCTTTTCCAAGGCAACTTTTAGTGGCAACTTATCGGGTCATGAAATTGCTCAAAACCGAGTCGTAGAGGGAGAAGAAAGAATGGTTGTTGGTGTTTAATTCGAAACTTTGCGCCATTATTTTCAGGAAAATTGGAGGTCTACAAAGACCGTACGGTCTCCATATTGAATACCGTACATTGTGAACCGTACGTTCTTATGGGTTCCCATGGTCATTGTTAAGTCCAAAATGTACTTAATTTAGCTATGTATTTCATATATATTTTCGTAACATTTCATGTAGTTTTAGCTCATTTAGCTTAGAAATATCTAGGTTAGGGGCAATTTCACTTCTTTGTCTTTGTTTTGATGTGTAGAGCTTAATCTAGTGAAAACATGGTGATTTGGTGCTAATTCGAGCTACAAACGAGCAAAATATCGTCATACAAGATTCATACAAGTTTACGTTACTTAGAGTTGAAGTTAAGAGACAAGTTCTAGAAGTGAAAATAAGTGATTTTCGAGCTAGAGATATAACTTTGACAGCTTTGACACCTTTTGGTATTCTGGACATAAATTTCTCATACAAAGTCCTTTTCAAGAGATTCAAGTTGCGTTAGAAAGCTAAGACATAGACAAACAACTTTCATGTTTTGCGGTTTTCCAAATTCGAAGCAGAAGGTGGTCAAAAATGGGTTCAAAGTCAGATGAGCATCTCTAGCGCGCCAGAGCTAGAAGTTGCCTCTGGCGCGCGCTCTTCAACTTTTACACTTGCCTCTGGCGCGCGATTTCTTGCCTCTGGCGCGCCAGGTTACAGATTCAGCCACAAAGCAGATTTGCTCGATCGTTCTTATCCATACAACCCTTCCGAAAGGTCGTGCACCTTCCCAACGGACACAACCATTCCCTAAAGGTTGTAACACTTCGAAACACACCTCTTGATGCCTATAAATACACCATTCCCCTCTCAAATTCAAGAGGTTGGTCACATGTATGGGTTGATCACGGGGTTGATCACTTATACAATGAAAGAAACACTAAATACATACTTACATTTCCCGTAAACCTTTACCCGTAAATTCACCCTTCGTAAACTAATTGTTCCCGCCGTGTATTCAGATCAGAAACACGGTATGATTTCGTTCCTTTCATAAGGCATTGTAGTTAGATCGAGAGATCAACTTTGTTCATCCGTTCATCGAAGGAAATCCGAGCAAGAACGCCCCGAGGCTTTGACACGCCTTACAAGTAGAGTAAAAAGGATTGACGCTCCTGTTTCCTTATACTTGTTTATGTTCTGTCCAACTTAGATTTTCTGTTTATATTTTGTATGAATGCGATATTGAGTTTATTAAGAGATTAATGTTCTTCATATGCTTATGTTCTTGAATTGATAGTTTGCATGCTAAGTAATTAATTTGGATCAAGAATAGTTGCTAAGTATAATAACTTGTGTTTATCATTAACTTATAATCTAGTGATACGAATAGGTTCGGTTGCTTGGGTTATAATCTAGTTTTACATGTGTGATTGTAGTCGGTTATAATATTGATACGAATAGGTTCGGTTAGTATATAATTGATGTTCATATGTGGTTAACTTGTTTGCATGTATCGAGAGATCGGAATAAGTTATATCGAGATTAGATTAAGTATATAAAGTTCACTCAATATTGTGTTTACGTGCTTAAATGAATTGTTGTCTTTGCCTTAGAATGAATAGAAATCCAAACATGTGCGTTTGGTGACTTGAAGTATATGTTATACGTGAATGGTACAGTAAGTTGTGTTTTATCAACCAAATCAATAAGGATTATCGTTTTAACTATAAACCTCGAGAAAACGAATAAAGTAAACAATGAACGTAAATGAGTAATTAGCGTTTCCCTGTGGGTTCGATCTTTTTATTACTACATGAGTGACTCCGTACACTTGCGGAAATCGCCCAACAAGTTTTTGGCGCCGTTGCCGGGGAAACGCGTCACCAGTTTTGTTTTGAAAGAAATGAAATTTGTTTTTTGTTGCTCATTTATTGACAAAGTTTACTTTAATCCGAATCTTGGTTTATAGATATTTACATTTTATGTGTTTATATAGTTTTTTTTTATTAGTTATATTAATATTAGTTATCTGTTTTTTTTGTTTGTGTTTTAATTATTTTATTTTAGTTACTAATCATTTTCTTTTGTTCGTCTAACATATTTGTTCGTGTTCATGCGCGGAACCGAATCAAATTAATTGAAGACGAAGCAAGTAGGAACGAGAATCCATGGACTTTGAAGGTAAGATTTAAACGAGAATTCATGGAGGTTAGAGGTAAGTTTTATTTTCATTTTAATTAGATTGTTTTTTTTTTTTATTTATATATATTTTAATGATTTTAATTTCTTATTTTATTTAAAAAAAAAAAAAACTGTTTCAAGTTTCTGGAGTTTTTCTGACGGAAATTTCGTCTTTACGACGAAAACTTCTGTCGCTAAAATCTTTCAAAGCATTTTTCCAGAAATGATTTCTGTCGGAAAAAATTTCCGACGCAAGTTTTTGTATGTATAATAGTTACCGACGAACATGTGTGATTTTCAAATTTTTCATATCTTTTCATGAACGGACACCACTTTACTGATCTAATTCATTTCAAAAGGTGTCTTTTCACTAAATTAACTTCCATTAACTACTTTTCAAGATTTAGTTACGTTAATTATGTTTTTTCCAAATCATTTTTCCAACAAGTTTTTGGCGTAGGTCTAGGACGTTCACATGGATCGAAAGGTCAAACGAGGCAGCCACTTGCAAGCCAATTTTGAAACCTTTCTGATCTGAATTTCGAAAAATGCATAACTACAACATTGTGTATCTATGTCTTATGGAAAATTTGCAATTTTGAATCGCCGAAATCAGAGGTTATATGCGGAAGTTATGGGCAAATTACTAAAGACCGTCGAATCTGAAATTTTCACAAGTTTCGAATTTTTCATACCTTTTCGCGAAGAGGCACCATTCCATTTTGACTAAATCCTTTTCAAAATGTGTCAACTCGTGTATAAATTCCATTAAACAAATTTTACTAACTTATTTTAGGGTGATAGAGACATCAAATGAAAGTCGCGTTATAGACTTAGATACATCGAATTCACCTAGAATTATTTTTAGTATGTGTTGTTTGCTTTCTTATTTTTAATTTTTATTTGTTTGTTGTTTTTGTTTTTGTAATTTTCTGTTTTTATTTGTTGTTTTTTATGTTTTCAATAAATATATTCGATCACCACATACTAAATAAATAAAGATCGAATTTTTATACTTGTGTTATTTACTTTTGTTTATCGTTTCTCGGTTAACCATTTTGTTAATCCGAGTGTTTACTAATGTTTAAGTTGTTTTTGTTGAGTTTCAGAATGTTTAGTATTATTTTGTGAAGTTTCAGTAGGGCCCGAGATGGTTGAGATTGGATCGGGGACTTAAAAAGTTGAAATTGGAGCGTAACTTGTACAAGTTACAGGTCGCGCGCCAGAGGCAACTTCTGCCTCTGGCGCGCAAGGCATGTTTTATGCCTTGGCTCGATCGTGCTCGAGCCAGCAGATCGAGCCAAGTAACAGTGGGCTTTGGCCGGGTTTTACCTCCTAACAATCCAAATTTTTGCCTCCAAAACCCCAACTCAAATTCAAATTTCACCTTTTACTCTTCCCAAAATAACTTTAACTCTTACACACACATTCATTACCACATTTACATCCATAAATATTCCTATTTCACTCATCTCTTCCATAACAACTCAAATTTAAAATCTCAAACCCTTAACACCCAAAACCTCAAATTTCTTTTAACCCTCTTCTAACTTTCGAAAAATGTCAAGGAAGAAGGTTCTCGCTCAACGGAATTTGGCTCCGGAGGTTGACTTGAGGGATTTATATGGTGCTCCGTTCCGTATTCTTGCTAGTTCGGAGGGTTCAATGTTTAGTCGCCTAGTTGTTCAAGGTGTTAGAGGAACTTTATCCGAGTTTCAAAAGATTCGTCATAATGATCTCCCGAGGTTGATATGAGGGATTCTTATGGTGCTCTGTTCCGTACTATTGAGAAATCGGAAGGTTCTATCTTTAGTCGCCTTGTAGTCCTACGAAAAGAGGACGACTTTACTTGTTTTAGGTGAGCATGTCGAGGCGGGTGATGGATCTTCGTTGGCACCTAAGCCGAAAGGAAAGGGCAAGAGGAAGGCCAAAGTAGGCCAAACCCAAGAAGAAATTGGTGATGAAGTTCCGAGGTGGCAACATGTGCTCGATCAAATGAATGCACACCATCAAGTAGTTCAAGGACAAATTCATGATGTCGTTGAAGAGAATAGGCGTATGAACACTCATTTGGGGACAATGCAAACCTCGATTGATGAATGTTTGGAGAATCAACGTTACTTCAAGACTCGCCTAGAGAATTACCTCGACTACAAGTTCACTTCCGACTCTCCTAACTACTCTCCTCCACGAGATTGAGTACCGAGTTCAAGAAGTCCAAGTTCAAGATTCAAGATCCAAGTTCAAGTTTTTATTTCTTTACCTTATTTTATTTTCAAGTTTTAATTTCAATTTTTAGTTCAGCTTAGTCTTTGATTTTAGTAATTTTTCTTTTCTTTATTTTTATTTTATGCTTCATGAAGAACTAATTAATCTTTTAATTTTCTTATGTTTTTAGTTATCTTATATTTTTATCTTACATTTTTGCTCACTTAGTTTCCGAACTATGAGGACATAGTTCCCACTAAGTGTGGGGAGGTGGTACGTTTTCCTTTATTTTTCCTATATCGTTTTATTATTCATGTGTGATTTTTGTCAAAAATTTAAATTTTTCCATTAGTGCCATTTTTACAATAAAAATGTCTTAGCTTTAGATTGACATACATATATTCATGCATTTATTCTCATGACTAGTAGAATGTCTACCAAATAATAAAATAGGAAAAAGAAAACGTATGCAAAAAAGTGATAGTTGACGAAAAAGAAAAAGAAAAATTTTCAAGTCACTTTTACATTTCCCCTACACAAGGATTAAGTACCTCAAATCCTATACTAAAGTTTTTATTATGTTCTTTTCCTTATGTTTAAACCAAGGTTTTTATGCAATCTCATATGGAACGTCATATTATCTAAAAGATATGCAAATATCTTGACTTGAAATCCATCTCGAGATTAAATAAAAATGAGGTCATTAGGGAAACTATAGCCATAATACATGTTGATTTAAAAGTTAATATAGGTTGAGGGTATCTAAAATTTTCTTGCTCAAATACTTTGTTCATTAGGAAGTGTCAAGTTGCGTACTTTTGGCCACGTTCAAGTCCACCCATGGCTCGAGCGAGGTATGAAAGGAACGTTAAAATTGAGTCTAGAGGTATAATTATTGGCATGATTGAAGTTTAATGTCACGGTCTAGTCCACCCATGTCAAGGACGTGACCTCTTAAGCGGAAAACATGAATCTCAAGTCGGTATTTTAACTTATAAGTCACGGTCTCGACCACCCTTATCAAGGACGTGACTAGGGAAGATTTACTTGACAAATTAAAGCAAGAAGGAAAATAAAGATACCTAGATATGCCTTGAGACAATAAAAATCAAAACATGCGTGCTCGCTTTGTCCCGAAAGCCTTATATAAAATACGTCAAGAATGGATTATAGTCTTAAAGGTTCTTATAATCGTATGGCTTCATTATGAACACATATTAACTTTCTTGATAAAGTTTTGCTTGATCAAAGTTAATTGATTTTCATATAAGGTTAGGTTAATATAATGACTACTTTGGGAAGTTGATAGAGGTAAACTTAAGTTGGATCCTATATTTGCTTGAGGACAAGCAAAAGTTTAAGTGTGGGGATTTGTTAAGTCCAAAATGTACTTAATTTAGCTATGTATTTCATATATATTTTCGTAACATTTCATGTAGTTTTAGCTCATTTAGCTTAGAAATATCTAGGTTAGGGGCAATTTCACTTCTTTGTCTTTGTTTTGATGTGTAGAGCTTAATCTAGTGAAAACATGGTGATTTGGTGCTAATTCGAGCTACAAACGAGCAAAATATCGTCATACAAGATTCATACAAGTTTACGTTACTTAGAGTTGAAGTTAAGAGACAAGTTCTAGAAGTGAAAATAAGTGATTTTCGAGCTAGAGATATAACTTTGACAGCTTTGACACCTTTTGGTATTCTGGACATAAATTTCTCATACAAAGTCCTTTTCAAGAGATTCAAGTTGCGTTAGAAAGCTAAGACATAGACAAACAACTTTCATGTTTTGCGGTTTTCCAAATTCGAAGCAGAAGGTGGTCAAAAATGGGTTCAAAGTCAGATGAGCATCTCTAGCGCGCCAGAGCTAGAAGTTGCCTCTGGCGCGCGCTCTTCAACTTTTACACTTGCCTCTGGCGCGCGATTTCTTGCCTCTGGCGCGCCAGGTTACAGATTCAGCCACAAAGCAGATTTGCTCGATCGTTCTTATCCATACAACCCTTCCGAAAGGTCGTGCACCTTCCCAACGGACACAACCATTCCCTAAAGGTTGTAACACTTCGAAACACACCTCTTGATGCCTATAAATACACCATTCCCCTCTCAAATTCAAGAGGTTGGTCACATGTATGGGTTGATCACGGGGTTGATCACTTATACAATGAAAGAAACACTAAATACATACTTACATTTCCCGTAAACCTTTACCCGTAAATTCACCCTTCGTAAACTAATTGTTCCCGCCGTGTATTCAGATCAGAAACACGGTATGATTTCGTTCCTTTCATAAGGCATTGTAGTTAGATCGAGAGATCAACTTTGTTCATCCGTTCATCGAAGGAAATCCGAGCAAGAACGCCCCGAGGCTTTGACACGCCTTACGAGTAGAGTAAAAAGGATTGACGCTCCTGTTTCCTTATACTTGTTTATGTTCTGTCCAACTTAGATTTTCTGTTTATATTTTGTATGAATGCGATATTGAGTTTATTAAGAGATTAATGTTCTTCATATGCTTATGTTCTTGAATTGATAGTTTGCATGCTAAGTAATTAATTTGGATCAAGAATAGTTGCTAAGTATAATAACTTGTGTTTATCATTAACTTATAATCTAGTGATACGAATAGGTTCGGTTGCTTGGGTTATAATCTAGTTTTACATGTGTGATTGTAGTCGGTTATAATATTGATACGAATAGGTTCGGTTAGTATATAATTGATGTTCATATGTGGTTAACTTGTTTGCATGTATCGAGAGATCGGAATAAGTTATATCGAGATTAGATTAAGTATATAAAGTTCACTCAATATTGTGTTTACGTGCTTAAATGAATTGTTGTCTTTGCCTTAGAATGAATAGAAATCCAAACATGTGCGTTTGGTGACTTGAAGTATATGTTATACGTGAATGGTACAGTAAGTTGTGTTTTATCAACCAAATCAATAAGGATTATCGTTTTAACTATAAACCTCGAGAAAACGAATAAAGTAAACAATGAACGTAAATGAGTAATTAGCGTTTCCCTGTGGGTTCGATCTTTTTATTACTACATGAGTGACTCCGTACACTTGCGGAAATCGCCCAACAGTCATCTTATCTTCTAACGCGTCAAAACAATAATTTTGGAAAGATATGGACGATACGGTCTCCGTAAAGGGATATAGTCCCATATTTTGTCCACCAACACTCGAGAAGTCCCATACGGGTTTTTAGGAAAAGAGTCGTTTGGCATAGGGACCATACGGTCTCCTATGTGGAGACCGTATGGTTCAGGACATTCAACCACACGTAGCCCATTTTTGACATAGTTTAGTATTTTGGGCATAACGTCTTCATATTAACTCCAATTCTAGTGATTCAAGATGATTTAAAACACTAAGACATAGGTCTAAAACTTTCATGTTTTACGTTTCTCTTGATTCGGAACCTAAGAGGGTATATATTGGCTTACAAGTGGGCTTATATGCTGATTCCTATGAGACACAGTTTTATTTTGAGTAGACTTGACGGACTTCTGTTTGGGAGACTTGAAGAGATATTTGACGTGTAATTGAAGGTTCCAATGACATGTTCCCGGAATGCGGGAGGAGCGAGTTATGACTCCGGAGAGTCGTCCCCGTTCTTTAACGAGTACTGGTGCTTGCTTCAGGTGGCCTTTCGAGGAGCTCAACGTCTTAGTTATGACTCCGGAGAGTCGTTCCCATTCTTTAACGAGTCATTCCCTATGAGGAAAGCTATTGACTAATGTAGTGCTGATTCCAAACAAGTTGGTATTGACTAGTGTACTGTTGATTCCAAATTTTTCATACAATTTAATCTCAATCAGTCAACTTATGAGAGAAAACAATATCACAGTTGTTTTTCACCAAAAGTATTGTGTATTGAAAAATCTGAAATCAGAAGAAATTATTGATGTAGCTTGGCTTGTTGATGGTCTTTACCTACTTGACTCTACTTCTTTCAGTGGTAGTATGGTTCAAAAAGTAGAGGTATGTTGTAATACCATTGCTGAATCTCATTTATCTGCTGACATTTGGCATCAAAGACTTGGTCATGCTTCCCTTGAGGCTTTGAGCCATATCAGTGATAAAGTAGTAACAATCACTTGTGATAGTGAAGATTGTTCAGTCCATTTGTCTAAACAACACAGACACCTGGGGTCCCTACAAAGAACAATCAACTACTGGTGCTCAATGCTTCCTTACACTGGTTGATGATTTTACCAGGGTAACTTGGGTAGTATTGCTTCAACACAAATCTCAGATAAAGTCAACATTGCAGCAGTTTTTTTGTCATAATCCAAAACCATCACAAGGCATCTGTCAAGTTTGTAAGATCCGATAATGGCAGGGAATTTTTCAACACATAATGCTCACAACTCTTCAAAGAGTTAGGCATCATACATCAGAAGACATGTGTTTATACACCTCAGCAAAATGGCATTGCTGAGAGGAAACACAGACACTTGTTTGAAATAGCAAGAGCAATCATTTTTCAAGCCTCATTGCCTAATAAGTTATGGGGAGAAGCCATTAAAATGTCAGCAGCCATCATAAATGTACCTCCTACTAGAGTACTTCACTTGAAATCCCCATTTGAAGCGTTACATGGCAAACCACCAGACTACAACCTTTATAAAGTCTTTGGTTGCCAATGTTTCTATACAAATGTTCTCCCATACAAGGATAAACTTGACCCCAAAGCACATCAAAGAATCTTTCTGGTTTACTCCACAGGCCGAAAAGGATATAAGATCCTCAACATTTCCACTCAGAAACTCCTCAGTAGTAGAGATGTTCAATTTCAAGAACATATTTTCCCATTTGCCCCTCACCAAAACTCTCCTATCACAACTCAACAAATTGATATCCCCATTCCAGTAACCCCTACCACCCTTACAACCACCCCTGACACTTCACCTATCCTAAGACATTCCACTAGAAAAATCAGAAAGCCAAGTTGGCTACAAGATTTTGTTGCCTTAACCATCACTTCAACTACACTCATCTCAAACACACATTTTTCCAACACTCACAAAGCTTTTCTTGCAAACTTAAACCAAACCAAAGAACCTAAACATTACTATGAAGCTTGTAATAACCCTCATTGGGTTGCTGATATGAATAGTGAGTTTCAAGCTCTGAATACAAATCATACCTGGGATGTGGTAGATGCTCCACCAGGAGTAAAGTTACTTCCAACCAGATGGCTCTTCAGAATTTAATACAAACGAATAGGGGAGGTTGACAGATACAAAGTTAGATTAGTTGTGAAGGGGTACAGTCAGGAATTTAGGGTTGATTATCATGAAAGTTTCAGTGTTGTAGCCAAATCAGTGACTGTCAAGTTGTTTTTTGCCACTGGAGCAACTCACAGTTGGGAAATTCACCAAGTAGATGTAAACAATGCCTACTTACATGGCTATTTGGATGAAAATATCTAACTGCAACCACCTTTGGGGTATCCACATGCAAAGAAAGGCCAAGCCTGCAAGCTAGTCAATGATGAACCGTGAGTGTTTTGATTATGTACAAATGTTTCACAAGATGAATAAATTATTTATGACTTATAATAATGAATGTTGACTAACAATTTTTGTTAAGTATTATATAAGTCTTTCTCAGCATGTGCTGAATGAATTAAAATTTTCTTCGCTACTTGACTCAGAAGAGAACGCTTTAATTCAGTCTAAAGATGTCACACAGAAGCTGGAACCTCCGCTCTGAAGTAACTCAAAAATTGATCAAGCTCTCATGGGAAGATTCAAGTATCCAGAAGCTAAGCTTTCCATCTTATGATCAGAAGATTAGACAAAGGGAATTAAGTGTCCAGAAGCAAGATCACGTGTCTTGTTAAGCATTTAATGCACATGTCAACTACATTTAATGTTAGGCACCAAAAGTTCATAAAGC
This sequence comes from Euphorbia peplus, assembly GCA_028411795.1. Taxonomy (NCBI): domain Eukaryota; kingdom Viridiplantae; phylum Streptophyta; class Magnoliopsida; order Malpighiales; family Euphorbiaceae; genus Euphorbia; species Euphorbia peplus. Next base: position 29,195,648 of record CP110840.1, read on the forward strand.
TGTTAAAGGAGCACTGCACTGTTCACTACAAACAAACCCAGAAATTTCCATGTCTATCCCTTGTTGATCTTAATGAAGAAATTCTCTAGTCAACCTTGATTTGAGATTCAAATCTTTACCAGTTTTGGATTAAAGGACAAGGTTAACAGAATCAAAAGTGTTTGAAGACCGTTTGAAGAACAAGACGGATAAACGGCTACAACCTTATCTTCGCTCAAATTCAAATCTCAATGCAACGGTCATCTTCAAGAGCACTATAAATAGTAGCCAAGCTCAACTAAGTGTTTACACGTGAATTCTTGAGCAAAATCTTAACGCACTGTTATTCAAGCAAAAACAGAGCATTCCATTCTTTCTCTTTTCTTAATTATATTTTGTAAAAGTGAGAGCGTGAAGAAACACAAGTTCATAATAGAAATTTGTAAACTGATAACGTTTGTGATATTCAATTAGACTTGAGAGAAATCTAGTTGAGGTTTAAGTTGGGTGAGAATTCCAGAAAACAGGATTATTGTTGTTCTGGTGGAAATCCTTTAACTTATTCTAGGCTAGTCAGAACTCAGTGAGAAATTAGCTTAAGTTCTGTTGATTGTAAAGGAGCTGTAAGCACTGGTTTTCGAACCCGATGATGAAAGCAATCTATGAGCTCCTCGTCGCACCAGCTGCTCAAATACAGATTCTCGTCGGAGAACGGATCACCTTTCTAGGGACATAACCTCTTCCACCCGCATCCCGAGACCATGAGTGTGGCACTTTCATGCTTATGAGAAAATCCTCGTTCACAAAATGACGTACGGTCATAAACCCTGTTCACCAAGGACCGTACGGTCACAATACTGTTTGTTGTGACCGTACGGTCACATCTCTTCTGACCGTACGGTCACTGCCACATGGCAGACAACAATCCAATCCTTATGTGCCACGTGGCATGGCGGTCCAATAGAAAGCAGACACGTGTACTAAAGGACAAACAACTTTAGCCGGGCCTTGTAAGGTCCGGCCGGGCTTTGGGCAAAGCCCGTCTCATATCCAAATGACGTACGGTCACAAGCTACCCTATAAATACCCCCCGGATTTCTCATTCAATTCACCAACAAATACTCATTCTCCTCCCTCTCTAGCTCGTTCTAAAGCGATTCTTGACCCGATAAAAGTTGCCTCTGATAAATTTGCCTCTGTTGTTGCCTAAGGTTGCCTCTGATTAAGAAAAGAATCGCTAGAGTCCGAGCTTGAGAATATCTTCCTAAAATATTCCCAGAAAAGGTCCTCACGACCACCAAAAATATTTTCCCCCCCTTTTTATCAAAAGTTCTGAATCTAGGCATCACTCGCAGCCCCGCTAGAGCTGACTAAGTCCTATTCCTAGAAACTATTCGGAGGATTCCCTATGCAACTCCGGCCCCCAAGGTTCCTCCCTGAAAAGGTCTCCGTTCTGCAACGAGTATCAGTCCGCGGGCAATCACTGGCACGCGACGAAGGTAAGCTTCTGAGGGTTTTGTACCGTGTCACCCGACGATTTACCGTACAAATTTTTGCGTATTCAAATATTCTTGTGTGATAACAATAAAAGTCAAGATAATAAACCGTTAGGTTGCATTAAAGATCTTATGGGCCCTGGAATGTCGGAATTAATAAGTTGTATCCACGAACGTAAATAGAACCTCTGGTTTTCAAAACAATCGGTATAAACACCGGTTCGTGCATTTTCCCGATCGGCCGGGTGGCGACTTTAGTCAAACAAGGCTAAAGCCGCTATGAGCGACCACTTACGCTCACAGTGGCGACTCTGTTGGGGACCAAAATTATATTCTACTATTATAAGTTGACTTCAACGTATGATTTTCTTGAAGTTAATTTATTAATAGAAGGATGTAGGTTTGGTTTTCATTTTTTATAAAATTATTTCTTAAATTATTGTTATAAAAAGTAAAAAATGGGATACAACTGAAGCATTCTGACAGTCCATGGCTATATATGGAGTTATTGCTTTCTCATACTGCATAAAACAAAAACCCCGAATGGTCAACGTGTGTTATGGGTCGCGCTTACTGTCGTTTCCTTTAAGGGACGCATAGGTCGATCTGTAACACCACCTACAGCCTTGTACCGTCGACACGCTGCTCAAAACCCTTAATTGGGGAGGCGCTAGGTATATCTTGCTGTGGTAACCCTTTTGTACTATCAAACAAGACCGAAGCCTCATATAGTCAACCTAGATATCTCCCCTAGGAACTACCCCCAAACATCATGAAAATCACGTCTGTCGAGAGCGTTTTAACATCGAAAGGAAAGATGTTAAAAGAAACCCACCTAGGACAGAGACGCACCACGCGAAGAATGAGAGGGAGCGACGACTTTGTGTGTGGACAACTTGTTTGATTGCTTGATCATACATACTTAAGAGCATATAGAAGGTCTGAACCCCGCCGTCTAGACGTTTCTTCGATTCAAAAGAACACTCTGTCGCAATCGCGCAAATAGCATTGTCATGAATGTCCACTCCGAATAAGGAAAGGGTTGCAAAGAATGTGGCAGGGTGCGATTTGAATCAAATGAACGTCCAGACCAGTAAAATATCGGCTAAAAGAGAAACGAGAGAACGACCCACGGTTGAAATAAAACCTCGTAAAAACATGCCGTGATTCGATCTCTCGTGTCTACACAAGCCAGAGCTCAGTTTAGGGATATTACCTTCATCATTGCACGTCCGTAAGGTAATATTCTCAAACGGAGTCCGACAAGCCAAAAAGCGGGAGAAAGACTTACAGGACCATGTACACGTACATCTCATGAACCAAGAATAACGGGAGACTCATACAATCTTCCCCCGTATAGAACGACCATGGACGAGGGCAAACCGAAGGTTGTTGGCCCTATCAAGAACATAATCACCTAGAGGGGGGTGAATAGGTGTCAAAGTTGAAAACTGAAAATTTCTAAGTTTTTCGGGAAACTTAATTTTCAGAGTCAAATTTCCTCAGAGTCAGAAGCAAGCTTACAGAAGTAGCTTCTGAGGGAAATTCTGCCTAAACACAGTTAGACTATTTTCAGCAACAGAAGTTCTGATTTGTGAACTTCTGGACAGTCTTCTGAACAAAGACAATGATACTTTAGAGAAAATGTGTTTCAGCACTAAATATAAGCAAGTACACAGAAGCAAAAATAACAAGTATAAGAGGGAGAAAGAAGTTCAGGAGATCCTGATTGAACAATTCGATTTATCCAAGTTCGCCACAGAAGTCCTGTGACTACGTCTTGTCCCCTGAGGTCGCAGCCTACAGAGATTTTATAAATCCACTATTCAGAACTTTTATGGCAAGTTCAGAAGCTCCTTTACATCAACAGAACTTAAGCTAATTTCTCACTTAGTTCTGACTAGCCTAAAAAGAGTTAAAGGATTTCCACCAGAACAAACAATACTCTGTTTTCTGGATTTCTCACCCAACTCTAATCTCAACTAGATTTCTCTCTTTAAATCTAACTGAAGATCACAAACGATCTCAGTTTACAAGATTCCTATTATGAACTTGTTTTTCTTCACTCTCTCACTTTACTAACACTATGCTAAGAAAGATTGAGAATGGAAAAGATGCTCTGTTTTTCTTGTTAGAACAGTGCGTTGAGATTTTGCTCGATGATCATGCACCAATGATGCTTTGGAGCTTGGCTACTATTTATAGTGAGTGAAGATGACCGTTGGTGAGTTTGAAACTCCAATGGATATGACATCAGTTGTTGTAGCCGTTAATTTGTCAAGTCTTCAAACGGTCTTCAAACACTTTGATTCCGTTATCCTTGTTCTTTAACTAAATCCGGTAAGTGATTTGAAATCAAGGATGAGGATGACAGAATCATTCTTCAATTGGATCAGCAAAGGGTAGACATGGAAATTCTGGTTTCTTTTAAACAGACAGGCGCGCTCCATCAAAACAGCTTTTTGAACTTTTGGCGCCTTGCATTAAATGCACTTGTCAGAGCATTAAATGCTATCCAGAACCCGTGGCTTTAGCTTTCAGAAGTGAAAAATCACTTGACTAGACTTCTGATCACAATTGGCAAAACTTCTGATTGCAAAGAACTTCTGAGGAGAGCTTTAGCAGACTTCGGATTCAGAGCGGAGTATCCAGCTTCTGAGTTATTGAAACTCTGACTTCAGCAAACCGATCTTCTGAGTTCTTTAGACAATCCAGAAAAGGTTCATTCAGCACCTGCTGAGCAACTTACACATAGACTAAGTACACAAAAATTATTAGTCAATAGTAAACTATATGTAAGGAAAAATTAAGTTTTCATCTTCTGAAACGTTTGGACATAATCAAAACACATAGGGTTCATCAAAGGTTGGTTAGGGCAGATCCAATCACGGAGCCCGAAGACGTATTAGTCGAAAGCGCGTCCGATTCAGAAGAAGACATGGCAGAACCAAACAACGCCCCTGACGCTGCTACTGAAATCGCCAAAGCATTGGCAACCATGCTTCAGTCCCCCGAATACCAGATGATGATGGACTTGGCCATCGAGAAAGGATGCCAGAAGGTCCTAGCCAAATACTTGGAAAATGCAGAAAAACCCGAATCTGAATGAGGGGGATCTCACGGGATGGAGAAGCCAAAAGACCCGAATGATTCAGAAGGAAAATTGGATTATATCATCGGGGCACCTAGAAAGTAAGGCCGGGAGCGCCGCTACCCCAACTAGCAAGACGTTGGCATCCTATCTGAGGCCCAATGGACAAGGACTTCCCCCAGGGTTTGTGATCCTAGCATTTATCCGGTTCAGCGGGAAAGGAGATCCCGCTGGGCACATCAAGCACTTTGCCAATCTTATGAATCTGTCTCCGTTAGACATGAAGCAGGCAACTGGTGTCTGTTCGCCTTCTCACTCGAGGGTAATGCCTTGAAATGGTACAACGGGCTGAAGTTTAGCATCCAAGGGAACTGGGATGAGCTAGTGGCAGCCTTCACCAAGCAATGCGAAATCAACACCCTGCAGAAATACACGTGGGCAGATCTGCCTGCTCTCAAACAAAATGTAGGAGAAAGGTTCGATGCTTACTACGACAACAGATGGTTGCCGGTGGTTGGAAAGTTGGCTGTCAAGCCTCCAGAGAGTGACTTAATAGAATACCTAGCCAGCGGAGCATTGCCCCGAGTTAGGGAAGTAATTCAATATCAAACTTTCAAGACATTTGAGGACTTGTTTCAGACGGTCCGAAAAGTCGAAAGGCAAGCCATCAACCAAGTCCCTAGGGCTACATATGGAAGAGGGAACAACACGCGAAGCAACGAACCAGAACAGACTTCCGGGGGGCGAGGGACCTAATCCATCAATTATCGAGGAGCCTCTTCAGGAATTAACGCAATCCACCTAAACGTTAACCTCAAGAAGGCATTCGACCGCCTAGCGCATGAAGGGAAGATCTCTCCTGTCAGACCACCCATAGTCATTAAGCCAAGCGATAATCTGGAGAGGTTCTGTGATTACCATCAGGTCTTCTCACACCCTACCGCTAAATGTGAAGCACTACATAGAGAAATCATGAGAACGATTGAAGAGGGAGAAATAGAAGCCCCTAAGGCCCCAAGCACCAAGGAAAACCCCCTACCGGACTACCGCGATGTTCCTCCCCCACGGACTATGGTGATCGACTCAGGACTTACAGAAAAAGAAGTCCTAAAGTGCATCGACGGGACGCCGAGGGCGCACATCCCGATGGGCTCTTTCTCCCCATGCCTTTCGGTCAACATGATGCAATCAGGGTGTACCCCGGCCCAGATTATGGCCTGCCTTGGAGGAAGAATCAGAAGGTTGTTGGCCCTAACAAGAACAGAATCACCTAGAGGGGGGTGAATAGTTGTTTCAATAGAAAACTGATAATTTCGAGTTTTTAGGGAAACTCAATTTTTCAGAGTCAAATTTCCTCAGAGTCAGAGGCAAGCTTAGTAAAGGAGCCTCTGAAGGAAATTCTTCCTTAAGACAGTTTCTATCCTTTTAAGCAACAGAAGTTCTGATTTAAGAACTTCTGGACAGTCTTCTGAACAAAGACTATGACTTTAAGAGTAAATCTGTTTCAGCACTAAATATAAAGCAAGTACACAGAAGCAATTTAACAAGTATAAGGAAGGGAGAAAGAGATTCAGGAGATCCTGAGAACAAATCGATTTATCCAAGTTCGCCACAGAAGTCCTGTGACTACGTCTTGTCCCCTGTGGTCGCAGCCGCCAGAGATTTCCAATCAACTATTCAGAACTTTTATGGCAAGTTCAGAAGCTCCTTTACATCAATAGAACTTAAGCTAATTTCTCACTTAGTTCTGACTAGCCTAAAAAGAGTTACAGGATTTCCACCAGAACAACAACACTCTGTTTTCTGGATTTCTCACCCAACTCTAATCTCAACTAGATTTCTCTCTTTAAATCTAACTGAATATCACAAACGATATCAGTTTACAAGATTCCTATTATGAACTTGTTTTCCTTCACTCTCTCACTATTACAATAGCTATGCTAAGAAAAGATTGAGAATGGAAAGTGTGCTCTGTTTTCTTGAGTTAAACAGCGCGTTGAGATTTTTGCTCTATGATCATACGTGTTTGATGCAGTGGAGCTGTGCTACTATTTATAGTGTTGAGTAGATGACTGTTGGAGAAGTTTGAATCCTCAAAGATGACGTTGATGTTTGTAGCCGTTAACCTGTCATTTCTTCAAACGGTCTCAAAACATTTTGATCCTGTCAAACTTGTTCTTTAGCTAAATCCGGTAAGTGATTTTAAGATAAGGAATGGGTTTGACTAGAGATTGCTTGAATTGGATCAACAGCTTATGGGTGTGAAGAAACAGGTCTTGTTTGTAGTGGACAAGCGCGCCACTCAAACAGCTTTTAGAACTTTTGGCGCCTTGCATTAAATGCAAGTTTGTTAGAGCATTAAATGCTTAACCAAACCCGTGACTTTGAACTTCTGAGAGTTCATAACCCTTTATAGCGCTTCTGATCTTAGTAAGCTTCGTCTTCTGTTTGCTAGTAGAACTTCTGAGATACGCTTCAACAGGCTTCAAAAGCTTCAGAGTGTATCCTCCAACATCTGAACGATATCCTTTGTCTTCAGCTTCTGTTATCTTCTGAGTTCAATAAGCAATCCAGGGATTCTTCATTCAGCACCTGCTGAGAACATCTTATACAATACTTAACAAAAATTGTTAGTCAACATTGAAAAGTATATAAGACTATTGAAAAGTATACTTAACAAAACTCGTGACGCGTTTCCCCGGCAACGGCGCCAAAAACTTGTTGGGCGATTTCCGCAAGTGTACGGAGTCACTCATGTAGTAATAAAAAGATCGAACCCACAGAGAAACGCTAATTACTCATTTACGTTCATTGTTTACTTTATTCGTTTTCTCGAAGTTTATAGTTAAAACGATAATCCTTATTGATTTGGTTGATAAGAACACAACTTACTGTACCATGCCACACTTACTTATACTTAAATTCACAAACTCACAAAGTTAAGGATTTACAAACTAATTCTTAAGCAAAGACAACAATTCATTTAAGCACGTAAACACAATATTGAATAAACTTGATATACTTAATCTAATCTCGATATAACTTATTCCGATCTCTCGATACATGCAAACAAGTTAACCACATATGAAAATCAATTATATACTAATCGAACCTATTCGTATCAATATTATAACCGACTACATTCACACATGTAAAACTAGATTATAACCTAAGCAACCGAACCTATTCGTATCACAAGATTATAAGTTAATGATAAACACAAGTTATTATACTAAGCAACTATTCTTGATCCAAATTAATTACTTATCATGAAAACTATCAATTTAAGAACATAAGCATATGAAGAACATAAATCTCTTTATAAACTCAATATCATATTCATACAAGATGTAAACAGAAAATCAAAGTTGGACAGAACATAAACAAGTATAAGGAAACAGGGTTGTCAATCCTTTTTACTCTACTCGGAAGGGTTGTCAAGCCTCGGGGCGTTCTTGCTCGGATTTTCTTCGATGAACGGATGAACGAAGTGTTGGTGTGCCCTAGTTCTAGGCATAGTTATTTTGTTATTGTATTGTACTTTTGTTGATTGTACTATACAATTGTTTTATGGAATAAAAGGCATTAATTCATTCAGTTAATATATCTTGTATTATATGTACTGTATGAAGTATCCATTGATTGTATATCATAAATAACCAGAAGCTAGTTCTACTCATGGGAATGAATAGAATGTAAAGCTTTTACGAACAAGATATATACACGTGTACAGGATATGTTTGTAGGTACGTATGACCAATACGGGACTTGGTCGATCCGCTTTAGAAGGCACATGGTGGAAGTGTCATTGCCCTTCTATAAATGTAGATCTCTTTTATCTGTCGACCTGATTTCAATATAGTATTGAATGAGGAATATGATTAGATTTGACATACGCCTAACAGGTCTGTAAAAGGATGCCAAATACGGGTATGATTGGTCTAGTCAGTGAACTCATTCATACTGATAGTTGAAGTGAAGGGATTACCACTCACTCCATAAGTGAGATGATATCATTAGGCCACTCGTTGAGTTGAACTGAGAAATGTGTGGCCACACTCAGATAAGCTGGTTACTTATCTGTTCTTCAGTTAACTCTAGATCGAGAAATATCTCAAGTTGTAGAGGATGACGTCCACCATGCCTCATACTTGATATATCGATATGCTTGGTAAGAGATATTAGAGAATATTACAGGGTATCTATCTGTATGAGATGGACTAACACTGTAATCAATTGGTGACTGATATGGTCTAGGCAACTCTCTATCAGTCGTTGAGCTAATTGATTATGACCCACAGGATCGTGCACACTAGACACTGAGACTTGTACTCGGAGAACTAATACATGTAGTGTATTTGTGATGAACTTATTATTAGTTGTTAACTGATAATGTTAATTGATTAATTGTTCTGAATGGAACAAGTTAATTGATTGTTTGGAGGGATTAATTAGTCAATCGGGTTAATTAATTAAGCGATTGATTAATTAGATTTTCTTTAGGGGTTAGTGTGTGATTAATTATAACCTAATTGATGTTAATTGAATCTATTGTATTCTATTGTGGTACAATCAGATTAATTAAATTAATGCAGGTACTAAAACTGTAATTAGTCGACACACTATAAATTAATCCTAATCGATTGAAACCCTAGACTTTCTGACACAGAAAAATCAGAAAACCCTAATCCCCTGGAACCCCATTCGGCCGACTACTGCAGGAGATGTCTGGAGTTTTTGTTCATCGTTCTTCGTGCCTATTTCGAGGACTGGTCGTCTGAAGTGTTGTGCACGTGAATTTGGAGGAATCACCGATCGTGCGGTTCGTCCATCTCTCTCAGAGGGATTCCATGTGAGTGACTAATGTAGGATTATTCACGTTAATTAAATAAATAACATTGAGGCAATGATAAAGATCAAATGTAATCTGATCAATGATGTTAATATCGTTTTTCTCGCTTCTGCTGCGCGACTCTGATTGTTGATCAGATTCCAACACGAAGTTGATCTCTCGATCTAACTACAATGCTTAAGGAAAAGAATGAAATCATGATGTAATTCTTGTCAGGAATTACAGCGGGAACGTTTATGAAATGGGTGGATTTAGGTGTAAGCATAGCGGGAAATGTAAGCAAGTATTTAGCATTCTTTTTGTTAGATGTGTCAACCATCCGAATTTCAGACAAGGATGGTGTATTTATAGGCACCAAGAGGTGTGTTTCAAAGGGTTACAACATTTAGGGAATGGTCGTGTCTGTTGGGAAGGTGTACGACCTTTCGGAAGGGTTGTGTGGATAAGAACGACGAAGGAAATCCATTTCTGAGGATTCTCGAGAGTGGCGCGCCAGAGGCAGGTTTTGCCTCCATCGAGATAAGGCAAAATAAGTGACCAGCGCGCTAGAGGCAATCCTTGCCTCTTGCACGCGACCTGTAGGTTGCACGCTTCGAGTGATTTCTTCGATTTTCCAACTTAGCTTGCACGTAACTTCTTCGCATAGCCTTGCATGAACTTGTATGAACTCAAATGTCTTCTATTGCTCGTTTTTTGCTCGAACTAACATCAAATTGCTATGTTTTCATAAGATTAAGCTGAGAACATCAAAACAAATACAAAGTAGTGAAATTGCCCCTATCCTAGATATTTCTAAGCTAAATGAGCTAAAACTACATGAAATGTTATGAAAATATATACGAAATACATAGCTAAATTAAGTACATTTTGGACTTAACAGTGGTCAGACTCGTCAGATGACGAGCCGACAGAGGAACAAGCCAGGGCCGTAATAAACCATATCACCATATCAGGACGGGTATTTCAACCCGAGCCAAGAACATAAGAACTAGAGCCGACCACAAATGAGAGAGATGGAAGTGGCCAAGACCCTAACGAGAAGGAGATGGTGGCTAAACAACTGGCAAAGACCCCGATGCAAATGTTCGTATGGGAACTTCTAGTGTCATCCAAGGAACACCGAGACGCGTTAATTGAAAATCTCTCAACTGTGCCCACAGTAGCGACGATAAGCCCGAACGAGCTATGCTGCATAGTGCAAGGAATGCGAGAACCAGCGGCGGAAATATCTTTCACGAAAGAGGACCTACTCGCCAAAGGAGCAATCCACAACAAAGCTCTGTTCATACAAGTAGAGGTCAAAGGAAGACCTCTGTCGTGTGTCATGGTAGATGACGAATCGGCCCTCAACATATGCCCCAAGAAAATGTTGGGATGGCTCAGGCTAACAATGGAGGACATCAAGCCCACAGAAATGGTCATCCGGGCCTATGATGACTCGAAAAGAGAAGTGTTGGGCGTCTTTGAAACGGAAGTTGTAATAGGGCCCATCAGGTCAATGGTAGAATTCGTGGTAATGGATATACCCGTCACATTCGCCATGCTACTCGGGCGACAACGGTTCCACCCCTTGGGAGGAGTCCCATCTACCCTGCATCAGAAGATCAAGTTCCGAATGGGAGACAAAGTTGTCACCATCCCCGCTCATGACGAGCTCATGGTAGCCCTAATCACCTCGGATTTTCCTCCCCAATGTGGGTTCCAAGCAGCCATGATATATGAAGAAGAAATGCCCGTATCAGTCGCGAACTCGTTAAAAAAGATGCGTTTCATGCCAGGAATGGGCCTGGGGGTGAACCAACAGGGGCCACCCACCTTCAACATCCCCTACGAAGCTAAAAGAGGAAGAGAAGGGTTATTCGGCAAAAAGGGACAGGGACACGTCCAGAGAAACAAAGTGGGTCGCTCCAAAGAAAGGGCTGGAAAAAGCCGAAGAATAAACTAAAAAGGAACCCGACATGACAAAATGGCAAAAAGCTCGCACGACCAACACAAATGCGCCAATCCCAACCCCCGGAGAGGCGCATCCAAGACCTCGCAGATGAACTAGCCAAGATGAAGGTCAACGAGGGAGAAATGGAGGTCAAAATGAGAGAAGCTGTAAAGCGAGTATTCGAAGAAGTCATGAGAGGAAAAGAAGACGAAGACGCAAGGATGCCTCTGGGAGACGCCGAGGACGCGAAGACAACCCATGAGATCGAAGGGGAAGGAACTGCACAGGAGAACCCAGATCATGTGGCCCTGCTAGATTCGGTCCTATACAACAATGATGTCGTGTATAATTGTGATTTCATGTTTCAAAACGATGTATTCACTTCAAAACACGATGCAATGAAATCCCAGTTTGCTTACTTGTGTGACTTGTTAGAAGATGGTACCATGCATTCATTAGATTATTTGACTAGTGCATTTAGCATACATAACACCGCATTACGTCATGTTAACCTAGGAACGAAGGATGAACCAAGGATGGTACCAATTTCACCCGACTTATCTCCTGCGGAATGCAGTCAGATTGAGGCAGTCTTAAGACGACATCAGAAGGTCTTCGCCTGGTCGTATGAGGATATGCCCTGTAGAACCCTCCATAGCCGAGCACGCCATCCCCTTAAAGCCAGGAGCGGTGCCAGTCAGACAGAAAATAAGGAGGCTAAGGCCAGAATGGGCCCAGCTGGTCAAGGATGAGATAACAAAGCAGATCAAGTCAAAATTCCTTGAAGTGGTAGACTACGCGGAATGGGTAGCAAACGTAGTCCCACTAGGGAAAAAGGATGGAAAGGTGTGGGTGTGTGTGGATTATCGGGATCTCAACCGAGCGTGTCCAAAGGATAACTTCCCGCTACCACACATAGATGTGCTCGTAGACAGTGCCGCATTGGCCGTGATGTATTCTCTTATGGACGGTTTCTCGGGATACAATCAAATCCTCATGAAGATAGCCGATAAGGTCAAAACCTCATTCATCACGGAGTGGGGAACATACTGCTCAAAGTAATACCGTTCAGACTAAAAAATGCGGGGGCAACCTATCAAAGGGCCGCAACGACATTACTGCACGACATGATCCATAAAGAGGTGGAAGTTTATGTGGACGATATGTTGGTAAAGTCGGACACGAGAGAAGGGCACCCCGCAACATTGGAAAAGTTCTTGACAATGATAGAGAAGTACAACTTGAGGCTCAATCCAAAGAAATGCGTGTTTGGGGTAACCTCCGGGAAGTTTCTAGGACACATCGTCAACGACAAAGGAATCGAGATTGATCCCGAAAAAGTTAAAGCCATCACTGAGATGCCACCCCCAAGAACGGAGAAAGAAGTTCGGGCATTCCTTAGAAGTATCCAATATGTTAGTCGCTTTATAGCAAAACTCACAACGGTATGCGAACCTATCTTCAAGTTACTCAGAAAAGACGAGACGAACCAATGGAATGATAATTTTCAACTCGCCTTTGATAAAATCAAGAAATGCCTAGCGAGTGCGCCCGTATTAAAACCACCTCGATCTGGGAGCCCCCTCACACTGTATCTGGCAATGGAAGATGCGTCGGTAGGGGCAATGTTACTCCAGACCCAAGATGATGGAGTAGAACATCCTATCTACTACCTCAACAAGAAACTACTCCAGTATGAATGTAAATACGATTTGCTAGAACGAACTTGTGTTGCTATGATATGGATCACTCGAAAGCTGCGGCACTACTTTCAATCCTACGATGTCCTAGTTGTCTCAAAAGTAGATCCTATGAAACACCTCGCCACGGCACCCACGCTAGTAGGTAAACTTGCTCGGTGGGCACTATTGTTATCTGAATTCGACATCAAATTCATAAACTCAAAAGTGATCAAAGGAAAGGCCGTCGCTGAATTTCTAGCCCGACAACCATTGCCCGAGACCGAAGATGAACCTTGGCAATTCGAGTTCCCGGATGAGAATTTGGGGGTGATCACTATTCAAGGGTGGAGGATGCACTTCGATGGAGCCCAGAATAGGAACAGGGCTGGAGCAGGATTGGTGTTAGTTTCATTAACAGGACTGACCATACCGCTAGCAAAGAGACTACAGTTCAAGGCCACAAACAACACAGCGGAATATGAAGCCTGTCTCTTCGGGATAGAGGCGTTAATAAGCCTGGGGGCACGTGAAGTGGAAATCACTAGAGATTCGTTGCTAGTGCTATGTCACGCGACTAAGGAATGGGAAGTACGAGAAGAACGCTTGCGACCTTACGTCAAGAAGCTACGCGCAATGATTCGGAATTTTGACACATGTACGTTCCACCATATACCGCAAGAAGAAAATCAGATGGCCGATGCGTTAACCACACTAGCATCGAATTGGGAAGGGATGCAAGCGGCGACCATAAAGCCACTGGTTATGACATCGTCCCACTTCCCAATCCATCTAGAAGAATATGTGCTTCATACCCACAACACAGAACCATGGTACGTGGACATCCAGAAGTTTATGGAAAGTGGCGCATACCTATCGGAGGCAACGAAAAGCGATAAGCTGGTCATCAGGAGACTAGCATCCAAATGTCGAGAAGCAGGAGGGGTGTTGTACAGGCAGTCCGCTAGTGGTATGCTACTAAAATTCTTATCTGAGGACGAAGGAAGGAAAACCATGGAAGAAATACACCAGGGAGTTTGTGGACCGCACATGAATGTAGATTCCATGGCCAAGAAGATCACGAGACATGGATTCTAGTGGCCTACCATGAGAGACGACTGTTATAAATTCACGAAAAGGTGTCTTCAATGTCAGTTCCACACAGATCACGTTCATGTGCCGCCCATAGAATTACATAATCTAGCCACGCCATGGTCGTTCACCGCATGGAGCATAGACATGATAGGCGAAATCAGGCCCCCTGCGTCCAATGGTCATCGCTTCATCGTGGTAGCCATAGATTACTTCTCGAAGTGGGTGGAAGCTGAGTCTTTCACGACAGTCACAGCACGTACCATGGCCAAATTCATAGAGAGGAATATCATATGTCGATACGGAATACCCCATCCTGTGATCACAGACAACGGCGTACAATTCCAAGGAGCTACCCGAGAAATGCTGGCGAAGCACCAAATAGAAGATCATCGTTCATCCCCATATCGACCTCAGTCAAATGGGGCGATCGAGGCCGCTAACAAAACAATCAAGCACATGCTCACAAAAATGTCGGATAGGAGTAGAGATTGGGCGGAGAAGTTACCCTTTGCAATCTGGGGATATCGAACGACTGTCCGTACACCGACGAGAGCAACGGCCTATTCTTTGGTTTACGGAATGGATGCAGTATTACCGGTAGAGATAGAGATGCGATCTTTGCGAGTAGCCCTGGAAGAACATATCCCAGCAACAGAATGGATAAGGGACAGGGTTGGCCAGCTAGATCTATTGGACGAAAAACGGCTCCGGGCCTTGGACCAGCTACAGATGTACCAGCAGAGGTTAGCAAACACATACAATAAGAAGGTAACAACTGTGTCCTAACCCCTAAAGGTAAGCGACCTAGTGCTCAAACAACTGCATCACTCGACTGTCGATCCCCGAGGAAAGTTCCAACCAAAGTGGGAAGGGCCATTTGTCATCAAGCGAATGTACTCGCGCGGAGGAGTCAAGCTAACCGACATGGAAGGAATAGAATTAGCAGAACCGATCAATGTAGATAGACTTCGATATTTCCATGTATGATTGAATACAAGTCCGGAAATTTGTTCCTAGGTTAAGGTCTTGGTTCATCCTTGGTTGGGTCATGTTGTAAAACGGATGTTGTTTATGTTATTGCTTTAGTAAAATGAAATAAAAATGCATTGTGCCATCCCTCACGGGAAACATTCGAAGAGTAAAAGCCAAAAATAGAAAGCCGATAATGAAATACACGAAAGGGAACCTTGGCTTCCTCGTCCCTCTAAGGCACGCAGGGCCCACTGATGACATTTCCTTATCCCATAATAGCCGACAAACTGAACGTGGTAGCCACTTCAGAACATCGAGGTGTCACTTGGATGTTCCTGCACTATGAACGGTATAACGACCCGCGCATGAAGAAACACAAAACGAAACGCATGTATACACACACACACGTGCACGTATACATGCATATACAGGTACACGCATATGTTTAGGTACAACGATCCGCGAGAAAAGGAAAACCCTGAAGGACTATAGAGGACGTAGGATCATGTCCAACGGCCGCAGAAACAGTACACTGGGGCATCATCGGGCCACTGGCATGCTGGGGCACCACCCAACTTGCCAAAGATGTCAGGAAGCTAAGAATCTTTGGGGGCAACACCAAGATGTAACCTGGTTCGAATCAGGAAAGGGTGCTGCCAGGGATTTCGGATCAACTGGATATTAGGAGCGAAAAAGAACAGATACTGGGGCACAGTTGATCGACTTCAGGACGAAACCGCCAACGCTCAGATAAGACTGGTAGGACAAAGTGTCCAGTATCATCCGAAGAAAGAGGGCGGAGAACTGAAGAGGTTACTAAATCCTCGGGTCATGCTCAAGGTGCGACAAGAGGTTACTAAATCCTCGGGTCATGCTCGAGGTACTATAAGAGGTTCCTAAATTCTCGAGTCATGCTCGAGGTACTACGGAGGTTACTAAATCCTCGGGTCATGCTCGAGGTACTATAAGAGGTTACTAAATCCTCGGGTCATGCTCGAGGCACTATGAGAGGTTACTAAATTCTCGAGTCATGCTCGAAGTGCTACGAGAGGTTACTAAATCCTCGGGTCATATTCCTTGAATCAGCTGTTGGGAGCATAGCATAGTAGAGGCGTAATTGAAGAAGATATAGGCTTCGGTACTGTGAGAGGTTACTAAATCCTCGGGTCATGCTCGAGGTGCTATAAGAGGTTACGAAAAAATCCTCGGATCAAACTCGAGGTACTATGAGTTACAATCACGGAAGCAGTTGATCAGCCTCATAGTAGGATTATAGAAACACGACGCCGGAGGCCCAGACTGCAGGCGTTGCCAAATCCGCAGATTAAGCTCAGGGGAAAACAGTTGATCGGCCTCAGAGTAGGATTATAGAAACACGACGCCGGAGGCCCAGATTGCAGGTAAGTTTTCTAAACTCACTTTCGGAAAAAACGAGCACACACGCAGTATTTCTCGTTTCGCTTCATTGAGACTGCCCAGTGGGTCTTACAAGAAGATGTAATCACCTTAGGCACTACCATGTTGGCTCTAACAAGAACAGAATCACCTAGAGGGGGGGTGAATAGGTGTCTAAGTCTTAAACTGAAATTTTCTAAGTTTTTGAGAAACTTATTTTTCAGAGTCAAATTTCCTCAGAGTCAGAGGCTAGCTTAAGGAAGCAGCTTCTGAGGGAAATTCTGCCTAAACACAGATAGACTGTTTTCAGCAACAGAAGTTCAGAATTAACAAACTTCTAGACAGTCTTCTGAACAAAGACAATGATATAAAGAGTAAATTTGTTTCAGCACTAAATATAAGCAAGTACACAGAAGCAAGTAAACAAGTATAAGAGGGAGAAAGAAGTTCAGGAGATCCTGATGAACAATTCGATTTATCCAAGTTCGCCACAGAAGTCCTGTGACTACGTCTTGTCCCCTGAGGTCGCAGCCACCAGAGATTTTAAATCTACTATTCAGAACTTTTATGGCAAGTTCAGCAGCTCCTTTACATCAACAAAACATAAGCTAATTTCTCACTTAGTTCTGACTAGCCTAACAAGAGTTAAAGGATTTCCACCAGAACAACAACACTCTGTTTTCTGGATTTCTCACCCAACTCTAATCTCAACTAGATTTCTCTCTAAATCTAACTGAATATCACAAACGATATCAGTTTACAAGATTCCTATTATGAACTTGTTTTTCTTCACTCTCTCACTTTAACTAAAGCTATGCTAAGAAAGATTGAGAATGGAAAATGGTGCTCTGTTTTCTTGATTAGAACAGTGCGTTGAGATTTTGCTCGATTATCATGCGTGGATGATGCAGTGGAGCTTGGCTACTATTTATAGTGAATGAGGATGACCGTTGGTGAATTTGAATCTTCAAAGAAGTGACATCAGTTGTTGTAGCCGTTAATCTGTCAAGTCTTCAAACGGTCTTCAAACACTTTGATTCCGTTAACCTTGTTCTTTAACTAAATCCGGTAAGTGATTTGAAGTTGAAGTAGAGGTTGACTGGAAACATTCTTCAATTGGATCAACAAGGGGTAGACAAGGAAATTCTGGTTTTGTTTTGAGTAGACAAGTGCGCTCCTTCAAAACAGCTTTTTGAACTTTTGGCGCATTGCATTGAATGCAATTATCAGAGCAATAAATGCTAAACAGAACCCGTGACTTAGCTTCTGAAAGCTAATTCCTTTAGTCTAAACTTCTGATCGAATTGGGAGGAAAATATCTTCTGATTCCAATGGACCTCTGAGGAGAGCTTTAACAGACTTTGATAACTTCAGAGCGGAGTATCCAGCTTCTGAACATTCAGGAAACTGTCTTCAGCTTTCATAATTCTTCTGAGTCTTCCAGGCAATCCAGAGATTCTTCATTCAGCACCTGCTGAGAAACTTACATACATACTTAAAATAAAATGTTAGTCAACATTAAAGCGTATGTAAGGAATACTCAAATTTCATCTTCTGAACCGTTTGGACATAATCAAAACACTTAGGGTTCATCATCCCAAAGAAGCAAGGGGCAAACTGTAAGCACTGGTTTTCGAACCCAATGATGAAACCAATCTATGAGCTCCTCGTCGCGCCAGCTGCTCAAATACAGATACTCGTCGGAGAATGGATCACCTTTCTAGGGACATAACCTCTTCCACCCGCATCCCGGGACCATGAGTGTGGCACTTTCATGCTTATGAGAAAATCCTCGTTCACAAAATGACGTACGGTCACAAACCCTGTTCACCAAGGACGGTACGGTCACATCTCTTCTGACCGTATGGTCACTGCCACGTGGCAGACAACAATCCAATCCTTATCTGCCACGTGGCATGGCGGTCCAATAGAAAGCTGACACGTGTACTAAAGGACAAACAACTTTGGCCGGGCTTTGGGCAAAGCCTGTCTCAGATCCAAATTTGGATCTGAGCTGGGCGAACAAGTGACCGTACGGTCACAAAAGTTGGACCATACGGTCACAAGCTTGTGACCGTACGGTCACAAGCTACCCTATAAATACCCCCCGGATTTCTCATTCAATTCACCAACAAACACTCATTCTCCTCCCTCTCTAGCTCGTTCTAAAGCGATTATTGACCCGATAAAAGTTGCCTCTGTTGTTGCCTAAGGTTGCCTTTGATTAAGAAAAGAATCGTTAGAGTCCGAGCTTGAGAATATCTTCCTAAAATATTCCCAGAAAAGGTTCTCACGACCACCAAAAATATTTCCCCCCCCCCCCTTTTTATCAAAAGTTCTGAATCTAGGCATCACTCGCAGCCCCGCTAGAGCTGACTAAGTCCTATTCCTATAAACTATTCGGAGGACGCCCTACGCAACTCCGGCCCCCAAGGTTCCTCCCTGAAAAGGTCTCCGTTCTGCAACGATTATCAGTCAACGGGCAATCACTGGCACGCGACGAGGGTAAGCTTATGAGGGTTTTGTACCGTGTCACCCGGCGGTTTACCATACAAATGTTTGCGTATTCAAATATTCTTGTGTGATAACAATAAAAGTCAAGATAATAAACCGTTAGATTGCATTAAAGATCCTCTGGGCCCTGGAATGTCGAAATTAATAAGTTGTATCCACGAACGTAAATAGAATCTCTGGTTTTCAAAACAATCGGTATAAACACCGGTTCGTGCATTTTCCCGGTCGGCTAGGTGGCGACTCTAGTCAAACAAGGCTAAAGCCGCTATGAGCGACCACTTACGCTCACAGGAGCTTCTGAACGTGCCATAAACGTTCTAAATAGTAGATTTTAAGTCTCTACTGACTGCGCTCACAGAGGACATGACGTAGTCACAAGACTTCTATGGCGAACCTAGATAAATTGAACTGTTCATCATGACCTCTTTCTCCCTCTCTATAACTTGTTATTTTACCTCTGTGAAAATTGCTTTATGTTTAGTGCTGAAACAACTTGCTCATTATTTTCACTGTCTTTGTTCAGAAGACCATCCAGAAGCTCTGTTAAACAAAACTTATGTTGCTAAAAAGGCATAAATTGTCTAAGGCAGAATCTCTCTCAAAAGCGCTTTCCTAAAGCTTGCCTATGACTCTGAAGAGATTGGATTCTGAGTTAACTTTCTTAAAAAACTTAAATTTGGACTTAGACACCTATTCACCTACCTCTAGGTGATTCTGATCTTGTTAGGGCTAACAATCAAGTCTCTCTATGGACTTAAGCAAGCAATGAGGCAATGGCATAAAGAAATATCTACAAAGCTGCTTGCGTTTGGATTCAATATATCACAGAATGATCATTGTTTATTCATTAAACATGCTGACAACAAGACTTGCTTTATTGCATTATTAATGTATGTTTATGACATACTCATCATGGGAGAACAACCAGAAAGCATAAAGGCAGTTAATAAGGACCAAAACTGGTAAAAACTACAAGAACAAAGGCAAGAAAAATGACTCTGAAGAGAAGTTTTGTGATCATTGTGATATGAATGGTCACACTAGAATCACTGGCTTTAAAATTGTGGGATATCCAGATTGGTGGGAAGATAACAAGAAGAACAAAAAGAAGGATTCAAGATCCAGAAATGGGAAACAAAGAGCAAATTTTGTGCAGAAAAGCTCTTCTCCATATTCAGGAGACAGTTGTTCATATTCAGAACATGGAGAAATAGACAAAAGCATGGTATACATGGTGAAAGAAGTTTACAAGATGCTGAAAGGAAAGAACACTCAAGAAAATCCAATAGACTTGAGTGCTATTGCTGGCTGCACTGGGGGCAAAGTCAATCCTAAACTCAATTCTCAAAATGTTCCTTATTGGATTGTTGATTTTGGTGCTACTTCTCATATATGTGCACAAAAATGTTTGATTGATAGTTACAAACCAATTACTAGCTCTCAAACAGTCACATTACCAGATGGAAGTACACAGATCATAAAACACATGGGATCTGCAATATTGTCAAACCAGCTGGTATTGACTAATGTATTGCCGAATCCAAATTTTCAATACAATCTAATCTCAATCAGTCAACTTATGAGAGAAAACAATATCACAGTTGTTTTTCACCAAAAGTACTGTGTATTGAAAAATCTAAAATCAAAAGAAATTATTGATGCAGCTTGGCTTGTTAATGGTCTTTACCTACTTGAATCTACTACTTTCAATGGTAGTATGGTTCAAAAAGTACAGGTATGCAATAATACCATTGTTGAATCTCATTTATCTGCTGACATTTGGCATCAAAGACTTGGTCATGCTTCCCTTGATGCGTTGAGCCATATCAGTGATAAAGCAGTAACAATCACTTGTGATAGTGAAGATTGTTTAATTTGCCATTTGTCTAAACAACACGGACTACCATTTAACAGAAGTTCCATTAGCAGCAAGGCCAAGTTTGATTTGTTATACAAAGACATATGGGGTCCCTACAAAGAATAATCAACTACTTGTGCTTAATACTTCCTTACATTGGTTGATGATTTTACCAGGGTAACTTGGGTAGTATTGCTTCAACGAAAATATCAGACAAAGTCAACATTGCAGCAGTTTTTTGTCATGATTCAAAACCATCACAAGGCATCTGTCAAGTTTGTAAGATCAGATAATGGCAGGGAATTTGTCAACGGAGAATGCTCACAACTCTTCAATGAGTTAGGCATCATACATCAGAAGACATGTGTTTATACACCTCAGAAAAATGGCATTGCTGAGAGGAAACACATACACTTGTTTGAAATAGCAAGAGCAATCCTTTTCCAAGCCTCATTGCCTAATAAGTTCTGGGGAGAAGCCATTCAAATGTCAGCAGCCATCATAAATGTACTTCCTACTAGAGTATTTCATTGGAAATCCCCATTTGAAGTGTTACATGGCAAACCACCAGACTACAACCTTTATCAAATCTTTGTTTGCCAGTTTTTTTATTCAAATGTACTCCCATAAAAGGATAAACTTGAACCCAGAGCACATCAAGGGATCTTTCTGAACCGTCTGGAATAGGTCTTCAAACGTCTTAAAAGTCTGGTATTGGATAACCTCCCTGACCCGGGGTAATGCTCCATTGGCTAAGCATTCGATCAAGTCACCTTCTGGAGGTTTAACAACCAATTTTCCTGCTACTGGCAACCACCTGTTCTTGTAGTAGGCATCAAACTTTTCCCCCACATTATGCTTAAGTGCGGCTAGGTCAGCCCACGTGTACTTCTATACAGTGTTGATTTTGTATTGCTTGGTGAAAGCTGCTACTAGCTCGTCCCGAGTCAGGGAGGTAATCCAATACCAGACTTTCAAGATGTTTCAAGACCTATTCCAGACGGTTCAGAAGGTCGAAAGAAAAGTTGTCAATCAAGTCCCCAAAACTACGTATAGGAGAGAAAATAACGCACGAAATAACAAATCAGAATTGACCTCCGAGTGACGAGGGATGCAATCCATCGAGTACCACAGAGCCTCTTTGGGAGTTAACGCGATCCATCTGAACGTTAATATCAAGAAGGCATTTGATCGCCTAGCCCACGAAGGGAATATTTCCCCTGTTAGACCACCGGTAATCATCAAATCGACGGATAATTTGGAGAGGTTCTGTGATTACCACCAAGTATTCACACATCCCACCGCCATATGCGAAGCATTGCAGAAAGAAATCATAAGGATGATTAAAGAAGGGGAAATAGAAGCCCCTAAAGCCCCAAGCACCAAGAAAAACTCTCTATCAGACTACCGCGAAGTCCCTCCCCCAAGGACTATGATGGTGGACTCAGGACTTACAAAGGAAGAAGTCTTAACACGCATTGATGGGATACTGAAGGCACGCACTCTAGTAGGCTTTTTTTTCCACGTGCTTATCAGTAAACATGGTGCAATAAGGTTACACCCTCCGCCCAGGTCATGGCTTGCCTGGGGGGAAAAGTTAGGAGGTCCCCTACGGAAGCCAGCAATTGGTGGTCAGACTCATCGGATGACAAACCTACAGAGGAACAAGCGAAAGCAGTAGTAAGCCACGTGACCATATCGGGGCGAGTGTTCCAACCCGCACCAAGAACACAAGAACCCGACCCAATCACGAACTCGGGGGAAGAAACCAACCCAAGCACGAGCGAAAAAGGAATGGTAGCCAAACAACTGTCAAAGACTCCGATGCAAATGTCAGTATGGGAACTCCTGGTGTCATTGAAGGAACATTGGGATGCGTTGATCGAGAATCTCTCAAATGTTTCCACAGTCGCGACAATAACCCCGACAAAGCTATGTTGTGTGGTACAAGGGATACAAGAACCAACAGCCAAAATATCCTTCACGAACGAGGATCTTCCAGCTGAAGGGGCAGCTCACAACAAGGCACTGTTCATACAAGTGGAAATAAGGGGTAAACCCTTGTCTTTTGTCATGGTAGATGATGGGTCGGCACTCAATATACGCCCCAAAAAGATGTTAGGGCGGCTCTGATTAACAATGGACGATATTAAGCCTACGGAGATGGTCATTAGAGCCTACGACGATTCAAAAAGAGAAGTATTGGCCGTCTTTGAGACAGAAGTTGTGACGGGGCCTATCAGATCAATGGTAAAGTTCGTGCTGATGGATATACTAGTTACTTTCGCCTTACTGTTAGGTCGAGAATGGTTCCATCCCTTGGGAGGAATCCCATCCACCTTACACCAGAAGATCAAATTCCCGATGGGAGGCAAGGTCGTCACCATTCCCGCTCACAGTGATCTTATGGTAGCCCTAATCACCTCGGACTTCCCTCCTCGGGAGGATTCCAAGTATATACGATCAAGAAATGCCAGTGTTGGTAGCCAATTCGCTCAAGAAAATGCATTTCATGCCAGGCATGGGTTTGGGTATGAACCAACAAGGGCCACCCACTTTCAACATCCCTTGCATGATTAAGAGAGGAAAAGAAGGATTAGGATACACTACAAGGGCGGACGAAGGAAAATCCAAGAAGACAACATGGGTCACCCCGAAAGGAGGATCAGGAGAGGTCGCATGGCCACAAGAAGGAGGATCTGAATGGGAACCCGACATGGTAAGGTGGTGAGCACCACCCGCAATCGATAGAAACGCACCAATCCCGGTCCCAGAAAGGTATATCCAAGACCTTACGGATGAACTAGCCAAGATGAAAATCAGTGAGGGGGAGATAGAAACCAAGATGAGAGAAGCTGTGAAGCGAGTATTTGAAGAAGTCATGAGAGGCAAACATGATAAAGATACAAAAGTGTCTATAGGAGTCGTCAAACATCCGGAGCCGGCCTGCAAGGTCGAGAAAGACGAAGCAACCCAAGAAGACCTAAGTCCTGAAACCTTACTGGACTCAGTCTTATACGATGACAACGTTGTGTACAACTATGACTTCATGTTTCAAAAAGATGTATTCACTTCCAAATTCGATGCAATGAAATCTCAATTTACTTACTTGTATGATTTGTCAGAAGATGGCACCATGCATTCATTAGACCACTTGACTAGCGCATTTAGCATACATAACACTGCATTACATCCTATTAACCTTGGCACTGAAAATAAAACCAAGACTAGTCCCGATTTCACCGGATTTGTCTCCTATGGAACACAGTCAGATAGAAACAGCCTTGAAGCGTCATTAAAAAGTCTTCACTTGGTCATACAAAGACATGCCCGGGTGGAACCTTCTATAGCAGAACACGCCATCCCGCTGAAGCCATGGGCTGTACCCGTTAGACATAAACTGAGAAGGTTAAGACCAGAATGGGGCCAGTTAGTCAAGGATGAAATCACGAAACAGATCAAATCAAAATTCCTCGAAGTAACGGACTACGCTGAATGGGTGGCAAACGTGGTCCCTGTTGGGAAGAAAGACGGAAAAGTACGAGTGTGTGTGTATTATCGAGATCTCAACCGAGCATGCCCAAAAGATAATTTCCCATTACCGCATATAGACGTACTCGTGGACAGTGCTGCCTCAGAAGTGATGTATTCCCTAATGGACGGTTTATCGGGGTACAACTAAATCCTCATGAAAATAGCCGACAAAGTCAAAACCTCGTTCATCACAGAATGGGGAACATACTGCTACAAAGTAATGCCATTTAGACTGAAGAATGCAGGGGCAACATCCTAGAGAGCCGCAACTACATTGGTACACGATATGATTCACAAAGAGGTGGAAGTTTACGTGGACGATATGTTGGTAAAATCAGACACAAGAGAGGGACACCCGACAGCATTGGAAAAGTTTTTATCTCGAATAGAAAAATACAACCTAAGGCTCAATCCAAAGAAGTGTATATTCGGAGTAACCTCGGGGAAACTGCTGGGGCATATAGTCAGCGATAAAGGCATCAAGATTGATCCTAAAAAGTAAAAGCCATCACTGAAATGCCACCGCCGAAAACGGAAAAGGAGGTCAGGGAATTCCTCGGGAGTATCCAATACGTTAGTCGTTTCATAGCAAAACTCACGATAGTATGCGAGCCTATCTTCAAGTTACTCAGAAAAGACGAGACAAATCGATGGAACGATAATTGTCAACTAGCCTTCGACAAAATCAAGCAATGTCTGGTGAGCGCTCCAGTGCTGAAGCCATCTCGACCTGGGAGCCCTCTTACGTTGTACCTAGCAATTGAAGACACATCAGTAGGGGCAATGTTAGTCTAGACACAGGAAGACGAAATAGAGCACCATATCTACTACCTCAGCAAGAAGCTACTCTCGTATGAATGCAAATACAACTTACTGGAGCATACTTGCGTTGCCATGATTTAGATTACCCGAAAGTCGCGACACTATTTCCAATCCTACGAAGTCGTGGTCGTCTCAAAGGTGGATTCCATGAAACACCTAACTATGTCACCAACGCTGGTGGGCAAACTCGCACGATGGGCGTTACTATTATCCGAATTCAACATAAAGTTCGTAAACTCGAAAGTGATCAAAGGAAAAGCCATTGCAGAATTCTTAGCTCGACAACCATTACTAGAGACTGAATATTAGACCTGGAAAAATGCTACACAACACGATAACACGGCACGAAATTTCGTGTTCGTGTTTAGATTTTTTTGACACGACATGATTTTGACACGACACGACTTTGACACGGAAAAGTCGGGTCGTGCACGGGTCAACACAGAAACACGAAGTTGACACAAAAATTTATATAAAATTTCAAATATAATTTTAGGGTTAGGAATGGGAAGGAGTATATATACAAATCATGTCGTGTTCGTGTCGTGTTCGGGTTGTGTTCGTGTCATGTTAGTAGTTTATTCGTGTTAGGTTAAGATTTTGCAAAATTCGTGTCGTGTCTTGTCAAACCTATGTCGTGTTCGTGTTTGGGATTTTGACACAAAAATGTTTTCGTGTCGTGTTCGTGTTCAGGTTTTTGTGACACGACACGAACACAAAAATTGCCAGGTCTACTAAATATGAACCCTGACAATTCGAATTCCCGGATGAGAACTTAGGCGTTATCAATATTCAAGGATGGAGAATGCACTTCTATTGAGCCCAAAACAAGAACGGAGCTGGACGGGGAGTAATGTTAGTGTCACCGACAGGAGTGACCATACCGTTGGCAAAAATATTACAATTCAAGGCCACGAATAACACAGCTGGGTATGAGGCTTGCCTTTTTGGGATAGAAGCATTGATCAGCTTAGGAGCACGTAATGTTGAAATCACCGGAGATTCATTATTAATCTTATGTCATGTAACTAAGGAATGGGAAGTACACAAAGAACGTCTACGACCTTATGTCAAGAAACTGCGCACGATGATTCAGAACTTCGACACATGTACGTTCCATCACATACCGCGGGAAGAGAACCAGATGGCCGATGTCTTGGCTATGTTAGCATCAAACCAGGAAGGAATTGAAGCGGCACCCATAAAACCGTTGGTTATGACATTGTCACATTTCTTGATTCACCTAGAAGAATACGTACTTCATGTCAAAAATGACGAGCCTTGGTACGTAGACATTAAGAAGTTCATTGCAGATGGCTCATACACACCTGAAGCAACAAAGAGCGACAAGTTGGTCATCAGAAGATTAGCGTCCCGATGTCGAGAAGTAGGCGGAATACTATATAGACGATCCGCCAATGGCATGTTGAAGTTCTTATCCGAGGGCAAGGAAAGGACGACCATGGATGGAATACACCAAGGAATTTGTGGACCACACATCAACGTCGACTCCATGGCGAAGAAAATCACAACACAAGGTTTATGGTGGCCCACCATGAGAGATGACTGCTGGAAGTTTACGAAGAAATGCCTCCAATGCTAATTCCACGCGGATCACGTTCACATACCACCTACTGAACTACACAACTTGGCTACATCTTGGCCTTTCGCCGCATGAGGCATAGACATGATAGGCGAAATCAAGCCGCTTGCATCCAATGGCCATCGTTTCATTGTGGTAGCCATAGATAATTTCTCCAAATGGATAGAGGCAAGTTATTCACCACGGTGACAGCATGCACCATGGGTAGATTTATAGAAAGGAACATCATTTGTCGGTATGGGGTCCCCCATCACGTGATCACAGACAACGGAGTGCAATTTCAAGGAGCCACCAGAGAAATGCTCGCAAAACACCAAATAGAACATCATCGTTGATCCCCGTATCGACCTTAGTCGAACGGGGCGGTCTAGGCCGCGAAAAAGATGATCAAACACATTCTCACAAAGATGTCTGATAGGAGTATGGACTGAGCAGAGAAATTACCCTTCGCAATCTGGGGATATCGGACGACTGTTCGCACACTTACGGGAGCGACACCTTATTCTCTATTTACGGAATGGATGCAGTACTGCCAGTGGAAATAGAGTTACGATCTTTGCGAGTAGCTCTAGAAGAAAAGATTCCAGAAACAGAGTCGATAAGAGACAGAATAGGTCAGTTGGACCTCTTGGATGAAAAGCGACTCCGAGCCTTACACCAGCTAAAGATGTATCAATAAAGGCTAGCCAACATATACAACAAGAAAGTGAGATTTGTGTCTCGACCGTTGAAAGTAGGCGATCTAGTGCTCAAACAGCTGCGCCATTTGACCATTGATCCCCAAGGGAAGTTCCAACCAAAATGGGAAGGACCATTCATCATCAAACAAATGTATTCGCATTGAGGAGTCAAATTGACAGACATGGAAGGAATATAAATGACAGAGCCGATCAACATAGACAGACTTTGATATTTCCATGTATAAGCAAAACTACGCGAGTCGGGGCAAAAAGTCAATAAATTATCCCATGATTCATTTTTGGTTCATTTTTCAGTCAAGGTTTGATGTAAGTAGATGTTATCTATGTTATTGCGGTAAGTTAAATGAAATAAAGAATGCATTGTGTCATCTCTCACGAAAACACTCAGAAAAATAAAAGCTAAATTGAAATATCCAGGAAATATACGTCAAGAATATATCAATCACTATACAAAATCCCAAAAATAAAAATGGCATAAATAAAATCAAATCCTGTGAACTATGGGAACTCCCAGTCTCAGACCCTATGTCTCCCTCTCCCCGAGCCTGCCTCCGAGCACGCCTAAGCCTCCGACGATCCTCCTCCACCTCCAAAGCACCCAGCCTACCAGTCATGGACTCTATCCGAGCATCCCGCGCCGCCATAGCCACATGCATCTGAAATTCAACCACGTGAAAAACGCACACGTACATACATATATACATACATACATACATACATACATACATACATACATACATACATGGAAAACAATATATGCACAAGGAAAAGTCAGAATACATACCCTGCCAGCCTGCGCATGACTCATCCAAGAGGCACGAGATGAACGATAAAGGCTCACCATCCTCGCCACCGAATCTCTAGGCACCTGAAACAGCAAAGAAATCCCGGTTAAAAAGGAAAGGGCAAGAACGAAAAGAAAGAGGAAGTATACGTACGTGGGTCGTCTCGTGAGGCACAAACACCGCCTCCTCGCTCTCGGCAAAATGAAACTCCTGGAAGCCACCCCAGTCACAGAAAGAGAGCGAGGACGGAGGACGATGCTCTAGATCCCCTACAACCCAGCCAGAATGAGCCTGACCAGGATCCTCCTGTGAAGCATGCCCCTGGGTGTGCACGTCACTGCCATCGTTGCTGGTCCGAGGACGAATCCTACGGCCACGAGAGGAGGAAGGCTGCGAAAAAAATAAAATGCGGTTAAAAGAAAATACGGAAAGGAACCAAATAAAAGGTACACATTAAGCTCAGAGAATATACCTCGGCGGCAGCATCCGGAGCGCCAAAACTATCATCATCATCATCACCTCTACTGCCCCTTGTCCCCAAGGATGCCCCAAGGTCCCAATGCGGGAGAGGACACCAGCATAAGCATTCGCCGCGGGAGGAAGGAGTAGAAACTCATGCGCATCGCCGCCAAAAATAACGACCCCCGCGGCTGCGACGGCCCGCTCGACAAGAGATAAAGCCCGACCCCAAAACATCACCGACGAGGGTCGACAAGCACCCTGCGACCGACAGGACCATCCTCGTATTGGTAAACGCGCTCCCCAAGGTACCAGGAGAAGTCCAGGGGATCCTCTAGGAGTATCCGCGTGGCTACCAACTCGACGGTAGCCGTCATCTCACTCGTCCAACCGGCAATAGCGGTAGGAGCAAAGCAAGGGCGGACGCGATCATGTAGCTGAAAAACAAATCAATGTCAATAAAACAGAAAATGAAAAAAATCAGGGACATACCAGATCCCAAATCAACCCTTCCACAAACTCTCATCCCCGTGATAAAAAGCGAGTCGTCCCCTTTCGAGACATTTGTGGCCGAGGCAAGACGCCGTATTCGTAAGCCCAAGCCTGTAAAGAAAATTCATAACTCAAGAAGCATTACATCAAGAAAAACAACAACACCAAACCACGAAAGAGATATACCTCGAGTATTAAATAAGGAACGTGAAAGTTAGTGGCGCTACGGCAAACGACATCCAATGCTCCATATAACAAAGCCAAAACTACTTTACCCCATCAATAAGTGCCCAAGCGATCAAGATCCCGCAAGCTCTCTAAGACAATAAGATCACAAATATCCTCTGTCGAAGGTAACAATGTGGCACATATGGCATACCACAGAAAGTGCGAACATGACAATCCACAATGACAGGATCCGTCGAGATATTTTGACAAATTGGTGAGCCAGCCACAGTAGTCAAAGACACATGTCACTCCTTATGGGGGACAACAAAAAATCCTATCAAGCCCCTGACTTCCTCCGAATCGAAATAGGGAAAACATGCGTCGCGTGAATGGCGGGACGACACCTCGGGAATCTAGACCAGTGATAGCAGCGACATCCAATGGGGTAATGGTCATTTCCCCAAAACCAAAGTGAAAAGTGTGAGTTCCATCACACCAATGCTCAACCAAAGAGCCCACACCCTTCCAACATAAGCGAGAATTTTCGGACAAGAGTTGCCCCAAGAAAGGTTGAAAAGGGGTCTCGTCAACCCGAGAGCGAACGGCAGGGGGCCGTGCGCGGTACCATGCTATTGTCTCTTTTATATTCCCTCGCCCTTGTAAAGGGGGCTCCTACACAAAAGAGATAAGCAATCAGAATCAAAAGGACATATTACTCAACAGGAACGGCAAGTCAAAACATATGTCCCAAGCAACAAGACCGTACAATCACCAACACAAGGACCGTACGGTCACCATCACGGAGACCGTACGGTCCTCGACTAGAGACCGTACGATCCCCAAGGAGGAGACCGTATGGTTCCCAGCTACATAGAAATGATATCATACAAACCACCGGAAAGGTAAATGGAACAGAAGGAAAACGATTTACTCTACGTTCAAAGGACAACATGAACTTTACCACAGAGCACCAAGAAGCAAAACTAAAGTAAATCAACATTGGTCTGACACAGCTCGACACATGTTCACCAAATAATCGATATAAGAATGAAAGAACTTGGAAAAGGAATTACCGGGATCACGTAGCGGTGCTCATTCATGTTAAAGTAGAGCGGAAATTATCTCCCGCACTTCAATCCTTCATACAAAGTATATCTACTACGACCGCGCTCGGTCGTGTATCGAACTCTTGGGAAGATCTCCTCTACGTCCTCGATTATAGGAATGTCATTGATATCGATATCCATCAACGACGTACGGGAAATGGAAGGCGAAAGGAAAGTGCTCGATAGTTGGGGAAGAGCGAAGAAGTGTCGGTGCGGAAAGCGGAGACAAGGAGAAGGTGTTTTATAAGCGCTACCCAGATGGATCAAGGACCATACGGTCCCGACCAAGACCGTATGGTCCCCATCATTTGAACCGTATGGTCCCCAACACAGGGACCGTACGGTCTCCCAGTCTCCCAGAAATGAATATTTGCTCGAATCCATAAAACACCTAAAGGGATCTCGAAAACCTACGTCGATCAACCAAAACCCAATAAACGACTCAAAATCAAACTCGACGGACTACGAAAAGCACAGAAACTCACCTGACCGGCGTAGACAAAGGCATCCGACCCCCGGGTCACCCACGTCATGAAAACTCAGTACTCCAGAAAGAACCTCTCCTAACTCCAGAACATCCACTAGATCCTCGGATCATTTCATAAAGATTGCCTCATCCATTAGAAAACCCCAAAGGCACCACTTGGTCTCCGGACCACCTCACTCGAAAGACG
This sequence comes from Euphorbia peplus, assembly GCA_028411795.1. Classification (NCBI taxonomy): domain Eukaryota; kingdom Viridiplantae; phylum Streptophyta; class Magnoliopsida; order Malpighiales; family Euphorbiaceae; genus Euphorbia; species Euphorbia peplus. Next base: position 29,226,856 of record CP110840.1, read on the forward strand.
TTATTCAAGGCATCGCTCGGCCTCTGGACCAATTTATTCTGGAGTTGCTCGGTCTCCAGACCATCTCACTCACTTCAGAAGACGTTACTCACTGAGGCATCACTCGATCTCCAGACCACTCAAAAATGCCACTCGCTCCAAAGCGTTACTAGATCTCCGGATCACCATACCCACAAGGCGTTACACACTTCCAAGGCGTTACCAGGTCTCCGGACCACCTAGCACAAGAAACGATCACTCGGTTTCAGGATCGCATCCCATTACTCGGTTTCAGGACCGCATCCCACTACGACAACTCCAAGACAAACAATCACTGTTCAGATAAGACTGGTAGGACAAAGTGTCGGACATCACCCGTTTTCAAAACACACGTGCGCACACATGCAGTCTTACTCATTTCGCTTCATTAGAACTGACAACGGATCTTACCAAGTCAATGTAACAATCCTATTCACTTCCAAAGGAGCGCGGGGAAAACTTTAAACACTGGTTTTCGAACCCAATGACGAAAGCAATTTCCAAGCTCCTCGTTCCGCTAGTCGCGCACGTGCCAATACTCGTTAAAGAACATACCGACTTTCCGGAGTCATAACTCCCTCTACCGGCACCCCGGGAACACAAGATTGACACCCTTAAGCTTGTGACAAAGTCCTCTCTCACCTAATCTTCATAGGGTCTCCATCTCTCTCCTATGTGATCGTACGGTCACAATCATTAAGACTGTACTGTCTCCACACGTGGCAATATGGTCCTTATCCTTATCTGCCACGTGTCGATAAAATCCAAACAACTTATAACTGTTGGCCCTAACAAGAACAGAATCACCTAGAGGGGGGTGAATAGGTGTCTAAGTTGAAAACTGATAGTTTTAAGTTTTTGAAGAAACTTAATTTTTCAGAGTCAAATTTCCTCAGAGTCAGAGGCTAGTTTAGAGAAACAGCTCCCAATGGAAATTCTGCCTTAACACAGTTTAACTGGTTTCAGCAACAGAAGCTCTGAGTTAGAAAGCTTCTGGACAGTCTTCTGAACAAAAACAATGATATAAGGAGGAAATCTGTTTCAGCACTAAATATAAACAAGTACACAGAAGCAAATTAACAAGTATAAGGAAGGGAGAAAGAAGTTCAGGAGATCCTGAGAACAAGTCGATTTATCCAAGTTCGCCACAGAAGTCCTGTGACTACGTCTTGTCCCCTGTGGTCGCAGCCGCCAGAGATTTTAAATCTACTATTCAAAACTTTTATGGCAAGTTCAAAAGCTCCTTTACATCAACAGAACATAAGCTAATTTCTCACTTAGTTCTGACTAGTCTAACAAGAGTTAAAGGATTTCCACTAGAACAACAACAACTATGTTTTCTGGATTTCTCACCCAACTCTAATCTCAACTAGATTTCTCTCTAAATCTAACTGAATATCACAAACGATATCAGTTTACAAGATTCCTATTATGAACTTGTTTTTCTTCACTCTCTCACTTAAACTTAAGCTATGCTAAGAAAGATTGAGAATGGAAAATGGTGCTCTGTTTTCTTGATTAGAACAGTGCGCTGAGAAACTTATACAATACTTAACAAAAATTGTTAGTCAACATTGAAAAGTAAGTAAGTAAACTTTAAATTTCATCTTCTGAAATATTTGGACATAATCAAAACACTAGGGGTTCATCATTCTCCCCCATTTTGGTTATGGACAAACCGTGGTCCAGAAGGTAAAATTACTTAGATAAACACAATGTTTAGAAAGTAACTTCCTGATTGTTATGATTTTTACAACTTCTGAGTAACTTAACTCCCCCATTTTAGTATAAATGGTGAACTCCAGCAATCTGTATTAACTTAAAATAGGCTTAAGATCAAGTTGTTAGATTTTAGCGAAGTGTAAGTTACTAAGGTAAAAAACATAAACAGTATATAATAACATTCAGAGACAATAAAGTATGTAAAGGTTCAGTGAATATATGATCAGAAGAAAAGAAACAATGATAAACAAGTGGATAACAAAAAGTCCTAAGACAGTAGCTACCCAACCCAGAACCTAGCTAAGAAGCTTAAGTCCCTAAAAGATTATCAGTTTCTAGGTTTCTTCTGAGGAGGAGGCACATCACTAGAACCAGCATCAACATTCTGTCTCTTCAAACCAGAGCCAGGACCACTCTGCTGAGCAGACTTCTCCCCCGTTTGGCCAGAAAAAACAGGAATACCCAGAGCTCCTTGAGAGGACAGCCGCTGCTGAACATGAAGAGCAGTCTGGTATTGCTAAGGGGTAGGCCTTACAGTGTTGATCATATCCATTCTTCGTCTGAAGTCAGCATCAATGGTTCTCATATGATCAAAAGTCTGTCCAGAAAAAGGTCGCTGTCTTTGAACATCCTCCAGAAGCAGCTTGATAGAACGATTATTTACATACACAGCAGCAGTGAGATGCTCATTCTGAATATAAGTCTGTCCTCGAACAAACCTATAGCAATTATGAAGGACCTTCTCTTGTTCTTTTGCTTGAGTGTGCATAATCTTCATAAGTTCTGTAAGCTCTGCAATCTGGGCGCTCTGAGCAGTCACAACAGACTCTATGCTCTGTAAACGGTTGTTGAGATCAGGAGTGATGTCATACATAATTCTGGCAGCCCCTGAAGATGATGATCCTTGAGCAGAAGATTTCACTTCTCTCAGAATATGATTAGCAGTACTTTGCAGATCATCAAGCTTACTTGGGAGAACCTTCTCATGAGCCTCATAATGCTTGTTAGCTTCTTTAACCTCTTGTTGCAGCATTTCCAGATTCTCATTGATATTACTAGCAGAGGCAAGAGCTATATTGTCTAGAGTGGGAAGGGTTAATGCCAACTGTCTCATCTTGTATAACTCATCATAGGTGGCTAGATGAAGTGTTGAAAGATTACGAATGTAGACACAAGGATCCTACAATTGAAGCATAGACATGAGCTGCAGGTTCTGAGCTTTCAAGGATTGGAGTTCTTGCAGCACAATGCCCTGAGCATACATGTCAGAAGCAGAAGACCTTTGCCCTATTCCAGCAAATCTATTCAGCAGTTCATCAGAGCCACTCTGACTCATTCTTCTCAACTCCTCAACAGAAGGAGCACCACCAGCTTCTGAGATACCAGGAGCTCTTCCCATGAAACCAAAACTACCAAAACGTTTCTCCAACTCATCCCGATGCATGAAGTTATGCAAAAAGTCGAAGTTTGAGGACAACCCAGCAAAGAAGGATGTGGTAGAGGAAGTAGTTAAGGGATCACAAACAGGAGGTGTGTGTCCAGAGGTTGAAGGAGGAGGTAAGTTTGAAGTGGAGGAAGGAGCAGATTGTGTGGTAGAGGGTGGAAAAGTAGAAGTAGTGAATGGTAGTGTAGATGGAGGAGTAAAGGATGGAGCTGAAAAACCTAATGAAGGAATTTCAGAGGAAGTATTTAAGGAGGAAGTGGTGGAGGTAGATATGGAATCTGTGAAAATAGGACCAGAGGTCAAATTTTCTTTTGTATAGTGTGCAGAGGTTGGAATGGTTGGGGGAATAGGAATTGTGGGAGATGGATGAGAAGTATGAGATGGAGATGGATGAGGAGTACGAGAAGGAGATGGATGATGAATATGAGAGGGAGATAAAGCAAGTTGTTCAGAGACAATGGGGTCCTCTGAAGCATTGGGATCAAAGGAGGAGATAGGCTCTGTAAAGACATAAGCCATTCTGTTGATAGTTTCAGAGGCATCCCTATCACAAGGGTCCCTACCTTGACCCAGAAGAACGTTGTCCATAAAAAAATCGTCGTTATCAACATTCTCAGCAAATCTCAGTGCATCCTGAATAATAATATCAGGATTATCAGCTTCTGATGCACTATCCTCCGAAAGTTCCACAAAAATATGAGCATCAACATTTCCTTCAGCAGGCATGTCCATCATATCTTCATCAACAGCTTCCTCTTCTTCAGGAATTGCATCTTCTAAATCAGTACTAGGAGCAATGTAGATGTCCTTTTTGTTCAGAGACCTTCTATTTGCAACAACCTTCTTCCTTTTATTTCTGGAGAGAGGAATCTCTTCAGCATCCTTTCCTTCTCCAGTAGCCTCAACATTTCCAGTAGCCTCAACATTTCCAGAGACCACCTCGCTCTCAACTTGAGCAGCGCATTCAGCAAGTCTAGCATCAGCCTTAGCTTTTGCCAACAATTCACGCTCTGCTGCCAGTTTATCAACTAACTCAGCAGCTGCTCTCTTTTTCCTTGTTTCCTCAGCAAGAGCAACAACTCTTGCAACTTTCTCAGCCTTAGCAGCCTTTGCTAATTCAGCAAGTCTGCTATCCTCAGCTTCCTTTGCTGCCTTCTCAGCAGCCTCACATGGTTTCTCAGCAACAATCTTACCAGAGGGTTCAACACTGATAGTTGTTTGAACCAAAGCTGGAAGAGGTTCTGAGACAACCACCTTCTCTACATTCAGGACCAACGAACTTGATCCCTTCTTACTTTTGCTCTTCTTAGCAGCTTTCTTACCCTTCTACTCAGTATCCTTCATTATTTCCTTCTGAGCATCACTTGCTGAGGGAGCATTCTCAGTCTTCTTTGGTAAAACACCAAAAGCAAGATGCCTCAGAGTATGCATCTTCATGATAGTACTTCTGCTGGTAACACCATCTCCTGGAATAGCAACAGAGGCAGCCTCAAATAGCCTCGTCAGGAGAGAACCATAAGCAAGAGTACTCACCACCTTAACATTCTTCATCTGCCTTATAATCATGGCAGGTAGATTGATCTTCTTCTGATTCATAAGATGGAACATGAAAACCCTTTCCCTGTTGGAAACACCATTAACTCCACCAGCCTTCGGAAGGAACACATTTGTAGTCAAATAATGTGCCCACCTCTGATGCTGAGTGAGCCAAGTAGCATAGGTGTCCTTAGCACTCAAATCAGGTCTAGCCCAATTCGCTTCTGTGTACCCTTCAGCAGAACCATCATCCCCAATGATGATCCCTTCATCACTAATTCCAATCGCCTGAGAAATAGAAGTCCTGCTGACCTCAAACTCAACACCTCCAACAGTAGAGTGAAGAACATCCTCCTCATTAGACTGATAAAAGATATTTTTATAGAACTCGGTGACCAACTTAGGATAAATAAATTCATCTAATGAGACAAAGGAGTTCCAGTTTTGAGCACTTAGCCATTTTGAGATGGGGTCAGTGGATTTAACTTCATCCTCTAGGAACCTAGACGTGAAAACCCTAGATTCACTAATTTGTGCCTTTTGTTTAGCAGTGAACATGGGAGAGACAATGACTGGGGGTTCAACAACAAGTTCTTGAGCCATTGAGAGAATTTTGAGAAAATAGGTTAAGTTTTGAGAGAAAAAGGGTTTGCAGAGAAGAAAACTTTTGGAGTTCTAAAATTCAAAGATGTTTCGAGTGAAAAGTTGCTAAGTGTAGAAACCCCATATTTATACCCAAACGAAAAACGGTTCCAATTCAAAAAGTAACTAAACACCGTTAAAAAGGGAACCAGTTACCGTTAACACCAGTAACAGCGCAGTAATAGCATTAAATGTAGGCATGCTTAATTCAAAATCATAATTAGCCTTAATCACACTTAATTATCTTAAACGGCTAGCAATTAAGATAAATAAACATAATTAAACTAAATTACTGAAGTGGATAAGTCATACCAATGCCTTCTCGCAAGCTGCTGAAAGGAGTACCAGCCAGAGGCTTAGTAAACATGTCAGCAAGATTGTCTTCAGAGGGAACATGAGTAATAATGATATCCTTCTTCAGAACATGATCTCTCAGAAAGTGATGCCTAATATGAACATGTTTCATCCTGCTGTGTTGAATGGGATTCTTTGAAAGATCAATTGCACTTTTGTTATCACAGAAGATTGTAATTGTTCCAGGGATGACTCCATAATCAGCAATTTGTTGCTTGATCCAGAGCATCTGAGAAACACAACTTCCAGCAGCAACATACTCAGCTTCAGCAGTTGAGAGAGCCACAGAGGTTTGTTTCTTGCTATGCCAGGAGACTAGGCACTCCCCCATGATGAACCCTATGTATTTTGATTATGTCCAAACGTTTCAGAAGATGAAAACTTAATACTTCCTTACATATAGTTTACTATTGACTAATAATTTTTGTACTTAGTCTATGTGTAAGTTGCTCAGCAGGTGCTGAATGAATCTTTTCTGGATTGCCTAAAGAACTCAGAAGATCAGTTGCTGAAGTCAGAGTTTCAATTACTCAGAAGCTGGATTCTCCGCTCTGAAGACGAAGTCTGCTAAAGCTCTCCTCAGAAGTTCTTTTCAATCAGAAGTTTTGCCAATTGTGATCAGAAGTATAGTCAAGTGAATTTTAGCTTCTGAAAGCTAAAGTCACGGGTTCTGGATAGCATTTAATGTTCTGACAAGTGCATTTAATGCAAGGCGCCAAAAGTTCAAAAAGCTGTTTTGATGGAGCGCGCCTGTCTGTTTAAAAGAAACCAGAATTTCCTTGTCTACCCTTTGTTGATCCAATTGAAGAATGATTCCAGTCAACCTCGTCTTTGATTTCAAATCACTTACCGGATTTAGTTAAAGTACAAGGATAACGGAATCAAAGTGTTTGAAGACCGTTTGAAGATTTGACAAATTAACGGCTACAACAACTGATGTCATCTTTATTGAAGATTCAAACTCACCAACGGTCATCTTCAATCACTATAAATAGTAGCCAAGCTCCAAAGCATCAACATACGCATGATCATCGAGCAAAATCTCAACGCACTGTTCTAACAAGAAAAACAGAGCAATACTTTCCATTCTCAATCTTTCTTAGCATAGTCTTAGTTAAGTGAGAGAGTGAAGAAAAACAAGTTCATAATAGGAATCTTGTAGACTGAGATCGTTTGTGATCTTCAGTTAGATTTAAAGAGAGAAATCTAGTTGAGATTAGAGTTGGGTGAGAAATCCAGAAAACAGAGTATTGTTTGTTCTGGTGGAAATCCTTTAACTCTTTTTAGGCTAGTCAGAACTAAGTGAGAAATTAGCTTAAGTTCTGTTGATGTAAAGGAGCTTCTGAACTTGCCATAAAAGTTCTGAATAGTGGATTTATAAAATCTCTGTAGGCTGCGACCTCAGGGGACAAGACGTAGTCACAGGACTTCTGTGGCGAACTTGGATAAATCGAATTGTTCAATCAGGATCTCCTGAACTTCTTTCTCCCTCTTATACTTGTTATTTTTGCTTTTGTGTACTTGCCTATATTTAGTGCTGAAACAGATTTCCTCTAAGTATCATTGTCTTTGTTCAGAAGACTGTCCAGAAGTTCCCAAATCAGAACTTCTGTTGCTGAAAAACAGTCTAACTGTGTTTAGGCAGAATTTCCCTCAGAAGCAACTTCTATAAGCTTGCCTCTGACTCTGAGGAAATTTGACTCTGAAATTTAAGTTTCTTTAAAAACTTAGAAAAATTCAGTTTTCAACTTTGACACCTATTCACCCCCCTCTAGGTGATTCTGTTCTTGATAGGGCCAACACCCCAGAAAATGACAACCACCAGAAGTGCTGACCCTTTTCAATTTATCTCTACCATAGTCAGAGTCTGTGTATCCTACAGGAGTGAAATCTGTACTACAAGGATACCACAAACCAGCTTCTGAGGTGCCTTTAAGATATCTGAGAATTCTTTTGACAGCAATGTCATGAATCTCCCTTGGTTTAGACTGATACCTAGTACAGAAGCACACCGCAAAATGTATATCTGGCCTGCTGGCAGTTAGGTATAAAAGAGAGCCAATCATACCTCTGTAGGTTTTTATATCTACAGGTTTACCAGCTTTTTCTTCATCATCAATATCCTTGCTGACATCCATGGGGATATCACCAGCATTAGATTCCATCATGCCAAATTTCTTTAGCACTTCTCTAGTATACTTGGCTTGATTGATAAACACACCATCATTACTTTGCTTGATCTGAAGTCCTAAGAAGAAGGTTAATTCTCCCATCATAGACATTTCAAACTCAGCTTTCATGTGGTCACTGAACTCCCTACACAAAGATTCATTAGTTGCACCAAATATAATATCATCAACATATACCTGAGCTAAAAGGATATCTTTGTTCTTCTTCAGAGTGAACAGAGTTGTATCAACACAGCCTCTGACAAATCCCTTAGACAGAAGGAAGTTTGTCAGTCTCTCATACCAAGCTCTGGGAGCTTGTTTCAGTCCATACAAGGCTTTCTTCAGCTTGTACACATGATCAGGAAACTTAGGATCTTCAAAACCATGAGGTTGAGATACATAGACTTCCTCATCAATGTAACCATTCAAGAATGCACTTTTCACATCCATCTGAAAGAGCTTAAAACCTTTGTATGATGCAAAAGCACATAAGGTTCTGATAGCTTCCAACCTTGCAACAGGAGCAAAGGTTTCACCATAATCTATGCCTTCTTGTTGATTATAACCTTGAGCAACAAGTCTTGCCTTGTTCCTCACAACATTTCCAAACTCATCAAGCTTGTTCTTCAGAACCCATCTAGTACCAACAACCTTCTTGTCGTTAGATCTGGGAACCAAAATCCAAACTTCTGACCTTTTGAATTGATCGAGTTCTTCTTGCATTGCCATTAACCATGAATCATCATCTGCAGCTTCATAGAAGTCCTTGGGTTCCAGAAGTGACACAAAAGCCACATTCCCCATATATTTTCTGAGCTGAGCTCTGGTCATGACAGGATTGTGAACAGAGTCAATTATATTCTCCAAGGGGTGATTCCTAGGAGCTCTAACTTCTCTTGGTACATCCAATGTATCTTCTGAAACTTATTCATCATTTGTTGAATCATATATAGGAGCATCTTCTAGAAGGAAGTTGACTTCTGGAGTAGGATTCTCTTCTTGAGCTTGTTCAGCAACAGGAGGAACTACTTCAGCAGCTCTGGGAGAAACATCTTCTTCTACAACAGGAGATGGTTCTTTAGGAGCTTGAACTACATCTTCTTCAGGAGCTCTACTATCTGCAGGGTTAGTCTCATCAAACTGTACATGAACAGATTCATCTAAAGTTTGAGTCCTCTTATTAAAAACCCTATATGCTTTACTATGTGTTGAGTAACCAAGAAAAATAGCCTCATCTGCCTTTGAATCAAACTTTGAAAGATATTCTTTTGTATTCAAAACATGGCACTTACAACCAAAGGTTCTGAAATAACCTATTTTAGGCTTTCGACCTTTCCAGAGTTCATAAGGAGTCTTGTTCAAAATGCTTCTGATTAGCACTCTATTCAGAACATAACAAGCTGTGTTAACAGCCTCTCCCCAAAAGTACTTTGGAAGCCTTCTGTCATTGATCATGGTTCTAGCAATCTCAACCAGAGTCCTATTCTTCCTTTCAACTACCCCATTTTGTTGAGGAGTCCTAGGAGCAGAAAAGTTATGATCAATGCCCTTGGTTTCACAGAATTCTTCAAACAGAAAGTTCTTGAATTCTCCACCATTATCACTTCTGATATGAACAACCTTTTCATTCCTTTCATTCTCAAGCTTCTTTATCAGAACTGAGAAACATCCAAGTGACTCATCTTTGTTAGACAGCAAGATAACCCAAGTGAATCTTGAATAGTCATCTACTATGACAAAGGCATACTTCTTTCCACCCATGCTCATTGGTTGAACAGGGCCAAAAAAGTCCATATGAAGTAATTCCAAAGGTCTTTTAGTTGAAATGATTTTCTTAGTTTTAAAAGAGCTTCTAGATTGATTACCAGATTGACAAGCAGTGCACAAATGGTTCTTTTTAAAACTAATTTCAAGCAGACCCTCAACCAATTGATATCTAACTACTTTGGCCAGAAGGTCCATGCTCACATGAGCAAGTCTTCTATGCCAGAGCCAGGAGGTATCCTCTTTGGACATCAAGCATATATTATTGCACAGATTCTCAAGGTTCAGCATGAAAACATTTTCTACTCTAGAAGCAATTAGAATAACTTCCCTTGACTTACTGTCCAAGATTTTACATCCAGATGAGCTGAAGACTACATCTCTACCTCTGTCACACAGTTGTGCAACACTCAGGAGGTTGAACTTCAGGCCTCTCACTAGGGAGACATCTTCGATCGGAGGGTTAGTTCCAATGGATCCAGAACCGAGAATCCTTCCTTTCTGAGCATCTCCAAAGCTGACTTTACCACCTCTTTTAGGATCAAATGTGATGAATGCTTTTTCATCACCTGTCATATGCCTTGAGCACCCACTGTCAATGTACCGCAACTTTGACATTGATGGAGCACTCAGAGCCACCTGCAACACAATCAATTAGTGACAGGTACCCAATCCTTATTGGGTCCTTCAGAGTTAGATTTATCTTCTACAAGTTTTTCTGATAGTTCAGATTGCAAGAGGTTTTTAATGTAATACTTGCAATCCTTCAACCAGTTACCATCACTCTTGCAAAGCTTGCAAAAGGGAGGGTTCTTGGATCTTTCCCTTTGCTTCTTGGGAGCTTTCTTCTTCTGAGAAGGTGTACTTTCTTCAGAGGCTTTAGCATCACTCTCAGAGGTACCAACATCAGGAGGAGAAGCTATCTCTTTCAGAAGAGAGGGAGTGACAGGTTTCTTCTTCTTCTGGGGTTTATCACTTCCCAGAGGCAGCTTTTCCTTGCCTTTGGCTTTGGGGCCATCAGCAGGAGTGCTGAACAGTTTACACAACTTTTCTTCTAACATTTTCATGTCAGAATAAACTTGAGTAAACCTGAGAAACTTGTCAGCCTCGCTTTTGTCCAATTTCCTTTTAAGGTACTTGAACATACTATATAGTTCTTCAAGAGAATCAAAGATATCTAGTTCGTGAGAATTGTTTACCTCAGAGTCATATGTTGCTTCAGGAGGTGCGGAAGTTTCTCCTGTGACATCCTCAGAAGTTGGCTCTTCAATAGCCATGAAACAAATCTGAGCTTGCTCTTGTTTTTCTTCAGGACCACTATTGGTCTCAGAGTCTGACCAAGCAGCCAGCATAGCTTTCTTGAACTTCTTCTTATCCTTTTTCAGCTCAGGACAGTTAGGCTTAATATGTCCTGGTTGCTGACATCCATAGCACACAATAGGCTTGTTTGGATCTCTCTTGAATTTTTCACCAGAATCAGGAGTTTTCTTATCAAAGCTCCTGAAAGGCTTTTTGTAGTTTCCACCTCTGCCTTTTCTAAAGGCCTTCTTAAACTTCCTGGTCAGCATAGCCAGTTCCTCATCTTCAGAAGATTCTGCTTTCAGGACTACTCCTCTTTTTCCTTCTGACCTTTCTCTCAGATCATGGTTCTTCATTGACATCTCATGAGTAATTAGTGAACCAATGAGTTCATCATACTGATAATAGCTCAAGTCCTGAACTTCTTCAATGGCAGTCTTCTTGGCTTGCGAAGACTTTGGTAAGCTTCTGAGAATCTTTATCACTTTCTCTGATTCTTCAATATCCTTTCCCAAACTCTTCAAGTCATTGACAATCTTGGTGAATCTAGAATTCATGTTTGAAATAGATTCTTTGTCAAGCATTTCAAATAACTCATAGTCTCTCATGAGTTGATTGACTTTAGACTGCTTCACTTTTCCAGTTCCTTCATAAGTGACTTCCAGCTTGTTCCAGATGTCCTGTGTTGTTTCACAAGAAGAAATCTTATTATATTCTGTAGCAGAAAGTGCACAGTGCAACATATTTATTGCTGAAGCATTAGTTTGGAGTTTCTTAAGAATATCATCAGTGTATTCTCCTTGAGGAATAACAACATGTCCTAAACAAGCTTCCATCCTTATTGGGATGAAGTCACCATTAGTGATAACAATCCAGGCACTCATATTCTGAGCTTGGATGAAGCACATCATCCTCTTCTTCCAGTGGGAATAGTTATCACCATTAAATAGTGGAGGTCTAGTTGTAGAACAGCCCTCAGGGATAGTAAAGTGAGAAGAGTTCTCAGGCTCGTGTCTACTAGCCATCTCTATTGATTCTGATAGGATCTTACACTTAGATTGTTAGATCTTTAGTAAATATACGAAGTGACCTTCGCTCTGATACCACTTGTTGGCCCTAACAAGAACAGAATCACCTAGAGGGGGGTGAATAGGTGTCTAAGTTGAAAACTGATAGTTTTAAGTTTTTGAAGAAACTTAATTTTTCAGAGTCAAATTTCCTCAGAGTCAGAGGCTAGTTTAGAGAAACAGCTCCTGATGGAAATTTTGCCTTAACACAGTTTAACTGGTTTCAGCAACAGAAGCTCTGAGTTAGAAAGCTTCTGGACAGTCTTCTGAACAAAAACAATGATATAAGGAGGAAATCTGTTTCAGCACTAAATATAAACAAGTACACAGAAGCAAATTAACAAGTATAAGGAAGGGAGAAAGAAGTTCAGGAGATCCTGAGAACAAGTCGATTTATCCAAGTTCGCCACAGAAGTCCTGTGACTACGTCTTGTCCCCTGTGGTCGCAGCCGCCAGAGATTTTAAATCTACTATTCAGAACTTTTATGGCAAGTTCAAAAGCTCCTTTACATCAACAGAACATAAGCTAATTTCTCACTTAGTTCTGACTAGTCTAACAAGACTTAAAGGATTTCCACCAGAACAACAACAACTCTGTTTTCTGGATTTCTCACCCAACTCTAATCTCAACTAGATTTCTCTCTAAATCTAACTGAATATCACAAACGATATCAGTTTACAAGATTCCTATTATGAACTTGTTTTTCTTCACTCTCTCACTTAAACTTAAGCTATGCTAAGAAAGATTGAGAATGGAAAATGGTGCTCTGTTTTCTTGATTAGAACAGTGCGTTGAGATTTTGCTCGATTATCACGCGTATAGATGCAATGGAGCTTGACTACTATTTATAGTGAATGAGGATGACCGTTGGTGAATTTGAATCTTCAATTGAGATGACATCAGTTGTTGTAGCCGTTAATCTATCAAGTCTTCAAACGGTCCTCAAACACTTTGATTCCGTTAACCTTGTTCTTTAACTAAATCTGGAAGTGATTTGAATATGAAGATAAGGTTGACTGGAATCTTTCTTCAATTGGATCAACAAAGGGTAGACAAGGAAGTTCTGGTTTTGTTTTGAGTAGACAAGCGCGCTCCTTCAAAACAGCTTTTTGAACTTTTGGCGCCTTGCATTAAATGCGTCTATCAGAGCATTGAATGCTAAACAAGACCCGTGACTTAGCTTCTGATGGCTAATTCTTTTTGTCTAAACCTCTGATCAAATTGGTAAAGGTTTCTCTTCTGATTGCTTCTTAGACCTCTGAGGCGAGCTTTAACAGTCTTCAACAGAACTTCAGAGCGGAGCATCCAGCTTCTGAACCTTTATCTACTGACTTCCAGAGAATCTTCATTCAGCACCTGCTGAGAAACTTATACAATACTTAACAAAAATTGTTAGTCAACATTGAAAAGTAAGTAAGTAAACTTTAAATTTCATCTTCTGAAACGTTTGGACATAACCAAAACACTAGGGGTTCATGAATAACCTTCGGTCGGGCCTTTATAAGGCCTAAGGCCCAGCCGAGCCTTATAAAGGCTCGTTTGAGATCCAAAAATAGATCTCAGACGGGACTTATGGTCTCCATAAGGGTAACCGTATGGTCACATATGGTGACCGTACGGTCACCATATACGAATATAAGGATGCCGAAAATCCCATTCATTCCATCAACAAATCTTCTCTTCTCCCCCTTTCTCTCTCAGTTTTAAGCAATTCCCGACCAGATAAAGTTGCCTCTGAAAAAGTTGCCAAAGGCTCCCTCTGATACGAAAGAATTGCTTAGTTCCGAGATTCTAAGATATACTACCTCCATAGACATTCCCGCTCCCTAAAGTCCTCATGACACCTAAATTACCCTTGCCCTAATTCAATATCCAAATTATACCCACTTCCAGTCTCTAAAGTCCAAATTCTGGTATTGCTCTTTCGCCCCGCAAAGACTATACACTGTCTCCCAAAGTCAGAAGAATTCCCTTGGAATCTTTCCTTTTCAGTCACCTAGAGTACGCCCTACGCACCTCCGGCTCCAAAGTTCCTCTCTCTAGCTCCGTTCCAAGGCGAGTACTAGCTTGCAAGCATCCCACTAGCACGCAACGAGGGTAAGCTTTTGAGGGTTTTTTATCGTGTCACCCGACGGTTTACCGTACAAATGTTTGTGTATTTTAAATCCTCTGTGTGATAGCAATAAATACAAGACAATAATGAATTAGGTTGCATTAAAGATCATATAGAACCTAGAATGTCGGAACTAATAAGTTGTATCCACGAACGTAAATAGAATCTCTGGTTTTCAAAATAATCGGTTCGTACATTTTTCCAGACGACCGGGTGATGACTATAGTCAAATAATGTTAAAGCCGCTATGAGTGCTCTTTCCGCTAACACCGACTATCTACTACTTTTCTTTTATCACAATCAATACTTGTAAAGATGCATATGGAAACTCGTAATATACTTTTCGGATTGCAATTTTCAATTGTATTTTTCCAATAGCTTGAGCACATATTAGCTTCTCTTTTTTCTTTTTCTTTCTTTTAACAAAAAGATATCATTTCCATTTCTAATGCTTCACTTTTTATCATTTTCTTGTTTATTAAATATAAGTAAATTTATGTATTTAATGGTTTTACATCTACTAAACTATTATTTTCAAATCTATTTATAGTAAGTATATAATAGAAATTTAATCGGTTCCGATATATGCAGCCCTATATGTTAACAAAATAATCAAAATCAAAAAATCCTAAAACAATATAACTTACCTAAATAAAAAATCCTACACCCTAATCCTAAACCCTAACCCTGAACCCTAACCCTAAACCCTGACCCTAACATTGAAACTTGACCCTAATTATTGACCCTAACCCAAGACCTTGACCCTACCATTGAACCCTAACCCAATACCCTAAACCCTGACCCTAACATTGAACCCTGACCCTAATTATTGACCCTAAACCCTAACCCTAACCCAAGACCCTAATCCTAAATCCTGACCCTAATTTCACAATAGGAAACCCTAACATTGAACCCTGACCCTAATTATTGACCCTAAACCCTAACCCTAACCCAAGACCCTAATCCTAAATCCTGACCCTAATTTCACAATAGGAAAGTAATTTTATTAAAATGGTATTTAACTTATATTTATATTGTTAACATATATAACACTCAATCAAATTAATTAATAAATATAAAAATATTTAGGATAATACTATATTTAGTTCTATTAAATGCTTATATGCAGCCCTTAGGACTGCATATATCAAAACACAAATTTGATATATACAAATTGTCATAACAAAAAATAAAAGCATTTATTATTTTAGAGTTAGATCATAATTTCTAAATTATAGATCCTAAACCATGGACCCTATACCTTAAACCTACAAACTCTAAACCCTAAATCTGAAATTGGCGAACCCGAAACACTAAATTGTTGAACCGAATATTGAACCTAAACTATATACTATAAACTCTAACCCGAAATTGGTGAGTCCAAGATCCTAATTATTGAACTTAAATTACATACACTCAACTCTAAACTCTAATTGAATCCTAAGTTCTAATTATTGAACCCTAAATCTAATTATTGAACCCTAAATCTCAGATCCTAAATTCAAAATTAATGAAGTTTTTAACTCTAAAATAATTAGTACATATGTTAATTTTGGTAATTTAGATTGTATTAAATTTCTGTAGGTTTACATTGCTTTTTTATTTAAAATAAATGAAAAAACAATGTAAAATACAACACAACAGTAATGTTCAAGTGGTCCTTGAATGTTCAAATTGAATTTGGACATTGACCATTAAATCTAACAATTTAGATTATATTCACATTAAAAACTAAACCCTAGACACTAAAAACTAAACCCTAGACCCTAAATCATCGACCCTAGACACTAAAAACTAAACCCTAGACCCTAAATCATCGACCCTAGATGATGTGATACTCCGGACTAATAATTCGCATGTTAGTATCTAGGGTTGATGATTTAGGGTCTGGAGTTTAGTTTTTAGTGTCTAGGGTCGATGATTTAGGGTCTAGGGTTTAGTTTTTAGTGTCTAGGGTTTAGTTTTTAATGTGCATATGAACGAAATTGTTAAATTTAGGGTCAATGTCCAAATTCAATTTGGACATTCAAGGACCACTTGAACATTACTGTACAACACAATATTCACTTACATTCGATGCTTATATGCAATTTTAAGCGCGGCATAAATCAAACACATAACCTGTTTTGTTTTTTCCGTTAAATTAGGAGTTTAGGATAATAAGAATATGAGAATATATTAAAAAGAAGGAAGCCATAGATGGAAAGAGAAGAGAACAGAGGAAGGTTGAAATTGAAAAATAGCACATCTTTTCAGAATCTGAAACTCCCCCAAATGAGATTAATAAATTAAATGCAAGTCAAAAAAGGGTTCATATAAATTAACAATACCCTAATCATCAATTATCTCCTAAAGAAAGACGCCATCCATGAGCAAAGATGATGAAGATGATGATGGTCAGGCATCAATGAGATGGGTGACGAACTTCCAGAGAGATCTGATGGCGGGAGCGGTGATGGGTGGAGTTGTGCATACGATTGTGGCACCAATAGAGAGAGCCAAGCTATTGTTGCAGACCCAAGAGAGCAATATCGCCATTGTTGGTGGTGGCCGCAAGAAATTCAAAGGAATGATTGATTGCATCGCTCGTACCGTTCGAGAAGAAGGTGTTCTTTCTCTTTGGAGAGGCAATGGTAGTAGCGTTCTTCGCTATTATCCTTCTGTTGCTCTCAATTTTTCCCTCAAGGTATCTTCTTTTCCTCTTCTTTTGCCTGCAATGTGTTCCATGTTTTTAAATTTACGATTGAACCAAAAGCTCGAGCTGATAGGTAAGGCTAACAACATCCCCTCACGCAAATGACCCTTTTGGGGTTGAAGCATGCACAACACATGCTAACCCACCATGTGCTTTAATTCAACAAATATTGAGGTTGTCAGGAATCGAACTCAACACCTTTCGGTCGATCATAGAGGCTTTGATACCATGTTACTTACCCGATTGAACTAAAAGCTCGAGCTGATAGTTAAGGCTAACATCATCTTTTATATTAATCTCTGACAGATTTCTATTTGAATTCAAGTTTTCTCCTTTTGCATTGATTAGTTTTAGCAAATTGGATGAAGATATGCTGTTTTTTGTTTTCTTGAGAGCTATGTTAGGGCTCTCAAAGACATTCCAGCATAACCTTTTAGCTATGATATAATGGTTTAATTTGTATGCTAGAACTTTAGAAAATTATCACAAGTCTACCCCTTTTCATTCTCCTTGGAAGTATCCTAGATTATTTCTCTGGCTTGGCTTTCTTAAATTGTCTTTTCAACCATTTCGTTGGCAATTAGTATGTGAATTTATCCTGCAGTGTGTATTAGAGTAATGATATTTAGTATGTTCACTCCCAGGCAGTAGGAAAGAGTAACGTATCGGCAAAAGACATCTTGGACGGGAGATTACTAGGTTTAGTTAGTGCTGGGGTTGAAGATTATAGGCTAACAGTCTAGAACAATCATCTAGAAAAAAGAATCCTAATGTTATGATTTAACACTTGTTTTGAGGTATCAGCGTCGAAGGCTTATTAGAGGCAAAACAGCAAAGTTCTTGTGAGAGTAATCTGACATTTGGCTGTTGATATTATGCCCGAGTAAAAGACTATGGCAAACTTACTGGGGTATTTATTTGGTTCAAGGGTGCTTTATTCTACTTGCTTGTTTTCTTATAGGAAGCCTCCTTCATGTTTTCTGGTTCAAAAATATCTGAACATTTTGAGTTCCTGCTTCGTAATGGACATTATTTGACCTCAAATGATCTTTGGTACTTAGTTGTCTTATATGATTGCATAGCCTGCTTGTTGTTTCAATAGGTGGCATTATGCAGTTAGAAAATTGTTTAGATAAGATGAGCATTTGTGGCATTTGGAGTGGCAAGATATATAATATGAAATTTCATGATAAGAATCTATTTTAGATCTTATCTTGGAAGGGACTAGATAATATCCTAGAGCAAAACTGGAGAGAAACAACAATTTGTATAATTCCCAGAATATGATCCAAGATGCAAAATTTGGAAACGTTGTGTCTGCATTCTCTAAGCTATATGCCACAAGGAATTCACAGTTCTGCTTACGACATTAAACTCGTGATTTGTGTTTTTGCTTATTCCATAATAATCAGTCAGTTACCTGAAAGGTGTGACAAATTCTGGTTGTTCATAATGGCTGTCTGAATTGCCAGCTTTAATAGCAAGGATGCTTTAAGAAAAACCCATTGAGGTACAAGCCTAATTATGAGTTGTGTGATATTGTCTGTTATATGTTATGAAGAAGTAGGAAAAGTTTATGTTGAAGTCCATCAACAAATAGTACAAAGTTGTCGTTTATTTTGTGCATGAAAGGAAGGGCTAAAGAATTTCTTGTTCCCAACATATTCATCCACCTACTGGTGATTATGACTCTTTCTTTTTTACTAATGGCCAAGTTTAGCATTTCACGGTTGGTTGTATTTTTGTTGAGCTGGGCTACAAGATTGGGACTATCAATTTTCTTGGACTAAAATTTAGTTAAGATGCATCTTATCTATGCTATTTGAAATGGTGCTAGCAGTTTCTATCTAGTTGATAGCACAATCTGCTAAAGTCGGGAGAATTTGTCTTTTGCTGAAGTATCAGTTTACTAGTTAGTAGTTGTACATGGTAGACAAATTAGAATGGAAATCTACATGAGGTTCTGAAACACATTTTGCTGGAACAGGAAATTATGAATGGTCTGATGGCTGAAGCAAATCTTTGTAGAAGAATTTATTTATTCAAATCATTTATTTCTGTTATGATTTTATGAGTAGTAGTTTTTTTGTTGCAGGACCTTTATAGGAATATATTAAGAAATGGCAATCGTAAAGATGGTCATTTCTTGTCTGGTGCATCTGCAAACTTCATAGCAGGAGCTGGAGCTGGCTGCACGACATTGATAGTAATATATCCACTAGATATTGCACATACACGCCTTGCTGCTGACGTAGGAAGAACCGATGCTCGACAATTCCGAGGCATCTACCATTTCCTGAGCACCATATGCAAGAAAGATGGGGTTCGAGGAATTTACAAAGGGCTTCCGGCCTCTCTACATGGAATGATTATTCACAGGGGCCTATATTTTGGGGGCTTCGATACATTGAAGGAGATTATGTCGAAAGGTGATAAACCTGAATTAGCATTGTGGAAGCGGTGGGCAATGGCTCAAGCAGTGACAACATCTGCTGGGTTATTGTCATACCCTTTAGATACAGTTCGGAGGCGGATGATGATGCAATCTGGGCTTGAACAACCAATGTATCATAGCACCTTAGAGTGCTGGAAGAAAATATACATGAGAGAGGGGCTGATCTCGTTTTATCGTGGGGCGTTGTCAAATATGTTTAGAGGCACTGGCGCTGCTGCCATTTTAGTTTTGTATGATGAAGTGAAGAAATTCATGAGCTGGGGTGGGCTTTAGCAGGAACAAGAACCATTTTTTGTTAGTTATTTTTTTTTTTTTTTTTGGTTGTGAACACAAGATTAGAGTAGATTGAGGTTGTGAAGAGATTACAGAAGATAAACCAAACCTTGTAAAGTCTTAGATGAGATGAGAATGAGATATATACAGCTAACGTAGAGCATATGTCTCAGATGGCATGTGTTTGCTATCTTAACTTTTGAATCTTTGGCAATTCACCCCCTTCATTTTTTGTAAACTAATAAAGAGCAGAAATGTGATTAATCTTAGCCATGGCTTATTGATTAAAACAAGAGTCAATTAATTAATCTTTGACATGCACTTCTTTTTTTTCCATTTTCTAATTGTTCATGCTGATCTTGACTGGCGACCATAATTTAAATTAGCACCTATTGGTTCTAAGAGATGACTATGCCTATTGAGACAGGTAAAAAAGGCTTAATATATTTGGTGCCCATCAACTTGTCTCAAAACTTCAATTGCCTTACCCTTCTATTTTTATTTAATTGCTTTTTATAACAATCAAGGAGTGATGATGTATGTTTCAAATTTTGGATTTGCAAACTATAAATTGTGCAAACTTCAAGTGTAAAATTATGATGTTAGAAATTAGAAACCGATACCATCACTTCTAGTTTGCATAATTCAATACATCAATTTTGAAATTGGTAGATTTAATGAGAGCAATTATACAATAATATGAGATAATTTGTTGATAACATTAAAATTTTGTACATGGCTTGAGGAGCGGTTCATGACCATAAAATTCAAGTCCACCGACAAGGGAGGATCTATATTCACAACGGAGCAACGATCCGCCTGAAAACACGACTCGTTGGTGGTCCCCACGAAGAAGGAAATAAGATGTACAAGTTGTGTCCTACTCACGTAAAAGAGGCAGAATTCGGTTAGGATTTTGTCTTTTTGGGGACCATGCTAAGGGAAAAAATAATTGATCCCGCATGAGGATATCATCTCAAGAAAGTCTATAAATATCACTTCTAGTCATCAAATGGGTACATTCATTCTGATTATACTTACTTGCTCTCTAAATTTTCTATTTCTTCTCTAAGAAATGTTTTGACTTGTGCGTGGGAGTGTTACCAGGCGATCTCAACTCATGTGTCTTTTCACAGATTCAATTGTGCAAGTTAGCATTTGTAATTTTTAGAAGCTTAATAAGACGGTTGAAGTTTTGGAACAAACTTAGAAGATGAGAGGTATAGAAGCAAGGTAAAAGCTCTATATATAAAAACTGAAAGTGGTGGAAAGTATAATAGCACAATAATGACCAACTTAATAATTATTGGACAAAATTCTAAGTATGATTATTCAGTTGTTTCATTTGTGAGGAGGAAAAGAATATTATACCATGGGCTCATTTCGTACATGTCTGAGTGCAATGTCCAGCTGGTGTCTTTTGTTTTACTTTACATTTTCAATTCAAGCATAATAAGACAAGTTTCAACTAAGCTAACGTATAAAATCATCTCAACAAGAGAAAAAACTATATAACAAAATAAAATAAACAAAAATTGCACTAATTTTCTTAAGTAGTTGGCAGTACTTGTTAAATATACTGAACAAAAAGCTCAAGTTAGTAAATGAGATTATATTTGCGGTTTAACATTGATGTGAAATTGGAAAAGTTTGTCATAACGTTCAGCTATGCCCAAATGTCACCAACTCGAAAAGGTAAATTCAACCACTGTTGGTAAATTGGATTGTTTGCCTCTTAGTCCAAACAAATGAATAGGCCCGGTAACAGAAAAGACCTATGACTAATGATGCTCTGAGCTCTCGGGAGGGATACGCCCCACAAGTGACATTATGACAATAACTATGTCACCGTATCATCGTACAAACAACATCTCAAATAAACAACTATTTCTTTACTCTTGAACGAAAGGGAAAAGATTCTCTGACACTATATATACTTTAAAAGTGTCAACCCAAATGTACATTCTAATTATTCTTACCTCATTTAAATATGCATAAATTTTCTCTTTAAGTTTACTTTGGCATTGTCGCCCTTTCTCCATAGGTACTCCGATCCAAATTCAGTGAATATTTGGAGGCAGGTTATCACGTTGAAATTTAACACGTGGAGATTATTCATGTCGAACTATGTCCTTCAATTTTGATATATGTTAATCTAAAATTTCGTGTAATTTGGCTACAATTTAGGTCCAAGCAGAAAACGGATGTCTTTTCGGAGCTTTTCAGACACTTTCATGTTACATTTTCTCTTAGTATATACTTAACCAATTCAAGTCCCCTTTTCTGCAAGCTCTTAGTTTAGTCATCTAAAATCTGTTTCAAGTTACAATTTAAGCAATTTCTCTCTGGTTCCAAAGTTAACATTTTGTCTTCTCCAAGCATTCGAAGCTTTTCTCATGAAACCGAAGGTACTTAAAATAACCAATTTGGTGTCTCTTTTGGTTTATACACTTTAGTTATAAATCATTTTCAGGACATTTTTATCGATTCAAATTAATCAAAACACTCAGAAATAACCTTTTGAAATTTTTATTCAATCAAACAACTTTTTCGGACATTAGCTTTTTCCCAATCTTTTTGATTTTATACTCGTCTCCCTAGTGTCTTTCCCTTTAGTGTCACATGATCTTCATTTTTTTCAGTTTTTTAGCTCATCAAAAACCGATCCCGAATAATCGTAGAAAAATTTCCAAAGCTGCCTAGTAGAACAGAAACAAGCTTTCGGTTTTTCCAAATAACTTTTCTATCAAACTTCTCTGTTTTTTACAGCCCAAACTAGTAACTTTCAACCTCCAAAACCATCTCCATCGTGTTCATTGATATCCAAGCATTAGATTTAGAATTTCATTTCGCTCAAATCGATTCATAAATGCTCTCGGAATCAACTCGAAAAATCCCCAATTGTCAAAAAAATTGTCTAGCAAACATGCATTTCCCCATTACCAACTTGCAAATTGTTGTCTAGTCCCTGAAGTTTGAAAATATGTCCCAGGTCGTCTAGAAGTGTAGAATTGATGCAACAAGACTCGTTCCAATTTTCAACAACTTCTAAGGTTCTAATAAATCTTCAACCACTTCCAAGGTTCTAATAAATCTAAGGCTTTTAACCCGCATGGTTTTGGCGTAGTGGTAAGTGTTTCCTCTCATCTAGGCGCCTACAGGCAGGATTGTGAGTCCGCGCCTACGTCCTTTCCTAATGGAATTGAAGGAGGCCTTACTCCGGTCGTTATAGCCCGAATTTACATGGTTGTGGGTCTTGCGGGTGATCTAAACTTCGGCCTAATTAGTGTTTTCTCGTTATAAAAAAAAATTCTAAATTTGTTCTACCTATTCAAATGATTTTTTATTAGTATTAAATTTGTACATATTTACTTGGTCAGGGCATCATATGGTTTTTACATTGTATTTTCGGGTATTTGTAAGCCAAATACATTTACAAAAAGACTAGCGAAATTATAAAACAAATCAAAAAAATTTATCTTGATGTTCTTGTCTTTATTTTCTTAACACAAGCATTGTTTTTATCATCCCATTTCTAAGTAGAAAAAACTTTTGTTCGGTCGAGGATTCCAAGATTTTTTTATTATTTTCTTGAGTCTTTGTACAATCGAAGTGATTAGGATTCAAGTTTAAGCTCAACTTTTTATTTTATTTCTAATTTATTTATTTTTTGAGAACTAATTTTTTTGGGTACCTTGCTTTATATTTTTTTTTCGCCAATTTTAATGCACTTGGCATGAAAAAATTGAAATGTTTTAAAAATATCGCCAATAATATATTTTTATTTTTATTTCTTTGAGATTTTTCACTTTTTACCAATTTTGAGATTCAAATTTAGAGTTCCACGAATCATTTAAGAATGTAGTAACACCTCAACATTGTTTGGTGGATATTATATTCTTTTTTAAAAAAAATTTAAAATTTTATATAAATAATTAACTTAAACAATATATTAATAGTTATTTACACAGTTTAAAAACTTTATTAATTAAAGTAATATACATCAATTATTTATTAAGTTCATATGTTATGTCATCCGTATACAGCAAGCATTAAAATTTCCATAACTAAAATATATTAAATTGACAGTAAAAATGATTACATCCTTTCATCCCGACGGTCTATAATTACTGCAAATGTGTTCCACAACTTACACCGAAGGTAAAAAGAGAGTGGAAAAAATCGAAAAGCCTATGCTATTTGAACGGTAGAGTGTTGTTGGCAACGTCACAGATGAGTGTAAAGTCTCCACGTCAAAGTCAATATGACGTCAGCCTCATTTAGTATGTGATGAGCAGCACCATGTGACTGCTCCACGCCACTCCTCTCCTCCGGCAACTGTCCTCTATTTCGGAACCACCCTATTACGTCACTATAAATATCACTCTCTCACTTGCTTCCTTTCTTTCGTGAGCTCCACGCTCCAATCATTCTCATCTTTTTTTTTAATTCGCCCCCTCCACTTTTTATTTCTTTTCATTTTATGCCAAACGCTTTTTATGTTTTGTATAATTAGAATGCGCCGCTAGTGTTGTCATCACTCGAATTGCTTTAGTTTATATCAAAATCATCTTTTGTCTTCCAACCATATATCAAATCAAAATGCATTATCAAATTAGTTCGACAGTTTTTTATGAATAACTTCTTCAACCATTTAGCTTCTATATCTTTGATTTACTAAAGTGACCTATACACAAATCTAATGAATTCAATTTGTAAGAGTTAACTTAGTAATCAAATATAATATTATAATTTTTTATTTAAAAAACATTACGCATATAATAAAGGAAACACTTTTTATCTAAATATGATTTGAATTCATAATCTTTTCATTAATAATAATAAATAGAGTCTCAACTATTAAATTAAGACATTCGTCAGAAACAAAATCTTATAATTAATGAAAGTATAGTGCTAAATGACATTTCAAAGTAGGAATTTGGTACTAAAATGTGTTCGGATGCATATTTCATCACAAGAATATGCTATTACTAGTGTGTTCAACTTTTAACATACCAAAACATCACATAATTTTACCAATACTAAGCTTCACTATTAGTTTAAGATTATATCTCAAGAGTCAAGTTCAAATGAGACAAGGGTTTAGGATGAGACTAGTTTTTATGATGAGACAAATGGTATTTTTGTAAATCAATAGGGGAATGTGGCAAACTTGTAATTAAATGAACACCCCTCATGCGTGAATTGAAGGGAAGGAAGAGGAGGTGATGTCAGTGTTGATGTCACCTCTGGAGAGAGAAAGAGTTTTAATTATTTTATTTAAAATGCATTTTCCCGCTCTTTCCGAACTCATTTTTCAAAAAAAATTATACCAGTGAACTCGTATTAATTAGGCCGTCATTTTGAGATCCATTTTTGTTATTTATAGACAAAAAATTTTAATTTTTTTTTATGGTTGTACCAACATAATACTATAGTTGTTCCACCGGACTACTCCAATTGTTCCACCAGAAATACTACATTTTTTTACACTCCCAGAGTGCATTTAAAAAAAAATAATGAAAATATTTTGCTGGAACAAATGTAGTAGTCTGGTGGAACAAATGGAGTATTCTGCTGGAACAACCGAGTATCCAACTTGGAACAAAAATAAAAAAAATAAAAATCGTCTATAAATAACAACAATAGATCTCAAAATGACCGCCTAATTAATACGAGTTCAGTGGTATAATTTTTTTTAAAAAATGAGTTCGGAAAGAGCGGGAAAATGCATTTTAAATAAAATAATAAAAACTTTTTCTCTCTCCAGATGTAACATCAGCGCTGACATCACCTCCTCTTCCCTTCAATAATGCCCCTCCATGTTTTTAAAATTTCAAAAATGCCACCACTTTTTAATTGTCTCACACTAAAAATAGTCCCTCCATAATAACCTTGTCTCACCTGATCCTATCTCTATATCTCAATATGTAAATGTTAAAACTCCAATTAAAATTGATAACATTCAAAAGGGCTATAATAGAAGGTTATGATGGGCTTAAAAAATTAATGTGGTTACAACTATAAAATTTAGGAAATGCACGTTTGATATCATAACAAATAAATTAAAAACCAAAATATTAATTGTCACATCATCACATCTAACACTGTTAATGATTTTTCTGCTTTTTGAGTAATGAAGTTAAACACAATCTTTATTTTGTCAAAATAATAAACACAAACACCATTTTAATAAAGATGGTAAACATAAACGTCTTTTTTAAGAAATTACCCAATGTAATAAAATAGTTTTGGCATATAGCTAGCTGTGAAGGAGAGAAAACTTAATTGAGAGATTTTAGTATACTTTTAGAGCACGATAACGTGACACTCCAAGTCAATAAATGGTTAATATGTGTCGTATTAACTAATAAAATTTTGACTATATGTAATTAATTAAAATGTATTTTTTTTAGTTTATTATTCATATAAAAAAATTTAGATTCAAAAATAAAAAATTTAAACCTTAAAAAATAAACTCTAGTCCTAAATGATGAATTATAAATACTAATTGAGTCATCGAATTATTGATGTAAAGTATCACGTATACCCGTAATTTAAGAATATCTAACATTTGTGGGACTTAATAATAAAAGAGGCGGAATAGGCGCGTGGGAGTGAAAAGTGGAAACTATAAAATAGATTTATATATATTTGTGTTTTAATTTGAAAAGAAAGAAAAGTGGAAACAGTAGATTGTGATGTAAGCAACACTCACTCTCCTCTCCTCTCCTCTCCTCTCCTCTCCCTGTGGTAGTTAATGGTAATAATGCTATTTTAATGAGATTTTATAAATAAAATCCAACTCCTCCTTCCCTCCCTCCCATCAATACTCAATACTCCCCCGTTGACATCATCATCATCATCTCAATTTAATTCCGGCGATGCAAGGTCTCCGTTTTTGCTCAGACGACGTCGTCCTCACTCCATCTCCTCCTTCTTCTTTCTCCATCGACGCCGCTGAATCCGCCGAAGCCCGTATCCAACGCCTCATATCCGAGCATCCCGTCATCATCTTCTCCAGATCCTCTTGCTGCATGTGCCACGTCATGAAGAAACTCCTCTCCAATATCGGTGTTCATCCCACCGTTATTGAATTAGACGACCACGAGATCTCCGCTCTTCCTCCTCCTCCTCACGATCATCACAATAATAATAATAATACTTCCGACTCCGATTCGCCTCCGCCCATCGCTCCCGCCGTCTTCATTGGCGGAAACTGCATCGGCGGCCTTGAATCCCTCGTCGCTCTCCATCTTAGCGGCCATCTCGTTCCCAAGCTCGTCGACGTTGGCGCTCTTTGGGCATGAAATCACGAAACTCTCGCCAGTTCTGTTTTGCAGGTTTGAAACTATGTGACAAAGAATATTTTTTTGCCAAGTTGTCAAATCCTTAATTACGTATTAATCGTAAAAGGTTAATTACGTGATTAATTTTATTGTTAGATTTGTACTACTAGTGTTTTTCTCTCTGTATTGATTTCTGTAATTCAAATAGGTAGTAGCTAGGGAGCATATATATTTATTGTTCACCAAATACCTTGAAACCTAGAGAGATGCCTGCGTTATTTACTAGAAGTATTTAGTTTCATTTCAAATCAAGTTGTGATTAATTAAGCTTAATTTCGATTTAATCGTGGGTATAAATTGTCATTTATTAATATATAAAAATAATATTTTAGTTTACTTCGTTTCTTGATATGGTACCAAATAATCTATGTGATCAAAAGATTTAAATTTATGTTATAAAAACCCCATTTTTAGGCCTTACATGCAAATAACATATAAATGAAAAAAGATTCATAAATGGAATCTTTGACTTTCTTTTTTTAACCGAAGTCGGTCCAAATGGTAAAACGTAGCCCAATTCTAATTTTTGCACGGATATTCAGTCTATTCTACTAGTATATTTTAAGTATTTGAAGTATTTGAGAAGTTCAGAATCTTGTGTTTACTTAAAGCAAGTACAATTCGTAGATTCCACATTAGTGAGTTACAATTCCGCTTGCCTTTTTCTTTCATGTGTGGAGTTAAATAGAGAGGGATATAGAACACAAAATCAAGGTATTATGTGAGGACGAGAGGAATGATTGGGTAATGAGGATGGTCTGATTTTTGTTGTTTAAGAAAAAAGAGAAATGATTGTGTGGGAGTTGGCATGGTTAAGCAAAGGGGTGTTTTGATGAAATATAGTAAAAGTTAAAGGAAAAACGTATATGATGAGAGTATTTTGATGATGACAAAGACGAGGTTGGAGTTAAGGGTATGGCATGGCAGTGTCAGATATACTGACAAAATTCTTTCAATTATTGCAAAAGTAATGTTCATAAATCATCCACGGTTTTCCATGTCTCTTATTCTTTTCTCTTTTCTTTTAGTTTTATTCCAATTTTCATAAATCACCTAATTAATGATTGACCAAATACACCATTAGATTAAAATTTAAGGGTGGTGATTAGAACCTAATGAAATTACAAGCTAATATCCACATTTAGATTCCGATCTAATGGTGATTGACCAAATTGTATTTAGTCAATTATTAACTAGGTGAGCACCACTCTCATTTCATAACCTCATGTAATTGTGGTACTTCCTAATTAATTCTACATCATTTCCATCAGTAACAGACATTCATTAATTGCATGATTGGTTGATTCAATTTCATTGTAACAAATAGTTAAAGGTTATGTCGTAACATAACCATTTTCATAAAAATTGATAAGTTTTTGTTTATTATTGCACCAACAGGTTCAAATATATATTAACATGAGATTTCAGATTTTAACGAAAGAGTGTACAATGTATTTCAAGCTCCTAAACGTAATATATTAGCTGTCTAAATTTGTTTTATAGTACGATAACATTTTAATTGATCCGAGCCCTCTTTTGATTTGTCACATAAAGTAAAAGCAAGAAGGGAGACATGTAGTATTGAAAAGAGAAAGTAAGAAGAGAATCGGAACCAAGAAGGTGGAAACTAAGATATAGATGGGTGGTGGTTAAGTAGAGAGGAGAGGATCCAAATTTTGGTGGAAAAGAGAGTATAGTATCTCTTTTTAACATGTGCAATCCGACATCTCTTCATTATGGACCAACTTATATGTGGTCATACATCTCTTTTATTAAATCATACTTACATGTCATAATTATTGAAGTGGTAAATCTAATTCATGCGTGGCAAATTAAAATCCTACTTTGATAGAGAAACAGTTAGGGTAAAAATTAGGAATTTTACAAGTTTGATATTCAAACCTTCTTGTTACCTCTTGGAACTATAATGTTCATATGAATTAATAAAAAACTTTCTTCCTTACTATATCAATATACATAATTTGGTCAATAAATTATACAAGTTATGTCAACCGAGTTAAATAGTCAAAGATATGAAGATTCTCTCTCCAACGTGAATTCTACTTTCTACTTAGTAACTATATATGTCTTGTTCTTTATGACTGAATTAAACTGAATACTATTGAACTGAATTGAACTGAAACAAATTACAAACATGGCCTCATTCTCTAATTAGCTAGGAAAGTTCTGACTAAACGGGAATATCTTTTTGACCAACCTCAGTTATACTTCCTAATCAATCCCTAATTCCACTCGGGTTAGTATACAGATCTTTCCCTATATATAGCAAGGTATAATAATGCCTTATACGTTCACTATATATAGCAAGGAGCTTGCACCCGACCAATAGGGGGGTGGGGGTTTTGATAACAGCCATAATCACTAAACGGGCTACGCATGCCCATGGTGATAAAAGGCCCATTAGGTCCAATCCCATTTGCATCCTCAGCTGCTATCCGCCTGAACGGGATATCGCCATTGCGGTGTGGGTACGTTCCTTACCACGACGAAATAGGAGTAAAATACTAAATAGGAGTTCAACATGATAAGGAAAAAGAATCCTTACTAAACTAGAATACAATCTCTTCATGAGATTGCTTCCAATACAGTCTCTAAGACGATCGCCTATAAAAGGGAATCCAATAGTAAATCCTAGAGATACGATTTCATTAGACAATCAAACTTACGTATCAAGTCTTTCCCTACTTACTTCAACGTCAGAGTGTTTACTGACGGTCCCATCATTCTCCACTGACTTTGTTTTGCATGTTCCGACGAGGTAAGGACAACTCAAAGAAGCTGATTTTTACGTCAAGTTATCATTTACGTTTTCTCTTTTGCAGAAAATACAAGTTTATATGAATAAGTTCAGTTTGCGCTGTAACAATTATAAAGCTCTAATTTTATTTATTTGTTTTTTTAGGTCCTCCCAAATACTAGTCATTCCCAATGGAAGGAAATACCTCAATTTGATAGTTAATTTAATTATATAAAAGAACAAATAATTTCATAGTTAATGCATTTTGCACTATGTGCATTTTATAAATAATTGTAAGGTGGAATTTATCAAATCAAGGGTTGAAAAAATGACATAAAACAAATAATTTCCTATTAAGGGAAATGAGAGATGGAGAGAAGAAGTGATAAAATTAGGGTAAAAGGTAAAGTCCACTTAAAAGTAAAATGGGACCCTTTTTTCCTTTGTGTTTGGAAGAGACAGCACAGCCATTGTAAGTGATCAATGATGACAACATCATCAACGATCATTCCTAATTACACTATTCTTTTTTTTTTAACTTTTTTACTTTTCATTTTCTCCCTTTTAACTATAATAATAATTTTTCACACGTGGCAGACATGCAATGGTCTTGATATAAAAATTTGCTGTTGGGACCCCCTTAGGATCTTTACACCACAGCCATATGTAAGAAGGGATCTATTTGAGATTCTTTTCTCCCCTGAAATGGAAATAAAATTATATACTTCCACAATAACAGCAATTCATAAACAAAACCCAAGAATATTTCCCTTATTTTATTTTATTTGAAGAATTTACTTAGAAAATACATAACCTTTTGTTTTTGTTTTTTTGTGAGTACATATATTTAATTAAATTTTTTGTTACATTGAAGATTATTTAAGATAGTTTTATCCATTCTAAAACGTATAATAAATCACAGACCTCGACAGGAGTACAATAGAATTTATAGATAATCTACAAACAAAAGTTATTTTTTAACGGTTCAAGTTTTTCAAGCACAAAATAAATAACTTGCTACTTGAACCAATTTTTATTAAACATATAATTAATTAATTAATAAAAGAGAAAAAGGTAGAATTAGGCAAATCAAAAGTATTATTAAAATAATAAGTTAAAACCCCACTTGG
The DNA here is from genome assembly GCA_028411795.1 of Euphorbia peplus. NCBI lineage: Eukaryota > Viridiplantae > Streptophyta > Magnoliopsida > Malpighiales > Euphorbiaceae > Euphorbia > Euphorbia peplus. The sequence continues at coordinate 29,257,647 of CP110840.1, forward strand.
AAGTTCCTTAATGGTAGGGTTTTGAGGTAAGCACTTTGCCTAAAAACTAACAGTATAAAGTTCATAAAGCATCTCTTCCTTTTATTTCTTTAAATTATTATTATTGTTTATTTATTCTTGGAATGGTGAACTCATGTTTTTTTTAATAATACATATTGTGGAGTTCCCACTTCATGAGTTGCTTGATTTTGATTGCCTAATTTTTATAGACTTGTATGACTCAATTTTATTTTATTTTTTACTTAAACGACCTTAGTTCAGGTTCCCACTATTCAATGTTTGTATTGGTGTCACCTCTATTCTTTCAGTTAACACCTTCCCTAGATAGTTGCCTATCCAATCACTAATATCCACGTGTAAGTCCAAAATCACTTGTTGAATAAAATCTAAAATTTACTAACTGGTATTAGTTAGCACACCTTACTTCCCTAATTAAAATTACTTCTAATTAGAAAAGAAACTCTCTTTCACCTAAATCCTATAATGTAAATTATAGAAATGATAACACAAGAATTGTAATAAAACAGCCCATGATGATTTTAAAGTATATAAGGCTAGGTCTATATGGTTCTCGATTGTTATCCACATGAGCTAGTTCCCATATTAGGGAATGTTCCCGCATAAGGACGAGATCCGCCTTGTATAGGAAATCGATTGAAACCATCCTAATCAAGAATAAAGTGTGTATGTCGGTTTATTGGACTATTTAGGAGTATAATCTTCAATAAATGCTTTCCAAGATAAGGAAAGAGAATCCTAACTATATTAGAAGACAATCTCTTCTAACCGACTAAAAGGGCTTGAATCCTATTCTGATGCAGATTCAATTATTTTTATAAATAGATATCTAGATATGAGCTACGATTATTGTACAAATTCTTTACTTACGTTTCAAGTCTTGCCTTTACAGACTTAAGCGACGGAGAGTTTCCCAGCGATCACCTCGTCAGTTCCGTTTTGTAAGTTTACGGCGACTTGAGACAGTTCAAGGGAAGAAGATTTTTAACCACGTTATCATTAGTGTGGTGAGCGTGGAACTCTTTTCTATCTTAGATTTAAGAGTTTCCCACCATGAGCACGTCTGAAACTCCCAACATTTCGACGATTGATGCAACAACAACTCAAGCTGCAGCTGCACATAATCCGATAACAAATAACGGTGTAGACCCAACAGGGACGCAACAAAAGCCACACCGGACGGACCCCATGGACAATGTTGTGGTTCATGACTTGCATGAACTTAAGGAAGAAGAACTGTGCAGGTTGCAAAAGCTCTGATGGCTACCTATATGAGTCAGGCAACGACTAAGAAGCTAAGATAATCAGTGAACAAAACTGCAGCCCCAACAATAAACAACCCTGCAGGTTCTCAGTTTGCTACGCTGAATCCACCACCAAGGCCCTTCGAGATCCATCCCCACAACTTGTTCCCCTATACGGATCATGTGGCTAGCTTTATGGGTTACCATATGCCATGACTCATGGTACCTCTAGCAGTTACAGATGATGTAATTTTATCAACAAACCTCTGACGGGTACGCTACTGGTTCTAATTATATGCCAACTGCAAGTGCTACCACCCATGACGGGTATATGCCACTAACGATGCTAGCGGCTACAATCGTCAGTACCAGATCAGAGACAGTACGTACCAATGGAGGTCCTACGTGGACGTTTTATCCTTTCATATGAGAAAGATAACGACCCCTTACAGAAACAATGAGTGCATGTACTTCTTCCTTTTCCCTCCAATCCATTACCAGCATCACACAAATACTGAAGGTATACGCGACATGAAGATGGAGAGGTTCCTGCAAGCACCGTTTTCATATCCTGTGATGAAAGTGATTTAGGCTCCTTGAACTGTCAACTGAAGCAAGCGTCGGTACTCGTTAAGGAACGAAACGACTTCCTAGAGTCATAACTCACTCATCCTGCTCTCTAGGAACGTGTGATTGACACCTTCAATTACATGTCAAAAAGTGTTTTCAAAGTCTCCCAAACCAAGATCTATGCAGGTTTTCTCAAAATAAAACAATGCCTCATAGGACTGAAAACATAGTAGGACCAATTTGGACCCCATTAGGCTCCGAATCTGGAAAGAATGTAAAACGTATAACTTATTCCCCTAGGTCTTATCTTTCCCAAGCCACTTGTATCACCTCAATAGGGTTTCATATGAAGAAGTTAAGCACAAATTACTAAAGTCTGTCAAAACTGGACTGCATTTGGTTAAGAATGTATAGAACCATACAACTTCCACATAGGAAACCATACGGTTTCCACATAGAATACCGTGCGGTATGCATACTAGAACTGTACGGTCCCTATACTTATATGTCATGTGTCACTAAAATATGATAGGATTATAGCTTGAAAGATTCCAACTGTAGAAATTGAGAGTAGCGATTCAGATTTTTTCATTGCCAAAATTAGGTCAAATTAAGAATTTGAAGCTTCAAATCAAGGTTAAAATCAAGGTTGAGTGGTCGCAATCGGGATTTTCTTTCGTTCAAATGTTAAATCTGATGTTCTGATTTTTTTGCATGTATAGTGTAACAATTTGAAGCTGCAAATCCAAGTTAAATGAAGGTTTTTTAGCTAAAAATCTAGGTCGAATGAAAGTTTTTGAAACTGAAAATCTAGGTCGAATTAAAACTTGAAGATCACAACGCGATTTGTATTTGTTTTTTCTTGTTCTAAAAGATAGGAAATCGAGATCTTGTGGCGAGTTCAATTGCTGTGTAAAATGATGCATTTACAAGTTTGATCCACGGGTTAACCCGGATCCACGCGTTGTCCTGGTTGCTGCCTTGGTTCTCACCTTAATTTGTTTCTGAGATAAGTATTGGTTTTTCACTTGATCTCTCCCCAACATATATATAAACATCATGTGAAAACAATATAACTTGTCAGAAATTAATTTAAAAAATGTTGTTAACCTTAACTATCATTTCGAGCTTTGAATTTCATCGGTTAAGTAACATGGTATCAGAGCCTCTACGATCGAAATGTCATGACTTCGATTCTTGACAACCTCAATATTTGTTGAGTTAAAGTTACGTGGTGGGTTGGACCTGTGTTGTTGTGCACACTTCAAGCCAAAAGGAAATTCGTTTGAGGGAGTGTGCCATGTATTAATATAAAAGATGCTGTTAGCATTAACTATCAACTCGAGCTTTTGGTTCAACTGGATATATAACAGAGTATCAGAACCTTTGCAATCTAAAGGTCCTGAGTTCGATTATTGGCAACCTCAATATTTATGAATTAAAAATACATGGTTTGTTTGGCATGGGTTGTGCACACTTTAGGAAGTGTGTCAGAAATTAATATGAAAGATAGTGTTACCTTTAACTATCCGTTTCAGATTTTAGTTCAATCGGTTAAGTAACAAAACTGTACAACTCAAAGTAAGAAATCAAAGATATCAAAGAAAGTGTTCAACTAAATAGTGGCAGAGGGGTAATACTCGAAGTAGCTATTTACTATCATCTCGACCCTTTGGTTCAGCCGGTTATATAACATATTATCAAGAATTTTCGATCGAAAGGTCCTGAGTTCGATTCCTGCAACCTCAATATTTGTTGAATTAAATATATATGGTGGGTTGGCTAGTACTGTGCACGCTTCAAGTGCAAGGGGCATTTGTTGAGGTCGTATTTGACTCCAATTTTGGGGTATTTCTTAAGTCATTTTCACTAAAGTTTCGGGCTTTAATAATTTAATATGCATAAACATTAAGCTAAAATGTGAAATGTACAGTCATCCCAAGTTTAGTGGCAAATAGTGTATTTTTGGCTCAAACAGCCTGTTCAGTTAAAGAAAAGAGTCAATTATTGCATGAGAAAGATGCATGGATCTACCAATCACCTGAAGCATTAGTTGAAGAAAGAGTGGAGTTATTCAATAGTTGTGGTGCAGCTTTATCAAGTTATTTTATTCAATCAAGCCTTGAAAAAAGTCAAAAAGAACCAAAAGTGCATGGGAAACGTCAAGCCATCACGTGTTGCAGACATGGAATGAAGACAGAAAGCTCAGTGGGCGCGCTTAGTTGTTATTTTGTCTTCTTGTGGTCAAAGCTCGGAATTAGCATTTCTTTCAGCTTGTTTGCTAGTTAATTTTGTCATTTCTAGTATTTTAATTTATTTAAGTGGTGACTCATGTTTCAACAGATCATCAAACAGAGTATCATCCTCATTGTAAACGTTTTCTACTTTGCAATGAAAGTTAGGACTTTTCTTCCTGTTTGCTCACCATTATAACTGAGTAGTCGTTCTACAAGCTTAGCTAGCCTTGGTTGGTGGTTGTAAGTTCCTAATTTGACTGTTTATTAATGAATGTTTGTTGTGTAATGGGTGTGTAATGGAATACTTCATGTTTTAAAGCTTGATCAACTCGTATTTTAGTGTTATTGATTGTTGGGAAACCAATATTTAGTGCATGTAACTACCATTATACATGTATTATCTTCTATGGAATCATGTTTGATAATATACCGAGGGTTCTCAGTAACATGGGATGCTACTTTGTGCTTTTGCAAGAAAGAAATCATTTAAGGAGATCTAAATGAAACTAATCTTAGAATCTTAAGAACATACGTGAGTTGACTTAAGTGACCTTTAAGTAGAGACCTTAGCCTAAAGGTTTATCAACATTCTTGTTTAAATATGTAAAAGGTAACTGAAACCACTTGTTTGAGGTTGTTTTGGCTTGTTCTTTACAATATTGTGATACATATATTTGTTATCAGTTATCTTTACATTTGTATGCAACTATCCACAACTTCTACAAAAGAATCACTTTTACTCACGAACAAACTGTTTTGGTAAGATTTTCAGTTAACTTTGCATCAATCCCTGTGGAGACGATAACTTACTTATCATTATATTACTTGTACCTAGTGCACTTGTTAGTGTCACCTTTTAGGATAACAACATTCGCGTGAGGATGTGTGTTAGAAATTAAGGTAAAAGATGGTGTTAGCCTTAACCATGAGTTCCAACATTTTGTTCAATTGGTTAAATGAAATAACTGTACGACTCAAGAAATTAAAGATATAAAAGATGAAAAGTGTTCAACTAAATCATAGCGGATGAGTGATACCCGACGTAGCTATTTATAATACTATGCAATTTGTTCGGCCATATGTACAAACAATATGCATGAGATTAGTTATTTCAATGGGATCTTTTATTCTAGTCGGAGGAAAAATCCACAAATGTTTAGCATTCCCTCATGCTTGGCGCCACGGGTTTTTATTTGAAAGAAAAATTATACTTTCGCCATATGAAATATAATATTATGTGATAATAATGTAACGTTTTCAAATTGATAAGCATATATATATAAAAAATTCTATGTTTAACAATAAAAGGTAAATAATTGGTAAACTCATCAATGCGTGATTGAGAAGATCATGGTTCGAATCTTGCTCATTGTAATTTAAAAAAGAAATAAAAAAAGTAATATTTGCATTTCAATGCAAAACATTCAATATAGATGCTTCAAACTTTTTACATATATAATTTTTTTTCGTTAGAGGATCAATATTGGTTCTCCATTTCTTTTTCTAGTGTCTCAAACTCTCTTTCAGTTTGCAAATAAATTAACATAGAATCCGAGATTTGAGATATATATGTATAAAAAGTTTATGCTTTGAACATGCTTTTCTGAAGAGAGCTTTGAATATATCACTACAAGAAATCCTAGTATATGTGACAATAATTTAAGTGTCACATAAATTGTTGTAACAAATACCCTATTATTTGTGACATTAAATTTTTAATTGTCATAAAAAATAGTTTTGCGACAATTGTATAAAAATTATCACAAATAGATTAATAAATCCGTGACAACAATATTTTACTTGTTACTAATTGTTTTATGTGACAACTGCTATTGTAACAGAAAATATAAAATATGTTACAACACATTTATATTGTTACAAATATAAGTTCTGTGACATGTTAGAAGAAATTATCACAAATCGGTTATTCATTTTGTGACAATAAATTTCAGTTGTAACGAAAATATTTTTGTTACAATTAACAATTATAACAAAAACATTAAATTATATGACAACATGTTTAAAGTTGTCATAAACTCTAATTCTGTTACAATCTAAGAAAATTGTCACAAGTTATTTATTAATTTTGTGATAATAAATATTAAAGGTAACCAAAACACTTTTGGTACAACTAAAAGTTGTAACTAAATATTTAAAAATTGTGACAACTTAGTAATAGTTGTCATAAAATTTAACTATATCAAATCGAATGACAATGAGTATCCTACCTACGGGAACTCGACACTACCTAACTCCATTAGGATTATTTGAACTCAGTTTAAAAGAGTATTGCGTAAATTGAGATTGACCCTTAGGGTACCCGTTATTTAGTACCCATTATAAATTGAGCTCGTGACGTATAATAGCGTAACGTTTCATTTCCAACAACAACAAAATATACCACCAATGGGTACGAGACGAGTACGTTAATCAAGGATGGCAATAGGAACCATATTAGCGTGTAACTAATGCTACTCTATCCTAATGGGACTACCCGAACTCAGTTTAAAAAGGTACGAGATAGGTATGTGATCTAAAGTACTACATGTGTGATGGGTACGAGACAAATATGAGATTAGTCGCTATGGTATTGTTAAACTAATATATTTGACTCATGACGTGTAATGTGTAATGTTTTGTTTCCGACAAAAGAAAAATATTGGTATATAACTCATCTCTAAAGTAATATATTTTATTAAAGGCAAAAAGTATTGTTTAGCCACTCACCTAAGTATAAATGGTCAGTGGCCAAATGTGACTAAGTAAAACGTCAGTGACTAAATGCACAAATTTTGAATAGGTCAATGGCTAAATAGTGCATTTTGCCTCTGTTAAATTAATATTTGTATTGTACATAAAAATAGTGTTTAGTTTTTATATATATCAAACATTTGAACCTAATAAAACCATTACTCTTTCAAAATCCATTTTTATTCTTAAAATCTCCATTTTTTACTTAAATTCAGAACAACTGATCAGTTCAGTTTAATTCAATAAAATTCATTAGATGTTTAGTCAATAGATTAGTTCTGTTCAATTCAATTTTCTTCAGTCGAGTGAAAGAAAAAACATGGTCTTACATAGTATAGTATTTATGAACGGATAAGGGGTACCTTCAGGTATCGTAAAAACTGAAAAGGTAAGGATATGATATTTCAAGAGTATATATTTGTTAACGTAACGAGGAGGTCGCAAATATATCAAACTTCAAAAGTTAAGCATATGTGAAGATAAAAACGCGCGGATACCCTACCTGATGTCACATGAATTTTATAACTTAGCCTCTATTCTTTATAATTGAACTGAACTGGCTGAATGTCGTAACAATTTTGCTAAATTGATTTGGTACATTAACTAATTGAATTGATTATTACATTCTACTAAGAAGTGTGAGGTTACGAGTTCAAATTCTATGTTTGTAAAAAGTCAACTAATTTGTATTGAAATGGTTGAAAATTATTTTATAATTATCACATTATGATAATATAAAATTACAATACAAACTTTGTTATCTCAAGTCAAGATAAATATTCCTCTGAAATAAAGAAAAAAAGTCCATATAAATGTCATTCCAAATTATAATTTCTAGTTATTTGAGTATTATATTATTATTTGCTATTAGTTAACCAAGATGAAATAAAAAAGGAGGGAAAGAAAACCTTTTATGCTTATTTTTCCCTCCTTCTTTTCCCTCCTTTCATCACACTGTACTTTTTTTTGTCTTCCTTTGAAGTTCTTCCCCCTAAAATCCACGGTAAAATACATCTCCACCTCCTAATCCTAGACATACTAAAATTCTAACTAGACTTAATGTCGAGGGCTTGTATGGTACAGAAATTCCAATCAGAATCGAAGTATGAATACCCATATGGTACGACTTCCTTTCCTGTTTGTAGTAAAAGAGCTTTTTCTGTTTAATATAATTAGGAAAGATTGGCTTCATTCCTCTTCTCTTCCTCAAATCCCAAGTTAACATCTTACTTAATTTCATATTCACCTTACAACACATCTCCATCTCCATCTCCTAATCCGGAGCATAACATAATCTTTTTCTATTTTAATAAAGACACTTCTCAGCACATACAGAATTCTGTCGATCCTTCAACCAATACTGCTTCTCATAATTCTCAGTTAAGGCTTTCTTATTCTCATCAGGTAATAGTAGATGCCTTTTTCTCATCTCTGGCTGCTAACAATTCCAAATTGGATAATTCAGATATTCAGGCTATTATGCCTAGTATCTTTCAGCCTGATCATGAACTCATAAACCAGATGGAGTCTAATATATCCCTTGTTTTAGGCATACAAAAATTCTAACTAGGCTTGGTTAATATCTCACTTAATTTCATATTCAGCTATAGTTTTAGAATTCGAGTAGGTTTTGCACGAGTAGGCCTTTTTTCTTCTATATATGATTTTGTCTATTCTCTTATTAGAATTATTCCTTGTCAATTGTGCAGCAATTGATACAGGAAACGTATTCAGTTCCTTGATCCATGCTGTGGTGAGGAATCATTCGGCAGAGCGAAGGAAGAGCCTTAAGAGAGTGGGTCGGATTGTGTTCCTATTGAGCCAACTTTGATAGCTAACCCAGTAAGTACACCTGACCCAGACAGATTCATGTACCGGTTCAGGAATTTGGAGCCTTTTTTTCTTTCTTTTTTTCGATATTGAATTCTACATAAGATGTTCATGATTAGGAAGAGCGATTGAAGCATACGGTCACCTATTGGTTTATTTTTATTAGATTCTAGAGACTAGTTTTCCGTGAGTTGAGTCTTATAATTACATCTCTCTGTTTTTTTTCCAGTAAATATTCTTCCTTGTTGGTGCTTTTGAGTAACTTCTTAATTTTGTGGAGGCATAAAGAATTATTTCCTTTTTCCAGAGCTTTCTTCTCCAAACAGGTTAGTTACACTCTCTGTTTGTCCTGTTTGCAATTGGCCCCTTAATCTATTGTGAGGTGTAATTGAAACTCGTATCAGATTTTAAATTTTTTATATTTTTAGAATCTTAAAGCTCAAAATCGATGTAGCTAAAGCTATTAGATCTCCATTCCAAGTTTATGCAATTGAACTAGAGAATAAACAAGTGCTTTTGGTAGCTTTATAGACCAAATTCAGTGATTTGCTTTTGTTCATGTTTATTGAATTCCTTGTAATCCTAAATCTGAAGTTGCAATGATTCATCTATTGGCCCTGAAGATCATGTCTTAGAGGGTCTCTCTCTCTCTTTTTTTACCTTTTTATTTCATTCTACATATGCCTCTATTTTGCACTGAAAATCATGAAAACTATTGGTGCTGAAACTTTAGTGTAGGCATATGTCGAATAGTAGTTACGGTAATTGACATTGGACGGTGTCACAACTATAGTTTTCCCTTTTCTAGATTTTCCACTTCAATTAACAATCATCGTTGTGCAGCTAACTATATGTGACAGTTACGTTTTAAACTTCAACATGATGTGATAAAATTTCTTCAGATTACTGCCTAAACAAAAGATTTATTAGAGAAGCGTAGATTTATGTTGTTGTTTTCTTCTTCTTTTTTTTTAGTTTCTTGTGTTGCCTTGCCACATGATTAGTTAGGGCCTGAAAGTGGTTTTTATTTGTAGTTATTGGCATGATGAGGTTTAAGGTTCTTACATATTATATGTAGTTTCTATTTAAAATGTTGAAGTGGTGTGAGCAAGGTTCACATAAATCTTGTCGTCAAAATTGAAGAGTAGGCATGAATGGAAAAAAGTATATTTTTTTGAACTTAGTATCTTATTGCTACAATGACTTTCTGCTTGTTGTATCTTTTTTGTTTTTGCTTCAACTCTTCCACTTTCAAATTACTTCAAGAATCAATTTGTCTATGCATTGCCAATGATGACAGAAAGTTAAAAGTGCAGCTTTGTTAAAATGGGTTGAGAATGGTACTTGCAACTTTTCATAACAAACTTTTGGTTTAGCTGAATATTTGCGGTTTATAGACAGATTTTGCTTGACTGTAAAGAATAATTGTTGGTGGACGGAAGATCGGTACTTTATCTGCTTGTATGTATATGCTCTCTTTGTATATAACAATATTTTAGTGATACATTAAAAAGCTTGGGTCGTTAATCTCAGACTGTTTGCCTAGTATATAGGGTCATATAGATCTTTTACTGTGTGGAATCTGATTTTTATTTCATAGTGCGGTTCTCTAAGATTGTTGAGTGTGCCATCTCTTGCTTCCACCTATTATTAGTTTGTTAACAGGTTGGTGTTGCAGTTATATTATATGCTAAATATCTAAATGTGCTTGAGAGAAAGAAAGGGGGAGCGCTGGAAAATTGGTGTGTATGTTTTCAACTCTGCATGTTTTTCTTTCTCGTGATGTTTCATGCTCTATTTTGGTACGTTAGACTGAAATAGCTCCGACACAAATTCTATGGTTTGACTTTGTATTTTCTATACTACCTGCGAAAATCTGCTTCCGAAAATCTTCCTTTTTGCCTGTGTGTATTCAAATTCAGAGCTATTAACCATGAAATTCAAACCATTTGTTGACTCTTGTTAGATACCCATGTTTACTGTTTCATTCCAAATTCAGACCATATGTTGACTCTTGTTAGATACCCCTGTTTACTGTTAAATATTTTATGCTTACTGGTTTAATTTATGCTATACGAAAATTTAATTTTTATATGAATTTCATTTATTTTGTACTAGGAATGACACTAGACAAAGAATGGATGAAAATTAAGGATAGGGCAAACAAGGAATACGTAGATGGTGTTGACAAATTTCTTGAGTTGGCCTTTAATCATTCTGACATAAGAAAAAGAATTCGATGTCCTTGTAATAGATGTAGAAACAAGGAATTCTATAGTCGAAGTGAGGTGCGATTTCATTTGTTCGATAAAGGATTTTATGATAGTTACAAATGTTGGACGTACCATGGTGAAGAGCAAGAGGCGTCAACTGAAACTAGCAATAAAGATAGGCAAAATGATTCTCGTGATCAGTTTGATGAATTCTTTCAAGATCTTCTTGGTCATGTTGATGCTCATATGATGGATACAACAGGATCGACGAGTGCAGATTCACTAGATGTGCAAGACGAACCTAATCCCGATGCAAATAAATTCTATAATCTCATCGAAGATGCAAAACAAAAACTTTACCCAGAATGTGATGACCAGTTGACTAAACTATCTTTTATTGTTAAGTTACTTCACACAAAAGTTCTTAACAAATGGACAGACAAATCTATGGATTCACTGTTAAAATATCAAAAGGAAGTTTTACCCAAAGGTTCCTTAGTTCCCGATTCTTACTATGATGCAAAGAAGATCATAAAAGAATTAGGATTGGACTATATCAAAATAGATGCCTGCATAAATGATTGCGTTTTGTATTGGAGAGAGAATGAAAATGCTGAAGTATGTCCAACTTGTGGTCAATCTAGATGGAAATTAGATGCATCTACCGAGGGTAGCACTTCCAATAAAAAACAGAAAAAGGTACCCCATAAAGTTTTACGATACTTTCCAATTGCTCCAAGACTTCAACGACTATATTTGTCTAGGAAGACTGCAAAAGACATGAGATGGCATAAGGAGGGAAATGTTAGTAATGGTAAAATGAAACACCCTGCAGATTCATTGGCTTGGAAGTCTTTTGATGAGAATTATCCAACATTTGCTTCGGATCCGAGAAGTGTTCGTTTTGGATTAGCAAGTGATGGGTTTAACCCGTTCGGAAATATGAGCACTTCTTATAGTGTTTGGCCAGTTGTTTTAGTTCCTTATAATTTGCCGCCGTGGTTGTGCATGAAGCAACCCTATTTCATGATGGCATTGCTCATTCCAGGAAGAAGTAGTCCAGGAAATGACATTGATGTGTACTTGCAACCATTAATCGAAGAGCTTAAAAATCTATGGGAAGTTGGTGTGGATGCATATGATGCTTCTTTGCGTCAGAATTTTAATTTGCGAGCAGCTGTTTTATGGACTATCAATGATTTTCCTGCATACGGGAATTTGTCGGGATGGGTCACTAAGGGTAAATTAGCTTGTCCTTGTTGTCACAGTGAGACTTGCTATTATTCATTGCGAAGTAAAGGGGGTTATTTGGGTCATCGAAAATTTTTACCAGCTAATCATAGATATAGGAATGAAACCAAATCTTTCGATGGGACCAAGGAACATGGATTTGCTCCGGAGCCGTTAAGTGGAGATGACGTGTTAAAACAAATGGAAAAGCTACCACCTGTGGAGTTCGGCAAAAAGTCAAAGAGAAATAAAGATGCATCTAACTGGAGTAAGAAGAGTATATTTTTTCAATTGCCATATTGGAGGACTTTACTAATGCGACACAATCTGGATGTTATGCACATTGAACGGAATGTTAGTGATAGTATCTTGAGTACATTGATGGGTGTAAATGGGAAAACAAAAGACACATTGAAGGCACGACATGATTTGGAAGACATGGGTATTAGGAGGGAATTACATCCTTTTTTGGAGAGGGGACAATGGAAAAAGCCAAATGCTATTTATAATTTGTCACCCACAGAAAAGACCAAATTGTGTGATTTTTTAAGAGATTTGAAAGTTCCGGACGGCTTTGCATCAAATATTAATCGGTGTGTGAATGTAAAAGAAAGGAAGATTTCTGGTATGAAGTGTCATGACCATCATATATTTTTGCAGCGTATCCTTCCATTTATAGCAAAAGGGCTGTTGAAAAAAGAGGTTTGCGATCCACTAATTGAATTATCTATCTTCTTTAGTGAGTTGTGTTGTAAGGTCCTAGATCCATCTAAATTGGATGAGCTGGAGACGAAAATAGCGATTACTCTTTGCAAGTTAGAGAAGATTTTTCCACCTGCCTTTTTTGACGTGATGATTCATTTGCCCATACACTTGGTTAGAGAAGCAAAAATTGGCGGTCCTGTTCAGTATCGATGGATGTATCCCATAGAAAGGTTATTCTCAAACATCAAATTTAGACTGGTTTGAATAGACTAACTTTCATATAATTGTTTTAATCGTTTCACGAATTTTGTGTATAGATATTTGCGAACCTTGAAGTCGTATGTTCGTAATAATGCTCGTCCGGAAGGCTCGATAGCCGAGGGATATATCGTAGATGAATGTTTGACATTTTGCTCTCGATATATCAACACAATGGAGACCAAATTCAATAGGTTGCCTAGGAATGATGACTTTGTCGATGCTACGCGTAGTAATTTGTCAATTTTCAAGAGGAGCGGACAACCAAAAGGATCTAGAACTTCATTACGTTTGACTACACCTGAATTTAATGAGGCTGTGATGTATATACTCCATAATTGTGACGAAGTGTTGCCATTTATTGAGTAAGTATGAAACAATGTTTTTTATAAAAGGTTTATATAACTACAATGATAAGTGACATTCAACTTCTACTTTGACCAGACAACATAAATCTCAATTAGCTGCTCAGAATGAGAAGGATATTGTAGCAAAGCACAAAGCAGAATTTCCACAATGGTTTTATTCTCAAGTAAGTTGAAATACATTGAGGTTTCTTTTGGCTTAATAGGTTAGTGCATTAATTTTTGACGTTTTTTCTTTTGCTCAATGATTATTAGGTTTCAAAATCACATAAAGAAGGACTAGCGAATACTGATCTTTTGAATTTAGCTATGGGTCCACACAAATTAGTCCATCGATATGATTCTTTCATAGTCAACGGATTCAGATTCCACACAAATGCACGTGAACGTAATTTGAAATGCCAAAATAGCGGTGTACTAGTGAAAGGAGATGTTTCTATTCCACTACAAGAGTATTATGGTGTTTTGACAGATATTTACGAGTTTTCTTTTGTTGGTGGCAATGATGTCTTTGTTTTTAAATGTCACTGGTGGGATGTTAGTAGCAAAGGTGTAGGTTATGAAATTGACAAATGGGGCTGTTTTTATGTCAATGCAAGTCGTTCTTTGAAAACTAATGAGAGTTTTGTGCTAGCTGCTCAAGCCGAACAAGTGTACTATGTGAAAGATATGAACAGTCCTCAATGGTTGGCTGTTAATAAGCATTCTCCTAGAGACGCTTATTATAGTCCATTGTCCGTAGTAGATGATAATTTAGAAGACGATCAAGGGCTTAATGGTGAAGAAGCATTTCAAAATGTCACAATCACAAATAACATCACTTTGGATGACATGGTTGATGAACATATGGACCAAGTGCTCAATCGGAGTGATTTTGAAGCTGAAAGTGTACACGTTGAAGATATTTCTGCTGAGGAAGTTCTTGAAGATGAAGATACCCTTGGTTTACAAAGCGATGATGATGATGATGATGCAAATGTAGATCTTAATATGGGCATTGAAGATGATGATGATTAAAATGTTTATTTTGTCATTTTTTAATTTTAGATTGAATCATTTGTTATATAGTTTGACTTACAAGGTTGCCCTTTGGATTTAAGATCACAGTTGTCTTCTTTAATTTACTCAATTTCAACTTAATTCCTACTGATAAGGTGATAATATTAAGATGGTAACAAATCTCTTTTATTTTGCTTATATGAAAGGGCTTGGAGTTTTGAATCTGACTAAGGGTAATATTTAGGTTATCATATCATTTTAACTTGGTTGGCCTGCTGTTATTCTGAATCCTTGGAATCAGTGTTTCAGCGCTTGGCAAATGACCGGTTCTGCAATTCAAATCACTGTATAGTCATTACTGTAAGCTTCTATTTCTATATGAGAGATTATATTATAAATGTGGACTATAAATTACCTGTATAACTGATATTTGTGTTTTTGTAGATTGTTTGTTGATTACACTCATAGACAAGATTTGATTTCATAATTGTTGACAACGAATATATTGATTATGGATTGGAGATAGCTATTTACACAAATGACATACTGAAGCTTAATCTTTTCCATCCATCTTTCAGAAGATTCAAATATTTACTACTCAGTTTCAACTAAGTTCCATTATGTCATACTTGAAATTGGAATCTTCTATTTATATGCAAATTAAGATTCGTTTATTAACCGGTTATTTGCTTTCAAAATTTTGCAGGGAAGAGGCTATCCAGATATTCCTACAAGAAGGTAGCATTTTCACGCTTAATGGACTATTCTACAGAAGGAACATTCACCTTTCTCATTACTTTGTATTTCTGATAATAATTTTCTGGAAATGACAGCAAGGTTCTTGCGACTCCTTATTGAGACACTGTGTCTGTCAGTCTACTGTTTAGTTGATTGTGATCCGTATGGGTTTGACATTTTGACTACGTATCGTTTTGGTTCTATAGTAAGTTTCTCTAGTTATTGCGTATCACATGCAATATATTAATGATACTTCAAATTTCTATTCTCTGATTCATTTTCCAAACATTTCAATGTCTTAAGCAAATGGCCTATGATGCTAAATTTCTTTGCGTCCCTGAAATACGGTGGCTTGGAGGTTTTGCATCGGACATTGAGAAGTACAGGATTCCTGAACAGTGTTTGCTTCCTTTGACAGCTAAGGGTGAGAGATGCTTTCCTACAAGTTGCCTTTTTCTTAGATTGGGATTGCTTGTTTCATGTCAATGTCTATCTAGTTTGGTGAAGCTTCATGTTTTTCCTGTCAGATAAGAGGACTGAAGCCATTTTAGTCAGATGTTATCTACAAAGGGAAGACCCACAATGGAGGTATCATTCTCAGACATCTTAAGGATATTGATCTCTCTTGCTTCTATATGATTTTGACTCGATGCAAAATTATCCATCTTGTTGAGCTCAGATCTACTTTTCTGTTTGCATCTGTTAACAAGTTATTTATTTAACTTGCATTGTAAATTTTTTAATTTTTTTGACATTGGATAGTGGGAGTGGAAGATGATGGAAAGTGGCCTTCAAGGTGATGAGACTTTATGTGCGCTCTCCTCTTGAAGCATCAACAACTCTTAATCCTTTTTGAGTCAATGGCAACTGTAGCAAGCTAGTCGTTCTGTTTGCAGGATACCTGTTGAAGTTAGATCTTTGTCGATTTCACTTTCCCAGTGGTGATGTTATTGTGGATGCTAGTTTTGTTGCTGCTCATTTCTCTGGTTCATTTGGCTGATGTTGCTGGTTCAGTTTTGGCGTTTCACAGTGGTGTAATCCACAATTGCAGTTCACCTACTGATGTAGAGGCTGCTGTTATTCACCAAGTTCTTAATTGGGTACGCTCTCAAGGCTTACATGATCTAACTATCTTCTCTTACTGTCTTTTTGCAGTTCAAGCTATCTGGTGAAAAGAGAGTCTGGTGCTCTCGAGCAGATTCGTGAGACGGTTTTGCAGCTGACAGCACCACCGCAATTGGTATGTTATTCTCATCGGTAGTACCAAAATATTATTCACCTTGCACTTATTTTCTGCTTCTGAAAGTCATTGAGAAAACCGTACTTCGTGATATCATAATCTACCACTTGTAGTTAATCAAGAATTCTCTTTGGAACTTTTGGCTTACATGAGTGGATCGGGCATAAAAATAAAGTGGGATGAGCAAATAATTCTATTTTGGTGCAAGCTGGGTCCATTGACAAAGAATTTACCAAATTTGTGTCCCACACTCTCCAAATGTCTTGACCAACTCCATGGACACACCCTAAATTTCCAAGAACAGATTTTGCTTCCAGTAACTTAAATCCTTAGTTGCCTATCCCAAACTGTTGTATTCTTTTCAAATTTTGAATTAAGTTCTTTACATAATCTACAGAATGCTGCAGTTAAAGCTCTAGAGCACTTCGTCCTAACATACTTTGTCAATGCAAAAAGTGGAAATGCATTTGGTATGACATCAAAGTGAACAATTGACTGACAAAAATGTTGCTGTAAGAAGGGGATCAACAATGGCTCTAGGAGTTCTGCCATATGAATGTCTAGCTAAAAAGTGGGAAGATGTACTTCTTAAGCTTTGTAGCGCCTGTGAAATTGCGGTTTGGTTCATAAACGATGCTGACCTCATTTACATTCTCTAGTTCATGATTTTAGTATGATATCAAGTCGGCTTATTTACTTTGCAGGATAACCCTGAGGACAGGGATGCTGAAGCTCGAGTAAATGCTGGCAGAGGTCTCATTTCAGTTTGCATGACCTTAACTCAGGCAAGAGAATGTTCTGCAGAGGACTGTATGTCCTTGTGTCATTGGATCAAGTTGTAGAGAAAATGGATAAAATTAGAGAAACTGCTGCAAAGGTTCTCCAAAGAATATTGTATAACAAGACAATATCCTTCCCGTTTATTCCGCATAAGCACAATTTCTTGAATTGTTCCTAATGCAGGAGACTTAAAATGGGCTGTAAGTATGCTTAGCATATTTTCTTTTATGGTTCTATACATGTTTGAGTGAGTACTATGATTAAGAAAAGTTGTTGTAACTTTCTTGTAGGTGCCCTCTTTTTCATATCATCAGTTTATCCAACTACTTCAATTTAGTTGTTATAGCAGATCACTACTGTCTGGCTTGGTTATTTCAATTGGTGGGTTGCAAGAATCATTAAGGAAGACATCACTCTCTGCCCTGTTGGATTATCTTCAAGCAGAGGAAACGAATGACCTTAATGAGAGAAAGAAAAGAGAGGATATGATATCTGCCGACTTCCTATGGTGGCTCAAACAGTACAAAAAATCTGATAGAATCTTCAGGAGATGTTTTCTAATCATTTTACAGATGAGGCTGGTCAGAGTTTTGAGACAAGGCTGCCGTGTTCTGTCCACTTTAGGAACATATTATTTCTTGTTGTGTAGGATTCTCTTTTACATTTACATACCTATTTCAGATATTTTGTTATCTAGAATAAACTGAAAAGGAAAGAACATGAGGATTCTAATTTTCATGTTTCAACAGTATCTTACATAAACAATTGCAAAACAAAGGAAATCATACACAGATTTCATGCCAAAAGAATATAAGCTTCAAGTTACAACAATATGTGCTGAATGTTATGTAACAAAGTATCATGCTACATATAATTTAACACATTGCTAAAACATCAGAAGGTTTGAAGAAAAAACATGGTTGATGCTAATTTTCACGCAAATATATTTATCTCGTTCTCTATAAACGGTTCTAAAAACTTAATCTTTATTTTTTTTTTCTTATCTTGTGCCGGCTATGAAGTTACCCGTTGTCATCCCTAAACAGAACCGTGATAAATCAAACTCTATGAAAATACAAAGGAATAACAATAAGAATAATAATAACTACAAAAAATATGATAAAGTATGTTATCTTTTTAGTCTATATCACAAATATAGAATTACAACACAAACTCTTGTTATCTCACGTTTTGTTATCATGATTTTAAGATAAATGTCATTCTAATTCACTTTATTTTTCTTTATTTATTCTATTATTATTTTTTATTATTTCATACAGATGAAATCCAAGGAGGGAATGAAAACCTTTCATTATTATCTTTCCCTCCTTTTTTTCCCTCCATTCTCACGCCATTTCTGGGCATTTCTTTGACAAGGATAAGTCTTTCAATCAGATTACAACTCACATCTCTATCTCTTAATCTTAGGCCTATTAAAACTCTAACCAGGTTTGTTTAGTACTATGTTTAGCAGAATATGGCACTAAAAGGCTCCCAAAAGAAGAGGTCACATACTAAAGACGGGATCGAAGTTCAAAAGCGGGCAAAAACCTCTAATGGATGCGGATCTCAAGGAAGCAAACGTCAACTAACAATTGAACGAGATCATTTAGTGGTCCACACCCAGCTAGGAGATCAACATGTTGATTCAGATGAAACTCAACCTCCGTCCCCTGATTCACAATTCATGTCAGACGAACCTGACCTTGTTTTGTCGAGTGGAAATCAAGGTTGTTATACTGACTTTTTATTTTTCATTCCAGCATTTTATTATTTTGCTAATTAATCAACTAAGAGTGTTTTTTTCCATAACAGGGAATATGACAAAAAAGAGAAAGGGCCGAGGTAGTTCAAAATGCTTGTATGTTGATATGCACACAATGGAGGGTAAGAAGATTAAGATTTATATTCCTGAGGAAATCGGTAGAGCGGTTGGAAAAAATGCACGAAATATCGTAAATTATTGTGGAATGGTTGTTCGTAGTGATGCAAAATTAAGCTATAAGTTTTGGTCAGTGGTTAAGAAAGAAATAGGAGATATAATGCTTGAAAAGGTCAAGGTAAATGAAATTGAAATACCTAGTGAATTTGTTGTGTTGTTTTAAAATGCTTTTGTAGTGTGGTGCTCATAATTATAATATATTTCAGGATAAGTTTGAGATGGATGAACTTGATGATCGCATATTTTCATCATTTGTATTTTCTACAATGCGGCGTCTATATAGAATCTGGAAGTGTAGACTCCACAAAACATGGGAGAATTTAGATGAGAATAAGAAAGAAAGCTATGTTCCGAATTATGTTGATGCTACAGATTGGGCTGCCATTACCACATATTGGATGTCTCCTGAGTTTAAGGTTAGTCTTTAACTCACTCATTGGTGTTTCAATAACTAGTGGAATTCTTCGATAATAAATGAGTAGTGTGATTCATAGAAGGAGCTTATATATGTTCTTAAATATGAAAAAATGTGCAGATTTCATATTTATCAAAACATGTCCTATAGTTGATTAATTATTATTTGACATATGTTAATGGAAGGCATACTTGTTCATTTCAAGGGACAATCAATCTACTGCTTATACGGATCACAAAAGTAAATACACTAGTGCTAGAATTAACTATCAGTTAGTTGTCCTGTTAGGCATTTTTTAAAATAAACTACGATCAATTGGTTTGGAATGGATTTATTTGTAATCTTGTGCCAATTTGCAGATTATAAGTGAGAGAAACAAAAAAAATCGTGCTAAGAATACTACTAAGCACACATGTGGATCTGTTGCATTTGTTGAAATAGCTGAAAAAACGGTAAGATTTTATTAAATTTATTATGTAGATCACTGTTTGGAAATACATTTTTAAAATTTTCTATAATATGAATGTACAGAAGAATGTTGTAACTGGTGAAAAGCTAAAAGCTGATGAACTGTGGCTTCTCCAGCATACTAAAAAGAATGATAAAGGAGAACAAGTATGGTCAGATCCTACATCTGAAGAAAACTATGTAAGTTTTGTACTTTTATTATCTGTTAGTAGAAGGTTCTTTGATAATATTTGAAATTTTATACTTTGCTTTTTACAATTCATTAATGGTTGAGTGTTTTTTTTCATGACTCATTTATGGCTTCAGTACAAACTCAAAGATCTGACGAGACAACAATCAGATGGTGAAATTCCTCCAATGACTGATGATGAAATGTTGATTCAAGTACTAGGCAAGACATCTGGATACTTTAGAGGGAAAGGTGCTGGAGTGAAAGCCCCAAGTTCAAAAGGCACGTATAAAAGTCTCAATGTCGATCAAATGCGTCAAGAAATGCGTGAAGAATTACGTGAAGAATTGCGGGGTGAGATGCAAGGGGATATTGAAAAAATGGTGAAAGAACAGATGGATGGAGAACGTGCTAAGTTAGACGAGGAACGAGAAAAGATGGTCCAAGATCGAGAGAAGATAGAAAAGGAATTTCAAGAGAAGATGGGAAAGCAATTACTAGCAATGATGAAAGCCAAGTTTTCTCAAGTTATTCCCGAGTCTCTTGATTCATTTGACTCACTCGAATTTCTTTAAAGTTCTTCTTAAGATTAGTTAGGCAAACTTTCTTTTAAATAAAAGTAGGAGTAGCGAAAGAAAAAGTGATTAGTTATGCAAACTTTCTTTTAAATAGAAGTAGGAGTAGGGAAAGAAAAAGTGATTAGTTATGCAAATGTTATTGCTGTTGAATCATCCAATTTAGTTGAGATTTTTTTTAATTGATAATTTTTTTTGCAATTTAAATGTTATTTCAAGTGATTCTAATTTCTAATAATGTGATTGGAAATTTACTGATGTTTGGTGTATGTTATATGGAATTAAATATTCTTCTATTTGCTTGATTGGAAATATACTGATGTTTGATACTAAAGCTGTAATTAGTGTTGTTTGTTTCTATGGTCTACCATATATGGCTTGCCAGAAATAAAGTATGCCTCCAGGATATCAGTTTGATACTAAAAGCTGTTATTAGTGGTGTTTGTTTTTATGTCAAACTTCGTTTGCTAGCTTGAAAGACCTTACATTACGATTTAGGAGTATGAGATTAATGGGGTTTTGCATAGAGCTGTATAGGTTGTGTTGTTTGGTGGGCTTTTTCTTTGTCATTGGGCTGCCTGTATATAGGTTGTGTATTCTTTGTTCACAGCTTGTTCTTAATAAAATTTTGCATGTAGCAGCCGCTCCTCTTCCTCCTATGGCATTTTCATCTTCTTCCTTCATTATTCTCCACTGCTTCTTCATCAATTTATGGCTTAACAAAACGACGACCGTCTGAGTAGGGGAGCATTGAAAACCGTCGATGATAACGGTAAAATTAATTCTATTTTCGTTTTCAATTCCATTAGATCTATTATCTTTCTTCCTCTAATTTAATCTATCATTTTCATGTTCTGAATGGAGCAAATGGTTCGATTGTTGAAGGAGGTTTAATCGACGGTGGTGCTTCAGTTTCTGGCAAGTCATGGTGGTGAGTTGACGACAAGCAGCAGACCTATGGTGGCCGGCGGTTGGACTCCAGATCCGTCAAGGGGAAAAATGGGAAATAAAAAGGTGGGAATACAACTATATAAATGTGGTGATAGGACTTTATGGTTTGGTGAGTTTTGTTTTTTGTTTCAGTAGATTTTGATTGGATTTGTTTGATGGATTGGGGATAATCTTGTTTGTAGCTATTCCTTATTTGAAGAACCCTAGCTTGGATTCTCGGTTTACGGTGTTGTTCTCAAAAGATTGGAATGACCCGTTGCGCCTTTCTGTGAGGAACTTTTTCAATGAGGTCTTCAATGGTACTCATATCCTTTTGATTGGATTTCATGAGGTTTCTACTGTGCTTTGTAAATTTGAAAACGTTGTCGTTGTTGCATTGTCTAAAATTGTTTGATTTTATTTCTCAAGTCACTGATATTGTTGCTGCTATTGCAAAACCATATGGTATTGGTGAGTGGTTCTTTTGTTTTTGGCTGTTTATTTCACTGGAGTTATAGTAATTGTTGCTCTTTTTAAAGTTGTTTCTGTTTCATCCTTTAATTCTATCATACCTGCATACCCAACAAGTGGATTCTATGGTGTTGTAGAGTCTAGATTGAGACTTTATTATATTGAGTGTGTTGATTTGGTATTGAAATTTGATTTTATTATTCAATTTGTTACTTGTTGTTATATCACATGTTATTATCGACTAATGTAAATACCTATATGAAGTTGAATGTAGCTATGATTTAGTTTCAAACTTGGTCCCTAAACTAGCATACTCTTTCTTTCTAATCCTTGCTGGCACTGAGTTATTTTGGCTATTAGCATACTTTTTCATATGATAATTTGGTTAGCCTTATGGATTCGAAAATATATATGTTCTTTGCTTAAGCTTTCTGACCATTATATAAGAGTACTTAATGTTTCTTAGGCTTTAGTTTAAGCAAACTGCTCTTTTACTCATATTAGTTTCTGTTTTTCCATTTCTATTCTTATTGAATGACTAACTCTAAGTGGATATTTTGAATTCGCAGTACCTTTAGTTCTCATTTCTCCATTACTGAATTCATTGCAGTGACGACAACACTATTTCTACACTTCAACTATCTTACTATACTGCTCGATTGGAGCAATGATTTGAAAGTTTGCAGCAACAATATGGCCATGCAGACTTGACCAATGGAATGAGAAATCACTTTGCGAATTGATTCAGAGATGTACCCTTGGGCAAAGCGAAAGATTGCTTATTTAGATATGTACATATTAATACTAGATAGGATATGGTGGGCTGAGGTGGAGAATACGAGAATCTTTAGCTATTTTTCAGGTGACTCAGTTGAGTTGTGTAAATTGATTTTTTTCTATTGAACATGTATCATCAATTAAAATTAATTAATAAAATATTTATTTATTTTATATATTGTTATTTATTTATTTATTTCATTTTCAATTAAACTAGTTATTATAAAAAAAACTAGTGACAATATTTATTATATTAAATTATTATAATCAATTGTCACTCAAAAAATATAGTTATAAGGATTACAGTTGTCACTAATATAATTCTGTGACAGCAATTATTTCTACAGATTCATAGATGTGACCAACCAAAATTGTAACATATAGGTTTTGGTGATAGATAAATATTGTTACATATTTGTAGTTGTAACAACTTAAACTTGACACTGAATATATTAGTTACAAACATTTTTGCAACAAATTTTAATTGGTGATATCTATATATTGTAACATATATTAAATTGTAACAAGACCTTGTTGTCACTAGTGTTTATGTTCTGTAACAACACAAAAATATTGTAACAGATATGAAACTGTTACAATACAAATTATTGTTACCAAGTTTATATGGTGACAATATTAGGGGTCACGAGTAAATGTTTTTGCAACAACAAACTAAAGTTGTTACATAGGTTTAGTTTAAATTTAAGGTAATTTGTGACAATTCGGTATGCTTGTGACAATATTTAATGTTTCAGCTACAATAAAACTTGTAACTATTAAAATTGGAGTGACAAGAAATGTATCGTCACAAAGAAATATACTTTTGGTAACAACATTATTTGTCACAACATAGCTTTTTTGGTGACAACAATCCGAAATTGTCACACGAATTCAGTTTAATTAAAAGGTAACTTGTGACAACTCGTTGTGTTTGTGACAATATTTTACGTTTCAATTACAACAAAACTTGTGTGACAATAAATTTATCGTTACAAAAAAAATACGATTTTGTGACAATTTTATCGTCACAAAATGTCATTTTTTGTGACAATCGACTAAAGTTGTCATATGAATTCAGTTGAGATTAAAGGATATTTTGTGACAATTCCATATATTTGTGACAATAGTTTTTGTTTCAGTTACAATAAAAGTTGTAACAATTAGAAGTGTTGTGACAATAAACTATTATCACAAAAACTTCTATTTTTTGTGACAATATTTTATTGTCACACTTGTCAAAAATTATTAGCAACGGAGTTATATGTGACAATCATGGTGACAACTGCTTATTGTCACAAACCTTTTTTTGTGACAACCTTTCTATAGTTCGTGACAACAAAACTTGTCACAGACAACCTGATTTCTTGTAGTGTATATTTGCAAAGGATATTTTGATATGCAAAATAATATACATCATAAAAAAACTTCAAATTGAAGCTTTGGAAAGACAATGGCTTTAGAGTTGTCCACCAAAAACCAGCAATATATAGGTAGATATATTTCTTGACTAAACATCTGATATCTAAAATCATAAAAGAGATTCAATGTCGACCACATGAATTCTCAACTCCAACTTACAAAAATGTCTAAATCAAGCTAAATATAGTTAGTAACCAAAGTAAATCTTAAAATTACAATGAGAGGCATCATTGTTAGAACTGAACTGTAAGAAAAAATGTACAAGAAAAAAAATGATGTAATAATATTCTGTTCAGTCCGGCTATGGTGAGGGACTCCCTCACTTACTATTCTAAGGGAGTTTTAGTTTAAATCTAGTTACCAAACAAAATAACCATCTAATTTAAAAGAACAAAAATCTATTATTAATTCTCTAATTTATTCACTCAATCTCCTAGACCTTAACTTTATAAACCCTAGACTCTAACAATCATAAACCCGTAGTCCTTAATTTTTTAAACCCTAACAACCCTAAATTCAAATAATTCGAAACTCCTAGACCCTAACTTTATAAACCCTAGACCCTAACAATCATAAACCCGTAATCCTTAATTTTATAAACTCTAACAACCCTAAATTCAAATAATTCTAAACTCCTAGACCCGAACTTTATAAACCCTAAACCCTAATAATCATAAACCCGTAGTCCCAACTTTATAAACCCTAGACTCTAACAACTTTAAACCCATAAACCTTAAATCCTAACTTTATAAACCCTAAACTCTAATATTAAAATAATTTATGTTAAATTTACACATAAAATATTAAAACTCAAATAATCTATTAGAATTATAAATTAATGTTGAAATAAATTCAATTTGCTGCAATTCGTATGTGATAATATGATTAATTAATTAATTCCTGAATTAATTAGTATTTAGGAAAATAGAGTTTGATTTAATTAGGATACTAATTAGAAGAGTTGTAAACAAAATAAATTAGGATTTTATTACTTTAAATTCATTAAATTAATTAAGTGGGTGTATTTTGTTTGGTAACTAGATTAAAGCTAAAACTTCCTTAGAATAGTGAGTGAGGGACTCTCTCACCATTGTCTGGCTGATATTCTGTTTATTCTGATATGAAAATCCAAGTCAAACGAAACTTATTTATTTTTGTTTGCACAGGAAGAAGATTGCAAAATTAGAACCAATGAAATTGTTTAGTATGATGTCAAATTGATCACTAAAAGTCCAAGATTCATGTCACCTTAAAGCAAAGATCCACCACCATCCATTTTGTGTGAATGCCATTTCTTTCGATCCCTCTTTTTCCAAAATTCATAAAATAAAATCTTAAGAATATAAGATCTTCAATTCTTATTCTCCATCATTTCTCTTATTCTTACACATACGCCAATTTCTCTCCCCCCTCTTTCTCTCACTATAGACATTGTATTACTCTATTTTTCAATGAAATGTTATTTGTTAAAAAAAAAAAGGTGCAATTACGCTTACAATTACTGATAACAAAAATTTCTTTATCAAAAATTTCTTTACTCTGAATGCATGCAAGTCGAACTCATGATCTTTCTAGTTACAAAAGAGTTTTAACTTGTTAGAGATTTAATATAAAAGATGTTGTTAGCTTTAACTGCCAGCTCGAGCTTTTAGTTCAATCTGTTAAGTTACATGATGTTAGAGCTTTCGCGATCGAAATGTCTTGAGTTTGATTCCTGACAACTTCAATATTTATGGAATTAAAAACACATGGTGTCAACCTCATTATTCATTGAATTAAAACACATAGTAGGTTGAGCCTGTGTTGTGCACGCTTCAAGCTCAAAAGACACTCGCGTAAGAGGTGATTTAATATCAAAGATGTTGTTAGCCTTAACTGTCAGTTCAAAGTTTTAGTTCAATCGGTTAAATAACATAACCATTATACTAAAATCTTAACCATATGAATAACTTAAAGGGAAAAGTTTTAAAAAAATGTTAGTGATTTTCAACTTTTACAAATAAAGGTATGTGGTTTCAACGTTTGTAAATAAAGGTACGAGGTTTCATTCCGTTTCACTAACACCGTTTATTTTTGCTGATGTGGCACTTTGACCACGATTTGACCAAAGACTAATTTCGTCATTAAAAGAAATAAAAAATCTAAAGTAAAAGAAAATGTTTGTGGTTTGATTTTTTTGCAAATAACAGCCCGTGGTTTGATATTTTATTAAAAAAGAGGATACGGTTTTAGATTAATTTATAAATTTAAAATTACCAACAAATATTCTTGTAAAACACAAAACAACAAATTTTCTTATAGTGTAAGACTAGTACTTAAAAAGTTGATCCATTTATACAAAATTTTAATTTTAATGAAAATAAATCATTGAAAAAATTATAATTCAAAATAATAAATTGATTATAAGGTCAATAATGAAGTTTCAATATTCATGTTCATTCAACAAAATTAAAATTCTTTCAAAAAAAAAAAAATACCCAAATTCATGAAAATAGTATGAATCCAAAATACCCAAATACATTATAAGAAAATTTGTTGTTTTGTTTTTTACAATAATATTTATTAGTAAATTTTAATTTTTAATTTGTTGTTTTGGTAATTAAATCAAACCTCATACATCTTTTTTAATAAAATATCAAACCACGGGATGTTAGTTGCAAAAACATCAAACCACAAACATTTTCTTTTACTTTTTACTTTTTTCATTTTTTTAATGAAAAAATTACCCTTTGGTCAAATTGTAGTCAAAGTGCCACGTCAGCAAAAATAAACGGTGTTAGTGACCGTACCGTTTTTTGCTAACGGAATGAAACCTTGTACCTTTATTTGGAAACACCGAAACCACAAACTTTTGTTTGCAAAAATTGAAAACCACAAGCATTTTTTTAAAACTTTTCCCTTATTTAAATAAATTAAAACAAAATAAAACAAACAAAAAACCACAAAAATAGAATTACCTTATTTGATCTACTCTTTTATTATCAAAACAACCAGCTCAGTAGGTACTATAAAATCTTACGAGTCAAATAAAATTCCTAAAAATGGTGTACTTTTTTTTTTTCCTGTTTTTCCAGAAAATTTTATGTTGTAGAAAATTTTGTACTAAAATATAAAATTTTGAAATATATTTTTTTGATGTCAAAAGAAGAAAGTAAAAATATTTTTTTTTAGCATTTGACTACAACAAGAAAAAAATTCCAACAATATAACCTAAAATATAATATTTTTATTTTCTAACTATATATGTTACATAAACTGGATACCGATGACCAACAAATTGTGACAAAATCTTCCAAAATCTTCGATCATTTGTGGAAGATTACGGCCACAATTGTTCATCACCAGAAAAAGAAGACCTATGGCAACATTTTCTGGCTACCAATCATCGTCGATGGTGGGTTTCAATCATCAACATCGGTTGGTGGCAACACGCAACAATGGTTGTTAGAGAAGGTATTGATATAGGCTTAAGAAGTTGGGCAAAATATTTTACCATTTCCAAAAAGTTAAAACATTTTCTTATTTTATTAACAAAACTTTAACTTGTAAATTTTTTCACCCACCAAGTAATGCCTTTGTGGTTATTACATTCCACTAAGGAGTATGAGGTCATGAGTTCAAATCTCATGATTGTAAGAAGTGAACTCTAAGAAAAAAACTTGTAAATTTTTTCCATGAATATACTTATTATTATGTTTACCAATAGGAAGAAGAGGGAGACTATCTAATGAAGAAAATATTAATAAAAAAAATAAATTAGGAGGATGAGAGACTCTTAAAAATAAGGAAAGAGAAAATTATAAAAAAAACCCTAAATTTCTTCTTCTTTTTTTCTTTTTGTTTTTTGGAATTCCAATTTTTGGAAATCCAAAACTGCAAAATTTCCAGAAATTTTGGAAATTTTCATGCTTTCATGCTTTCTCGAAATTTCCAGTTCTGAAATTCTCTGGAAAAATTCCAGAATTAACTAGAATTCCGACGAAATTTTAATCGCTGGAATTCCGACAATTGGAACTCTAAAAATCTGGAAATTCCAACAAGTGAGTGTATTACACTCTCTTAGGTGCAACTGGTCATTTGCTTAAAAAGATTAAACTAACATGCTTTTTTGAGTTTCAATGTTAAAGTAGAGGTGTAGCCTATGGTCACTTTGTTTTTCTTTTACTTTGTTTATACTTTGTCATATTTACCATTAAATTACTTTTTTATCCATGATCTAATGGTGGACAAAAAAAAGAAATGGTTACTTTGTGAAAAACAAGGTAACCATAGAATTCCCTTAAAATAGAAATCTGTTAAAATAGAAAGCGCTAAATATAAATGGTTCAACTAAAAAAAATGTGCCCAACTTTAGTTTTAATAATTTATCTAACTATATATTATCTAGATGGGTTGCGTCAGTCTGGGCTTCAAAATCAATTTTCTTACCTTAACCCAATCCGGCCTGAACCCGATTTATATATGTAACATGGGTTGAACTGGGTTTGGTCCAACCCGGTTAGGCCCAGCCTGAGTCCAACTCGGCCCAACTCATAAAAGCAGCTCTAAATGTTAACATGACCTTTGTTCTTTTTTGCTAAACTAATATTCAGATGTTCAACCATTATTACGAAATAAAAAGCTGCCCATTTTTTATTGAAGCAGGATTACAAAATTGGATTAACAAGATTGAATTGAGCTCTCCTGAAATAAAATAAGGTTTGAATGAAGCTGATCATCGGTTTCTTCTTGAATTTCTCATAGTAAGAATTCGAATTCCAATATTTTTCTTGCTCGAATCTGAATTTGTTATTTCAATTTATGTGTATTCGATGTTCTGTTATTTCAATTTTGACGATTCTAACAAATGCAGAATTAGGTTGCAGATTTTGAGTTTGTTATTATTATTATGCGATTGAAGGAATGATGAAGAAGGTAACGAGGAAGGTGGGCAAGTATGAAGTTGGCCGCACCATCGGTGAAGGCACTTTCGCTAAGGTTAAATTCGCAAGTAACACCGAGACCGGTGAAAGCGTAGCTATGAAAGTTATGGCCAAAACCACCATTCTCAAGCACAAAATGGTTGATCAGGTAGATACCTACTTGTGTTTTTTTACTCTCGACTTTTGTTGAAATAGGTGCTGATATAATAATGTTTCTTATTTTTGCTTAGATTAAAAGGGAGATTTCCATCATGAAGATTGTCAGACACCCTAATATAGTTAGGCTGCACGAGGTATTCATTTGCATCCAAATGTGTTACTTTCTGCCTATAGTAAAACCTCTATATAGGAATACACTTAGGACCGGACTATTTGTATAACAATTCGGAGGTTATTCAGGTTGGTACAATAGACTCTCAACACTTGGGAGCGAACTTTTGTATAACAATTGGGAGGTTATTCGTATATAGAGTATTCTTACATAGAGGTTTTATTGTATTTCTCTTATACAAATTATTGACTCTCTTTTTTATCCTCATATTCCAGGTTTTGGCTAGCCGTACCAAAATTTATATTATTCTTGAGTTTGTTACTGGAGGAGAACTATTTGATAAAATAGTAAGTCTCATCTTCTCTTGATTATGTCGCGAAACGTGTATTGTATCACTCACTGTTTCCATGTCATGACTTGACAATTTCTGTGTATGCAGGTTCACCAAGGAAGACTCTCTGAAAATGATGCAAGGCGATATTTTCAACAGCTTATAGATGCAGTTGCTCATTGTCACCATAAGGGTGTGTACCACAGAGATCTGAAGGTTATCAGATATATTAACAAGTTGACTTGCTTTTAATGTAGTTCATCGTGTTATATTCTGATGCTGACTTAATCATTCCTTGTCCAGCCTGAAAACCTTCTTCTTGATTCTTTTGGAAAATTGAAGGTCTCTGATTTTGGACTAAGTGCACTACCCCAGAAAGTAAGCATGAATTCGGACTGTTCATCTCAAGTGACTACAAAATGTAATTTTTATATGATAATGCTTATCCGAGTTCTCTCCATGTGTGCATAAATGTGCTTTTTATATGTCCAGGGGGTTGGACTTCTTCATACAACATGTGGAACTCCAAATTATGTCGCACCTGAGGTAGATAGCAAACCGTTAGTTTTTGAACTGTTCTCTCAGGCCTTGCTAATGTGTTTAGCCTTTCTATTTGTTCTTTTTTGGCATATCAGTTAATCATGAAACATTGGTTCATGAACTGAACCCATGCCTGCTTGTGACACAGTACAGATACCTTTAGTTTGAACAGATTTTTCAGCAAGATAGATGCATTCCTTTATCTGTTCTTAAACTAGCCCAGATTAGTACTGCAAAAGAAAAGAACATAATTTTTCTTAATATCTGTGAATTTTTTACTCTAATTGACAACCTATCAGGTTCTCACCCACCAAGGTTATGATGGGGCAGCTGCTGACGTGTGGTCTTGTGGAGTCATTCTTTATGTTCTAATGGCTGGATATCTTCCATTTGATGAGATAGACCTTCCAACCTTGTATAAAAAGGTTAGGTGCATCAATTTTTTATTTGGATAAAATGATTGTATATGATTTTTTGAATGGCTTCGTTATGTAAATTGACAATTGTCCCGTGTATATTATTGATCCCTTTTTTTTCTCTGAAGTTCAGCAAGGCACATCACAAAGTGCCCCAATAAATACATTTTTCAAGTTTGAAGTTTTCAAATATGTGCACTTTTCTTACCTTGTAGTTCCACACACTGCTTTCTTCTTTTCTTTGTGTCTGTACTTGCTCTTGCTCTCTTTGATTAGAAATAAGGTCCTTACTTATGTATTTAGTTGCATAGTACGATGGAGGTTTCAGTACCACACATGCAATGTTCGTATCTATGTTTGCTCTTTTCTTTTATTGATCTGCAGCACCTTTCTGTTTATCTTCAACCCCCACACCTTCTTGTTTAATGGTTTGGCTATATGTGAATTCTTTAAGTCTTACATTTCCACAAACATATCTTGAATGCATATCAATATATTTCTTGTTGATATGCAGATAAATGCAGCCGAATATACTTGTCCATTTTGGTTTTCTCCTGGGGCAAAGGCATTGATAGACAGGATATTGAATCCCAATCCTAGGACGGTAAGTATTTTATTTATGAAATCAACTTGCTTTTGGATTAGAACTGAAACATTTTCATATGAGCTTTCCTATATTACATGGTGATAGTAGCTCAGATTAGACGTAGGATATATTTAGGTCGGAAAGCTAATTTTCGCTTGGTGTAATCCAGGATTTTTGGGTATCTTCAACTCTTCATATTTTATAAAGTTCTGCATAATATAAAATAGTTAACTACTACTAGAAATGAAACTGAAATAGGAAATAAGAAAAATATAGTAAATAAATAAAGATGGGCTGCTTGTGGATTCAAATTTCTCATCAGCAACATTGGTGGTACTGCCTCCCCACATAGGCATCCATTACATTACTCGCCTTCTGCACAAAGATCTTTCCCTCGTGCTCAAATTCAGTATTGAGACTCACGAAACTCAGAAAAGGGAACTCAATTAGAGCATCATGTGACAACAAACCGGCCCATTCATTAGAGCTTCAACAAGATATGACAACAAACCACAAATGCAGGGTGCAAAATAACTACCTTTGTTTGAGAATTGCAATACAAGGCTATTACTCAAAGGAATGCGTTAAATTTCTCAAGTAAGGAAATGTGGAATACATTTTGGTTTCTGTTATTCTCTGAGAGTTCCAGCTTGTAAGCTATTGTTCCAATGCACCGCAACACC
This sequence comes from Euphorbia peplus, assembly GCA_028411795.1. Classification (NCBI taxonomy): domain Eukaryota; kingdom Viridiplantae; phylum Streptophyta; class Magnoliopsida; order Malpighiales; family Euphorbiaceae; genus Euphorbia; species Euphorbia peplus. The sequence continues at coordinate 29,289,740 of CP110840.1, forward strand.
TTGTATGGCTTTTAGAACTTTGGAGCTTAGGAGCAAGGCTTCTACCCATTAATCACTGTCGAAGAAGTTGAAGCCTCAACCAAACAAATTGCCCACGCTCAAAATAGGAATCAATAAATAAGGGCAAAGAATGAAGTTTAACTAATTAAAATAAACTAAAAAATCAAAGCTAATATTAAGGTCATAGAACATAAATAATACATGCCAAAGAAATCAAAATAATCACACAGAATGTGTATTTCAATCCTTCAACAAATTTGCGAAAAGGCATAAGATTTGGTCTTCTAAGCCATGCAGATGGCCAAAATTATTTGAAATCGCCAGTAAATCTATGGAACAATTTCAATCAAAATTTAACCGTTCTCCTGTATGCTCCATTTCACTACCATATTCATAATTTCATGCAAGTCGAAGGGGAAAAATAGCTTAAGGTCCATAAGTTACACTTGGACCACATAAGCTTGAACCTCCTCTTTGATCTTCTTGGCTCTTGCTCAAGTAACGGGACCCTCTGGAAGTTGCAATTGAGTTTTGAGAGATCCCAAGCCTTGAATCGGATTTCCATCATATCGCAGTAACTCTCTAATTCTGATTTTCTGAAGGTTAATGATACCTTTTTTATTGAAAGGTTGCTGCCTCTTATACGGGATAGGAAAACATTACAACAGGAAAGAGTTTCTTAGGAAAACTAATAATTAGGAAGATTACTAACTTATCTTTTACTACAGTAAAATACTGTTGTCTAACAAATTGGAAAGTAATTATTACCATCTAAGTAAATAACATATTTTAACTTAAGGGATAAGTACCAAAATAATGCTTGTGTTTTACCCAATTTGCAAGTAGAGGTTTGTAGTTTAACAATTTGCCAATAGAGGTATGTGGTATGAAGTTGTTTGCAAATCAAGGTCTCCGAAATTAAATCATTACGTTTTAATAACAACGAAGTACATTGTGCATTTCTTTAAAAATTACATTTACATATCAACAAAACGTAACCCCTTGGGGCATTGCACACCTTCAAATCGAAATCATAAATCATCATGTTTTCTTCTAGTTTGAAGGTTTACAAACTAGATTGATGTTTGAGTTCATTTTACAAATCTGCAATTCGATTTGGGGGACGAATGTTTTGTTAATATATAAATATATGGCTTTTAAAGGATAATATAATCAAAACGCAGTAGTGTGATTCCGGATAGTCTATTTTGTAAAAAAATCGTACCACATACCTTTATTTGCAAATTTTCTCATACCACATAGCTCTATTTACCAACAGTTAAACCACGGTCTCTATTTTCAAATTGAGTATATCACAAGCCTTATTTTTGAAATTTTCCCTAAAATTAAATCTGCCTCAGTAATAGGGAGTTAATCTGATTCTTTCCATGACATTACTCTCTGTTGGATTTAGAGCTTGTCCTGGAGCTCGGATTTGGGAAGGAATCTCACATCTGTGATCCTCTTTCATCCTCCAATTTATCCATCAAAAGGCAGAAGAGTTTCTTGCACTTATCTCTTGGCGAGTAAAGTTCATCAAAATTAAAACACTGCCCTCGAGCCCTATATTCTGCCATTCAACTTTGGGACGACCTTTTGATTGGAGGTGGAGCACTGCACTTCTCATGCTTGAAGTTGTTGAGGTATTCACGGTACTAAGAAACGACATTTATTTGAAACAATATCACTTGATTGCATAGAACCGTCTCCATTGAATGCATTGCTTTCAACCAAGATTCTGATGGGGCCTGCAAGATTTCGAAGTTCCTGTAACTTGATCGACTCCACTGCAAGGAAGCTGTCGAGAAAGGACGTATTTGACCTTAACTTCTAGTTTTACATTGGGTACTTTCTGAAGTGAAGGATATATGTTCTGCAATGAGAGATGATCTGTAACCTCCTTCCTGATTTTCTTCTGCAGAGATTTCTCCTCTGTTACTTAACCGATTGAACTAAAAGCTCGAGCTGTAAGTTAAGGTTCAGTTATGGTTTATATATTAATCCCTCATACACGCGAATGCCCCTTTGGCTTGAAGCGTGAACAACACAGGCCCATCCCACCATGTGTCAATTAACTGATTGAACTAAAAGCTTGAGCTCATAGTTAAGGCTAACAACATCTTTTTTATTAATCTCTGACATCCTCCATGTGACTGAGCATTGGGACATTAGATTCAACTTCATTGGGAGGTGTTTCAAAGGCCTCTGAATATTACCATTACCATTCAAACATTTCTCCATGGCTCCAAGTTTCAGGATCTTGTCATCTTAACTTCTCAACCTTTTTCCTAAGTTCTTCTTGATTTCTCATGAATTTTTCATGCCTATGCTTGCTTGTTTGTTTTCCCAACTTAACATCAGATCCAAGGATTCTCCTCTTTTGTGTAATCTCAATAAAATCTTTATTTTCAAGAGACAATTCAGTTGGGGTGTCAGGCTCACATTCCATGGGTTGCTCATCTAATAGTCTATGAAGCTTGGCCTCTAAACTCTCCATCCTAGCAGCAATTTGTTCTGCAAACTTCTGCAGATTTGTCGCTGTCTGCAGGATCTTTGACTGATTGTTGTAGAAACTACAGTTCTTCTTCACGCTTTTCAAGCTTAGATCGAATAGCAAGATCATACTCCACCTTGATTTCCATTTCGTTTTTATCTCGGTTTCCATTCTGTTTCTTGCAGATGGCACGGACTGATAGAAATAGAAACACAAAACAAACAGAGAAATAGAGAATTGTATTGATAAAGTTAGCTGAAACTGATAGAAATAGAAAGATAGACTGAGATGAGAAAGGCCTCAGCTCCCACGAAAAGATGAACTTCCTTCTGTGCTCCCACTGGATATATGAATTGAAGCCAAAAGTTGTTATTACATAATTTTTCGTAATCCTCCTTCACACTCCACACCTCTAATATACTAACTAAAAAGCACCTCCCTCTCTTATAACTAACTCTCACTAGGCTTCAGTTCACATATCCTTAATTCCTATATTACCCTCTGTTGCATATTCTCTATCATTAAACTTGAAATATTTCCATAACAATTCTCCTTTTCATTGATGGTTTTGCTTAATGCAGCGTATCAAGATTGAAGGAATTAGAAAGAATCCTTGGTTCCGGAAAAATTATGTGCCTGTGAAACGAAGTGAAGAATCGGAAGTGAATTTGGATGACGTTGATGCAGTTTTCGGTGATATTGAGGTTAGTTATCATTTTCATCATATTAAAATTGTAATTCAAATTTACAGAATCCCGCAATTCTCTGGACATTATTGCCATTGTTGATTCCTAGAAATCAGTGCATTCTTTTGGTGGCCTTTAGATTTTATATTTTCCTCTAGTTTGTTCTCCCTATTTCTGGGGCTACTTCAAATATATTATATTGGGGACCTTATTCATTTTCTTTATTGCATATTTCTATTTTCTAATTTGTAATTGTTGGTATCATTGCAGGACAAGTATGTAGCAGAGAAGTCAGAAACTAGTGAGGGGGGTCCTCTAATAATGAATGCCTTTGAGATGATTACTCTGTCACAGGGATTAAATCTGTCAGCATTGTTTGACAGGCAGCAGGTATGGTAATATTCAGCATTATTGCCACCAGCTATTGATAGAACCGCAAAATGCTAAAGTTTCTTTATGTTTGTTTTGGGTGAAATCCTTCTGATTATGCTTGTAGACTACTTGTTGCTTGTTAAACACAGTCAGAATTTTACCTTAATGTTCTTGATGTGAGAAATTTGGAGACGTTTGTTTGTGTGCAGGACAGCATATTGCATTGTTATCAACTTTTGCAGGATAAAATCTAGTGAATCATTTTAAAATCTAGTAGTGGATCATTTTACTTATAATGTTTGAAGTCGTAAATTTTGATGTTTAACATAGATTTCATAAGACAAAAAAAAGTGAATGACCACAGTGATTTGATCCACTCCATAGGCACTGAACTTTCCATCTATTAGCAAGTTCTTGGTGGCTTTGATTACAGTACTACTAAGACGATCTCCGTTTTCTCTGTACTGACTTCTTTTATAGCTCTTGTGGTTATGAAAAGTTTATTTACTGATGGCAATATCTGTTTATGCGTTCTTCCAGGATTATATTAAGCGTCAAACTCGTTTTGTATCTCGTAAACCTGCAAAAATTATTATTTCAACTATTGAAGCTGTTGCAGAATCAATGGGTCTCAAAGTTCACACACGGAATTACAAGGTGTGGCTTCCTACATGCCTAATTTTTTGTTTTCCATCTTATTTGATATTTTCAGTGGACTATGCAGTTTATTTCTGTTACCATCTTCGTTTAAATGCATTTTTTTTTATTCCTATTAGATTGTTAGTCTAGTAAGTGAAGATGACGTATGGCCCCCATAATACACATCTGTAATTTAGATCCCAGTTCTTATAAAACCTATATACTACATATACAGCGAACTTTTGTAATTTTCTTTCTTTTTTTCTATCAATGCTTTTGTTTCCTTCCAACACAAGCTTTAGCCATCTTCCCCTGGGTTTGATCTCAAATGCATTTCTAGTTTTCATGGCCACTTGACTTCTTAAATGGACAAGGATTATCAACATGAAAGCTATACACTGTAAAATGAAAACAACATAAAATACGAGTCATGCTAGATTCATATTGGCTTTTTTAAAATTCCCTTGTCATCCTAATCTTTCACATTTGCTATGTGAATGGCCTCACAAGTTATCTGCTAAAAACCGAAACCAAGAGCATATCCACATGAAATATGTAAAAACACACACGCGTGCGCGCGCACACACACATACTCTTTTGATTGGCATCTGGATTTTTTTAAGCGCGGTTTTATACTTATAGTTAAGAGGCATTTGTCAGCAGGCTGTGCAACTTGAGCTTGGGATTAACTGTATTTGAGAACCTATTTGAGCTTATATTATTATTTGCATAAAAGGGTTGTGGTATTTCGTGTTGCCATTTCTGTGAATCTACCTGGAAAAGTACTTCGGTTTCCTTGGGGTTCCATCATATTACTAGTTGAAGAAATAGAGGTCAACCATATTGGTTTCTTGGATTATGGCGTGTTAATATTATGAAAGTTCTAACCATTGTATCTCCAATCTCCATATTTATCTCTGTCTCTCTCTCTGTGTGAAAATTATAGACAAGACTGGAAGGAATCGCTGCAAATAAGGCTGGACATTTTGCTGTTGTTCTAGAGGTACATTGTAAATATGATTCGCTCAGTATCTATATTAATAGATCTGTGCTGTAGTTTGTAATAATTAAGGGGCTTCTGTTTTACATATTACTAATCAAGTGTTATTTATTTTTGGCATAGGTCTTTGAAGTTGCACCATCCCTTTTCATGGTGGATGTCCGAAAAGCTGCTGGAGATACTCTTGAATATCACAAGGTAGCTTCCGTCAAGCTCCTGAGAGTGTTTTGTGTCTGTTTGTTTTTATTTGAAAACCATGCTGAGATAGACGAACGGGGAACTTTGACATAATGTTGCTACAATTATACAACGTATAAGAGTGTGCTTGGTAATAAAAAAGAGAGGGTAAATTACACTCGTGGCCCCTGAACTTCAAATCTAGACATTATGCTCTTAAACTTCGCACTTCAGTAACTTCATAGGTTTTGGTCAAAGTCAAAATGACCGGCAATCTCAAAATGAAAAAAATAAATAATCAAGAACTAAAGTTGGTTAGAACCGCATTTCCTATGTAACCGCCATATTTGATTTTCTAGATCACCATTTTTGGTGTTTTCTCCCTCTTGGCCAAAAAACACCTAAATAACTTGAAAACCAAAAAGTTCAAAAAAAGAAGCTTGGAATATCATTTTCGTTAGCTCTACAATGAAAGATTACTTACTATTAGCATGCTATCTTTATCTACGTTAAAAAGGGCCATTATGCTAGTAAAGTGCAAAGTTCATGACCATAAGTTTGAAGTTCAAGGGCCACAATGAAACCAAAATCATACTTCAAAGACCACGAGTGTAATTTACCCCCGAAACAAGGGAAACAATAACTAAATTTATGATCCTGTAGAATGTTTAGGTTTTTCCGATTGAAGATTTGAGGTTATTGTGTTGGGAACACCAAGGCTTAAACACATACACAATCTCTATTAGTCCATTTCATGTGCCTATATCCGTGTATGACATTGGCGTTTGTTTGGGAATGCAGTTCTACAAGAATTTCTGTTGTAAACTAGAAGACATCATATGGAAGCCAAAGGAGGGTGAGAGTTCCAACTTGCTCAGAACCATGACTTGCTGATCCACATTTGTGGGAGTGAAGCAAATCAATGAGCACCAAAAACATCTGAAAAACAAAAATGAAACCCACAAATAAGAAAGATTTCAGTTTAGCCTGTATATGTATAAATATATGTATGCCTAAGATATAAATACTATTGTTAGGTGTGGAAATAGTATAGTATAGTATAATATAATATATGAAATCTTAAGTAAAAGCCACGACATGTATCCCATGTATAATGTAATGTATTTTATATAGGAATGGAAGGAATCTTGTTTTTCATTTTATTTGCTATCACATTGAATTCGTTGAAATTTGTAAGTTGTTGCTACGTCAGTATGGGTTTCTGGAATCCTGACACCAAACTGAAGAGTAGATAAATGAGTTGCAGTAGATGGAATGTGAATCCTACTTCAAGAGTTGACTACTTTATGAACCCAAAATTGAAGCAAAAGAAAAAACAAATGAGGGATTAGGAAAGTTGCAAAATTAACTCATTTATATGTTAAGATCCACCTCTACAAATGTTTCCAAGGAAAAACTAAATTATTATAAGTGTAGGGTAAACTGTAGCTTTTGAATTTTGCTTTTACTTCACTATGAAACTTAGTAATGATGGTTTTTCAACTTTGCATTTTGATGAAGTTCAATTCATAAACTTTTTATTTTTTTATGCAATGTTGATATTGGTTGGTTAGGTTATTCAAAGGGAGTTCTAGAAAAGGTATATATTTTTCAAACAAAAGAGTGGCTGTGCGAGAAATTTGAATCTTTGAATTTTTAATTAGCTCCTCGCATGTCCAAATTATATGGAGTGAAACAACTATTAATAGACATCCCAAAATTGAAAACTATGACCTTGATAGCATGTAAAGATAGGATCAGGTGAGACAAAGTCATTATGGAGAGACTTTTTTTTAGTGTGAGACAATTAAAAAGTGGTGACATTTTTGAAATTTTAAAAACATGGAGGTGCATGAGGTGATGTAAGCACTGATGTCACATCTGAAGAGAGAAAAAGTTTTTATTATTTTATTTAAAATGCATTTTTCCGCTCTTTCCGAACTCATTTTTCAAAAAAAATTATACCATTGAACTCGTATTAATTAGGCGATCATTTTGAGATCCATTGTTGTTATTTATAGACGATTTTTTTTTTCCAAATTGGATACTCGGTTGTTCCAGCGGAATACTACATTTGTTCCAGCATAATATTTTCATTATTTTTTTTTTAAATGCACTTTGGGAGTGTAAAAAAATATAGTATTCTGGTGGAACAATTGGAGTAGTCCGGTGGAACAAATATAGTATTATGCTGGAACAATCATAAAAAAATAAAAAAATAAAAAATTGTCTATAAATAACAAAAAATGATCTCAAAATGACCGCCTAATTAATACGAGTTCACTAGTATAATTTTTTTTTGAAAAATGAGTTCGGAAAGAGCGGGAAAATGTATTTTAAAGAAAATAATTAAAACTCTTTCTCTCTCTAGAGGTGACATCAGCGCTGACATCACCTCCTCTTCCTTCCCTTCAATTCACGCATGAGGGGTGTTCCTTTAATTACAAGTTTGCCACCTTTCCCTATTGAATTACAAAAATACCCCTTGTCTCACCATAAAAACTAGTCTCATCCTAAACCATTGTCTCTATATTCTTATAGAGTTATTTAACTGCTCAATTGAACATTGTGTAACATTCAACAGTTGATGCTTTGCGGAATCAACTTAGTATTTTATAAAATCATTTATTTAACAAATAAAAAACCCCGAAAGAAAATGGGACTTAACCCTGTTTATTTTCTTAGCAATTAAGGTGGTTTAGTGCCACATTTTCCGTTGAAGAACTCTTTTTAATATTTGATGATCATCATTTGAGATCTTTATCTCTCTAAACATCAATTTCTCTTTTCTCAACGAACAACACTGAAATGGCTTCAAAATTAAAAAAGTGAAAGAATTAATGTTGCTTTCGCTAATTATTAGAAATTTCTATTTTTGAGGTCATTCCCGATAACTTTTATGATATCAAAAAAAAAATCTTGTTTTTGAGAAATTTTGTAATCACACTAATTAAATTTGGAAAAAATAAACCGCATGTATTTTTTACAAAACCTTTGCAATCATAAGATTTTTTTAAAAAAAGTTTACCCTTAATTGTACATAACTTATAATTTAGAGATTATTCATTATAATTATCTGTAGGGAAATTCTATGGAAACAAAGTGAAAACAAAGTAAATAGAAAACAAAATGACTACAACCTTCACTCTGCCTATAATTTACAATTTATTACCTATATTTTACCATTATTTATTAGAATTATTTATATGTTTTATCATTCAATTCAATTCAATTCAGTTCAGTTCAATCAAAAATAACAAATTTGTATATAAAGATAGCTACGTGTTTTTTGTACATAATCATGTTTCTAGGTTGCTAAATATATAAGCTTGCTATAAATAGTGATCAATGTCCAAGGGGAGAGAGTGCATAAAACCATGTTAATATTTCCAAATATGAACACGTAATGATTGAATATGAAACAAATTAATAAGGCCGGAGAATTTGATGATTCACCATCAAATTTGAGCATGCACCATAAGATTTTAATTATATATGTTGCTGAGAAAAGGCACTAATGAACAAATAGTTGATAATATTTGTTGATGTGGAGTCAAGGTTGTACTTATCTCCACATGTACTCAAGAGAATAGTCAGGATGGACCAAAAACAATGTATACTACTACTTTTATTTATTTATTTATGTATTGAGGTACGTGGTTTTCATGTAAGAAAATGCATATTCAAGTTTGAGTTTATGTGTAAAAAGGGATGGTCCCAAATACAAGGTTAGGTTACTCCTTTTCTTCAAACATTGCAACCCATCTTTTTGTTTGCTTATGATTGGACTTTCTTTCTTTCTTTTTTAAGGACGACTATTGTCTTTACTTGCTCTTTTTCCTCTTCTTTTTTCTAATCTCTCCAAAATGGCAAAATCTATTACACCTATTTTTGGCCCCTCAATTTGTTACATTTGTTATTTATGTGGATGAATAACTCTAGGTAACTGATATTTTTGAGTCCCATATAAGACATAAAATGACCCAAAGAAGAGCAACAACAACTTCACTATGATGTCTTAATCATTGAATGAACTAAAAGATTCAGGTTATTACAGAAACGAGAAATAAGAACAAGAATGTGTATGTGATTAAATTATTTAAAGTTCACACAACTCACTTTTTTCCAAAATGTCATTGTTATAAGTTCCTCCCATATTATCAAAATCTTAGAGCTCCCAACTCTCTCGTCCTTCAAAATTAAACTTTCTTTCTTCAAAATCTTTTTTGTCTCTTAAACATGGACAAAAACGCACATAACAGAGACAAAAACGAAAAAGGTACGGAATTAATATAAACAGAATAGAAAAAAAAAAGAACTGACTCGAACTAAATTTTCAATTTTTCGAGTCATCTTAAAGCGAAACAGACTCGGCGACCGCTTCCTTAATCTCAGTCATGGTGGTCGTTTTGCCTAAGAGAGAAACAACCTCGTTTCTCCTTAAAATCCATTTTTTCTTATTAAGTATTTTTTAAGTTAAAATACTCATTCTGTGTTCCGTTCCGGAGTTATTAGCTCATTCGACATTCCAAATTTCTTTCATATTTCAAAAGTATGTTTTTCTATTTAAGAGATGAAACCTTTATCTTTTATGACCTCTACCCATAATGAAAAGTACAATTTTGTCAAAGTTGATTATAATTCGAAAAAACCGATTTGTAATTAGCAATCCACGCATTTATGTCTACCTTAATGTGTGATTATCAATTTCAATTTATAGAGACTTGAGACATCATGGAAATACTGACAGTTAATGGCCAAGTGTGATAATACCTATGTGAACCAACCAAGGTGCCCATTTCATTGATCCACGTGGTGATGAGTAAGTTATTACCACCATGATTAGCAATCAAATGAACCTCTTAGAGTGAAATAAAACCTCAGCAATGAATCTCCACACATGATCTGACCTTTAATCTTAAGCTTGAAGTGCTCATAAATAACTAATGATAAGATTTAAATGATAACGAAGATTAAACATGAAACACTATATCCTTTATTACAATAGATGCAGAGTACAATTGTATGATCAAAGAAATGCCTGCATCATCTTAGGCCTGGGCTTTAAAAAACAACAACTACACTGTCATGCTGATGTTGTGAAAGAACCGAAACTCATTCCACAGCCGAACCCTAATTCGATTGATGCTGCATCCCTCGATTCCAACTGCACAAAGCAATCTCACACAGAACACAAACTTAATCAAACAACACACCAACTGAACAACCCTGTCGTGGGATTCTAACACAACTACTCTTCACAAACACTCCGGCGACTGACACGCACTTATTCAAATGAAAAACACTTCAACATTCACATGACTGAGATTAAGGAGACGTGACCAAGGCATTGATATACCATCAGAGGACCATAGGACTGAGCAAAGATGAAATACCGGGGTGTATGTGTACATCCAGAAAAACTTAACCTATGAAAAGGAACAGCCATAATGGGAAAATCTAAACTCGGTTTGGTTAATGTATCCTCAAGAAACTAATGGCTAAGAGAAGTGGCGCCTCCCATCGAAGAGGGCAAAACAGTTGCAACATGCTTTCTATGTAGACGAAAGCCTGCAAAAACAAAAGACGGAGTGGAGTGATCTACCATGAGTTCCCTGGAAAACAACCAAACCGAATATCTAATGGCCAGTGCGGATGGGCCAAAAACCTATGCTGCTGCTATCGAAGTGACCTAACTATAGAAACTATCCATGTACAGTCTTGTCATATATTTCAAACCCCATGTGGCAATCAAGTGTCTTCAGTGCAGTTCTGTTTATCATTAGTTAGGAGAGGATGTCACATCTCCATAGATTCTCTACAAGGAACTCGATGGTGCTGCTGCTGATAGAACTGCAGTTTTTAAGATTCAACCCCACCAGGGTCTGGCCCAGTTTCTTTAGGAAAGGGGAGCTCTTGTTTGATACACTGGAACAACCCGAGAGGGAAAGGACTTGAAGATTGAGCTGATCTGCACCGGACAATACAGCAAGTCCTGTATCTGTGACTGCACATTTAGATATATCTAGATCACTAAGAAACAAGCAATGCTCAGCGATTGCCATCAAGCTCGCATCGGTGATCTTCCTGCAACCATCCAGATTCAGCAATTCAAGGCTTTTGCCATGTAACCTAGCCAAGGCTGAAACTACTTCATCGGTCAAACTCATGCAACCACTAAGATTCACCTTGACGAGTCCTGCCTCACAACTCTCCAAGAGAGGAAGAAGCCCGGAATCTGTAATTGCACAGAGGCCACTGAGATCTACGTGCTGAAGCTCGGGGCATAACTTGCCTACCAACGCCAAACTGGAACTGCCAAATCCAGGGCAGTTTCTAATGGACAAGGACCGAAGAGAGCTGCAAGGCGAGCACACTAGTTCGGATACTACATCTCTAATTCCCATACACTTCACCAAGCTAAGAGCTTTCAATTTAGATCTGCAGTTTGAGATGGCACCAACAATCCCTGATTGTGTAACCCTGTTGCACTCCTCCAATTGCAAGCTCTCAAGTGAACCTGCAGCTTGGGCAAACGAGACCAGCCCATTGTCCGAGACAAAGCAACATTTACGAAGACACATCTGCCTAAGGTTTGTGCACCCTTTTGCTACAGCTTCAAGACTGACATCAGTAATCCCTCGACATGAAGAAATCGTCAAACATGTCAACTTTTGCAAACCCTGAGCATTGCCCATCACCCAAAAGCCCTTTTCGCTCACTTGTTGAAGATTACTGAGGACAAGATTTGCAACTGCTTTTCCATAGTGCCCAATTACAGCAAGCGAGAAATCAGTAATGTTCAAAGACTGAAGCTTTACCTTTGACAATGCATTAGTAGCTGATGATAATAGACTCGATACACCATGATCTCCAACAAGAGCACAATCCTTAACCGAGATTGACTGAAGCTTGGTGCAGTGTTTTGCAATAGCTTGCAAGCCTTCATTGCCAATCTTACGACATGATTCAATACTCAAAGAAGTCAAATTCGGGCAGTTCTCAGCAATGGCAATCAAACCTTTGTTGGAAATTAAAGGGCAATTGCAAAGGTCAAGCTTCTCCAACAAATGGCATTCTTTGGCAACCTCGAATAGACTTTCATCCCCAACCAAAGGAACATCCCATAAGGAAAGAGCTCTCAAAGACGGGCAACCGCGGGCAATAGCAGATAGACCAAAGTCTGTAACTCCTCGAAAAGAGTTGCTTCCCCTAACCAAAAGCTTTCCTAACCCCCCACGGCCACTAGTACCGACGGCAATTGCAGCAAGTCTCGTATCTGTTGCTTTGTTACCCTCCAAAGACCTTGTAAGGTACCCATCACTCTCAACTTCTCCATTCTCATCACAAGACACCATTTCTACATCATCACAAACGGGCTCCGAAGCTATGGTTTTGCAAGATTCAGACCTCTTAATACTGCTTAAAAGTGTAAGCCATCGCTTAGAGACGCAAGCGCAAGCACTCCGCTCATTGGCTCCCGGAATGCGTCTAAAGATCTCAAACAAACATTCATCTGGAAGAACATCAATGGATGGCTTTTTCTTCTTCTGGGCATAATCAGATGATCCAAAAACAAATGAAGAAGTAATAATTCGTGCCCGCTTGCAGGGAGGGCTGTATACATCGAGTTGAGAAGCAATGGAATAAAATCGAGCAAGGTCCATGGGATTTGTACACAAAGACCCCATAGAATAGAAATCATCATCACCTGAATAAACCAAATATAAATAAACTTGATTAAGCTAAAGCAGTTGATGTGATCAAAATCCAAATTCTGTAACTCCCCCACATAAAAATGCTAAATTTCTGAAATTCTAATTTGATAACAACAGCACGGTGAAGGTCTTAGCCTAATGGTTAAAGGCTCTACCTATGATCAGAGAGGTCAATGGGTTCGAATCACATTAGAGTGGGGTTTTACTTTGTTATTTAATATAAAAGTAGTAATTGGATAACAACAGAGCAGCAAACTTGAGAACTGTTTAATTTGCTAGAAATGATGAACCACCACAATAGATCCAAGAAACCAAAAAAAAAAAAAAAAAAAAAAAAACACATAAAGATGAATGAATAAAAGAGAGAAAGCAAAAGGGTACTCACCACTGTAATTAACAAGAGCAGGCATGATTGAAGAAGAGAGATAGAGAAGAAGAAGAAGGGTTGATGAAGACTCAAAAAAGGGTTGATGAAGAAAGAAAGAAAGAAGAAAGATATGAAGAAAGATAGCATGAGGGAGAGAAAAAGAAAGAAAGAAACTTGAAACCCTAAACAAGTAGGGCAAAAAAAGAGAAACAAAGATGAAAGCTTTAAGAAGATTGTAGAAGTAGTAGTTGGAGAAGTAGGATAGAAATGAAATGAAATGAAGAAAAGGAGGAGGAAGAAAGAGAGGTATAAATATGAATAAAAAAAGAAGAAGATACATTGGCTTTAGAAGCATGCAATGAATCATTCCCCAAAACCGGTTATTCTTTTTCGGTCCACTCTCTATTGCCTACTTGCATTGCATCTTGCAAATTGCATTGCATTTCCTTACCTTTTGGATTACAAACAAATTGGATTTGGCAACTTGGTTTCATTTGGTAACATAACTTGCTTTCATTGGCTAACATTTACATTCTCTCTACTTACTTTGGATTATTCTCATTCAATGAAAACATGCAACATAATAGTTACTCTTGTAAAATAAATGAATTATCATTTCAATAATATGTATAATGTATTGTCTAATTCTTGTATTTTCAAAAATATGTTATAAAGTTATTCACTTTTAGGGTTTATTTATAGTTACTTTGTTCTTTTACAAGTAACCATTACTTTGTTCGCTATCACTATTAGATAAGTGAGATAGAACATTATCAAATAGCGGAAGAAAAACAAAGTGACAAAAAAATAAAGTAGCTATATCCTTCCCCTCACTTTTATTTTATTCAATCATGTAATCAATTTATTCATTATTTATTAAAATAAATCTCATTTTAAGTACCCAATCATTACTCTATTTATTCATTATTATTTGTTAAAAATAAATCTCAGTTTTAAGTACCCAATCATTAGCATGTTTATAATTTGATACATGAAATTTATTTTTTCACTTAACATGATATGCTCACGAGCAATAATATAAAAAGATATATGTTTAATCTTAATGTAAATATCACGTGATTAATGGTTTTTGTCAAGCAAAAAATCCGATAAGTTTATGAATATTTTGTAATAATCGTTATTTTATTTTGTTGCATTAGATCAAATCTCATATCCATCATCCATTAGTAAAATCACAGAAAGTAATAATCATTTTTGTAAAAAGAAAATTACTAAAAAAATTATACTTAAATTTTATGTACATAACATATATAGGAAAAACAGGTTATTTCTTTAGTTTCATATTAGACATAAAGAGAGATTTTACACAAATTGAAGTTTCAAAAATAAACATATACATGAAAGAGATTGATCACAAATTGAAGTTCCTAAATGGATAATGGATGATGCTTTTTTGGTTAAAGAAAACACAAATACTATATCTGACAAAAATTATATAAATACATGATTTTTTTACGAATAGACCAAAAAGTTCTAATGAAAATACCACTTGTCATCTAACCTAACACTCTTATTAAATTTTTCCCTTTTTTAGTTCGCATGTTTTTAGGAATTTATCTTATTTTAAATTACACATTACACATGTAAGTTTTAGTGACACAAAATATATATAGTATTAAAAAATGAGGAGTTGAGCTCTAAATTTTCCGCTCAAACATTGGTGAATGTACTAATTAGACTAAAGATAATTGATATATTTTTCTATCTTAAGAAAAATACATTTAAGTATAACCAAAACATAGATGAAGTATGTATGAGAAAAATGCTTCTTTTCAAAAATAATTCACGTTATAATGTTGCCTTTTAAATATTTCCCAAAGTAATGCTCCTTTTTTGGTTTGTGTGTAAACTCTTGA
Organism: Euphorbia peplus; assembly: GCA_028411795.1. Lineage (NCBI taxonomy): Eukaryota > Viridiplantae > Streptophyta > Magnoliopsida > Malpighiales > Euphorbiaceae > Euphorbia > Euphorbia peplus. Next base: position 29,305,070 of record CP110840.1, read on the forward strand.
AAAATTTAATTTAATACCTCTAAAAAGTAACCCCAAGAGAATTAATAATTATATTTTCGACTTTGAACTTAATAAAAATTTCAGTTTAATCTTTTAAACATAAACGATTATTTAATAGGTTTGATTAAGTAATATACTTAATGGGTAAACCCGAAGAGAGTAGTGACTCTAATAATCCATCTGGATTGACTTCATTAAATGCTTTGCATAGTGAAGTGAATAATCTTCTTGAAAATTTTCATGCAAAAGGAATTGTAGGAGATTCACCAGAACAAAGAAAAGTCCTAGCTGGCGAGGTTGGAAAATTAGTAAATGAAAGGTTAGATGCAGTTGAAAGAGAGAAAGGTTTAAAAGGAACCCAGAGTTTTAATAAACCATTATCTGAAAAAGACATTTTAAAATTACGACAAGAAAAAATGGTGCCCTATATGATAGATCCAAATAAAAAGGCAGCCAATTCAGATAAAGGAAATTTGGCTCAAGACCTTAGAAAGTCTCTAGGGTTAGTAGAAGAAGTTCCTTTGCATATAGACGATAGAACTTTTAATGAGTTGTTAACAACGAAAAGGTCTATGTATAAACCTAATTATCCCCATAGGATGAAACCTGAGTTTGTACCTAGAGATAATCCTTTGAGGCCTGTAATTAGTCCGTCAGCTTTTCTCAATTTAGATTGTGAAAAGCATCCATCCGAAAGGATAGATGAGTGGATCACCATGATAAGATTTACAATTCAATCTGGTAGTTATACTCCTGATAGTGCTTATGAGTTGTGTAAAGCAACCATGGTTGGCAATGCCCAAAAATATTGGGAAATGTTAGTGTCACACACTCCCATAAGGGAGGAAATCCAAAAGGAAGTTTTAACGGACGAAGTTTTAGCTATAGTTGTTGATGCACTAAAAAGAGAATTTTGTGGTTTCTCATTATCAACAGAGTCATTAGAAAAAGAGCAGTCTTTAATGGCATTAATGAAACTACAAATCTGTGATATGTGTTACTTTGATAATTTTGCCTGTGAATTTCAAAGATATTATTATAATTTAGATATGGCATCTCAAAATTACATGTCAGAAATGTTTTTTGCTAAACTTCCTGAACCATGGCCTGAGGTGGCAAAAACAGCTTTTAACCTCCTCTTAAATGAAGAAAAAGTTGTAGATGGGTTAGGAGGAAGAATTGAGGCAGTTAGATATGCCATGAGAAAGGCATGTACTGAACTTCAAGTAAGACAAGATGCAAAACGTCTTCCTTATTTGAATAAAAGTTGTTGTTCTCAAATCGAATATGTTCCAGGGAGATATGGATGTTCATCTGGGTCAGAAGAAAAACCTAGAACAAATTATTCATCTAGGAAGAAAAATTTAAAGGTTACCAAAAAAGAAAAACACCTAGAGAAGAGAGAGAACAAAAGAAAAGGTTCAATAAACCACACAGGTTTATTCGAAAAAGAACTGACTTCAGAGATAAAGATAGGATTGATGTCTTCAAAAAGAAATATGGTAGAGAACCTAAATGTCCTAAAGGAAAACCCTTAAGTAGTTGTTCATGTTGTTGGGTCTGTGGTTCCAAGAGTCATAAAGCTGATACTTGTCCTCATAAAGATAAAAGAAGAGAAAATCTCCGAAGACTTTTCTTTGAAAATAAATGTCTAAAATATGAATTACATGAAGATGAAATATCTGATGTAGACTCTGAAATAGATTCTATATATGAAGTGGTTTCTGAATATGAAACAGATATTGATGAATCTGATTTATGGACTGAACAATTGTTTATGATAAATAGTTCTGGCATAAATGAAGAGTTAATTCCATTAGGTGATACTATGGTATGAGAAGAATCCTTCCAGTACGAAGATACCTCTAGAAGTTACCTAGAGTGGAAACTACCCAAAGTAGACATCAACAATGTTTATAACAAATCAAGATTTAGTTTTAAATCAATCGTAGATGTCTCTCAAGCTGAGTCAACAGCTCAAGTGTCTAGCACAGAATTAGAAACATTAGATGTGTGTCTTTGGTTAATCTATCAAAAATAAAAGAGATTGTCAACAAGTCTAAAGGTGAGTATAAATATATTCATGTAGGATTAGTTCAAATAGGATTAATCCCGTTGTTTAACTTACCAGCAGATAGTCATGTGGTGGCAGCAGTCTTTGATAAAAGATGAAAATAATTCAAAGATCAGCTAATATCAGGTGTTCATACTAACCTGGCAAATGGTCCGGTCTGGTTTCAAGCATTTCCAAATTATTTAATGGCTTTGAGCGATAAAACTTTGGGAAATTCATTATCTTTAAGAATAAAATCTCTTAAAATGGATAGGATGAAATCTCAGGCTAAGTATTTAGCGTATCATACTAGGATAGTATTTCGACTTATAAATACAACTAATCCAGGTGTGAGGAACATTTCTAAGGTAACAGAATTGTTCGAAGAAGGGTCTGATAACTACCAACAATTTCACAGGAAAAGAAATAAATCCTGTAAAATTAAGTTGGCCAAAAAGTTGGGTCCTAACAGAACCAAACGAGCAATCTAGACCGATAGGAACATCATAGATAACTCAAAGGGGAAAAAGCATTATATTAGACCTTGATGAGCCTATTAGGAAAAATCTCATAGCTGGTACTTTTCCTAGGAGATCTTTTTCAATAGAATCCTCTGAGAATTCAATTCTTGAAATTCCGAGAAGAAACTCTATATCAGAACCACAAAGAACTTCTTTTAGGGAGGAAAGCCAATCCTCTGCAGGAAATCGTAGAATCATAGACTATAAAGATATTAGTTTGCCTATATATGCAGAAGATGATGATGGTCAGGAAAACATAAGAGCAATAAGACACATTCCTTTTATACCTGAGGTTGTAAAAGAAATTCAAAAAATTTCCGAACAACGTTCTATTCCATTCTAAGAGGTATGGAGTATGGTTTGTCCAAATGAGAAAACGTCTGAAAATATTTTTAGTATCAATAGCCCAAGAATGAGTACCTACATTGCACTTACATTTAAATTTTCTGGTTATTATGATTATTCACTAGATGCTTTAGTGGATACAAGGGCAACAATTAGTTGTGCTAGACCAAATGCATTACCAAATGAATGGTGGCATCATTTGTCACATCCAAAGCTTTTAAGCATGGCAGGAGGAGAAGAGAATTTAGTCACACATTATGCAAAAAATGTTCCAGTTCTTGTTAGTGGTCAAAAGTTTGTTATTAATAAAATTTTAGCATTTCCAGAACTTGATGCAGATATTATTTTAGGAAATGCTTTCATAAAAGGACAACAAGAAAACCGTCCTTTTGTGCAAGATGAAACTTATGTCTCTTTTGCAGGAGTAAAAATAACAAGCATCGCACAACCAAAGTTAAAATTAAAATTTGGTTTTTGCCCAGTAAAAGTGTCTGAGTTGTGTGGAACTAGTCCATGTGAAGCTTCATTCAGAGTGCAAGCCCAACGTGGTGAGTTATGGATAAAAAATTTGTTCGGATCCTTTGATGAGTCTAATAATGATGACAAATGGTATGAAACATTGGCTGAACAATCATTAGAGGTAATTGAAGGACCTCTTGCTAGAACAATAAAGTTAGAAGGAACTAAGTGGGATAGGTTTCTTATAAAGTTAACTGATAATTTTAGTGATGATCCATTAAAATTATGGGTTCTAAATGGCATTACAGCTAAGTTAGAACTAAAAGATCCTAGTACTATCATTCGGGCTAGAAATATAACATATACAAATGAAATGATAGATGAATTTGACAAACAAATTCCTAAATTATTAGAAAAAGGGCTGATCAGAGATAATGAAAGTCCACATTCTAGTCCAGCCTTTATGGTAATTAACCATGCTGAAAAAGTGCGAGGAAAGGCACGAATGGTTATAGATTATCGTCAAGTAAATAATTCAACGAAAGATGATGGGTATAAGATTCCAACTGCGGGAGATGTCATAGATAGAGTAAGTCTTAAACAACCTTCATTTTTTTCTAAATTCGATTTAAAAAGTGGTTATTGGCAAGTAAAAATGGATGACAAATCTATACCATTGACGACATTCAACGCTCCTCAAGGAATGTATGAATGGTTAGTAATGCCATTCGGATTGAAAAATGCCCCAGGCATATTTCAACGAAAAATGGATAATGCTTTTAAAGCATTAAAAAAGTTTTGTGTAGTTTACATAGATGATGTGTTAATCTTTAGTCATAATGAAGAAGAACACATGAGTCATTTTGAACAAGTGGCTGATGTCTTCAAAAAAGAAGGCATGATTCTTTCAGAAAGGAAGGTAGAATGGTTTAAGGATAGGGTAAAAATTTTAGGGATAGAAATAGCTAAAGGAAAAATTTGGCTTCAAAGTCATATCTCTAAAAAAATTACTGAATTTCCTGATGAACTACAAGATAGAAAACAAGTTCAAAGATTTTGTGGACTTGCTAACTATGCTAGACAGTTTGTAAAAAACCTATCAAAATACCTAGGAAGAATAGCTAAGAAAACATCAGATAAAAATCCTTGGTATTGGGATGAAGAAGATACTCAGGCTGTCATTCAGGTAAAAGAAAGAATGACAAATTTACCATGCTTAAATTTACCATCGGATACAGATGAGTTAGTCTTAGAAACAGATGCTTCGGAAAGAAGTTGGGGAGCAGTATTAAAAATTAAGGGGAGAAAACCTGAATCAATTTGTAAGTATTGGTCTGGAACTTTTAAAGGTGCTGAAATAAATTATCCAATTCATGAAAAAGAAATATTAGCTACAAAAAATGGTATGAAAGCCTTTTATATTTTCTTGGCTCCAAAAAGATTTATGCTTAGAACAGATTCAACTTATGTAAAAAGGTTCATGAATTTGAATTTTAAAGAAGCCAGACAAACTAGACTATTAAGACTACAAGAATGGTTTAGTTATTACAAATTTGATATTGAATATATTCCTTCTGATAAAAATGTGATAGCTGATTCTCTTTCTCGTGAGTTGGCTAATTTTACAGATGGATCCTGCTGCAAAAAACAAACTGTGTTGGGTAAGCAAGAGGGAAGGACATTCCAGAAAGCAATGCCCTCTGAAAAATAAGAAGAAAGAAGTTGAGAGTTCAAGCTCTAGTCCTAAAGGGATAAACATCAAGGCAAAGAATGCAATATGTTAGGTATGTAAAAGACCGGGACATTTTGCTTCAGAATGTTCGAATAAGGAGGAATCCTTAGATCAAAGAAACAATAATGCACGTGACTATTTGGCAGAAGGTGCAGCCAAGTTCAACCTGTCCAAGAAAAAGTTGTGAAACTTCGAACTAAAATTCATTCCCAAAATGAATTTGAAAGGGACGATTTATTGGGAAGTCCAAAATGCCCAACTTCTTCACAGAAGGAGAGCACAATATGCTCTGAAACTATTAGTGACATTTCAGGTCATGAGGCTATTGGAAGTGCCGGTAAATCTTTAAATATTTCAAACCAAACTCGTAATGAGGAAGAATAAAAATATGATTCTGGAGATTATCGTCTCAAAAAGAAGGATAAAATTCTCGAAGATGGTTCTGAATGGGATACATTAGGAGAACCATCTGAAGAAAACATAGAGTCCATAAAATCTGACATTAATATGTGGGAAGAAGAAGTTTTTGTTATTTCACTCTAAATTGATTTTGATTACTTGATTAATATATATGGTTTTTATATCATGCATATATATATAAATATATTTACTTGTGACAAAATAACTTTATTATATACTTTATGTGCCAAAAGAGAATTTAACTCTAGAAATGTTAAATGAAGGTTATCATCTTAACTAGAGTTACTTTAATAAAGTATATGAATATAGTATGTATGTATGCATGATCACATCCATAGGTTTAAATATCTTATGCTCTCTTGAATATACATGTTTAAGAAAAAGATATTTATGCCACGAGCTAAAATAATATGCCATGATCAAATACGTCTCTTTATCCTACGAATTATGGCTTACTATGTGATCATACTTATGTCTTGCCATGCCATCTCTTTAAGTTTTTATGATATGAACTTAAACATGATTTATATGTGTATCATAAGCTATGCCATGGTCAAAGATGTCATTATACATGCAAACTATGTTATGTCATCATCTATTGATTTCATCATCGATCATACTTATGTGTTGCCATGCTAATGATGATGAATGCATGTGTATGAATGTAGTATACACGTATATAACATACATGTTTAGATGATGATTAATAGCATAAGTTTAATGGTGATTAAGGGAAAGATCAAATGAAGGGCTAGGATTCAATCACACTTTATGTCATCTCATCATCAAACGGCCAAGATCGTTTCTTCATCACCAAGACAAGTGTCTTATCAAGACAACTCATCAAATCCTCCACCACCACATGATTTCGGATGAGAGATTTGGATGTGATGGCTTTGTTGTACTTTGATATGATTCCTTACACAATCTTATCATCTTACACAAATCTTATCTTATCCTAAATAATTACTAAGTAAAGAAATCTTATCTTGGATTTGATGGGACACATTTTGGCTCCTCCTTCCATCTCTCTTCAAGAATTCGGCTATAAAAGGAGAAGAGGAGCAAAGGTTGAAGCAAGGAAAATCAAACCGAGATTCAAAGCTTTTCACACGAGATATTCAAGCAAGCTTTGATTACATTTTTCCTTCAACTTTACAACGAGAGTTTGAGTGTTATTCTTCTCATTCAAATCACTGTAAAAGATTAAACGGTGGGGTTTAATCTTGGGTTTTACACTAGATCCCTTTAAAAGTGTAAGAGAGGTTTTTGTTTAGCCTTGAAAAACAAATAGGTTCTTAAGCACCCGCAAGCTTAGGAGGTTATCACTTAGCCTGTAAAAGTGCCATAAGTTTCTTAGTTTAGCTTGAGAAAAACTAAGGGAGAGTTGCTCAAACACTTGGAAGTTTGAGGGAGTGAATACTGGGAGAGGGTGTTCAGCTCTAGTAGTGTCTCGGATTGTGAGAACTACTCTACCGGCTTGATTTCTGCCCTTAAAGAAATCATTAGTGGAAAATCTCGAGAGGTGCTCTCGGGGACAGGACTAGGCTCACAAGGAGACCGAACCTGGATAAATGTTCTGCGTCTAATCCTTCTATCCCTGCTCTCTTTACTTATTGCTTTTATTCACTTGCTTTGCTTTAAGCTTTTATCTTTAATTGCTTGTGATTATTCGTGCTAAAACCTGGTTATTTTCTCTCATCTTTTAATCAACTTAATATTCCGCAAAATCTTTTATAGTTGATTAATTAATAGGCAAAACTTTTTAAAGAGAAAATAATAGTTTTTAAAAGGCAATAAATCCTATTCACCCCCCCTTTAGTCTTTATATAGTCATAATTTGGGCCAACAATTGGTATCAGAGCCAATCTCTTTGCCTATAAAGATTAACATCTTTAGAGAGATTCAAAATGACTAATAGGGTGATAAACTTTCCAGGAAATATGTCTACACAAATGATTCCTGAGGGACAGTCTACAGTTAGACCGCCCCTATTTTATGGAGTAAACTACTCTTACTGGAAAAATAGGATGAGAAACTTTATTCAGTCTTGTGATATTTTCGTTTGGAAAATAATTAAAGACGGATCATCTATTCCCACAAAAATAGTTGATGGCGTAACAATAAACAAGACTGAATCTGAATATAACGATGATGATTGGAAGCAATTACAGTTAAATGCTAAAGCTATAAATATTCTACATTGTGCTTTAGATACTAACGAATATCATCGTGTTTCAGGGTGTACGAGTGCCAAGGAGATATGGGACAAACTTGAGGTCACATATGAAGGAACTCAAAAGCAGAAGGATCTAAGGGTAAATTTGTATATGCGCGAATATGAGTTGTTTAAGATGGAGGTAAATGAAACCATTTCAGAAATGAATACGAAATTTACCACCATCATAAACAATCTAAAAACCCTTGGAAAAACCTTTCAAGATGAGGAGCTAATTAAAAAATTTATGAGAACAATGCCCTCAGCTTGGGATCCTAAATTGACAGCTATTGATGAGGCAAGAGATCTATCCACATATGCTTATGATGAGTTTATTGGATCTCTCCTCACTCATGAGATAAAAATGTCATCTGTCAATGATAAAGAGCCCGAAGCAAGAAAGCTTAAATCCACAGGATTAAAAGCTAAGATTGTAAGTGAAAGTTCAGATAATGAATCTGAAGAGGAAATTGCTTTGCTTACACGAAAATTCAACAAGTTTTTGAAAAAGAAAAACTTTAAGAAATTTCCTAAAAATAACTTTCACAAAGAGCCCAGAACTTCTGATAAGTTCAAAAAGGACTCTTCTCAAAATGTTGTTTGCTTTGAGTGTGATAAGCCAGGACATATCAAGCAAAACTGTCCAAACTTGAAGAATGACAACAAGAAGAAAGAGAAGGGAAAAAGGGCTATGGTTGCAACTTGGAGCGATAGCGATGAATCTTCAAGTGATGAAGAAGATGATGAAGTTGCCCACATTTGTTTCATGGCAAAAGATGAATCAGAAAATTCTTCAGACGATGGAGATGATGAATCTCCCGAGGTAACTTTTGGTCTTATGATAAAAGAAGAATTAATTTCTGTTTGCTGTGATCTATATGATGCCTCTATTGAGGCTTTGCTAAAATTCAAAAAATGCAAGAAAGAAAATAAAAGTCTCAAAAAGGAGAATTCAGAATTGCTAGAAAAAATTGAAAATCTAGAGACTAGCAAAGCTGAAGTTCTTAAAGAGGTAGAATCGTTGAAAAACCAAAAAGCAAAAGATGATCATATAATAAAGGGTTTTTCAAAGGGAAAAGAAATCCTTCATGATATTATCAACTCCCAACGATCTTGTGATGATAGATCGGGAATTGGATGCTTCACTAGCTATCATGAAAGATTTACTTCAGATAAAACAAAGAAAAAGAAGGATTATAATAATAAACAGTTAAAACTTCCAAAAATTAAGAACTGTTATTATTATAATCATAATGACCATATTATCAAAAATTGTAAATTTAGAAATGGTCAATATAAAGGAAAGTTTATCTGGAAAGTAAAAGTGTCGAGATTGTCTACTGTTAACCTACCAGGACCCAAAATTCATTGGGTACCTAAAACTAAGTGATTCATTGCAGGGACACGTGAGAGGCACACAAAGGTCAAAACAGTGGTATATTGACAGTGCCTGCTCAAGACACATGACTGGTGATAAGAGTACGTTCACCTCAATTAAATCCTATAATGGAGGAAGTGTTAGTTTTGGAGACAAAAGAAAAGGACAAGTTATAGGTAAAGGTCAAGTTGGCTCACAACCATCCATTGAAGATGTATCTTTGGTCGACGGGCTAAAATACAATCTTCTAAGTGTAAGTCATCTATGTGATAAAGGTATGAAGGTAGTTTTCAACTCCAAAAGCTGTGAAGTTTTTGATGCAAAATCTGACAAGATTTTATTCACAGTTCCAAGAGTTGAAAATGTTTATATGCTTAATCTAGATAAGGTATCTTACGATAAATGCCTTGTTTCACATAATGATGAAAGTTGGTTGTGGCATAAGAGGTTAGAACATGCTAGTATGCACTTAATTTCAAAATTATCTAAGAAAGAACTTGTAAAAGGTCTTCCTAAGATAAGTTTCAACAAAGATCACATTTGTGATGCATGTCAAAAGGGTAAACAAACTAGAAGCTCTTTTAGCTTAAAAGGAGTCGTATCAACTAATAGACCACTTGAATTACTCCACTTAGATTTGTTTGGTCCAATTCAACCATCAAGTCTAGGAGGCAAGAAGTATGCTTTGGTAATAGTTGATGACTACTCCAGATTTACCTGGACCTTGTTTTTAGCATCTAAGGATGAGACCTTTGACCAATTTGTCCACCTAGTTAAAAAACTCCAAAATGACAGAAATGTCAAACTTTCTTCAATTAGAAGTGATAATGGAGGTGAGTTCAAAAATCAGTCTTTTGAACAATTTTGTAATGAGTCGGGGATAAACCATGAGTTTTCTGCCGCAAGAACTCCACAACAAAATGGAGTTGTAGAACGTAAGAATAGGACGTTGGAAGAAATGGCTAGAACTATGATAAGCGAAAGTAATCTTCCTAAGTATTTTTGGGCTGAAGCTACTAACACAGCTTGCTATATCTTGAATAGAGCTTTGATCAGACCCATCTTGAAAAAGACTCCATATAAATTATGGAAAGGAAGAAAACCAAATTTAAGCTACTTTCACATATTTGGTTCTAAGTGTTTCGTTCACAACAACAACAAAGACCAACTAGGAAAGTTCGATGAAAAGTCTGATGAAGGAATCTTCTTAGGATATTCCTTATCTAGCAAAGCTTTTAGAGTTTTCAATAAAAGAAATCTAGTGGTAGAAGAGTCAGTTCATGTTGTGTTTGATGAAAATAATTTAACTGTGGAAAAGATAAATGATGATTTATTATCAGTTGAGAATCCTCAGTTAAATGTATCTTCATTTGAACAGTCGGTACCTAGGGAAGAGAAAGTAGAAAATAATGATCTTCCAAAGGAAATTAGAGTTCCGAGAAATCACTCTCATGAAGACATTATTGATGACCCTTCACAAAAGGTCATGACTAGAGCACAGTTCAGAAAATACTTTGGAAATGTAGCCTTTGTATCTGAACTTGAACCAAAAAGCTTCAAAGAAGCTGAAGATGATGAAAACTGGATTCTTGCCATGCAAGAAGAATTAGACCAGTTCAAGAGGAACAATGTATGGACATTGGTTCCTAGACCAATAGGAAAGACTATCATAGGAACTAAATGGGTCTTTAGGAACAAGTTAGATGAGTCCGGAAATGTTACCAGAAATAAGGCTAGATTGGTTGCTCAAGGTTACAACCAACAAGAAGGTATTGATTTTGATGAAACTTATGCTCCAGTTGCTAGATTAGAGTCTATTCGTATGTTGTGTACTTATGCTTGTTATAAAAACTTTAAACTCTATCAAATGGATGTCAAAAGTGCATTTTTAAATGGTTTTATTTCTGAAGAGGTTTATGTCAAACAACCTCCTGGTTTTGAAAATTGTGATTTTCCGGATCATGTTTTTAAACTGTCAAAAGCTTTATATGGTTTAAAGCAAGCTCCTAGAGCTTGGTATGACAGGTTAAGTTCTTTCTTGAATAAAAAGGAATTTCAAAGAGGAAAAGTTGACATTACTCTGTTTATTAAATATGAAAAAGGTCATTTGTTGATTGTGCAAATATATGTTGATGATATTATCTTTGGCTCAACTAATGAATCTTTGTGTGAATCCTTTGCAAAAGAAATGAGTGAAGAATTTGAGATGTCCATGATGGGCGAATTAAATTTCTTTTTAGGATTACAGATTAAACAGGGTAATCGAGGCATTTTTATTAATCAAGAGAAGTATGTCAGAGAGCTTCTGAAAAAGTTTGATTTTGAGAACTGCAATGAGGAGAACACTCCAATGAGCACAGCTGTGAAGATCAAAAAGGATGAGAAAGGCAAGAGAGTAGACATAAGGAAATACAGAGGGATGATTGGGTCACTACTGTACCTTACAGCTAGTAGACCTGGCATTCAATTTAGTGTATGCCTATGTGCCAGATTTCAATCAGATCCAAAGGAATCACACTATGCCGCAGTCAAAAGAATTTTCAGATATTTGAGAGGAACACAAAATGTAGGTCTGTGGTATCCAAAGTGCAAAGAAATTGATCTTGTTGGATACAGCGACGCTGACTATGCTGGATGTAGACTTGAGAGAAAAAGTACTTCAGGTACGTGTCACTTTCTTGGAAATGCCTTAGTCTCATGGTCTAGCAAAAAGCAAAATTCAGTAGCACTATCTACCGCTGAGGCAGAATATATTTCTGTGGGTAATTGTGTTACTCAAATTTTGTGGATGAGACAGCATTTAAGAGATTATGGTCTAACCTTTGAACATGTTCCCGTAAAATGTGACAATACAAGTGCTATTAATTTGGGTAAAAATCCCAGTCAGCACTCACGTGCAAAGCACATTGATATTAAGCATCACTTTATACGAGATCATATTCAAAAAGGTGACATTAATCTAGAATTCGTTCCTACGGAAGAGCAAATCGCAGACATTTTTACTAAACCATTAAGCTCTGAGCGATTTGCTATTCTACGTAACGAATTGGGAATGTCAAATCCCATACTTGATTAATTTAAGTTAATATATGGTTAAGATTGATATAGATTAATATTTGATTAATGAAAAATTAATCTCAACCATGTATTAAAAATTAAGATCAAGTACACTAAATATGTTGATTTGACAAGAGATGAAAGTGGGCCTGATTCTTTGGTTAACTGCTAATCAGTCCTTAAATGCCCAACTTTGTAATTAATGACCGGCCCAATCCATCTTAAATATGCTTTAATGGCCGTGCGTTAATTAGTCTTAAATGCTAATAAAGGGCAGAATTTGAAACAATTCAAAGAACAGGGACCAGGTATGTAATTTCTTCTTCCCTCCAATTCACAATACAAGCGAAGAGTCGCCTGTTCATGTACCTTCATTGGGAAGGGAGAAAAATCCCCTGAGATCGTTTCTCAGTCTACAAACCGTCGCTTCACTTACCCTATACCTGCAAAATGATAACCTATCTACAACCATCCCATTAGAAAACTCTTCTTCAATCTTTCTACCAATCCCACATAATGAAAAACAAAAAGAGAGCAACCAGAACCACAACAATAAGAACACGATCGAAATCTGGTAAACTGAAAAAGCTTTCTGTGATTGAAGAGATGGATCGAAATCGACAGATGAGGAATGTCATGTCTAACCCTCTGAATCCAAATGACAACAAAGAGGTAATCATCAAATCTTATGATCTTAGGATTAGACCTATGTATCAGGATGGATCAAGTAAGTTAATCCTACCTTCTATGAACATTGATTCTGAGTTTTTGGAAACTCTGAATCTGCCTCTGAAACACTGGTTCAATAGCCAGGGTTGGTTGTCAATGCTTACTCTTAGGGATAAAATCTATCCCGACCTTGTCTATGAGTTTTACAAAACTCTGTCTGCATTAAATAATGGAACTTTCATGTTTAAAATTGGAGATAAGGATTTCATTATTGATGATATCATACTTGGATCTGTCTTAGGTATTCCATACACTGGAAAACGTATTTCCAGGCATGATCATTCATTAAACATAGGGGCTTATAGTTTCTATAGGTTTGTTAGGAAGATATTCAAGTTTGATGCTAATCAGCCAATCCCTAACATCTTAAGAAGAAGCAGATTAGAACCAGAATTAGAAACATTGCATTATTTCATGACCAGGGTTCTTATTCCTATTAAAAGCAATCTAGGCACCATGACAGCATTTGATATCTACTTCATATGGAATATTACACACTTTATCAGTATCAACTTGCCTTATGTCATGTTAGAACATATGTCAGGATTAAGAATACAAGATGATTGGCCTTATGCAATGCTGCTTACATCTGTGTTTAGGCATTTTAGGATTGATCTAGAAGGGAGAAAAACACTTGAATGTAACAGATGCCTAGGAAAAACAGAAATCTATAAGATGCTAGTACGTTACAAGGAGAAACCTGAGAGAGAGAGAGAGGATATCTAGGGATATTTTGTGTACTCCTGCTAGGAATCCAGATAGATTCAAAATCTTTGTTAGGAATAGTCCTAAAAGGAAATCCTCAGATAGTGACACACCTTCTTTATATTAATCCATTGCATCAGAATCAAGTATGTCTAAAGAAGATTCATCAAATTTAAGTATCAATTCGATCTATGTTAATGAATTGAACTTGCAGAAAAAGAAGGGCATCATGTCTGATTTGGAGGCAAACTCAGTAGTGGAGAACAAGGAGATGTCACATGAGGAGATGGATTTGATGAACTCCTTAGCTGACCACATGGAAAAACCTCCAAGTTCTTCTGGTTTTATCTTGCCTAACTGTCCAATATATATTGATGCAGATAACTACCAGCCTGCTAGCCAAGAAACCACCCCTCTATTCTATACTCAGCAGAATCTTCAATCAAGTTTCCTTGAGGAGGTGGAACCGAGCTTTCCTTACAAGTTCACTGCATCCCAGATAGTGAACTTGAGTGGACATTTAAGGAATATGTTCGGTGATGTGAATCAAACTTCTTATAATCTTGATTCTCACTCTAAATTTCTTGCTAGTGCTATGGCTCAGGCTGAGGAGATGGCTCAAAGGATGGCCAAGCAAACACTGAATATGGATGCAACATTTGCTAATCTGTCAGCAAAGATGGACTCTCTTTGTACCTTTGTGCAGGATCGGCTGGTCAAGCAAAGCCTGGCATTAAAGGAGCTGTCTAACAAGCTGGATGATCAACATGGCAGAGTATTTACTCTACACAATAACCAGCAATTTCTGTTAGGAAGGCAAGAGGATGTGCTGGTAGCCATCAAGAGTCTTGAGCATGAGACTGATGAGTTGAAGACTGCTATCAAAAGCATTCCCGGAGTCACCATGGTTCCTGAACCCAGTCCTCCTCATTCTGCTTCCTCAGACAGCCAGTAGTGAACCCCTCTTATCCCTGCATTATCTATCTATCTACCCACAACACTTTAGATAATCTTAAAACTACTCTCTCCAACAGTACAATTTAAGTAGTTTTTAGGATATCTATTTTGGATATTTGCTGTGTTTTTGAGCTGATACATTGCTCTAGTATTTATATATGCATTAACCTGCAGGTACAACTTCTCAGAAATCTTCTGAGTTCTATGAGCTGTTTTGCATGCTTGAATTGACAAAAGCTCTCAAAGGAATCTTGACTAGAATAGTAAACTAGGATCTATGCATGCGTAGGCTACTTCTATTTTCTGTCATGCTATGCTCTGTTATCTTGCTGAGTTTATGCTCAAGTACTTCAGAATCTTTCCATGTCATGCTGAAATTTGTCATCCCTGCTATGCTTCAGTTTTTGATATCTTACCAAAATAAGGGGGAGAAGTTTATGTGTTTTTATGCATGCTGGATTATAAACTCTTTGATGCTTGCTGCAGGATTATGAATTGTGAAATGAAATCTGATATGTGCGCACATCTGTTATGCTATATGCGTATGAGTATAGGTCTTTCATGATAAATCAGTCTATGGGCCTAGGTAAACTCAGATTTTCATATTCATTTTTGGGCCTAATTAATTTCATTAATCTGTCTTAACATTTCTAATGGGCCTAATTTGTTTTCAAAATTTAAAATGTTTAGTTTATAAGTCAAATGAGCCTAATTTTTGTTTTAAAATCAAACCCATTTACTTATTTTCTATTTTGTCACAAAAGCCTTATTTTTTATATAGAAGTCTTAAATTTAGGGGGAGCATCTTTATAAAAACCACCGAGCGTATTTTTGCAAGTTATCAAAAAGGGGGAGATTGTTATTTCACTCTAAATTGATTTTGATTACTTGATTAATATATATGGTTTTTATATCATGCATATATATATAAATATATTTACTTGTGACAAAATAACTTTATTATATACTTTATATGCCAAAAGAGAATTTAACTCTAGAAATGTTAAATGAAGGTTATCATCTTAACTAGAGTTACTTTAATAAAGTATATGAATATAGTATGTATGTATGTATGCATGATCACATCCATAGGTTTAAATATCTTATGCTCTCTTGAATATACATGTTTAAGAAAAAGATATTTATGCCACGAGCTAAAATAATATGCCATGATCAAATACGTCTCTTTATCCTACGAATTATGGCTTACTATGTGATCATACTTATGTCTTGCCATGCCATCTCTTTAAGTTTTTATGATATGAACTTAAACATGATTTATATGTGTATCATAAGCTATGCCATGGTCAAAGATGTCATTATACATGCAAACTATGTTATGTCATCATCTATTGATTTCATCATCGATCATACTTATGTGTTGCCATGCTAATGATGATGAATGCATGTGTATGAATGTAGTATACACGTATATGACATACATGTTTAGATGATGATTAATAGCATAAGTTTAATGGTGATTAAGGGAAAGATCAAATGAAGGGCTAGGATTCAATCACACTTTATGTCATCTCATCATCCAACGGCCAAGATCGTTTCTTCATCACCAAGACAAGTGTCTTATCAAGACAACTCATCAAATCCTCCACCACCACATGATTTCGGATGAGAGATTTGGATGTGATGGCTTTGTTGTACTTTGATATGATTCCTTACACAATCTTATCATCTTACACAAATCTTATCTTATCCTAAATAATTACTAAGTAAAGAAATCTTATCTTGGATTTGATGGGACACATTTTGGCTCCTCCTTCCATCTCTCTTCAAGAATTCGGCTATAAAAGGAGAAGAGGAGCAAAGGTTGAAGCAAGGAAAATCAAACCGAGATTCAAAGCTTTTCACACGAGATATTCAAGCAAGCTTTGATTACATTTTTCCTTCAACTTTACAACGAGAGTTTGAGTGTTATTCTTCTCATTCAAATCATTGTAAAAGATTAAACGGTGAGATTTAATCTTGGGTTTTACACTAGATCCCTTTAAAAGTGTAAGAGAGGTTTTTGTTTAGCCTTGAAAAACAAATAGGTTCTTAAGCACCCGCAAGCTTAGGAGGTTATCACTTAGCCTGTAAAAGTGCCATAAGTTTCTTAGTTTAGCTTGAGAAAAACTAAGGGAGAGTTGCTCAAACACTTGGAAGTTTGAGGGAGTGAATACTGGGAGAGGTGTTCAGCTCTAGTAGTGTCTCGGATTGTGAGAACTACTCTACCGGCTTGATTTCTGCCCTTAAAGAAATCATTAGTGGAAAATCTCGAGAGGTGCTCTCGGGGACAGGACTAGGCTCACAAGGAGACCGAACCTGGATAAATGCTCTGCGTCTAATCCTTCTATCCCTACTCTCTTTACTTATTGCTTTTAATCACTTGCTTTGCCTTAAGCTTTTATCTTTAATTGTTTGTGATTATTCATGCTAAAACTTGGTTATTTTCTCTCATCTTTTAATCAACTTAATATTCCGCAAAATCTTTTATAGTTGATTAATTAATAGGCAAAACTTTTTAAAGAGAAAATAATAGTTTTTAAAAGGCAATAAATCCTATTCACCCCCCCTCTAGTCTTTATATAGTCATAATTTGGGCCAACAGTTTTTGAGGCTAATAAAACCTGGTTTTACTCACAAGACATTAAGGTTCTTGGTCTTTCGAAAGACGGTTCTATTTTGTGTGCAGGTCTAAAAGGAGGTCTTACAAAGGAAAATTTCCAACAACTTAAATATTTTGTAGATGAAGCTGTTAATTACATTTTAAAACTTGAAGCACAGCTTGATTTCTGGTCTGCAGAAGAAGATGATCTCTTCCGTCAAGTCATTGACAGAAGCAAACTCCATAATGAAACGATGGTGTTCCTTCCTGAAGATATTAATAAATTAATCAAATGGAAGATAGTTGATCCTGTAGATCGAGCCTTACAAAAATGTTCTAAGTTGCATCCTTTTATCCATTGGCAATTCCTTGAAAAGCCCATACTCCTGATAGACTCTGAAAGAGTAAAAGAAAGTCTCAGTTACATAGAAGCTGGACTGGTAGATGTCATTGAAGTAGATCTTAATGATAAAACTGTGATTTCATTATTCCCTAGTATTGTGCAAGAGGTATTAAATTTGGTGGGCACTGGATTAGTCTCTTTCCATATAACCAGCACAATTATGGAATTCGAAGAAGATGGAGCTATTCATTATCCATATCAGTTATGGGAACTCCATCTTGCTACTGCAAGACAACTTGTTGAACCTTAAAAGATTATTAAGCAATAATTTAATCTTAACTGGAAAAAATATGAAGAGAATAAAATTATTAACAAGGCTCTTCAAATTGAACTTCTTAAGGCTGTTTTAGAGCAAATGAATTTTTATGATGAAAATCTCATTCTCGGAGATGGGAAAATCTTTGTTTCCATCCGAATCAAAGACTTCTCTCATTTAAGTGGAGATGAAGGAAGATTTATTTCTGGTCGTCATAAAGCTCAAACTCTCTATGAAAGTTTGTGGGATGTTAATCCTGATCTTGATTTCAAAACTTCTACTTTCGAGACCTGGAAAGAAGTAGCCAAATTGATAGATCAAAAGGTACTCTCGAAAAGAATGCAAGAAGACATGGAAATAGATAGCTGAGTCATATTATCCATAATGTTATCTACAACATGTATCCTCTAGTCTTACGTGGCTTGTTTTAATAGGTGTGGAGAAATAAAATCTTATCACTTTATCCCTTCAATTCAGATAAGAGATAAGATTCATTTATTATTGAAAACCAGTTGGATAACAGGACGAGAGACACCAGCTGTTTGTATTATTAGTGTGCTTTTTTGTTTTAACGTTTTATTGAGCTGACATTCAGTACTAGAGGCACCAGCTTTTTGTATAAATACCCTTATGCTCTTCATATTCGGGGAGCAAGAGTGAGCAATTAATAAAATTGTGTGGTTTTCATATTATCTGTGAACTCTTAGACTCAAGAAACTTTTACTTTAAAGTTCTGCAACAATCCAAAGAGAAGTAGTGCATCTTGTAAGACCCATACACAATTATCAAGGGCAGTTGTAGCACAGAAGAACCTTCAACCTTTCTAAGAGGATACTGGAGAGAAGCGGAAGCTAGGTGGACCACTGTTCACATCAAGGTATAAGTTATAAACTGGTAATAAAAACATATTGTATAAGTTTATATGACCAGTGATTGCCCTCATCCTGTTTTTGTTGTTTCATTTTAATTTGATGATCATTACTTTTGAGTACGGAAACTTAATTGTCATTCATGAATTGATAGAGTTTTTCGACTTAGTTAGGGTAATTTCTACAAGTTCCATTTGAGTTTCATTCAATCCATAGTATTAAATTATTAGCATATGGAACAACGGAAAAGTTCATATGGAACAGCAAAGCGTTCATATGGAACAACAGAACGTTCATATGGAACAATTTCATAATCCATTTGGAACAACCAATTAATTCAGTTGGAACAACATAATATTATTCTGTTGAACAATATAACATATGGAACAACAGAGTATTCTGTTGAAACAATATAGCATATGTAAGAACCAAATATTAATTTGGAACAACAAAATATTAATTTGGAACAACAGAGTAATTTGTTGAAACAATATAGCATATGGAACAACAAAATATTTATTTGGAACAACCATAGAAAAATAAATAAAAATTAAAAATCGTTTATAAATAACAACAGTGGATCTCAAAATGACCGCCTAATTAATACGAGTTCAGTGGTATAATTTTTTTTTGGAAAATGAGATCGGGAAGAGCGGAAAAATGTATTTTAAAGAAAAGAATTAAAACTTTTTCTCTTTTCAGTGATGACATCAGCGCTGACATTATCCTCCTCTTTTTCCCTCTATTTCCTACGCATGACTATTTTCAAATAATTACAATTTTGACATCTTTCCCTATTTAATTACAAAAATGTCTCACCTCATTCTCTTGTCACACTTTAAGGAGTTTGTCTCCAAATAAGCTGATTGTCACACTTAGGCCCTTCTCATATTGATAGTTTAACTTTGTTTGATTTTTATTTCAAATTTATAATTTACTATGATAGGTAAAGAAATATCATAATCGAGAGATTGAATTATGAATTAATATATTTGGAGGAAGTCTCGAGAGAATTTTTTTTCTTTTGGTACAATTGGATAGAGAATTTTAAGTTATCCAACCAAATTTCATATGAACTTTTTTAAAAAAAAAAATCATTTTGTTTTCGAATCCTAGCATATAATAAATTTTAGATAATGTTACTAAATTGAGGCAATGTCATATATTCGCAAAACCCTTTTTGCTACCATAATTTTCTTTTTAATACAGAATGGTCCTTTTTTTACTTTGCATAAAATTACAGGAGTTATTTTTTATTATGAAATCATCAAAATAAATTCTTTCAGTTGAAAAATTAAACAACAATAATGTTTAATTTTTAAATTAGATTGGCCAAGGAAATAGGAGTGATGATTTATATTCGAATTAAAAAAGAGTATTGTATAAAAAATCTTTAATTTTTTTTCTAATGAAACAATTGATCTTATTTTATTATGTTATACACTTTGAAGAACGTCGTGTTCTTTTTTTGATTTATTTTTAATAAAATTCAGTTGAATTCAACTCAACTCAGCTCATTTAAGCCAAATTCAACAAAAAATTTCTTCTTCATTCAACCAATTGAACTAATTCAATTCAATTCCACCATAAAAAAAATAGTTGAAATATTATTTTAATTTTCTTAATCGTGTAATATTTAGATGATTAATATGATTAATATGCACGTAGAATATTATTACAAAAAGGATAACTTCTGAAAAGCTCATCTTGTAGCATAATGTATAATAGAACTTTGCAGAACAAGTGGAGGAAATGACAGACTGATTTTGAAAAACAAGTAAATTAATTGTGTACATCACTTGAATGATTAAATGCATATAGTCTTAAATATAAAACATTTTTTACTACCAATATGTATGGGAGACTTGGGATTAGTAACTACAACTGGCTGGAGGGATGTATATAATTTAATATATTAGATGAAGACATTAACCTTCTCTTTCCTTTTCTAATCAACTTTGCTTACTAGATAACAACTTGATTGGGTTAATTAGACAACTCATAATCCACCACATAATCACCTGTTTTGGAAGGATTTTTTGCCTGCATTATGAATTTGGAATATTAATCTTCATTGGACATTCAAATATAATTGATTGAGAGTGTAACTAATAATAAATTTCTATTTAGCTACAGATATAATTCAACATTTTTTTTGACAGCATATAATTCAACATTTTTATTCCGTACATAATTTAGTGATTGATTTATACTATTACTTACACACTTATTAGTTGTTAAAGTATTAAACCAATTGTATTATTTTATTTTTAAAAAAATAACAATATTGAGTTGTGTTTTTTTTTTTTGAAAGGCAATATTGAGTTGTGTTAGTTGACATATTATTCAGAAATATATAAGCATATTGTTAGATTTATTCATCTATTATAAAGACAAATAAATAAATGGATAATCAGGTTATTTCTTTTAGCGTAGATTAATCGATTCATTTAGGACAAATTTACGTTGCATCAGGCCCTAAAAGTGTGTACTAATAGGCCTTTTTTCTGCAATCGCTCATATGTAGTGCGGCAGATAAAAGAAATCAACACTTCAACACCATTCCTTTAAGGTCCCTCCAATGTTTAGGGCTAGAGCTTTGGCCTTATGCAGTTTGAAGATAATGAAATTATGGACCTCATCTTTGACATCACTTTTCGGTAAATACAACACCATTTACGGGATAACCCAATCCTTGAGTTATATTCACAAAAGCCAATAGTTTTAATCATGAGGTTGGCAAAATTTAGAAAGGGCACAATGCAAACTCTTGAAGAATATCAACGAAATCCTCTACGAAGGGAAACCTCATTCAAAATATTGGGTATAAATACCTAGATAGCCGACTTCACCAACATGAACCCAATCGAAGGGGGAAGGGAGATGTACATCCATCTGTAAAATGTTTTGGTGATCATCATCAATAAAATAATTCAAATTTTCAGACACTACTCAAAAGGCATTGTAAGCACTAGTTTTTGAATCCTATGATGAAAGTTATTTCGAGTTCCTCGAACTACCACTCGAAGCAAGCGTCAGTAGTCATTAAAGAAAAGAACGGAACGACGACTCTCCGGAGTCATAACTCACTCCTCCCACTATCCGAGAACGTGTCATTACACCCTCAATGACACATAAAATATTTTTTCAAGTCTCCCAAACAGAGGTCTGTGCAAGTTTGCTCAAAATAAAACTTTGTCTCATAGAAATCAACACACAGTCTCACTTGGAGGCCAATTTAGACCCTCTTAGGATCCAAATTAGGAAAAACTTAAAAACTAAAAGTTGTATCAAGAAGTTATGCCCAAAATACTAAAGTCTGTCAAAACGGGACTGCACTTGGCTAAGTTTGGAACCATACGGTCTCCATTCCCAAACCAAGACCGTACGGTCTCCAACACATAAATCGTACGGTCCTCCAACATGTCTATACGACCTTATCCTTATTCTCCACGTGTCACAAAAGTCCAAACAATTTACAACACCAGTACGGGTTTTTCCAAAAAGCCCGTCTGAGATCCTGATCTAGATCTGAGACGAGCATTGTGGGGACCATACGGTCCCCAAGCCAATACCGTGCAGTTACTCCTCAAGGACCATACAGTCCCCTTCAATTCCTATATAGGAAGTTATTGCTAAATTTTATATAATCTTAAGAAAAAAAAAATTGTATAGGTATGTTATTGGCTCTCTAATACCCATGACATTGCATTGACACATAATGTTATCACAATTTCCATTGATTTTCGATGTCGGTAATAATTTTATCGGTAAATGGTAGGTATGTGTCGCTACTAACAACGACATATGCGTCCTTGGTAAAATGTCGTGGGTAAACTGCTATTTTCTTGTAGTGGATGATGTGCTCAAGGACTTGATATGCACGGGCATGAATTAACAACGTGGCTCATATGAATGATATTGACCAGTTTCGTTGTCAGGGGTGATGGGGATAAAATTATAGATGTTGTTCACCACCAAGGCAGGGTGAGGATTCAGCCATAGAAGAGGCGAAGGAAGGAGAAGGAAAGGGGGCACGGCAGCTAGGGTTAGGAAAAACTTAGGCTTTGATTACCATGAAAGAATGTAATTTGTTATTTTTTTTGGTTTTCCATTTGGTTTCCGAACCACATTGGGCCGACTAATTCGGATTCGGGACGAGTCCAAGAATTATGGTATTTAAACCTCTTCTAGTCGCGGTTGTGGGGAATCGATCCGCAGACTTTCCTACCAAGCGCAGCCCTATACTACCACTACGCCAACCATCGATAGGTAAGAATGTAATTTGTTGATTGTATTGATTGCAAAGATCCAATATACATACATCAACAGCCTTATCCTAATTAAAGGAAATTAATACAAAATGTAATATACCATAATAGTAAATACAACTATACAAAATACCCGTATTAAACCATTTCGAAGGGCTCTATAACTGCAAAGTTCATGGATATATCTAGTGAAACTCATAATACTGGATATGCCCAGTTTTCTTGCACTGAGTAAAATAATAATATTATATTTATTTCTTAAATATTTTCTTTTCTTCGTATTAAGGCACAAGTGTTTTACATCTAATCGATTTTTATTAATTAATTAAGGAGAAACGGATTTCTCCTATAGAAAAAAAAAAACATAAAAAGGAGAAACAAATTTCTATTTTGATTATAATAAAGTTATACAACAACGTCCTCTTTTTGGTGAACAACAACGTCCTTATTAATATGCATTTTTTCGTATTCTTATGATTATTATTTATAGAATCATCATCTACTAATTATTTTTGAATTCTTATTAGTTATATTATTGGGTTGTAGATTTCGTTTATATATATATATATATATATATATATATATAAACGCCTCCTTAAATTGAAAACACTCCTTAAAGTGAGAACACATCAAAACTACATAGTTTCATTAAAGGGGAGGGGTTAAAAGGAAATTTACCCATTTATTCAAGGTAGACGTGTATGTAAAGAGAAGAGAGAGAAAAGTGGGCTGATGAGTCATCATTTGTTTACTTTTTATTCAAAAACGTTTTTCCGGCTATCCCGAACTCCGATTCCGAATTTTTTTATACCGTTGGACTTGTATTGTCGAGACGCTCATTTTAAGATCCATCATGCCCAGGTAAAAACGAAGATTTAGAATTTGGAACATACGGCTCTCGAGTTTGGAATGTATGCTGATTTTAGTTTTTTTCTTTTGTACGGTAATGTTATATACATTCTGAATTTTGTAGTCTCTGTTTTAAATGGTAAGCATACTGTTATAAAAAAACGAGTCAATAAAACAAAGCGAAAACATATTTTAGTGGTTAAAAATCGAAAAAATACATTCTAAATCACGTAAAATCAATGTAAAATCATAATTTAGAAACCGTAAACCATAAAAAAACGAAATTCAAAAATATAAACTCAATTCTAATATATATAACACTTTATATTCACAAAAAAAATAAATTTATACATGTCACGTTGTTTTTAAATTAGAATACAAGGAATTACAATGCAGAGTTTATATTCTGGAACACAGAGATTATAAATTTAGAATGCATAGCTTATATTTTAAAGTACAAAGTTTATATTCTAATTTCGAGTTTAGCGTTTAGGACTTAAAGCTTAGGGTTCAATAATTAGGATTTATGTTTAGGATCTCAATTTTTGGGTTCATTAATTAGAATTAAGGTTCAATTTTAGGGTTTGGGGTTGACTTATTTCGGTTTAGGGTTTAGAGTTTGTAGTTTAGGGTTATATTTTAAGATTTAAATTTAAAAACTTAGAATTATGGGTTCACCATTTTAGGGTTTCGGGTTCACCAATTTTATATGATACTTTATTTAAAAATATATGTATATTCAATTTTGGTCATTTAGTTATAAATTTTAGGTTGTTACTATTAATTTGAATGGACTTTTTTTTTGTATTATATTGTGGAACATGACAGTTTGTAGTTTAGAATATATGTATATTTAATTTTGGTCATTTAGTTTTAAGTGTTTAAGTTGTTAATATTATTGGATTTGAATGTATTTTTTTTTAGATTATATTGTGGAACATGACAGTTTCTAGTTTAGAATATATGTATATTCAATTTTGGTCATTTAGTTACAAGTGTTTAGATTGATAGTATTAGTTTGAATGATTTTTTTTTGTAATTATATTGTGGAACATGAGAGTTTATAGTTTAGAATTTATGTATATTCAATTTTGGTCATTTAGTTATAAGTGTTTAAGTTGTTAATATTATTGGATTTGAATGTATTTTTTTTTGGATTATATTGTGGAACATGACAGTTTCTAGTTGAATATATATGTATATTCAATTTTGGTCATTTAGTTATAAGTATTTAGGTTGTTAGTATTAATTTGAATGAATTTTCTTTGTAATTATATCGTGGAACATGACCGTTTGTAATTTAGAATTTATGTGTATTCAATTTTGGTCATTTAGCTATAAGTGTTTAGGTTGTTACTATTACTTTGAATGGATTTTTTTTGTATTATATTGTGGACTATGACAGTTCGTAGTTTAGAATATATGTATATTCAATTTTGGTCATTTAGTTATAAGTGTTTAGGTTGTTACTATTAATTTGAATGAACTTTTTTTGTATTATATTGTGGAACATAACAGTTTGTAGTTTAGAATATATGTATATTCAATTTTATTTCATTTAGTTTTAAGTGTTTAAGTTGTTAATATTAATGAATTTGAATGTATTATTTTTGGATTATGTTGTGGAACATGACAGTATGTAGTTTAGAAGATATGTATATTCAATTTTGGTCATTTATTTATAAGTGTTTAGGTTGTTAGTATTAATTTGAATAAAATTGTTTTTTAATTATATTGTGGAACATGACAGTTCATAGTTTGAAATTTATGTATATTCAATTTTGGTCATTTGTTATAAGTGTTTAAGTTGTTACTATTAATTTGAATGGATTTTTTTTGTATTATATTGTGGAACATGACAATTCGGAGTTTAAAATATAAGTATATTCAATTTTGGTCATTTAGTTATAAGAGTTTAGGTTGTTACTATTAATTAGAATGAATAGTTTATATTTTAAAGTACAAAGTTTATATTCTAAAAATAAAAACTTTGTGTTCTATATGAAAAAGTTTGTGCTAAAAGTCCAAAATGATGAATTTTAAATCTGACATAATTAAAAAAAAATGAATCATAGTATTTTTCCTGAGATAAGAATAGGATAAGTATATATTGATGAATCATGACCATACAAATAATATCACGCTTATTATATTATTATATTTTGTATTAATTAAATAATACAACCCAGTGGAGGGAATAAATATTTTCTTAGTTTGTAATTTTATTTGATTAAATATTCAACCCAGTGGAGGGTGCCTATACCCAAACACTCTAATAATTAATTAATAAAGTTGTATTTTAATCAATAATAGAGTGGTCCTAACGGTAAGCATGCATTCTAAAATGGTGGAGCGCGTGAGTCAAATCCCACCTCCATCAGCTCCGTGTTTTCCTGCTCCTTATCAATAAAACGACACAGTTTTAGGGTGTTCTCATTTTAAAAATGTGTTCTCAATTTAAACCTTGATTTCATGTGATCCTTCCCATATATATATATATATATATATATATATATATATATATATATATATATATATATATATGGGAGGGATCAGGTGAGAACACCCTCATATGTAAGAACACTTTTATATGTGAGAACACCTTCAAAACTACGTAGTTTTAATAATGAAGTAGGACCAAAAGAGAAATTTTTCCCTTTTATTATGTTGCGTAGGAGATAAATGAGAGAGAAGGTGTTGGTGATGAGTAAAAATTTAACTTTTTTTTATTTAAAATCATTTTCCCGAGTTTTTCGAACTCCGATTTCAAATTTTTTTTATATTATTAGACTCGTGTCGACTAGATGTTCATTTAAAGATCCATGATGCTTAGGTAAAAACGAGCTTTTGAAATTTTGAACATGTGAGGTATATTTTTGAAACTACTGCTGTACATGTTTTAAACTACTGCTGAACTTTAATTTTTAGTTTTTAAACATGTGTGTTATTTTTTTGAAAATAAGTTTAACGTTTTTGAACGTTATTTTGAACATAAGCATTGAAATATAAATAGGTTTGCTACAATTACAACTATGCTCAAAATTATAACAATTATGTTCAAAATGTTAAAACATCGACTTTACCTAACAACAATGGTACTCAAAATAAACGTCTCGAAAAAACAAAGCCAACGATATAAGAAAAGTTAAGATCGGAGTTCGTGAAAGTCGGGAAAATTTATTTAAACAAAATGAAATATACAATAATTAAAAAAGTACTAATTTCTCTCTCCTACTCCTATTATCCCATACGTGTCATTTTTAAAGAATGACAAATTTCCCTTTTAACCCTCTATTTTTAATAAAACTAGATAATTTTGAAGGTGTTTTCACATGTACTAGGTGTTTTCACCTGATCCTTTTTCTATATATATATATATATATATATATATATATAAATTAAAATAAAATTTTAAATTTACAAAATAAAAAGAAAGAAATTAATATATTAAATGTATATTAATTAATAATAAATATTTAAAGATATATGAAAAATTAATGTAAAAATATATAACATTATTTATAGTAAAATAAGATGGATGAATTAGAGAAGTTTTACTGCAAAACAATATATTTAAAGATATAGAAAAAAAATGAAAATAGAATATACAAAATGGAGTTTATAGTTGAAGAAGTTCTTTCGACATCATTAATTAAGGTAATATAATATAATTTTGTTTTATTATCCGTTTTTTATAAAAAAATTCTGACTTTAAGTATCATAATTGAGGGATATTCTATGGTCACTTTGTTTTTCACAAAGTAACCATTACTTTGTTTTGTCAACCATTGGATCATAGGTTAAAAACTAATCCAATGGTAAAAAATACAAAGTATAGACAAAGTAAGGGAAAAACAAAGTGACCATAGTCTACACCCATAATTGAATCCAACATTTATTATCCCAAAATAGTTCAACCAATAACATATATTATATTTAGAAGCTGAACCAAATCACTAATAAAATGTTGTTACAAGTGGTAAGTCACTTTATCTTTTATTTAAAATGTTTAATAGATAATGCAACAAAAGGATTGCCTTTAACTAAATTTTTTAGGGGGCATTTGTTTCGCCGTTTCGATGTTGCCTTTGTTGGCCCTAACAAGAACAGAATCACCTAGAGGGGGGTGAATAGGTGTCTAAGTTGTAAACTGAAGTTTTCTAAGTTTTTTAAGAAACTTAAAATTCAGAGTCAAATTTCCTCAGAGTCAGAAGCTAGCTTAAGGAAGTTGCTTCTGAGGGAAATTCTGCCTAAACACAGTTAGACTGTTTTCAGCAACAGAAGTTCTGATTTGAGAACTTCTGGACAGTCTTCTGAACAAAGACAATGATATTTTTAGAGAAAATCTGTTTCAGCACTAAATATGAACAAGTACACAGAAGCAAAAATAACAAGTATAAGAGGGAGAAAGAAGTTCAGGAGATCCTGAGTGAACAATTCGATTTATCCAAGTTCGCCACAGAGGTCCTGTGACTACGTCTTGTCCCCTGAGGTCGCAGCCTACAGAGATTTTATAAATCCACTATTCAGAACTTTTATGGCAAGTTCAGAAGCTCCTTTACATCAACAGAACTTAAGCTAATTTCTCACTTAGTTCTGACTAGCCTAAAAAGAGTTAAAGGATTTCCACCAGAACAAACAATACTCTGTTTTCTGGATTTCTCACCCAACTCTAATCTCAACTAGATTTCTCTCTTTAAATCTAACTGAAGATCACAAACGATCTTAGTTTACAAGATTCCTATTATGAACTTGTTTTTCTTCACTCTCTCACTTTAACTAAGACTATGCTAAGAAAGTTTGAGAATGGAAAAGAATGCTCTGTTTTCCTTGTTAAAACAGTGCGTTGAGATTTTGCTCGATGATCACGCGTATGTTGATGCATTGGAGCTTGGCTACTATTTATAGTGATTGAAGATGACCGTTGTGGAGTTTGAAACTTCAAAGAAGATGACATCAGTTGTTGTAGCCGTTAATTTGTCAAGTCTTCAAACGGTCTTCAAACACTTTGATTCCGTTATCCTTGTTCTTTAACTAAATCCGGTAAGTGATTTGAAATCAAGGATGAGGATGACAGAATCATTCTTCAATTAGATCAACAAAGGGTAGACAAGGAAATTCCGGTTTCTCTTGAACAGACAAGCGCGCTCCATCAAAACAGCTTTTTGAACTTTTGGCGCCTTGCATTGAATGCAAGTGTCAGAGCATTAAATGCTCAAACAAACCCGTGACTAAGCTTTCAGAAGCTTATTTCCAGTTGTCTAGACTTCTGATCAAATTGGCATAACTTCTGTTTGCAGAGAACTTCTGAGGAGAGCTTTAGCAGACTTCGCCTTCAGATCGGGCTTCTGAGTTATTGAAACTCTGACTTCAGCAAACTGATCTTCTGAGTTCTTTAGGCAATCCAGAAATGATTCATTCAGCACCTGCTGAGCAACTTACACATAGACTAAGTAAACAAAAATTATTAGTCAATAGTAAACTATATGTAAGGTAGAATTAAGTTTTCATCTTCTGAAACGTTTGGACATAATCAAAACACATAGGGTTCATCATTCTCCTCCATTTTGGTTATGGACAAACCGTGGTCAGAAGGTAAAAAGAAAACATGAGGTTTAGAAAATGAACTTCCTGATGCAGATGTTTCATTACTTCTGAGTAAACTAACTCCCCCATTTTAGTGTAAATGGTGATCTTCAGTAATCTGTATAAACTTAATAAGGCTTAAGATCAAGTTGTTAGATTTTAAAAGAAGTGTAATTTACTAAGTTAAGAAGAAACATAAGCAAAAAGTAAGAAGTCAGATATGCAAGAGAATATAGAAAAGGTTCAGTGTATATAAAATCAATCAGGAGACAACAAAAGAAACAAAATAATCAGAAGAGCAAGTCCTAAGACAAAGACTACCCAACCCAGAACCTAGCTAAGAAGCTTGAGTCCTATAGATTACATGTTCCTAGGTTTCTTCTGAGGAGGAGGAACAACACTGGAACCTTCAGCACCACTAGCTCTTTTCTGACCAGACTTCTCCCCCGTTTGACCAGAACCAAGAGCAACACCAAGAGCACCCTGAGACTTCAACTTTTGCTGAACATTCAGAGAAGTCTGATATTGCTGAGGAGTTGGTCTCACAGTATTGATCATATCCATTCGTCTTCTGAAGTCATCATCAATGGTCTTCATATGATCAAAGGTCTGACCAGACATAGGTCGCTGTCTCTGAACATCATCCAGAAGAAGCTTGATCAACCTGTTGTTAGCATACACAGCAGCAGTGAGATGCTCATTCTGAATATAAGTCTGTCCTCGAACAAACCTATAGCAGTTGTGAAGAGTCTTTTCTTGTTCACGTGCTTGAGTGTGCATAACCTTCAGAAGTTCAGTGAGCTCAGCAATCTGTGCATTCTGAGCAGTGACAGCAGACTCAATGTTGGAGAGTCGGTTGTTGAGATCAGGAGTGATGTCATATACAATCTTGGCAGCTCCTGAAGATGAAGAACCTTGAGCAGAAGATTTCACTTCTCTCAGAATGTGATTTGCAGTACTTTGCAGGTCTTCAATCTTACTAGGGAGCATCTTCTCATGAGCCTCATAATGCTCGTTTGCTTCCTTGACTTCTTCTGTCAATATCTCCAAATTCTCATTGACCTTCTGAGAAGAAGCAAGAGCAATATTGTCCAGGGAAGGAAGAGTCAGAGCTAATTCCCTCAATTTATACAGCTCATCATATGTAGCTAGATGAAGTGTAGAAAGATTGCGTATATACACAGAAGGATCCTGCATTTGAAGCATGGTCATGAGCTGCAGGTTCTGAGCTTTCAAAGAATGTAATTCTTGCAGCACAATGCCCTGAGCGTACATGTCAGCAGCAGAATTCCTTTGCCCTATACCAGCAAATCTATTCAGCAATTCATCTGAGCCACTCTGACCCATTCTTCTCAACTCGTCAACACTGGGGGCACCTCCAGCTTCGGAAATATCAGAAGCTTTGCTCATGAAGCCAAAACTTCCAAATCTGGTGTCCAGATCTTCCCGATTCAGGTGTTTGCGTAGGAAGTCATAGTTTGATGACAACCCAGCAAATCCTGAAGGAGTGGAGGAGGTAGTGAAGGGATCACACACAGGAGGTGTATGTCCAGAGGTTGAAAGAGGAGGGACAGAAGTTTGAGGAGAAGGAATAGTATGTGGAGAGGAGGAAGAAATAGGATTTGTACAAGGAGGTAAGGTTGAAGGAATTGAAAAAGGTATTGAAAAGGGAGGAGCTGGAATTCCAGTTGATGGAAATACAGCAGAAGATGATAGAGAAGAAGTAGTAGAAGTAGAAATGGAATCAGTGAAGATTGGTCCAGAGGACAGATTCACTTCTGAATAGGATCCAGAAGGAAGAGTAGATGGAGGAGGGACAACCTCAGATGTTGAAGTTGTCAGAGGAATGGAATTCTGAGATTCACTCACTTCTGTGACAGAAGGTAGTGAAGGAGATGGATGAGGAGTAAGAGCAGGAGATGAGATAACCTGTTCAGAGGCATTAGGATCAAAAGTTGAAATAGGCTCAGCATATAAATGAGCCATTCTGAACAGCGTTTCAGAGGCATCCCTTTCACCAGGGTTTCTTCCTTGATTCAGAAGAACATTGTCAATGAAGTGTTCATTGTCAACATTCTCAACAAACTGTTTAGCACCTTCAAGAACCTCTTCATCGTCTGGTTCACTCTCTTCTGACAGCTCTTCAATCGTAGGAGCGTCAACATCCTCTTCATCAGAAATCTCTGACAGCTCTTTATCAGCAGCTTCCGGTTCCTGAGTAACAGGATCCTCCAATTCAGCACTTGAGGCAACAACGAAGTCCTTCTTCTTCAGAACCCTTCGTCTTGCCACAGCCTTCTTCCCAATTCTGGTAGTGAGAGTGACATTCTCAATAATTCGAGAGGACAGAGAGACATTCTCAAGATTCTCTTCTTCCTCTGAAGTCTCAACTACCTTTGAGAACTCAGCATTCTCAAGATTAGCAGCACATTCTAAAAGTTTGGCATCGGCCTTAGCCTTTGCAGCAATTTCACGCTCAGCAGCTAACTTGTCTTCAGCTTCTTTCTTCCTTCTTTTCTCTTCAGCAAGAGCCAGAACTCTTGCAACCTTTTCAGCTTCAGCAGCCTTCTCTTTCTCAGCAAGGCGTGCTTCCTCAGCATCCTGAGCTTCTTTCTCAGGAACATCCTTTGGCTTCTCAGCAACAATCTTGCCAGAAGGTTCAACATTGATTGTTGTTTGAACTAACGTGGGAAGAGGTTCTGAGACAGCAACCTTCTCAACATTCAGGACCAACTTGCTTGACCCTTTCTTTCCCTTGCCCTTTTTGGCAACATTCTTTCCTTTCTGAACAGATGCATCCACAATTTCCTTCTGAGCAATACTCACAGAGGAGCCCTTCTCATTCTTCTTCGGAGTAACACCAAAACTCAGGTTCCTGAAGGTATGCATCTTCAGAACCGTACTCCTACTAGTAACACCTTCTCCTGAAACAACAACGGAGGCTGCCTCAAACAGCCTTGTCAGGAGTGAGCCATATGCCAATGCACTCACGGTCGTTACATTCTTCATCTGCCTTATCAGCATGGCAGGCAAATTGATCTTCTTCTGGTTGACCAGATGCCACATAAAAACTCGTTCTCTGTTGGAAACACAATTGACTCCTCCAGCCTTTGGAAGAAAAACATTCGTAGTCAAATAGTGAGCCCACCTCTGGTGCTGAGTCAACCAGGTAGCGTAAGTTTCCTTGGCACTCAGATCTGGCCTAGCCCAGTTGGCTTCTGAAAACCCTTCTGCTGAACCATCATCTCCAATGATGATTCCTTCATCATCAATCCCTATCACTTGAGAAATGGAAGCCCTGCTGACTTCGATCTCAACTTCCCCAACCACATAATGAAGAACGTCCTCCTCATTAGAAAAGAAATGGAGGTTCTTATAGAATTCTGTAACTAACTTAGGATAAATGAATTCTTCGAGAGAAACGAAAGAATTCCAGTTTTGAGCGCTAAGCCAGTGAGAGATTGGTTCAGTCGATTTGACAACATCATCTAGGAACCTAGAGGTGAAAACCCTAGATTCACTAACTTTCTTTCGTGATTCATCAGAGAAGATGTGTGTGACAGTGATTTCTTGAGCCATTTTGAAGAAATGCGAAATTAGGTTAAGATTTTTAGAGAGAAGAGAACACAGAAAAATCAATGGAAGTTCTAATGGCAAAGAAAATGAGAGTAAAAAAGTTCTAAGTATGGAAAACCCTCATTTATACCCAAACACAGAAACCGTTCCAATTCAAAAAGCAAATACACACCGTTTAAAAGGGAACAGATAACCGTTAACCACAGAACAGCGCCGTAATAAGCAGTAAATAACGCATGCTTTCAAGTCAAATCATGATTAGAATTTATTATAACTAAATTATCTTAAACGATCAAACACTTAAGATACTCAGAGACAATAATTCTAAGTTATTGAAGAGGATAAGTCATACCAATGCCTTCTCGTAAGTTGCTGAAAGCCATTCCAGCCAGAGGCTTAGTAAACATGTCAGCAAGATTTTCTTCAGAGGGAACATGAGTAATGATAATATCCTTCTTCAGAACATGATCTCTCAGAAAGTGATGTCTAATATGAACATGCTTCATCCTGCTGTGCTGAATAGGATTCTTTGACAGATCAATTGCACTTTTGTTATCACAGTAGATTGTAATTGTTCCAGGGATGACTCCATAGTCAGCAATTTGTTGCTTGATCCAGAGCATCTGAGAAACACAACTTCCAGCAGCAACATACTCAGCTTCAGCAGTTGAGAGAGCCACAGAGGTTTGCTTCTTGCTATGCCAGGAGACTAGGCACTCCCCCAGAAAATGACAACCACCAGAAGTGCTGACCCTTTTCAATTTATCTCTACCATAGTCAGAGTCTGTGTATCCTATAGGAGTGAAATCAGAACTACAGGGATACCACAAACCAGCTTCTGGTGTGCCTTTAAGATATCTGAGAATTCTTTTGACAGCAACATCATGAATTTCTCTTGGCTTTGACTGATATCTAGCACAAAAACACACAGCAAAATGTATATCTGGCCTGCTGGCTGTTAGGTATAAAAGAGAGCCAATCATACCTCTGTAGGTTTTTATATCTACAGGTTTACCAGCTTTCTCTTCATCATCAATGTCTTTGCTGACATCCATTGGAATATCAACAGCATTAGAGTCCATCATGCCAAATTTCTTCAGCACTTCTCTAGTGTACTTGGCTTGATTGATAAACACACCATCATTACTTTGCTTGATCTGAAGTCCTAAGAAGAAGGTTAATTCTCCCATCATAGACATTTCAAACTCAGCCTTCATGTGGTCACTGAACTCTCTGCACAAAGATTCATTAGTAGCACCAAATATAATATCATCAACATATACCTGAGCTATAAGGATATCCTTGTTCTTCTTCAGAGTAAACAGAGTTGTATCAACACAGCCTCTGACAAATCCCTTAGACAGAAGGAACTTTCTCAGTCTCTCATACCAAGCTCTGGGAGCTTGTTTCAGTCCATACAAGGCTTTCTTTAGCTTGTACACATGATCAGGAAACTTAGGATCTTCAAAACCAGGAGGTTGAGACACATAAACTTCCTCATCAATGTAACCATTCAAGAATGCACTTTTCACATCCATTTGAAAGAGCTTAAAACCTTTGTATGATGCAAAAGCACACAAGATTCTAATGGCTTCTAATCTTGCAACAGGAGCAAAAGTTTCGCCATAATCTATGCCTTCTTGCTGACTGTAACCTTGAGCAACAAGTCTTGCCTTGTTCCTCACAACATTTCCAAATTCATCAAGCTTGTTCTTCAGAACCCATCTAGTTCCAACAACCTTTATGTTGTTAGGTCTGGGAACCAAAGTCCAAACTTCTGACCTTTTGAACTGGTCAAGTTCTTCTTGCATTGCCATTAACCAGGAGTCATCGTCAGCAGCTTCATAGAAGTCCTTGGGTTCCAGAAGTGACACAAAAGCCACATTCCCCATATATCTTCTGAGCTGAGCTCTGGTCATGACAGGATTATGAACAGAGTCAATGATGTTCTCTAAGGAATGATTCCTATGAGCTCTAACTTCTCTTGGTAAATCCAATGAGTCTTCTGAAACCTGTTCATCATTTGTTGAATCATATATAGGAGCATCTTCTGGAAGAGAGTTGACTTCTGAAGTGAAATTCTCATCTTGAGCTTGTTCAGCAACAGGAGGAACCACTTCAGCAGCTCTGGGGGAAACATCTTCTTTTTCAACAGGAGATGTGACTTCAGGAGCTTGAACTGCATCTTCATCAGGAGCTCTACTATCTGCAGGGTTAGTCTCATCAAACTGTACATGAACAGATTCATCTAGAGTTTGAGTCCTTTTGTTAAAAACCCTATATGCTTTACTATGTGTTGAGTAACCAAGAAAAATGGCCTCATCTGCCTTTGAATCAAACTTTGAAAGATATTCTTTTGTATTCAAAACGTAACACTTACAACCAAAGGTTCTGAAATAACCTATCCTAGGCTTTCGACCTTTCCAGAGTTCATAAGGGGTCTTGTTCAGAATGCTTCTGATTAGCACTCTATTCAGAACATAGCAAGCTGTGTTCACAGCTTCTCCCCAAAAGTACTTAGGAAGCCTTCTTTCATTGATCATAGTTCTGGCTATCTCAACCAGAGTTCTATTCTTCCTTTCAACTACCCCATTTTGTTGAGGAGTTCTGGGAGCAGAAAAGTTATGATCAATTCCCTTGGTTTCACAGAATTCTTCAAACCTGAAGTTTTTGAATTCTCCACCATTATCACTTCTGATATGGACAACCTTATCATTCCTTTCATTCTCAAGTTTCTTTATCAGAACTGAGAAACATCCAAGTGACTCATCTTTGCTAGACAGCAAGATGACCCAAGTGAATCTTGAATAGTCATCTACAATGACAAAGGCATACTTCTTTCCACCCATGCTCATTGGTTGAACAGGACCAAAAAGATCCATATGAAGTAGTTCCAAAGGTCTTTTAGTTGAAATGACTTTCTTAGTTTTAAAAGAGCTTCTGGATTGTTTACCAGATTGGCAAGCATTGCATAAATGGTTCTTTTTAAAACTAATTTCAGGCAGACCCTCAACCAATTGATTTCTAGCTACTTTGGCCAGAAGATCCATGCTAACATGAGCAAGTCTTCTATGCCAGAGCCAGGAGGTATCCTCTTTGGACATCAAGCATATATTTTTGCAAAGATTCTCAAGGTTCAGCATGAAAACATTTTCAACTCTAGGAGCAGTTAGAATAACTTCCCTTGACTTACTGTCCAAGATTTTACATCCAGAGGAGCTGAAGACAACATCTCTACCCTTATCACACAGTTGTGCAACACTCAGGAGATTGAACTTCAGGCCTCTGACTAGGGAGACATCTTCGATCGGAGGGTTAGTTCCTATGGATCCAGAACCAAGTATCCTTCCTTTCTGAGCATCTCCAAAGCTGACTTTTCCACCTCTTTTAGGATCAAATGTGATGAATGCTTTTTCATCACCTGTCATATGCCTTGAGCACCCACTGTCAATGTACCACAGCTTTGACATTGATGGAGCACTCAGAGCAACCTGCAACACAATCAATTAGTGATAGGTACCCAATCCTTATTGGGTCCTTCAGAGTTAGATTTCTCTTCAGCAGGTTTTAATGATATCTCAGATTGCAAGAGGTTCTTAATATGGTACTTGCAATCTTTCAACCAGTGACCATCACTTTTGCAAAGCTTGCAAAAGGGAGGGTTCTTGGATCTTTCCCTTTGCTTCCTGGGAGATTTCTTCTTCTTCTGAGATGGTCCAACATCTTCAGAGGCTGAGACAGCACTCTCAGAGGTACCAATATCAGGAGGAGAAGCTATCTCTTTCAGAAGAGAGGGAGTGACAGGTTTCTTCTTCTTCTGGGGTTTATCACTTCCCAGAGGCAGCTTTTCCTTGCCTTTGGCTTTAGAGCCATTAGCAGGAGTACTGAACTGTTGACACAGTTTTTCTTCTAACACTTTCATGTCAGAATAAACTTGAGTAAACCTAAGAAACTTGTCAGCCTCACTTTTGTCCAATTTCCTTTTCAGGTACTTGAACATACTATAGAGTTCTTCAAGAGAATCAAAGATATTTTGTTCAGAAGATATGTTTACCTCAGAATCATATGTAACTTCAGGAGGTGCGGAAGTTTCTCCTGTGACATCTTCAGAGGTTGGCTCATCAATAGCCATAAAACAAATCTGAGCTTGCTCTTCCTTTTCTTCAGGATCACTGCTGGTCTCAGAGTCTGACCAAGCAGCCAGCATAGCTTTCTTGAACTTCTTCTTATCTTTCTTCAGCTCCGGACAGTTAGGCTTAATGTGTCCCGGTTGCTGACATCCATAGCACACAATTGGCTTGTTTGGATCTCTCTTGAACTTTTCACCAGAATCAGGAGTTTTCTTATCAAAGCTCCTGAAAGGCTTCTTGTAGTTTCCACCTCTGCCTTTTCTAAAGGCCTTCTTGAACTTCCTGGTCAGCATAGCCAGTTCCTCATCTTCAGAGGATTCATCAGAAGATTCTGCTTTAAGGACTACTCTTTTTCCTTCTGACCTTTCTCTCAGGTCATGATTCTTGATTGCCATCTCATGAGTAATCAATGAGCCAATGAGTTCATCATACTCATAGAAGCTTAAGTCCTGAACTTCTTCAATAGCAGTCTTCTTGGCTTGCCACGACCTTGGTAAGCTTCTGAGAATCTTCCTTACTTTTTCAGATTCTTCAATATCCTTTCCCAAACTCTTCAAGTCATTGACAATCTTGGTGAACCTAGAATTCATACTTGAGATGGATTCTTTGTCAAGCATTTCAAATAACTCGTAGTCTCTCATCAACTGATTGACTTTAGATTGCTTCACTTTTCCTGTTCCTTCGTAAGTGACTTCTAGCTTGTTCCAAATATCCTTTGCTGTTTCACAAGAAGACACTTTGTTATACTCAGTAGCAGAAAGTGCACAATGCAGCATATTTATTGCTGAAGCATTCGTTTGGAGTTTTTTAAGGATTTCATCTGTATATTCCACTTGAGGGATAACAACATGTCCTAAACCAGCTTCCATCCTAGTTGGGATGAAATCACCATTAGTGATAACTATCCATGCACTCATATTCTGAGCTTGGATGAAATACATCATTCTCTTTTTCCAGTAAGAGTAGTTATCACCATTAAATAGTGGAGGTCTAGTTGTGGAGGAACCCTCTGGAACAATGAAATGAGAGGAATTCTCAGGTTGGTGTCTACTAGCCATCTCTATTGATTCTGATAGGATCTTACACTTAGATTGTTAGATCTTTAGTAAATATACGAAGTGACCTTCGCTCTGATACCACTTGTTGGCCCTAACAAGAACAGAATCACCTAGAGGGGGGTGAATAGGTGTCTAAGTTGTAAACTGAAGTTTTCTAAGTTTTTTAAGAAACTTAAAATTCAGAGTCAAATTTCCTCAGAGTCAGAAGCTAGCTTAAGGAAGTTGCTTCTGAGGGAAATTCTGCCTAAACACAGTTAGACTGTTTTCAGCAACAGAAGTTCTGATTTGAGAACTTCTGGACAGTCTTCTGAACAAAGACAATGATATTTTTA
Source organism: Euphorbia peplus (assembly GCA_028411795.1). NCBI lineage: Eukaryota > Viridiplantae > Streptophyta > Magnoliopsida > Malpighiales > Euphorbiaceae > Euphorbia > Euphorbia peplus. The sequence goes on from CP110840.1 coordinate 29,343,576, forward strand.
GAGAAAATCTATTTCAGCACTAAATATGAACAAGTACACAGAAGCAAAAATAACAAGTATAAGAGGGAGAAAGAAGTTCAGGAGATCCTGAGTGAACAATTCGATTTATCCAAGTTCGCCACAGAGGTCCTGTGACTACGTCTTGTCCCCTGAGGTCGCAGCCTACAGAGATTTTATAAATCCACTATTCAGAACTTTTATGGCAAGTTCAGAAGCTCCTTTACATCAACAGAACTTAAGCTAATTTCTCACTTAGTTCTGACTAGCCTAAAAAGAGTTAAAGGATTTCCACCAGAACAAACAATACTCTGTTTTCTGGATTTCTCACCCAACTCTAATCTCAACTAGATTTCTCTCTTTAAATCTAACTGAAGATCACAAACGATCTTAGTTTACAAGATTCCTATTATGAACTTGTTTTTCTTCACTCTCTCACTTTAACTAAGACTATGCTAAGAAAGTTTGAGAATGGAAAAGAATGCTCTGTTTTCCTTGTTAAAACAGTGCGTTGAGATTTTGCTCGATGATCACGCGTATGTTGATGCATTGGAGCTTGGCTACTATTTATAGTGATTGAAGATGACCGTTGTGGAGTTTGAAACTTCAAAGAAGATGACATCAGTTGTTGTAGCCGTTAATTTGTCAAGTCTTCAAACGGTCTTCAAACACTTTGATTCCGTTATCCTTGTTCTTTAACTAAATCCGGTAAGTGATTTGAAATCAAGGATGAGGATGACAGAATCATTCTTCAATTAGATCAACAAAGGGTAGACAAGGAAATTCCGGTTTCTCTTGAACAGACAAGCGCGCTCCATCAAAACAGCTTTTTGAACTTTTGGCGCCTTGCATTGAATGCAAGTGTCAGAGCATTAAATGCTCAAACAAACCCGTGACTAAGCTTTCAGAAGCTTATTTCCAGTTGTCTAGACTTCTGATCAAATTGGCATAACTTCTGTTTGCAGAGAACTTCTGAGGAGAGCTTTAGCAGACTTCGCCTTCAGATCGGGCTTCTGAGTTATTGAAACTCTGACTTCAGCAAACTGATCTTCTGAGTTCTTTAGGCAATCCAGAAATGATTCATTCAGCACCTGCTGAGCAACTTACACATAGACTAAGTAAACAAAAATTATTAGTCAATAGTAAACTATATGTAAGGTAGAATTAAGTTTTCATCTTCTGAAACGTTTGGACATAATCAAAACACATAGGGTTCATCATTCTCCTCCATTTTGGTTATGGACAAACCGTGGTCAGAAGGTAAAAAGAAAACATGAGGTTTAGAAAATGAACTTCCTGATGCAGATGTTTCATTACTTCTGAGTAAACTAACTCCCCCATTTTAGTGTAAATGGTGATCTTCAGTAATCTGTATAAACTTAATAAGGCTTAAGATCAAGTTGTTAGATTTTAAAAGAAGTGTAATTTACTAAGTTAAGAAGAAACATAAGCAAAAAGTAAGAAGTCAGATATGCAAGAGAATATAGAAAAGGTTCAGTGTATATAAAATCAATCAGGAGACAACAAAAGAAACAAAATAATCAGAAGAGCAAGTCCTAAGACAAAGACTACCCAACCCAGAACCTAGCTAAGAAGCTTGAGTCCTATAGATTACATGTTCCTAGGTTTCTTCTGAGGAGGAGGAACAACACTGGAACCTTCAGCACCACTAGCTCTTTTCTGACCAGACTTCTCCCCCGTTTGACCAGAACCAAGAGCAACACCAAGAGCACCCTGAGACTTCAACTTTTGCTGAACATTCAGAGAAGTCTGATATTGCTGAGGAGTTGGTCTCACAGTATTGATCATATCCATTCGTCTTCTGAAGTCATCATCAATGGTCTTCATATGATCAAAGGTCTGACCAGACATAGGTCGCTGTCTCTGAACATCATCCAGAAGAAGCTTGATCAACCTGTTGTTAGCATACACAGCAGCAGTGAGATGCTCATTCTGAATATAAGTCTGTCCTCGAACAAACCTATAGCAGTTGTGAAGAGTCTTTTCTTGTTCACGTGCTTGAGTGTGCATAACCTTCAGAAGTTCAGTGAGCTCAGCAATCTGTGCATTCTGAGCAGTGACAGCAGACTCAATGTTGGAGAGTCGGTTGTTGAGATCAGGAGTGATGTCATATACAATCTTGGCAGCTCCTGAAGATGAAGAACCTTGAGCAGAAGATTTCACTTCTCTCAGAATGTGATTTGCAGTACTTTGCAGGTCTTCAATCTTACTAGGGAGCATCTTCTCATGAGCCTCATAATGCTCGTTTGCTTCCTTGACTTCTTCTGTCAATATCTCCAAATTCTCATTGACCTTCTGAGAAGAAGCAAGAGCAATATTGTCCAGGGAAGGAAGAGTCAGAGCTAATTCCCTCAATTTATACAGCTCATCATATGTAGCTAGATGAAGTGTAGAAAGATTGCGTATATACACAGAAGGATCCTGCATTTGAAGCATGGTCATGAGCTGCAGGTTCTGAGCTTTCAAAGAATGTAATTCTTGCAGCACAATGCCCTGAGCGTACATGTCAGCAGCAGAATTCCTTTGCCCTATACCAGCAAATCTATTCAGCAATTCATCTGAGCCACTCTGACCCATTCTTCTCAACTCGTCAACACTGGGGGCACCTCCAGCTTCGGAAATATCAGAAGCTTTGCTCATGAAGCCAAAACTTCCAAATCTGGTGTCCAGATCTTCCCGATTCAGGTGTTTGCGTAGGAAGTCATAGTTTGATGACAACCCAGCAAATCCTGAAGGAGTGGAGGAGGTAGTGAAGGGATCACACACAGGAGGTGTATGTCCAGAGGTTGAAAGAGGAGGGACAGAAGTTTGAGGAGAAGGAATAGTATGTGGAGAGGAGGAAGAAATAGGATTTGTACAAGGAGGTAAGGTTGAAGGAATTGAAAAAGGTATTGAAAAGGGAGGAGCTGGAATTCCAGTTGATGGAAATACAGCAGAAGATGATAGAGAAGAAGTAGTAGAAGTAGAAATGGAATCAGTGAAGATTGGTCCAGAGGACAGATTCACTTCTGAATAGGATCCAGAAGGAAGAGTAGATGGAGGAGGGACAACCTCAGATGTTGAAGTTGTCAGAGGAATGGAATTCTGAGATTCACTCACTTCTGTGACAGAAGGTAGTGAAGGAGATGGATGAGGAGTAAGAGCAGGAGATGAGATAACCTGTTCAGAGGCATTAGGATCAAAAGTTGAAATAGGCTCAGCATATAAATGAGCCATTCTGAACAGCGTTTCAGAGGCATCCCTTTCACCAGGGTTTCTTCCTTGATTCAGAAGAACATTGTCAATGAAGTGTTCATTGTCAACATTCTCAACAAACTGTTTAGCACCTTCAAGAACCTCTTCATCGTCTGGTTCACTCTCTTCTGACAGCTCTTCAATCGTAGGAGCGTCAACATCCTCTTCATCAGAAATCTCTGACAGCTCTTTATCAGCAGCTTCCGGTTCCTGAGTAACAGATGGCCCTTATTTTTTTTAGAAACAGATGGCCACCGAACCCGTTTGATTAAAAGAACTCTCATCATTTGTCAAAAAAAAAAAACCTCTCATCAACTTGGCCATGACCACGTAATATAATAGAATATTATATTAACTAAAAAATTATATATGGGTCAGAAAATAGGAATTAAAATGGATTGAAAGAGGAGGGGACCCATATCTTTAGGTGATGGTACATACGCAATCATTTTTTGGGTTCTCTTCTCTTGGACAAATTGAAATTATTACTCCTCAAACATCCAATGCATTTTCATAACCAAATTAATTTAAGTTGATGTGTGGGGTAACTCTAATATTCACTTAGAGATTGTTTTTCATTTTGATTACTATATATCGGGCTCTCTAAATTTATCCAAAATTCTAACTTTGCTACCTCAATTACATCCTCTCAGTCAGCTTAAGCTAGCAATTATCACGTTTATAGCCCCATAAATCTTATGTGAAGCAGATGTAACATCTATGTGGCAAAAAATAAAAATAAAAAGAGAGTGGAAGAGAGAAGATGTATGAAAATAAAATAACTTTATTTTCAAAAAGACTCTTAAATTTTTCTGTTTTCTTCTTCTCCTTCAAAATAATAATAAAAATAAAATAAAATTAGTAAATAAGATTTTGCCAATTGTAGATTCGGCCGGAAACTGAAAAATTCTAGAATTCGGTTGGAATATAAAATTTTCCAAATTTAACCGGAAACTGGAATTTTTAAGAATCTGAACTGAATTATGGAATTTCCATAATTCGGCTAGAAACTGGAAAATTTCATAATCCTGCTGGAAACTGTAATTTTCCAGATTTCGGCCAGAAAACTAAAAAATTTCAGATTCCGTCCAAAATTGTGATTCCAGCCAGAAACTAGAATTTTCCAAAATTCGGCCATAAACTAAAAAATCCAGAATTCGGCCATAAATTTCGAAGTTTCCATAATTTAGCCCAAAATTGGAAAATTCTTGAAACCGACTGGCAAAATTCCAGTTTTGACCGAAATTCTGGAAGTTTTCAGTTTTCGGCGGATTCTAGAAAATGCCAGTTTCTAGTCGGATTTTGGAATTTTCCAGATTTCGGTCGGAAACTCGAAAATTTTAGATGTCGTCCGAAAAATTGGGATTCTCGCCATAAGATGGAAAAGTGCAGAATCCTGCCGACATTGGCATTTTCCAGAATTGCAGGAAATCGAAAACTGAAAAATTCCTGTTTTTTGAGAAAACCGCAATTTTCCAGTTTTCACCCAGATTTATATTCGGCGCTCACTTAATTTTTTTTAATAAAAAGAAAGAGAGAGAGAATGAAGAAAAAAGAAATTAGAAAAGTATAAGGGACCAATTTTGTAATTTTGGGAGGATTCTAGTTTGTAATTTTGGGGTGAGTGTAGTACACTCTGTTGGCCCTAACAAGAACAGAATCACCTAGAGGGGGGTGAATAGGTGTCTATGTTGAAAACTGAAAAGTTTCAAAGTTTTTAAGAAACTTGAATTTCAGAGTCAAATTTCCTCAGAGTCAGAGGCAAGCTTACAGAAGCAGCTTCTGAGGGAAATTCTGCCTAAACACAGTTAGCCTGTTTTCAGCAACAGAAGCTCTGAGTAAGATAGCTTCTGGACAGTCTTCTGAACAAAGACAATGATAAAAAGAGTAAAGTCTGTTTCAACACTAAATATACGCAAGTACACAGAAGCAAATTAACAAGTATAAGGAAGGGAGAAAGAGATTCAGGAGGTCCTGATGAACAGTTCAATTTATCCAAGTTCGCCACAGAAGTCCTGTGACTACGTCTTGTCCCATGTGGTCGCAGCCAACAGAGATTTTAAATCTACTATTCAGAACTTTTATGGCAAGTTCAGAAGCTCCTTTACATCAACAAAACATAAGCTAATTTCTCACTTAGTTCTGACTAGCCTAAAAAGAGTTAAAGGATTTCCACCAGAACAACAACACTCTGTTTTCTGGATTTCTCACCCAACTCTGATCTCAACTAGATTTCTCTCTTTAAATCTAACTGAATATCACAAACGATATCAGTTTACAAGATTCCTATTATGAACTTGTTTTTCTTCACTCTCTCACTTAAACTAAAGCTATGCTAAGAAAGATCGAGAATGGAAAATGGTGCTCTGTTTTTCTTGTTGAAACAGTGCGTTGAGATTTTGCTCAATAAATCACGCGTAGATGATGTAGTGGAGCTTGGCTACTATTTATAGTGGATGAAGATGACCGTTGGTAAATTTGAATCTTCAAGGAGATGACATCAGTTGTTGTAGCCGTTAATTTGTCAAGTCTTCAAGCGGTCTTCAAACACTTTGATTCCGTTAATCTTGTTCTTTAACTAAATCCGGTAAGTGATTTGAAGTTGAAGATAAGGTTGACTGGAAACATTCTTCAATTGGATCAACAAAGGGTAGACAAGGAAATTCTGGTTTCGCTTTGAGTAGACATGCGCGCTCCTTCAAAACAGCTTTTTGAACTTTTGGCGCCTTGCATTAAATGCAATTGTCAGAGCATTAAATGCTAGCGGAACCCGTGACTTAGCTTCTGATAGCTAATTTCATTTGTCTAGACTTCTGATCGAATTGGTAGAAACTTCTGATTGCAAGGAACCTCTGAGAAGAGCTTTAACAGACTTCATAGCATCGGAACGGAGTATCCAGCTTCTGATCAATGAAACACTGTCTTCAGCTTTTGAAACTTCTGAGTCTTGCAGGCAATCCAAAATTATTTCATTCAGCACCTGCTGAGTAACTTACATACAAACTCAACGAGAAAATTATTAGTCAGAATTAAACCGTATGTAAGGGAATTTTAATTTTCATCTTCTGAAACGTTTGGACATAATCAAAACACTTAGGGTTCATCACACTCTCCTGAGTGAGACTGTGTGTAGACTTTTGGGTGGCTATGTGTAGGTAAAAAGTGGAGCTGAGGTGGCTGAGAGGGTGTCTCCCTATGTTGGTGTGAGCGGAAATGGGCGCTCATAGCGGCTTTAGCCTTTTTTTACTAGAGTTGCCACTCGGCCGACCGGGAAAATGTACGAATCGGTGTATGTACCAATTGTTTTGAAAACCAGAGATTCTATATACGTTCGTGGATACAACTTATTAGTTCCGACATTCTAAGCCCTAGAGGATCTTCAATACAACCTAATTCATTATTGTCTTGTATTTATTGTTATCACTCAAAATATTTAAAATACGCAAACATTTATACGGTAAACCACCGGGTGCACGGTAAAAACCCTCAGAAGCTTATCCTCGTTGCGTGCCAGTTGGATGTTTGCAAGCTGGTACTCGTCGAAGAACAAAGCTGGAGAGAGGACCTTTAGGGCTGGAGATGCGTGGGGCGTACTCCTGGTGACTGAAGAGAAGGATTCCAGGAGAATTTTTTGGACTTTGGGAGACAGTATATGCTTTTTGTGGGGCGAAAGAGTAGTGCGGGAATTTGTACCTTTGTAGTAGGAGATGGGTGAAATTATGAATTTTGGATGATGAAGAGGGTATTTTAGTGTCGTGAGGACTTTAGGGAGTGGGGATGTTTTACGGAGGCAGAACTTCGGAATTTGAACGATTCTTTTTATCTGAGGCGACTTAAGGCAACTTTTATCAGAGACAACTTATCAGAGGCAACTTATCGAGTCAAGAAACGCTCGGAATCCGAGAGAGGAAAGGGAGAAGAGAAGGAATTGTTGATGATCAAATGAAGAATTTCGGCCTCCTAATATAGATTTTCATGGAGACCGTACGGTCTCCATAAGTCCCGTTTGAGATCTAGTTTTAGGTCTCAGATGGGCCTTGAGAAAGGCCTGGCCGAAGGTTTTAAGTTATTTGTTTTCTAGTGACATGTGGCAGATAGGGATAAGGACCTTACTGCCACGTGTGGAGACCGTACAGTCTTGATGATGGGGACCGTACGGTTCAGGTTACTGTACAGGAGACCATACGGTCCCTAACAAGCGAAGTGGAGAATGTATGAAACAAATATGGAAAAGGACTTCGTGACAAGCTTGAGGGTGTCAATCTTGTGTTCCAGGGGTGCGGGTATAGGGAGTTATGACTCCAAAGAGTCGGTCTGTTCCTTAACAAGTACTGGCACTTGCGGGACTGGCAGATCGAGGAGCTCGGAAATTGCTTTCGTAATTGGGTTCGTTAAAGGATTTCCACCAGAACAAACAATACTCTGTTTTCTGGATTTCTCACCCAACTCTAATCTCAACTAGATTTCTCTCTTTAAATCTAACTGAAGATCACAAACGATCTCAGTTTACAAGATTCCTATTATGAACTTGTTTTTCTTCACTCTCTCACTTTACTAAGACTATGCTAAGAAAGATTGAGAATGGAAGGAGTTGCTCTGTTTTTCTAGTTAGAACAGTGCGTTGAGATTTTGCTCGATGATCACGCGTGTGTTGATGCTTTGGAGCTTGGCTACTATTTATAGTTGAATGAAGATGATCGTTGGTGAGTTTGAATCTTCAAAGGAGATGACATCAGTTGTTGTAGCCGTTAATTTGTCAAATCTTCAAACGGTCTTCAAACACTTTGATTCCGTTATCCTTGTTCTTTAACTCAATCCGGTAAGTGATTTGAAATCAAAGATGAGGTTGACTGGAATCATTCTTCAATTGGATCAACAAGGGGTAGACAAGGAAATTCTGGTTTCTTTTGAACAGACAAGCGCGCTCCATTAGAACAGCTTTTTTGAACTTTTGGCGCCTTGCATTGAATGCAAGTGTCAGAGCATTAAATGCTATCCAGAGCCCGTGACTTTAGCTTTCAGAAGCAAATTTCCAGTTGTCTAGACTTCTGATCAAAATTGGCAAACCTTCTGATTGCAAAGAACTTCTGAGGAGAGCTTTAGCAGACTTCCGTTTCAGAGCGGAGAATCCAGCTTCTGAGTTATTGAAACTCTGACTTCAGCAAACTGATCTTCTGAGTTCTTTAAGGCAATCCAGAAATGATTCATTCAGCATCTGCTGAGCAACTTACACATAGACTAAGTAAACAAAAAATTATTAGTCAATAGTAAACTATATGTAAGAGAATATTAAGTTTTCATCTTCTGAAACGTTTGGACATAATCAAAACACATAAGGTTCATCACTTACCATCCGATTTATATATATCAACAAAGATGCACTTTGATCTCCCTCGACCTTTTTTTATTTTTTGGCACATTTTCTACTTTAAACAAACACTTCTTTGTAATCATTAACAAACTTGATTGGTCCAATAATATATATCATTTAATGAAAATAGAAAATTATGTACCTGAATGCATAAGATTACAACTCCTTGTTGTATATATTAAGGCTCGTCTCTATTTTTTTTTTACCTTGAAATATTTCATTAGAAAGAAATTTGTAGTAGTAAGATGGTTAGAAGATGATGATAATTTGTTTTTTTTTTCCAAATTATACAGGTTCTCAATTTAGATGACGCTTGAAACGCTCATGATTGCTTGATAGGATGACAAACCACTACAATTGTATGAATTTGCATTTATGTATTTAGATTGAGAGGATGATAATTTAGACAGCTTCACTAACGTTCATACTAATAAAGATCCATAGTATTAAACCAGAAAATGAAGTTAAAATTTAATTTCGAGAAAAACCAAACCATATAGTTTATGAATATATTTTTTTCAAACCATACAACTTATGAATATTTTAATTTAGACAATATGTCGAGCATGTAAAATTTGAAGTATAAATTTGATTATAAAGTACATAAAACCAAAATTTATTGCATGATATTGTTCACCTACAAAAACATAAAGTGAAAATGTTTCTACATTGCAATCAACAAAAAAGTTCCAAACGAAACAACTAGAATTCTTTTAATACTTGGACAACTTTTTCGAGTCCTCGACTAGGGTCAATATTTATGAAGAAATAAATTTTATCAAGTAGAAACAATATTGTGTGAAACACAATTATTAAATTGAAGTAAGAAGATAATTGGTATAAAAAGGGTTAAAAGAAAAGAATAAATAGAAAATAAGAGGAAAAGGAAAAACAATTTATTATGTTATTGGATTATTGCATGGAGGAGAAAAATATTGGATAAAACTAGTTGCATGTGAAGATGGTCTTAATTCATTCTGTATTCCATATTTTCATCATTTATTCTAAAAAATATTTCTCCCACTTTTGAGATGGGCTGTCGTCAAAACGTAAAGGAATACCCTTCAATGGAGTGTGGTGGAGAACCCAGTTTAACAACTAATAAATTCTATTTCGATAGAACATATTGGTCGATGTACAATTTGTGTAGAACATTCAAACCATCTCAAACTTACATGTTTTTTTTTTCTAACCTTCTACTTTTCTTGATCTAGGTGAAAATGATTTGCCAATATATAGATATACGGATCTTGCATCAATAGCTGATTTTTTCTCGTGCCTAAATAGCCTTGGGGAGGGTGGTTCTGACAAAGTTTATAGAGCAATTATTCAAGATGAACATGTCGCTATTAAGAAATTAATTATTCCTATCAACCTATCTGAACCATGATCACAAGAATGGCACAATAATGAATTCGACCGACATTGCGGACTGAGTGAAATATCTACATGAAAGTGAGTATCCGTCTACAGACTAAGTAAATACGATAAATTTTTATTTAGCGTAAATGATTAGTTTATAGAGTAGAAACAGTATTGTGTGAAACAAAATGATTAAATTGAAGTAAGAAGAAAATGGTATAAAAAAAGGTAAGAAGAAAAAAAAAAAGATAATAAAATAAGGGAAAAAAATAAAATCATTTATTATTATTTTCATAAAGTGGATGTTATTAAGGAGCAAAATATTGGATAAAACCGATTGTGTGTAAAGATTGTCTCAGTTTATTCTCTATTTTATCTTTCCAACATTTAATCTTAAAAAAATTTCTCCCACTTTTGGAATGGGGTGTTGTCAAAGCATAGAGGAACACCTTTCAAGGAGTTAGGATGGAGAACCCAATTCAACAATTAATAAGGTCTACTTCGATAGATTACATTGATCGACGTACAATTTGTGTAGAACATTCAAACCATCTCAAACTTACATGTTTTTTGTGTTTTTTTCTAACCTTCTATTTTTCTTGATTTAAGTGAAAATGACTTGCCAATATACAGATATACATATCTCGCATTAATAACTGATTTTTATGGCAAAGTTTGTAGACCAATTCTTTGAGATGAATATGTTGTTATTAAGAAGCTAATTATTCCTACCAACCTATCTAAACCATGAGTACAAGAACGGTTCAATAATGAATTTAACAGAGAAGTTTGCGCTATTAGCTGAATGGTTGCTAGGATATTTTCGGAACGATCGAGACAAAGTACTTATTATTGAGCTCATTCACATCTACTCTACTATATCATTTTCATAATGGTTAGTTTTATTATCTCTTTTTTTCACGTTTTCAATGAATGAATTTAAAAATTATTAATTTAAAAATTGATTGTGATGTGGCGAGATTATCTCCCCTTTCGGGGTTCACCACATGAAAATAGCAAAAGATATTGCGGAATGATTGAAATATCTACATGAAAGTGAGTACACGTCTAAAGACTAAATAAATACAATAAATTTTTATTTAGTATTAATGATTAGTTTATTGCACCCCTCCCTCCCATCCACTAAATCTTTAACAAACTACTTGACGAAGCAATTAAGATATAAATGTAGAATTAAATGAAGTTCTACGTTACAAAAACTTGATTCATTGTTCCGTAAGAAAAAAATTGCTTACTAGCAAATGACAGTAAAAACAACTGAAAAACCAAAATATGCATAAAGAATTCTAGGAAGATTTTAGTACATGTTGTTATAGTAAAAAAAATGAACAATGTTAGTCTATGAAATACTTACAATTTTAAGGTAGTATTTGACATTTCCAATAATCAAATTCTCGGAGAGATATTGCCTAATACTATGAATTACGAATAGTAAAATTCTTTACTTGTTGTAAATCATGTGCTTCTCGTTTACACTATTATGCATAATTGCATTTCAGATTATAAACTTCTTACTAACATGTCTATTATTTGAAATATATAACGATAAACTATGAAAATAAAATTAATTTATTTTGTTCTTTTCCCTTATGGTTTTTTAATAACTACAATTGAATTTTAAATTTTTACATAGTAATTTACAACTTAAAATACAAGCATAACTAAGTTCAACAAAAATAATTCTTTTTCGGCGTTTTGAAAATTTGATTTTTTATTTTATAAACAAAATGGTGTATATGTTTTTTATGTTAGTAAAATGAATTTTTGTTAACTTAAAAAAGTATTTTTTTCTAATCACTTTTATGTGTTGAGAAAACTTATTTTGCATAGTTTATCACTTTGACACTTTTAAGATTCTAAACGAGTTTTTCAAATTGTTGGTGGTAACTTAAAAATTAATTTTTTTTTTTTTGATAAATCAAAAATTCATTAACTTGCAAAACTGCACAAATACAAAATAGGGAGATAGCCCTATATACAACAGCTCCTAGTTACAGAAAGACAACAAAGTAAACTCAATGCCAAATCATATCAAGTGCAAGAGGAAAAGAGTGAAAATCTCATCCTGACCATAGAACAAATTGACAGAATAACCAGATCAACATCAAAACTCAATTGTTAAAAATAAAAACGGTTCCTGGCTAACCAGACTTGGTAAACAGTCGCAGCAAAAGCAATACTTCGAAGACAAGCTAATTGAGTTCTACCACCAGCCTTTCGACCAATCCAACTAACAATTCTCCTCCAAGGCATTTGCACGGTAGTTGTCATGCATTTTCCAGCAATAATGTTCCAAACTTTACTAGTGACAGAACATTTAAAGAACAAGTGTTCAATAGTTTCTCTTCCTTGATGACAAAGATCACAAGTGTCAGAAGGGATGATTCCAAATTTGTAAAGACGAGGTCTGACCCCTACCCGTCTATTTATCAAAAGCCATATAATGAAACTGCATTTTGGGATATGTAGTTTTCCCCATACAGTAGTGAACTTAAAAAATTAATTTGATCTAATTTGAAAAAGGAAAAAATATTTTTGAATCATTTTTTAACTTAATGGTAAAGCGGATATTGGAAATTAGATTTTATTTATTTTAAATTGTTCACGACCGCATCATAACTATGTTCAACAAAAATAATTCTTTTTCTGCGTTTTAAAAAATAGGTTTTTTCCTTTATAAACAAAATGATGTAGGTGGTTTTTTTATGTTAGTAAACATGAATATTTGGTAACTTAAAAGAGTATTTTTTTTTTTCTAATAACTTTTATGTGTTGAGAAAACTTATTTTGCATAGTTTGTCACTTTGACAATTTCAAGATTCTAAAGGAGTTTTTCAAATTGTTGGTGGTAAGTTAGAAATTAATTTATTTTTGAATCATTTTGTAACTTAATGGTAAAACAGATATTGGAAATTAGATTTTATTTATTTTAAATTGTTCACGACCGCATGATCATGTCTTTTTTTTTTATACCCAAAAATCTCCATTCACATGTGATATTCTAAACAGATTAGCGACAGTCCCAAATAAGTAACCATACAAGTTGCCAAACTAAAACTTCACCACTTTGCTTAACCTCTTCCGTCTTCTTCATGAGTAGAAGTTGATTCTTGATATCATGTTTATCAAAATTCACTTTCCAACCGTTCTTAAAACGTTCCACGAGTGCTCCATATACATACAATATTTTTGCTTTCTCATAACTCTTAAAGCTTTCAACAGACTTAGTGAACTCACGACTCTTCTCCGATGTCCAATCGTACCCTCCCAAATCGAATGATTTCATAATCATTGACGAAACCTTCATCAAAGGATCATCATTCGCATCGACGATCGAATATGCTATCTTTTTGCTGTTTAACTTTTCATGAGTATGGAAAAACATCTTCCATACACTTAGAATGTTGAGTTTAAAGATCGACATGCTTCAGAACTTCCATTGAAGCATCAGCAGCACAAGATGCATTCTCAATGGTACCTTCCAAAATTTTAGTGATTTTGGGAATATCCATTGGACTGAGGTTTGAGGTTTGCTAGGATGCCATTTGGGGAGAGAAACATTGTTGTTTGGGGAAGAAGAGGTAAAAGATCAACGGCTATTTTTTTTCTACTCTTCAAATCATTTGAAAATACATTGCGAGGGCATTATTGGCAACACACAATTACATTGCGAGAGCATTATTGGCAGCAAAAGAATTAAAGAGGGTTCTAAAATTGCAAATCAGGTCCATTTGCTTTGATTTTGCACTTCAAGTATTACCGATCAGTAAAATAGATTTTGGGGTCCTCTACTTATGCTTAATTTTTAGATTTGTAACTCAACTTTTTAGGTTTTGGTAAATCATACCAAGTCAATCGACATTCACATGAGATTTGTCAATCAGATTTTATTTATTTAAATTCAGATATTTCTTTTAATTTAGGTTGAAAATTACTATTAAAAAAAGTTAAATTTAAGAATACTTTCATAGTTTATTTGTTGTGTATACATCTAATACATTGTAAAAATAGACAAACGGAAATTCGAAAAATAAATTACTAATTTGTATAGTATTTCAAAGGACAATCCTCTACTTAAAGCTCAGGATTTTTCGCTTTGTTTGTCGATTACTCTACAATTCATAATCTTAAATGATTTGTTGGGAAAACCAATTAAGAGCATCCTAAAATTATAAATATTACACAAAAACATCTAAACTTTGTAATTCATTTATTCATTTACAATGAATTGATCATCAACCATATGTGGTTTGACTCTTTAAATATATTCAAATTTTCAAAAAGCCCCGTCATCCATCGTAATGTTAAATTAGAAAGCATAATTTTAACCGAGGATTTTACTCCCAAAGTAAAACTGGAGTTTTTAACATCGTGTCTCTCCATATATAAGATTCAATTCATTATACATAAGACAATTAGCAACTTACTTTGCATTTTGCTATTTTTTTTTAATATCTACAAATAAGAAATGGGTTTAAGTGTTAACAGTGCTTATTATAAACTTTTAGTGAGAAAATGGAAGAATGACACGTCTCTTCATCTACCGCTTTTAGTTAAAAATATATCTTCATTTTTACCTTCAAATAATAAAAAAGAATTGAGGGATAAGACGACACCACTTAAATAAACAAGCAATCAATTATTGAGAATAAAAAAAATAAATTTTAAAAAATATGTTTAAATTGAATTTCATATCAACAAAAAAAAGATTTTATAAAAAAAATTCTCAAAAGACATCCAACTTTGGAATTGCCAAAATGATTATCTTGCAGCCTCCCATGTGTCTTTCGAAGTAAATGAAATCAAATGGTAATTTAGAAAAAAAAACATCAATTAATACCATAATTAGTCATTACATTTCCTAAAATTCATTGATTAGTCTAGTCAATTTTTTTAAAAAGTAAAATTTGCAGTTATTGGGCTCAGGAGTACTATAAAACTAATAGACTTACAAAAAAATGTGATATATTTTCTTTTAGGATTATATTGTTGTAGTTGATATTATGTGAAAATGTTAAGAATAATGTGGTTGAATTGGTAAGTGGAGTTTTTGGATAGATTCTTATCAAATGATTTTGAAAAATTTGTAATCTAATTTAAGTTATTGAGATGATCAAACATTTATTAAATATTAAGTTACAGTTGGCAATAAATTTTGATAGTTTTGAAATTGAAGTTTATATTTTTAGTCATCAATATAATATATGTAGATATGATACTTTCAATTTAGAACATAAAAGACTTAGTAGTTCCAAACGTTTATTTTTCGTGTTTATTTGTGTCCATCAACTGGTAAAAAACGTTTTATAGATAATTTTTTGTATTCATTTCCTTATACAAGAGATAATAATACTAAATTTGTGTTTCAAGCGGTGACTAGAATCAGAGTTTTGTTTGAAAAAGATAACTCTGATGAGTTTTGTGACAAGAAACTAGTGAACTTGGAGTACAATAAAAAAGAATTTAAGGTGGTGGCAAGTTGTGATGCCGTTGTGCGGCAGCATGTGTCTACAAAGACAAAAATCATCATCTAGACATAAGCATAGGATGTAAATATTTGTAGAATGTTAAAAAAGATTTGATGACTATATATTTGTAGAATGTTATATATCAAGTATACTTCACGATATATACTTACGTACTATATTATATATTAATAATACAACGTTATATATTTACGTTAAATATTCACGTTATATATTTAATAATACCTCATTTTGTTATGAATTTTAGCATCAAATCTTTTTAAAACTTGACAAAGATCATTATCTTGTTGTGAGATATTATTAACAACTTATTATTATTTATAGAATGTTAAAAAAAATTTAATGCTATCACTCATAAATACTTACGCATACTTGATGTAATTTAATAATTCAAAACAAATGCTAAACATGTAAGTTAAGTTCTTAAATATCAAATATTGCATTCGAAAGTCTAGAATTGATGAACCAATATTTTACTCCATTATTCATTATGTTTTAGCACATTTGATTAACAAATTTCGGCCCAAATTAAATGTTTTTGTATATTATTGTTGCTGATTTTAGTTAATTATAGGTAGTGGATTATGACATGGTGGTGACATCATAAGCTTGCAAATAAATTCAAACAGCCATGCAGAAACAACTAATTTGGGAGAGATAAACCTTGCATGTGAAGGAGAGAGATGACCGTAAAGAGAGAAGTTAGTTGGGAGCAAAACTTCAGTTGACCTCAGAATTGACTCTGGAATGCATTAAAAAAACTCAAGCATCTTTGACATTTTATTATTTTATTCAGAACAGTCCGTTCATTTTTGTTAAGTAGCATAATTAGGATTTTGTTCTTTTGTGTGCTTAACTCTTTAAATACTAAGTTGCGAAATCAGTTCTTCATCCCATCCCATAAATCAGTTCACTATCTATCTATTTATCTATCTAGTACTCTTTCTAAGTTTGCAATTTCGTTTTTAGTTAATTCTTTTTTTGTTTTTGCGCTTTCGCTCAACATGATGAGTGAGTAGTTCTCTTAAGTCAAGTCTGGTCAGTCAATATCGGCATTGTAAGTGTGTTTTCCGAAATATTAATGAATGTTATGTTTATAATTGGGTATCTAATGATATCAACTTTTCAATTTAGTGTTGATAATTGATGGGGAACCGGTTTTTCTTCACTTAGTATCATTATGCATGCAAGATTATGAGTCAGAAACGCAATTGGTCTTAGTATCAAGGGTTTTCATAAAATGGTGAAATGCTACTCGTGCTTAAAGCTGGAAAAGAATTTATTTAACAAACCATTAAGTGTTAGTAATTTCTTAGTATCTTGAGAACACACGGAAACTGACTCAAGTGGGATGCATAGTAGAGACCTTCACCCAAATCACATAACATTCAATTAAAATTAGGATAAACATAACTATAATTGATGGTTAGTATTATGCCAGGCTTGTCTATTTCAAATCATTGAAATACAACCTTTAAATCCTTGCTTTGAAACTACAAACTATTACAAAATAGGATCCAGATAACTCCATTCCACCCATCATAAGCTTTACTCATATCCAACCTAAGCGCAAAAGCTCCTTTCTTCCCCTTTTAAGCGCTTCTTCATTGTATGAAAAACTTCAAACACTACTAGAGAATTGTCATTAATTGATCTACCAAGGGAAAAAGCACTTTATGTTTCATAAATAAAATCATTTAGAGTGTACTTTAACCTATTTGCAATGGTTTTGAACCGTATTTTGTTCAAAACATTACATAGGCTAATCGGCCTAAGCTCTTAAACTTGAGTCAGCTGTGTCACTTTAGGTACCAAGGTGTGATTTAAATTAGACGGCATATCTTCCGTGTTTAGAAATTGCGTAGCCATATGAATAACATATGTGGCAATCACATCCCGAAAGGATTTACAAAATAAAAATGACATATTGTCAAATCCTAGAGCTTTATCAGAATGAATCTGTGATAATGCCAATTTAAGTTCAACCTTAGAATAGGGAAACACTAATCTCGTTATACTCTCATCAGATGTGTGACTTCTAACTACCTGCAAAAATTCATGCACACACATCGTATCGCCTTAAGTAAATAGCTCACGATAATAATCCTCTACTACCATATTGATTTCCTCTTCATCATTTGTCCATTCGCTAGAGACTTTGCTAAGCCGAAGCATTTATTATTGCGTCTCCTACTAGACGCCTTAATATGCAAAAAAAAATAAGTATGTTTTTCTCCCTATCGAATCCAATTTGTTCTAGCACGTTGCTCCCATAGAATTTCTTCCCCTAATAGTAGCTCAGAGATCTCGTCTTCCAGACTCTGAACCATCTGTAATTCCTCCTACGGGTTTTGGACAATCCCAAAAGAGCTGGAATTCCACCCCCTAAACTTATCAGAGCAAGCAGAAATTTGATCGACTAAATTGCCCTGACTACCACTTGCCGACCATGATTCTTGAACCACCTCTCGACATCTCTAATCGCAAATCCACATCTTCTCAAAATGGTACATTGTTTGCTTCTAATTAATTTTATGCTTGTTGTCATTTGTTTCCAACATGATCAAATAATGATCAGAACAATGTAAATTTAGGCCCAAAGAACCCAACATTATCAAAAGTTTGGATAGAGGCATTCCCACTCAATATCACAAAAAAAAAATTGTCCAATTGTTCCCAAATCGGCTCATCCTCTAGTATCAATATTTTGCAACTTACAATTAGCAAAGCTTTGCATTTTATTCCACTATCTAATTTATCTTCCTTCCCTCTCAAATGGATACAAAATTTCATTTAGATCACCAAAAACTAACATTGAAAACATACAGTTCTGACAAATGCCTGAGTAACTCCCATGCCCGATACTTCAAATGATCTTCTAAACAACCATAGCATCCCACCCCATCCACATCACTATGTCATCAAGATTTCGAACTAGGAAATAGGTGTACATACCAAAGTTCGAAACTTCAGATCCTCTTTTGGACAACTGTAAGCACTGGTTTTCGAACCCAATTATGAAAGCTATTTCCGAGCTCCTCGATCTGCCACTCGTGCAAGCTTCAGTACTCATTAAGGAACAGACCGACTCTCTGGAGCCATACATCACTCTACCAGCATCCAGGGAACACAAGATTGACACCCTCAAGGTTGTGACAAAGTCCTCTTTCTCCCAAAAGCCATACGGTCTCCACTTTTGCCAACAGAGACCGTACGGTCTCCTCCACAGTAACATGAACTGTACGGTCTGCTCACATGGTTGTACGGTCTCTATCCTTATCTTCCAGGTGTCGCTAAATATCAAACAACTTAAATCACCCAGCCGGGTCTTTAGAAGGCTCGGTCGGGCCTAATAACAAGGCCCGTCTGAGATATGGATTCAGATCTCAGACGGGGGGAACCGTACGGTCTCCATGATGGGAAGCGTATGGTCTCTATGATGGGAACCGTACGATCACCCTTCGGGGACCGTACGGTCTCCACTAACTCCTATATAAGCAGGCCGAATCTCCCATTCATTTCACCATCAAACATCATTCTCTCCCCCTTCTCTCTCACTTTTTGAGCATTCTAGACCCTAAAAGTTGCCTTTAAGTCACCTTTGATATAAAAGAATCGCTCAATTCCGAAGTTCTACTTTCAAAAATATTCCCGCTCCTCAATGTCCTCACGACACCAATAATACCCTCACCTTCATTCAATATCTAAATTCCATCCATCTGTAACCACCAAAGTCCAAATTCCAACACTGCTCTTGGCCCCACGAAGAATATACGCAGTCTCTCAAAGTTCGAAGGATTCCTCCAGAATCCTTTATTCCAATCATCAGGAGTACGCTCCACGCATCTCCGGCCCCAAAGTTTGATCTCTCCAACTCCGTTCTAATACGAGTACTAGCTTGCAAACATCCAACTGGCATGCAACAAGGGTAAGCTTCTGAGGGTTTTTAACGTGTCACCCTGTGGTTTACCATACAAAACGTTTGCGTATTTAAATATTTTATGCGATAACAATAATACAAGACAATAATGAATTAGGTTGCATTAAAGATCCTCTAGGGCCTAGCATGTCGAAATTAATAAGTTGTATCCACGAATGTATATGGAATCTCTCATTTTCAAAGGCAATCGGTACATAAATCGGTTCATTCCTTTTCCTGGTCGGCCGGGTGGCGACTTTAGTCAAAGAAGGCTAAAGCCGCTATGAGCCCATGTTTTCGCTCACAGTGGCGACTCTGCTGGGGACCAAAAATATATTCTACTATTGTAAAATTAGCTTCAACGTACGATTTCTTGAAGTTGGTTTACTAATGGAATGATGTATATTTTTCACTTTTTATAATACTATTTCTTAAATTATTTTATGAAAATTAAAAACTTGGCTACAACCGAAGCGTTTTGACAGTCTATAGCTATATACGGAGTTACTTTTTTAGGGTGTGTGAGTATCATGTTGCATAAAAGAAAAATCCCAACTATCAACGTGTGTTGCGGGTCGTGCTTAGGGTCTTTTCATTTAAGGGACGCATAAGTCGATCTGTGACACCACCTATAGCTCTGTACTGTCGACATGCTGTTCAAAACCATTAAATGGGGAGGCGCTAGGTATATCTTGATATAACAAATCTTTTGTAATATCAACGAGACTAAAGCCTCATATAGTCAGCTTACATATTTCCCTTAGGAACTACCCGTTAAACATGAAATAAATCACGTCTTTTAGGGCGTTTTGACTTCGAAAGGAAAGATGTCAAAAGAACCCTACCTAGGGTAGGAATTATACCACGTGAAGATTGAAAATGAGTGGCGATATTGCATGTCGATTGTTTGTTGACCAATGTTCCATGCATACTCAAGCATATAGAAAGTCCAAAGACCTTTGTCCAGACATCTCTTCGACTCGGAAAACTATCCAGTTGCAATCTGACAAAGAACGTTGTCACAAACATCCACTTCTGAAAATAGAGAAACGGTTTCAAAGGATGCAACGGGTGACTGATCCGAATCGAAAAGATGCCCAGACCAAAATATACCGGCTAATAAAAACGCGAAGAGATGACTCACTGTTAGAATCAGATTCGTGAAATTATACAATGACTCGACTCCCCACGTTCCCAAAAGTTTACGACCTTTTTTAGATGTATCACCACCTCCATCATCGTGCATTCATGAGGTAATACTTCTAAGTTGGGTCCAATAAGCCGAAAAGCGAAAAAGACTTATAGGTTAATACATACATGCATCTCACGAACTCAAACCAATCACGCTCTACCGTCATTCGAACAGATCAATTAAAGAACGGTACCATGTTTGGATTAGGATTTTCTGCATGCAAAAGTCCACGATATTTAGTTGGAATGTTTGTGAAGACCCATGAATGGAACAGAGGGATGACAGATACCATAAAATGGTACTTCAAGAGGAAGATTGAAAGTGAGAGGCCGGAAATAGGGGTGCTCAGTCAGGAAAGTCGAGGGAAGAGGCCGACGTATGCACCAGAAGATACTGATCAAGGGAGTTCCGTCAATAGAACCAAATCATCATATAAACAAACCATAGAACACTTCTACCAGCACTCGGGACAGACTACCGAGGAAGAATACTTCTACCAGTTCCCTTTTGGTCTAGAAGGACGAGCTGAGAAATGGTATAATCAACTCTCCCACGCCATTCGTCTGATAGGGAATGATTGGTCTTGGCCTTCCTGACGGAATTCGCGACCAATCCTAATAGGAGTGTCGCTTGGGAAGATCTGACATCTCTCCGACAACAAGCACACGAACAATTCCACGACTATTTGAGCTATAGATGGCTGCCCATGGTGGGAATGGCTCGCGGAATACCCACTTAGAGAGAATGAATAAGCTGCCTCGTGCGTGGTACTCTCCCTCACATACAGAGGGTTACACGATTCTATTACTTCAAAAATTATGAAGAACTGGACCAACTGGTAGATCGAATAGAAACATGGAGACACTTGGCATGACCTCTCAAGCCTCGGGAAACCATAGAGTGGAGAAACCTAAAGAGTCTAGAGCAAAGAAAAGGAGAGTCGTTCGAAGATTACTTCTTACTTCAATGGGAAAACGCAGTCGATGAGCTCCCGAGAGAATACAACATGAAAGTCCTAGTATCCTGTCTAGCAAAAATTTTGTTGCCTAACCTCCGAACGATCGTACAATATCAGGATTTTGATTCTTTCCTGGACCTTGGGAAAGTAATCTGAAAAATCGAGAAACACAACCGATCAGCACAATATCAGCACTTTGTTTGCAAAGCTAGTAGAAGTCGACATGATGTACCCTATCAGAGAATTACGGATCCCCCTCCAGTCTTGATATCCGGGAGGCGAATATGGTCGAATTTCTGTGAATATCATAAGTACTTTGGTCATAACACCAAAGTATGTGAAGTTCTAAAATGGCACATAGCTCGAGTCTTAGGTGAAAATGTACGTTGAGTTATAATTATGGCAACAAATCATGGTTTCTTTTACTTATAATTTGTAAGATAATACCATCACTCGTTATTTATGTTGTTTAACGTAAGAAAATTCGCATAGACTCATCACCAATTCTGCGAGGATAAAGCATCGAAATAAAATCTCTACAAATCCACATTTGCCCCAAACAAAAAGAGAAAGAAACACTCGAAAAGAAAACCTTTATCTATAGTTAAAAACACCCCAAACTCATTCATCCGGGATCAGAAACGCGTCTAGACATCCGGACGATCCTTTTCCCGACAATTAGATACAAAAAATTCTCCGACTTAAGGGGGAAGTCGTAAGCCAAAAACAACTCACCCAAAAGCTCATCTCAAAAGGCTAATCTTCCCCGTCCAAAATCGAGAACCCGTCAAAAGAATCAAGACATCGTTTCGTGACCAAACTTGAGCACGAAAGTTCCCCAAAACCACAAACATAATCTCAGAAGGCTCGGCCTCATCACAGAAATCCCGAGTCATCATCGCAATCTCCCTCTAGGACGAGGCCTCGCGAAAGAAACTCATCAATCTTGTATAGTCATCAGAAGTCAAAGAAATGGCATCAATGTTAGAAATGACCTGGGGAAATCTGCACGACCGTAACTGTCTGAGGTGGTCTAGCAGTCGATGATCAAATACACCTCCTCGAAATGTGTGAAGAAGATCCGGAGGGATGCCTTGGCAAAGACCTAATTGATGCCGCAATAAGAAAGGAACGTAAAAAGAACTCTCTCGAAGGCCACAAACACCAACGCACCCAGACATCAATGTATCAGTATAAGACGAGATACGCCACCAAGGGCAAGTTCAACGTATGTTCCTAGAATCACGCTTAGATAACCATTGCAGCCACCAACCGCAACTGTAAGATGATGCTGCCCCAAAGAACACTTGTTGCCGATGTCCCCAATGACAAGGAAGAAACCTTCTTAAACCAAACGGAGGGACCACGATCCAGATGAAAAATCAAGTAACATCTCAGCCAACAAAAATTGGCCAGGGCTCGCTCCACGGTACACCTCATTTACGACAGTAAGTAGACGACTGTTGCGTTATTTCTGCAAGTGCACAGATTCGCATATAGTAATAAAAAGATCGTACCCACAGAGATGGAACAATATACTTAAACTTTCTCTTATTCGCGTTCGTTTTCTTTTCACAAATAGATAAAACGATAATCCATATTGATTTGGTTGATAAAACACAACTTACTGTACCATTCACGTATAACATATACTTCAAGTCACCAAACGCATATGTTTGGATTTCTATTCATTCTAAGGCAAAGACAACAATTCATTTAAGCACGTAAACACAATATTGAATAAACTTGATATACTTAATCTAATCTCGATATAACTTATTCCGATCTCTCGATACATGCAAACAAGTTAACCACATATGAACATCAACTATATACTAACCGAACCTATTCGTATCAATATTATAACCGACTACAATCACACATGTAAAACTAGATTATAACCTAAGCAACCGAACCTATTCGTATCACAAGATTATAAGTTAATGATAAACACAAGTTATTATACTAAGCAACTATTCTTGATCCAAATTAATTACTTAGCATGCAAACTATCAATTCAAGAACATAAGCATATGAAGAACATAAATCTTTTTATAAACTCAATATCGTATTCATACAAGATATAAACAGAAAATCTAAGTTGGACAGAACATAAACAAGTAAAAGAAAGCAGGAGCGTCAATCCTTTTTACTCTACTCGTAAGGCGTGTCAAAGCCTCGGGGCGTTCTTGCTCGGATTTCCTTCGATGAACGGATGAACAAAGTTGATCTCTCGATCTAACTACTATGCCTTATGAAAGGAACGAAATCTTACCGTGTTTCTGATCTGAATACACGGCTGGACCAATTAGTTTACGAAGGGTGAATTTACGGGTAAAGGTTTACGGGAAATGTAAGTATGTATTTAGTGTTTCGTTCTTTTGTAAGATTTTGTCAACCCCTCGAATTTCAGACAAGGATGGTGTATTTATAGGCACCAAGAGGTGTGTTTCGAAGGGTTACAACCTTAGGGAATGATCGTGTCCGTTGGAAAGGTGTACAACCTTTCGGAAGGGTTGTGTGGATAAGAACGACGAAGGAAATCCAATTCTGAGGATTCTGGAGAGTAGCGCACCAGAGGCAAATTTTGCCTCTACAGAGCCAAGGCTTAAAAAGTGACCAGCGCGCCAGAGGCAACTTCTGCCTCTAGCGCGCGACCTATAGGTTGAATATCTCGACCCTTTTCTTCGATTTTCCAACTTAAGCTCGCACGTAACTTCTCCGCATGGCCTTGCATGAACTTGTATGAACTCAAATGTCTTCTATTGCTCGTTTTTGGCTCGAACTAACATCAAATTGCTATGTTTTCATAAGATTAAGCTCTGGAGATCAAAACAAACACAAAGTAGTGAAGTTGCCCCTATCCTAGATATTTCTAAGCTAAATGAGCTAAAATTATATGAAATGTTACGAAAATATATATGAAATACATAGCTAAATTAAGTACATTTTGGACTTAACAACGACAATCGCATGAGTCTGAATCTCCAACGACTAAAAAATGCATATACATCAGAAAAGAGAGAGCAAAGGCCCAGAGGTGACTACCCGTCTCCGACTCCTCAGGAATCTCCTGAACAACTAAGGTGGGAATGTAAGAAAAAAGCCCCTCATCGTTAAGTCACTCTAACAGAAAATCGCATGACACCTGGAAAAACGCGAACTAAGGGTTAAATATTTGTAATACGGCAAAGCCAAATGAGCGCTAGGATTGACGGGAAGGCCCAAAATTGCGCATAATTCCTCCGGTAAAGGACAAAGGTCACCATCAATGAAACGGAAAATGTGATCTCCAGAATCCCAAAACTCCAAAGCTGCTCGAACAAACTCTGGGTACAAAGACTAACCGCGATAAACTCCATACGTTTCAGGACACCCCACAAAGATAACATCAACGATCGGAAAGGACTATAACAAAATGAAAGAGGCACTTGATTAGTTCAAACCAAACACATAGTCAATGCAAATCTTCAAAAGGATACAAAAAGAGAAAAGTTTAACTAATAGGGGAAATCGCCATCATCAGGTCCCTCGTCTTCCTCTATGGCAGCCCTCATTTCGCGCCTCCTCCTCCTTTGAGGTTCATCCATGTAAAATGCTTCTAGTCGGATGGTGAGATCAGCTACCTGCACCATGCAGACGGACAACTCCCTGCAAGCGGCCGAAGTCAACGCACGCTCTTCTCGAATCACATCCTGCATTCATAACACACACACACTTCATGCATACATACCATAGAACATTCATGAAATACGAAAGGCTACTAGAGAGTTTACATGTGCTTCATGCACGTGAGTCATCTACGCCGCACGAGTCGAGCGATAAAGGCCGCCAGGTGCACAGCCAAAGCACAGGAAACCTGCAAAACGAGAAAGCAACAAAAAGAATATGAATCATCGAATGAGAAAGAAAGAAGGCATGTACATGAGTAGTATCGAGTGGTTCGAAAGTCAAAGGATGATCAGGAGATGGCGAGACACGGAATTCCCGATAACCTATCCAGTCATCCATCGTTATCATCTCTGGTGGAGGTGGGGCAAAATCCCCAAATACCCATTTGGCCAAAGATGGATCAGTTTCTTCCTGATAATGAATCATGGAGGTGGTATTTGCGGACTAGGACCGTCGGCCGCCTTGTGTGGAGTGCCCGTCTCATGAACAGTTCCATACAAGAGATCGAATGAAAATTGAGGAAATTTGAACAAAAGAGTATGCAGAGCTGAAAGGATGAAGGCTAGACATACCGTGGCTAACACAGACGAATCAGTACCCACAAGGTATCTGTTGGAACTATCTCTAGGAGGTAACAAATGACGGATGAAGAACTCATAACCTCCGTCTGAAGGTAACACCAAACTCCCAAGCGCCCCATCGGAAGTACCTAACACAGGATCCCCGTTGGAAAACACCTCTTGAGCTGCAGGGCTCATGGTAGAACATCATGAGCGGAGGATCAAGGGGCACGCGGCGCTGAGAATGACATGTCCAGAACTCGTTTACTCTCTCGCCCAAATACCAATAGAAGTTGAGATGAATTTCAAGAGCATCTGATAAGTGGAAATCTCATGAGCAGCCATCATCTCAGACGACCATCCACCAACCATATCGGTATGACAAGGTAGGGGGATGACCTACGTAGAGGAATACGATGAGTGAACAAAAGCATCAAAAAAAATGAAAAGGAAATTAAGAACACACTTGATCCCAAGTCAGCCTTACCACAAATTCTCGTCCCTGTGATAAGGAACGAATCATCCCCTTCTGAGGCCCTAACCAACGACCAAGACGAGGAAAGGTGTTCGTTAGCGCCCGGGGCATCTCTGGTTTGGTGAAGAAGCCGTATTCATAAGCCCAAACCTGTAAGAAAAAAAACTCATGACTCGAAAAACACACGTCAAGAAAAAGAACAACATCAAATCACAAAAGAGATGTACGTCGAGTATTAAATAAGGACTATGAAAGTTAGCAGCATGACAAACGACGTCCAATGCTCCATACAACAAGGCCAATACCACCTTACTCCAACAGTAAGTTCCCAAACAATCAAGATCCCGCAAGCTTTCTAAAACAATCATATCGCCCAGCTATCCTCCGTCGAAGGCAACAACGTCGCACATATGGCATACCATAAAAAACATCGAGCGTAACGATCCACGATGACAAGATCCGTCGAGGTGGTCCGATGAATTAGTGAGGCAGCCACGGTAGTCAAAGGCACATGTCGCTCCTTATGGGGAGAAACTGGGAACTCTATCAAATTCCTAATATCCTCTGAGTCGAACGAAGAAAACATGCGTCGTGTGAATGGTGGAACGACACCTCTAGAATCTAAACCAGTGATAGTAGCGACATCCAATTGAGTGATGGTCATTTCCCCAAAACCAAAATGGAAAGTATGAGTCTCATCACATCAACGCTCAGCTAAAGCACTCACACCCTTCCAACATACGCGAGAAGTTTCGAACAAGAGTTGCCCCAGGAACGGCCGAAAAGAGGTCCCATCAACCCGAGAGCGGACATCAGGAGGTAGTGTGTGATACCATTCTACTGTTTCCTTTATGTTACCTCGCCCTTGCAAAAGGGGTTCTGGCATGGAAAAAGAGGGGGAAAAGTAATCAAGATCAACACGACAGATTACTCAAAAGAGATAGTTGGTCAAAATATACGGGAACAATGCGATCCAGGTACCAAAGACCGTACGGTCACAACAACGACCGTACGGTTTCGTTGGAGAAGACCATACGGTCTTCAAACTAAGACCGTACGGTCCCCATTGAAGGAACTGTACGGTCTCCATTCGCACAGATGAAATTCCTTACAAATCACCGGAAAATAACCAGAACATAAAGGAAACAATCTACTCCACGTCTATGGAGCAATATGGACACTATCACAAAACGACAGTAAATAAACTAAACTCAGGCGGTTAACAAAAAATCGATACGATTCGGCACACACTTGTTAAAGATCGATGGAAGTATAAAGGAGTATGAAGAAGGGGTACATGGGTCACATAGCGATGTTTAAGCATGTTGAAGTAGAGCGGAAATGATCTCCCACACTCTAATCCCTCGTACGAAGTGGATCTCTTCTGCGCTCGCCTCATATCGAGCTCTCGAGAAGATCTCCTCCACGTCCTCGACCATGGGAATATCGTTGATATCGATATCCATCGGCAATATACAGAAAGTAGAAGATGGAGAAGAAGTACTCAATCGTCTAAAGCTGTGCGATGATCGGCGAAACAAAAAGGAAACGGAAGAAGAC
This sequence comes from Euphorbia peplus, assembly GCA_028411795.1. NCBI lineage: Eukaryota > Viridiplantae > Streptophyta > Magnoliopsida > Malpighiales > Euphorbiaceae > Euphorbia > Euphorbia peplus. The sequence goes on from CP110840.1 coordinate 29,371,404, forward strand.
TTCTTATAAGCTGCCCAGATGGATCAAGGACCTTATGGTTCCAACATAGACCGTACGGTCTTCCTCTCAAGAACCATACGGTCTTCGTCAAGAGGACCGTACGGTCCCCCTATTTCCAAAAATAAAATTTCTGCTCAACAGGCCCAAACACCTAAAATGACCCCACAGCTAATCCAAAACTAAACCCAAAAGGCAACGAGAGACATAAGGACCTGTCCAATTGACAAAACAAAAGACACCCGGTCCTCGGGTCATCCACATCACAAAACTCCACTACTCCAAAAGACACTACTTGACCCCATAATATTCCCAAGGCGTTACTAGATCCCCGGATCACTTCTCAAAAGACGTTACTCACTCCTGGGGCACTACTCGATCTCCGGATCACCAGAAGATTTTACTCACTCCCAAGGCGTCACTCGGTCTCCGGATCGCCCCTCACCAATACATTACACACTCTCAAGGCGTTATTGGGGTCTTCAGAACACTTCTCGAAAGGCATTATTCACCTTCAAGGCACTACTCGGTTTTCGAACCACCTTATTCAATGGACATTACTCATCCCAAGGCGTTACTCGGTCTCCGGATCATCTCAAAAGACATTACTCAAGACGTTACAAGATCTCCAGATCACCCTACCCGAAATAGCGTTACTCACCCCAAGGCGCTACAAGATCTCTGAATCATCTTACATCACTTACCTCAAAGGCATTACTAGACCTCCAGACCACCTCGCATAGAAGAGGACTTATCGGTTTCCGAACCATCCCCCTTTGACGACTGCAAGACACACAACCGCTATTCAGATAAGACTAGTAGGACAAAGTGCCAGACATCACTAGAAACAGGTAGACAAAGGACCAACGCACATGTAAGTTTCTAAACCCGTTTTCAAAAAGATTTCAAAACACACATACACACACGCAGTCTTACTCGTTTTGCTTCATTGAAACTGATGACGGATCTTACAAGTCGATGTAACTATCCTATACACTTACAAAGAAGCGAGGGGCAAACTGTAACCACTAGTTTTCGACCCAATGACGAAAGCTATTTCCAAGCTCCTTGATCTGCCAGCCGCGCAAGTGCCAATACTCGTTCAGGAACAGACCGAATCTCCGGAGTCATAACTCACTCTACCCGCATCCCGGGAACACAAGATTGACACCCTCAAGCTTGTGACAAAGTCCTCTTCTCCCAAAATCCATACGGTCTCCACTTTTCCCAACAGAAACTGTACAGTCTCATCCACAGTAACAGGAACCGTACGGTCTCCACCACCGAGACCGTACGGTCTCCTTACGTGGATGTACAGTTTCTATCCTTATCTGCCACGTATGGCTAAATTCCAAACAACTTAAATCACCTAGTCGGGCCTTTATAAGGCCCGTCTGAGATCTGAATCAGACGGGACTCATGGAGACCTACGGTCACCCTTTAGGGACCGTACTGTCTCCACTAACTCCTATATAAGGAGGCCAAATTTCCCATTTATTTCACCATCAAATTAACATCCTCCTTCTCTCTCAGTTTTTGAGCATTTTAGACCCGAAAAGTTGCCTCTGATAAAAGTTGCCTTTAAGTCGCCTCTGATATAAAAGAATTGCACAATTACGAAGTTCTACCTTCATAAATATTCTCACTCCCCAAAATCCTCACAACACCAATAATACCCTCACCATCATTCAATATTAAAATTCCATCCATCTCTAAGCACCAAAGTCCAAATTCCAACACTGCTATTAGCCCCGCAAAGAGCATATGCAGTTTCTTAAAGTCTGAAAGATTCCCTCGGAATCCTTCATTCCAGTCATCAGGAGTACGCCCCACGCATCTCCGGCCCCAAAGTTCGATCTCTCCGGCTCCGTTCTAATGCGAGTACTAGCTTGCAAGCATCCAACTAGCACGCAACGTCGGTAAGTTTATGAGGGATTTTACTGTGTCACCCTGAGGTTTACTGTACAAATGTTTGTGTATTTAAATATTTTGTGTGATAACAATAATACAAGACAATAATAAATTAGGTTGCATTAAAGATCATCAAGGACCTAGAATGTCGGAATTATTAATAAGTCGTATCCACGAACGTATATAAAATTTCTGGTTTTCAAAGGCAATCGGTACATAAACCGGTTAATACATTTTCCCGGTCGGTCGGGTGGCAATCTAGTCAAAGAAGGCTAAAGCCGCTATGAGCGCCCGTTTCTGCTCACAACAACCATAACATCCCACCCCCTCCACATCACCTCATCATTAAGATTCTGAATTAGAAAATAGTGCAATGCCCACCATAGTATCGAATCTCAGTTTCATCTCCTTCTACCAAGCTAGAATTAAACCACCACGTGTTTCATTAGGTTGGACACATGAACTATCATAATTCACAAACACTTTTTTAGAATTTCATAATTCAGACGAATATAACTTTGTTTCCGTCAAAAAAAGCAAGTCTAGGCCATGTACCCTCATCATTTGCTTGAGGGCTCGGAATGCCCATTCGTGGCCTAGTCTTGGACATTCCAACTTATGAGTTTCATACTATAGGATGGTGATCATCATTGGTCACCACCCTTTTACAAGTCACATTTGTTCTCTTTCTCTAGATCTGATTCTCATATGTATCCATCATGTCCATCTCCAGGGGCCTTTTGTTACTTGCCCTCGGCCAAATGTTACTGTCATCTTGCATGGGAGATAGCGTTGCGTCCTGCTTTCGTGTCAATCTTTTCAATTTGGGTTTCTTCTTATTCGAGGAAACAACCCCAACGGTGCCATGGGTTAACTGCAGCACCCTTGTGATTCAACGCCAACCTATGGTTGCTTGACCAACTCTACATCCTGGACAGTGTGTTCACTCACATTCCTCCTTGCTGCCGCAGCCATGTTACCTCTCATATCATTCACCAATGATGAATCCCCTTCCTCTTCGTTCTTCGGGTGAACCTGACTTTTAGGCTTCAGTTTACTAAAAGATTTTGCAAAAAAAATTTGATCGGTTCCCCCTTCTTCGTAGTGTAACCACAATCATACTCTCTAAATTTTGTAATTGGTGCTTGCAGATAATCTCCATATAATGACTTTTTTTAATGCGAAATTTAATCATGCCAAACATTAATTCCTACATTTACTTACTTCACCATAAAATTAAAGGTTTAATTAGTACATTATCACCCATGCAAATTGTCAAGTTTACAGGGACAACAAATAAAAGCTTAACGCAGAGGCTCCATTTAGATTATGCTCAAATATTTTACAATCTTCATTACACTTCCCTATCAAACTATTTCCGGTATTGAATAACTCGGGTGCACTCATCGATTACATCAGAAAGGAGGGTGTTTCTGGTATCGATTCAAAATATAGTGGCATTGTAGTTAGCGACTCTGAAAATGGATTAACATTAATATGGGATATTTCAACTGAATAAAATACATTTGCTTCGCTTGGTCTTTTTTTGTTTTCGGGTTTTCCCATGGCTATTTACAGAAACGCTAGCCTCTAACAGTTGATACTTACAAAGTAAAATGAAAAAGAGCTAATACATTTTTGCAGTTAAGCTCTTCAATCATATAAGCCCTCTTGTTCCCACACGTCCGCCAGAAAATCAACCATTTCCTACAAGTCAAAATCCAACTACATTGAAATCCACTGCTACTGCAAAATGCATAAAGCAACCAGGAAAGCACCCAATAGTGAGACTTACGGACAAAGGAATAGGCCGAGGGAACGGATTTCTACTTCCAAGTAAACCTTCATATGTTACACCCCAACTGAAAATACAATATATAGAGAAATACAACAACTCAGTGTAACGATATCTCATATCAAAATCTCCCAAGTTCACTTATTTTCTAAAATCATGTAAATTTGATTTCATCCATACTGCATTCCAAAAATATTTGGAAGATTTTGTAAATGGAGCAGGTTTTTAAACAAGGTTAACCAATCATCCTGTGTACCTCAAAATACAACAAAATGAACAAACTGAAACAGCTTTTAGAAGAAAGAAAAATACCCGAATCGTGGTTCCCATCTCCGGGTCTGATTCCTAGAACTGTTAGTTGCAGTTGTAGTCCACTGAAGCCGGCCCTGTTGCCAGAGGAGAAGACCTGCAATCAACCAAACTCAATTACAGAGTCGTCCGAGGGTACTAACCATGATTACTTTAATATTAGACTAAACTATAAAAGACAGCGACTCGTAAAAATTAAGCACCAATCGAATAACAAAAATAAGCGGAAACATTACCAGGATTTACGAAATCACAAGTGCTGCTACAGACGGCACTACTGGGATTCAGATTTGCTACGCTGGTTGACGAGATACTTCTTTGAGATTGAACAGCACTGTACTCTAAATCACATGTGCTAGTGCTCCAAAAATCATCAGACAAGCTAGGTTTCTTAACAGCCCGTCCTTGTATTTTTAGTCCTTTTGATGGTTCATCCACAGCAGTAATCGGTGTGGGCTTAGAGCAGCATCCAAAACAACCACTGCTCTGTTGCAAACCAGATTAGACTATACACAAAACACTGGTAAATAATATAGCACATTCTGTTACTTTAACTGTCTTAGCTACACAAATTATCAAATATGAATGATATTTCTTGTGAGCAACTACAAAATCAACAACAAAGAAACATTCATATCTACAGGTATTGCTGGTTTGGGTTTCACAAACACGCTAAGCCTAAGTCTTAGCTTTTAAAACAGTACCACATCCCAACATGGACAAACATCGAGAAAATAAACAAGGCCAGACACGTATCCTCATCCTAAACAAGACGGGCGTGTCAAGAACAGCCTGATCAAGCTCAAATGATGATATATAACCACCTAGACACGTGAAGCAATGAAAGAATCACTCTTACAAAAGAACTTCCATCCCCAAAATATACGGCTTACGGTTAGACCAAGCCAAATTGTAGTGGAGCCACCAGGAGATACATTGTTCCTTACATCCTACACTGTCTTCTACAATAGCTAGGGAATAATAGTCTAAGTCTCCAAATTACCGGTGTGGTTTATAGATAGAACAAGATGAACACACAACAAGATATCCCTTGAAGGGAGAGGATTGCCTCATACTTTTAAATGTTTCACTACTATTATAGCTAGCCAATACAGGATACTTAACGTTCTGAAACACTACATGTTTCTAATTAACTTTCCTCCTGAACAACAGAGAGGAATTATGAATAAGAGCGGGGTCACCAGCTCCCTCTCTGATCAGATCAGGAACAAGTGAAGTAGTTATTAATGGAAACAAATAAAGGTTATGTTCACGGATTTAATTCTAATCAGTTTGTAGTTAGGCCTGCTCTTTACGACTGAATTGAATTGAACTGAATGCTACTGAATTGAATTGAAGTGCATTTACTAAAGTAAAATCAATTACTGAACTGAACTAAATACTACTACTGAACTAAATTGAATTACTGATAAGGCATGATAAGGCATAAAAAAACAGGGCCTTTATTCTATTCTATTGGTAAAAAGTTTTTTTATCTAAGGCCATGTTCTTTTGGCTTAATTTCAGCAAAATTCAGTTCAGTTCAACCAAATTCAGCCAATTTAGTTAAACAAGTTCAGTTCAGTTTCATTCAGTTCAGTTCAGCTTAACCATAAAGAACGGGCTTTATTGGTTGATAGAGTTAGAGTGTTTGAAATAATGAACTACTATTTTTAGCAGAGAAGACAAAACTATTCAGATCCCATAAATTCTTATGATATGGGATATAACTATTACAGAATCTTAATTTAGCAACTAAAAATGGAAGATTAAAGCATTAATTGAGCATAGATCGATCTGAAAATAAAAAAAGAAAGAGAAAGCTTACCCTATGCAAGCAAGAAGATGACGGATCCAGGAAGAAAAGGAGGTGCCTAAGATCACCATTGAAGACAACAAAGCATTGATTTTGAGAGTAGAAAAAGATAAAAAGGTGGTTTTAATTAGGAAGAAGAAGTGGAGTGATTATGATTAGAATTAGAATTAGAATAGTGTTAGGAATAGTAATAGTAATTAGTGGAAACAAGATGGGATTGGGCGACGGCGACTTCTTATTTTCTGGATATGGTTTCACGCGCTCCCTCTTTTGTGTCACTCTCCCCCACTCTCCCAAACCTTTTAAATCATTGCTAAAACCAATCAATGTTATCAACATATGGATAAATAAAAGTTTATGCCTCGAACCCACCAAGCAATGTCTTGGTGGTTATTACATTTCAGAGTGTGAAATCATGAGTTCAAATCCCATGATTGTAGAAAGTGAACTCTCAAACAAAGTTTATGTTTCGAATTCACAAATTTGTTTAAAAGCAATTTTTATATTATCAATGAATTTTTATAATTTTTAACTTGGAAGCAAATGTTTGTGAAGCTCAAATAAAAAAGAATAAATATATGTTCTGAGAAAAAAAAATAAATAAATATATGAGTCATTTCATTAATTAAAAGGTCAAAAAGTTTTCACTATTAATATTTTAAAACTTTGTTTGCAAATGGTTCAAACTACAAAAGATGATCCAACAACGAAGGTCATTTACCATTGTTAACGAACCACGTAGTCATTTTTATACTTTATTCTCTACTTATTCACGGGTTAATTACAAAAGATAGCCTAACTATATAGGTCATTTACCATTGTTAAACTCATTTACACACATGTTACCAAATTAGCTTCTTTCATTGTGTTTTATACAAAAGATGTCTTATTAGCTACTACAGCAAAATCTTTATATAAGAATACTTTATATAAGAATGACCTCTTAATTGTTATACAAATAGTCCGGTCCCAAGTGTTGAGAGTCTTTATTAAATCAATCTCTAAATAGGAATAAACTCTCAATTTTTATACAAACAATCTGATTCCAAGTGCATTACTATATAAAAGTTTTCCTATATTATCTTTACTTATCAATAACAACAATATGAACAAAACCTAGCCAATAAACATAAATTTATTATCCAATAATGAAAAAGGTTAATTAGCTCCAATACAAACAAAATTGATAGTTATAATAAGTCACAAATGGATAAACAATTCACAAGGAAACAAATAATCAAATCATTAATCAATTACATACATACAAGCAAAATAGAAAAAGATATTGAGAATGAATTACAAACAATCAAAAATCCTAACAGTTATCCAAATTCAAGGTTAATTGCATAAGCACCCACAAATCACAAAAATTTCCCTAATTCCCATGAACAATCACAAAATTACAATTTATTTTAGTAAAATCATAAAACTTCATTTTTGTTAAAAGAAAATTTTAAAAAAAAGTCTTGAACATTTTTCGTCCAATACTTCGTCAGAGGGATAATTAACACCAATGATCACAAACTATGAAGATAACAACAAATACATCCCGAACATAACAACAAATACATTGATTTGTCCAAAAGAAATGACAAGAAAAAATGATTAAATTATTCATTTTATTTCAACAATATATATTCCACAAGCTAAAACTTAAAAGGCTAAATAGAAACTTTATTTCTACCGCGCAAATAAGACATTTTGCCCAAAACGTATGGGAGCAATATAAAAGAACTGACACTAATATTATAGGATTCACTTCTCAGTCGTCTAATCAGCTTTACAAGTATCCACCCGTACAAGTTCTCTTCACGTTGCAAACAATTTACCATAAGTTGATTTAAAGAAACCAAGCTCATTAAGTAACTTAACAGCATTGCATCAAAATTTGAGGGAAGGTTCGAGATATAATAAAATTGCTGCAGTAGCCGATCAAGGGAAATGAATCACAGTGCTGCGAAGCAACAATATCAATTAATCATCCTCAACCAGCCTACTTCCCTTGCTTAAATATGAGCGATCCAATGCTTGAACTCCATCCGAACATCGATACTGATGGCTCATGCTTCTTAGGAAGAATTGATGCTAGACCTACTCTGGCACTATAGCCGGGTGCCATCTCTGTCTTCGGGTTTGCCTCTGCTGACCTGGGAAAGATACCAAGAGAATGAAATTTACATTGCAATTCTTCAACAGAATGTGCCTTGTAGCATATAGTGTCTAATTAACATAGAGTTTTACTAAGGATTGTGTAGAACACTGTCCGTATCAAGTCCATAAAGCTTCTGATGATCAAATTTATTCATGAACAGAGAAAATAAAAACCAAATAGTTGATATGTAAGTTTGTCATTCCGATACAATTATAATGCGTGTGAAGAACATAAATTAGAAAGGAAAAAGGCTTTTCTCATTCAGAGATCTGCACCAACATTTATTTATATCCTCATCCATGCACCATAAACCCTTGATTACCTTGTTTTTCAGCTAGCAACAAGCTCAGCAATCATCATACAATTGAACAAAGCCTTTTTTTTTTGTCTTCTTTTATCCTAACCCTTTTAGTTTTACTTAGAAACCCAAAACTACGGTAACAGCCAGGTGCATGCATATTTACCCTACAATTATAACCCCCTTCCCCTCCAAACCTTCCAAACACAATATTGTTCACCCTGATCTTTATGCTATTCTGTAATTTTTAATTTCATGAGCACAAGAAACTACAGATTTGTCCATCATCCGCTCCCTTTCAAAAATGAAGTCAACCTATGTGGAAAGTGTAAATGTGGTGCGACTAGAGGATGCTTTAGAAGCTATATAAGCTTAATTCTTTGTTCTATCTATCTTGTTAGCATATAGATTTGCATATTCTTAACCCGTTTCCAAAATGTACATACATCCACCCATAAAACTCACTTTTGTTAGCTATAGTAATCTTATAATTGTGTTTGATCTCATTGTTATACAACCATCTGTTTCTCAATCAAATGAAGGCGAACACTACTAAAGAATCAATGAATAAATACACTTATGGTCTTAATGTACAATTCATACTGTGAATGGGAAAAACTCAGGTCCGGAATTATTGCATCCCGAGCAGTACTACATACTAAACAACACCAGTGTGATACCAAAAGACAAAAGAGAGAGAGCATCAGATAACGTACGTGAGTCCTTCAAATGCAAAAGAAGACATCCCTTGTCGTTGCTTGTGCTTTGGATTAGAAGAACAAATCACAAATACACGTCCACGACGTTTAATAATCTGACAGAACTCACACATCTTCTTGACAGAAGACCTGACCTTCATGGCTTGGCTACTCAACACAAAAATCAAAATCCATAACCCAATTATTAAGACAGTAAACAGAAAATACTTCTAAACCCTAATTATTTTCTATCCTAAACACATAAGATCTCCATCCAAAAGGCAAATTAAGGAACTTCCCAACAATGAACTATGATATAACCCTAGGATTAAAAAAGGTAATTAAAGGGAAATATAGTTTGATCGCAATAAACAAAAAGCAAATTAGCGCAGTAATAATGAATTAAAAAGTAATTACGAACCAATTTGATCGATGTGAGAGAGGTGAAGATCGTCTCGGAAAGAAGGCAGGCAGGCAGGGTTTTGAGAATTTAGGTCAGGCTGAGCTGAGATGAGCTGATCAACTTCAATGTTACAATGATTCTTCAGCCCACTTACTATATCACTGGACCTGGGCTATATAGGAAATTTTTCATTATGTATGTATTTACTCGAATTCTATTATGGAACCCGACCAATGAATATGTGATACTATGACTATCTCCAACCCATTACACCTATATCAAATGGTGTCTTCTAATGCGGCTATATTTTAAGTTTAAATTTTATAGTGTAAATACAACAAATTGGGCATAAAATGGGAATGACTGTTTCAGGTCGTTGAATGTATAGGGTCATACACTTATCGTTTCTAGAATATTGATGGCTTAGAAGTAAAAAGGACTTGAAACGCCATCGCATTGTGAAAGTACTATCATTGAAAGCATCAAATGTTATGCAGACCGATAACAAGGTTGTTTACCATTTACTTTTCCAGTATTTGCTTCTAGTGTAACAAGCTCTACCCTAACTAGGAAGCTTACCATTATGCACGCATTATTACAATTATGCAATAAAAGGTCCTAGAGATATTCTTTTTGTTAAACCACTTTACGTGTTACGAATTTACATTGGAATACTTCGGTAATAATATTTTAGAATCAGACTTATGCATGCTACAAGCATGGTTATTAAACCCGGCCCGGCCCGGCCGGTTCAACCGGGTTGTCCGAGCTGGAGGTACCTATATTTTCACGAGCCTTAAACCCGCTAAAAACTCGGTGAACCGGCCGGTTGAACCGCTAACCCGGAAATTCGGTCACGGTTCACCGGTTTAAACGGATCAAATATTAGTTGCCATAATAATTCCAAAATTAACTCAATTTTTTTTAACACCTAAATTAACTCAATTAATAATTATTCCTAAAGTCAAAGACCCAAATAAGCACCACCTTCCAATTAATATATTATATATAAATAAATAAATTAAATGCTAATTAAGTGCTAATTTGGCACCTATATTAAATTTTTATTACTTCAAATTTTAAATTTTAAATTTATACTTTGTTATGTTGGGTAGGTCAAATATAATTGAAATTGTTAACTTTTTACTAGAGTTATTGACCTCCGGTTCAACCCTGGTCAAACCTTAAACTCTTGACCTTTTAGCTCTTCTGGGTCTTTGACCGGACCGAGTTTGACAATCATGGCTGCAAGACCTCGGTTAAAATCAAGTCGTTGACATCGTAAATTTCACAACTATATACTAAGCATAAAATTTAAAGTTGCATGGATACATATTAAAGTTGGATTAAGAATAGTTCGTTCGGTAGGATTAATAACCAATTAAAAGAAAGTGTAACAGGAAACATTAAAGAATCACATGTACACTATCATGAAGAATGACAAAGTGATTTCTCTTCATAATAAATATCATCAATTATCAATTTACATAAATGAGGTAATGTTTACCTTGTTTGGAGCATTTAAGTATTATAGTAGACAAGCCAATTTCATCTCCTTAATTCAATCCTGCAAAATACAATCAATTAGGAATTGTGAATGAATGACATATCTATATTTCTTCAAAACGAATCTAAAGAATAAATTAGAACAATATGAAGAACATTCAATTCCATTCCATTCCTTTCTGATTTTTCTCTCAGAACTTATGATTTCTAATTTCAGTTCCCCATATGCATAATAGTTAATCACATCCCCTAGCATCAAATAAAAATTTATAATGGTAAATGTAACTGAATTTTTTTTAAAATGTCTAAAACAAATGGACAAACGTTTCTAGAAATAATAGAATTTAAAATGGAATTAATTAAAGAATTAATTTCAAATAAATGTTATATGGTTTTTCTATTTTACAAATAAATGATTGTGGTTCGACTTTGAACAAATATAGAATTGTAGTTTGCATTGTTTACAAAATTAAGGAAATGGTCAATTTTGTTGACATAAACGAGGTCACTTTTTGCCTAAATTTATTTTCAAATCTTTGATCGGTTGTAAGAGTTAAGATCAAATGTCAGAAAACTTTTTTGGACAAAAACGGTCTTCGTATTTCACATCAACAAAATTTACCATTTTCTCAATTTTACAAACAATACAAAACACAATCATTTATTTGCTCAAAAACAACCCACAATCTTTTATTTGCAAATATGCAGAATTACATGAACACTTTTTGAAAATTAACCCTTAATTAAAAGATGTAACTCATGTTCTTTCAAGAGTTGGAGTTGAAGGAGGTGATACGGTACATTGTCAAATATGTGAAAATTTAGGAAGAAAATCTGCTGTCCCGGACTTTCTATCTCATTTTCTTGTCCCCCCTCTCAATTTTTGACATGTGTAAAAAAGATTCTAATGGTTTTTTATTATACCCTAAATTGTCCCCGAATTAACCCGTCGTGGAATCTTTTCTACACATGTCAAAAATTAAAAGGGGACAGAAAAATGGGATAGGAAGTTCGGGACAGCAGATTTTTTTCCGAAAATTTATTTCGTAGGAGATATGAACTAAAGAAAATTCTTTTCTTTAACAAAGTTGTCAAATAAGCAAAATTCCTCCTAAATCTCTTCTTTGATTTTTCTCTTAGGTATTTTTTATTTAATTTTTTTAGAAAAAGTTTAGGTAAGGGTAGGGCTACTACTACTCGCAAAGTTATAACAAATTGGAAACTTCGATAAAAGTTTACAGTAGAATTTACAGATTGTCTACCAATAAGAGGTAAATTTTGACAAAACGAGAACTCAAATCTCAAACCTTTCAAGTGGAAGATGAATTGACTTACCACTTAAACCAATTCTTATTAACTTTTTAGCTTTGGTACTTATAGATAGATAGATTAATTATATATGTAACCACCAACTTTACTAAATGGAAGATTGAGATACTAATAAGTAAACTGTTTCTTCAGAAATGGAAAACTCATTTGATAATCAAATAACTAAACACACGCCAACAATAATAAGGAAACACTAGTTGTTGGCCCGTGCTATGCACGGTTATATCTTTTAAATATATAAATTTAAAAAATTTAGAATAATTAATTAGATTTTTGAAATATATACTTGAAACCGTCCACTAAACTCTCACACCATTAAAAGTGTAATCAATATTGTTAAAACTTTTCAGTTCCAATATAGTTAATATGAATGATATTTTCATTTGTTTTTATTATCAGTATAATTATTTTATATTTTTTTTTAATTTATATCGAGCTCGCTAACGGGCGCTCTGAGACGTTAGATAAGACCACATTATATAACCATAATTAATTATGTAAATACTATTTATTGTCTCTTGTATATTAAAATCTAAATTGTTTGTGCAACATTATTATGACATAAATACTACTAATCAACTAATTCTAAATCTCAACCCGAATTTAAATCATAAACTCAAATCCAATCATATATTCTTAACCCGGACCTAAATTATCAACCCAAACTAAACCCGAACCTAACTTTCAAAACTTTAGAATTTTAAGTATATAAAATAATACATGTCTCTAAATGTAGGAAATAAAATTTTCAATAATGTAAATATTATTTATTGAAATTAGTCTAATTGTTATATATGGTAAGGATTTGAAAAAATCAATTATAATATTAGACAAATTGTTACATATGGTAAACAATTAAAAAATAAACATTAAATTTAATACCATAACATGAAAAATATGAAATATGAAAGTAAATAATATTAAGATGAGAAAATATAATTAAGAAAATAAAAATTAGGAGAAATTGACACGTATATTTTAAAGGAGCGAAAAAAGGAGAGCTCAACATCTCATCCTTATTGTTACTCCTTTATAATATATAAATAAAATATTTTATTTTAGTTTGAAAAAAAAATCTTTTAAAAGTTCTTATAAACATATCAATAAATTGATTTTATTCTTGAAAATATATTTGAATTAGCAATTTTATACCCGTAAAATAAACAAACAATTTTATTAATATGACATGATATATGTAAAAAATGCAAAAAACTTATTTACTAATATATTAACTTAATCAATTAATAATTTTATTTATTTCCTTATTATAAATTCGTACATACAAAATATAATTGTTTCTTTATTAAATAATTGTTTTCTATTTCATTTTCAAAATCTTAATCTAATATGGAATCTAATATAGATAGGAAATAAAATCTATATAATATATAATCTAATAATTCAAAAAAATGACAAATTGACACCTAAGCATTTTAGGAGTGAAAAAAGGAGGGCTTGACACCTCATCTTTATTGTTACTCCTTTAATATATATATATATAGATTATTGGGCAACTTTTCATGTCATATTTATTTGGTTCGTGTAATTATGTCATAGGTGAAGGCTATGATTACTTTATTTTTTCTTCACTTTGTCTCTCCCACTATTGGATCATGTTTAATCTCACTCATCCAATGGTGATAGTGGACAAAATGATGGTTACTTTGTAAAAAATAATAGAAAAACCCTATGTCATATATATATTGGTAAGTTAAAGAATATAGAAAAAAGGGAAAAGTTTTAAAAAAATGCTCGTGGTTTCTAACTTTTGCAAATAAAGGTCCGTGGTTTCAGTGTTTGCAAATAAAGGTACGGTCGCTAACACCGTTTATTTTTGCTGACGTGGCACTTTGACCACAATTTGACCAAAGGGTAATTTTGTCATTAAAAAAAATAAAAAAAAGTAAAAGTAAAAGAAAATGAATGTGGTTTGATTTTTTTGCAAATAACAGTCCGTGGCTTGATATTTTATTAAAGAAGAGGTATGAGGTTTGATTTAATTACCAAAACAACAAATTAAAAATTACCAACAAAAATTCTTGTAAAAAACAAAACAACAAATTTTCTTATAATGTATTTGGGTATTTTGGATTCATAAAATTTTCATGAATTTGGGTATTTTCTTCTTTTTGAAGAAATTTTAATTTGGTTGAATGAACATGAATATTAAAACTTCATTATTCACCTTATAATCAATTTATTATTTTGAATTATAATTTTGTCGATGATTTATTTTATTAAAATTAAGATTTTGTATAAATGGATCAACTTTTTAAGTACTAGTCTTACATTATAAGAAAATTTGTTGTTTTATTTTTTACAAGAATATTTGTTCATAATTTTTAACTTATAAATTAGTATAAAATCGCATTTGGTAATTAAATCAAACTTCGTACCTCTTTTTTAATAAAATATCAAACCACGGGTTGTTATTTGAAAAAAATCAAACCACAAACATTTTCTTTTATTTTTTTATTTTTTTTAATGACGAAATTATCCTTTGGTCAAATTGTGGTCAAAGTGCCATGTCAGTAAAAATAAACGGTGTTAGTGACCATACCTTTTTTTGCTAACGAAATGAAACCTCGTACCTTTATTTACAAACGTTAAAATCACAGACCTATATTTGCAAAAATTAAAAACTATGAGCATTTTCTTTTAACTCTTGTATAGGAAAAATATACACAATTTATTTAGCCAAAAGTTTTGGCTCTTTTCTTTTATAATATTGAGTGTGAGGAGAGAGATGTTATGGGCCACTTAAAAATATAAAATAATTGTTCATCAAAAAAAAAATATAAAATAATTGAGTCTCAGAAAAGAAAGAAAAAATATAAAATAACAAAAAGAAAAAGTTTGTTTGTATAATTTAGAGAATTTCTCTGTTGGCGGATCAAAATGATGATCTATCACATATCGTCATATAAACTAATTTTCCTTTTGCTTTTTATTAATTAAATTATATACATTCTTTTCTTTCTATAGGTGTCATCCTGCATTCACATTCCCACATCTACCTTACCTTTATCAATATTTTTATTTCCATTATGCATTTTCCTTTAAAAACAAAATGAAATAAAATAAAATGAGAAAAGGTAAAATGAGAAGTTTTTCATGGCAATTGAATTTTCACATAATAATAAGATGAAGATGCAATGATTGCTCATATACAGTCCCCAAGTCCGAAGTCAATACTAAATTGCCAATAATAATACTGTAATGTAAATAATAATAACAGGAGACAAACAGAATAGATTTATATATTATTAATTTGTAAACGTTTACAGATATATAAATCTAAATACGAATATTAGAAACAGTAAATAATACTCGATCAAATTACCGAAGGAATACTCGAGGCCTTTGCAATTTTCTTAAGACAAATTCGCCACGTGTTGGCGTAGTCTCCCAGGATATAACGAGTCGTTAACGAACTCAAACCGCGCACGAATACTATCACCGGAAGCAAGGAATGTTTGAGCAGAAACAAAAGCTCGGAAAGAAGTTTTCACACTGATTCAGAATGTGTATAGTTGAATGGACAAAATTCAACTCTTATTCATATGGGTTTGTAACCGCGTCGAGAGGAGCAAAAATGGGTCGGCCCACGGGCCCCCAAAATCGAACGACATTTGCGTGCGCCCCCAACCCGGTGGGATTGGATTTGCACCCCCTGCGCGTATCCCAAAGAGCATAGCTTGGTTTATTAGTTTGAGAGCCTTACAAAGCATCCTCAATATAAACCCAAACACAAAGCTCTTTGAAAGGCATGTGGGATGGGAGCATTTTTCATACTCTTAAACATATTCAAGAACCCATCTTTGAGCTTGAATATTTCTTTCATCACAAGTTCGTTTTTGGCGTGTAATATACCGTTGGAAAGTTCACGTGTCATAGAATATGTTTATGTGAAAACATCATTATAATGACCACTTTAACCCTTGTATATATTGCCTCAAAAATGACACTAAAATAATGTATAAAATACATTATTTCCAACAGTTTTTTCTCTAAAGACTACAGTTGTGATCACCTAATTAATAACTGACCAAATAAAATTTGGTCACTCACAATTTGATAAGAATTCAAGAGTGAAAATAAATTTTAAAAGAATCTTTTTTATTTCATTTAGTTCTAAATAAAAGATTATGGCTATTGCTAAAGAAAAAGGTTTCAAATAAAAAGAAATTGACAAAGACATTAACATAATGAGTATATACATTATGACAATAACAATAGCAAATTCAAATAAAACTGTTAAAAAAATTGATATAAAATATATATATTTTAAATTTGTGTTAAGAATGAACTATAAATCTACCAAATAATGTGTTGATAGGTTTAAATCTGATGATGGTAAAAAGTTAACTATCAAAATAAAAACAAAATTTGAACTATAAACAAATATTTATGGAACCTATAAGTATGATTTTATTAAAAATCTTAACTAAATTTTACCAGCATGAAAGAATATTTTGACAAAGTGATTTACAAAAAAACAGTGAAAATAAAAATAATACAAATTCACTGTGAATTAATTGGTTATTAAAAATAATTAATTGAAGATAACTTGTTTTAAATTAATGTTTGTATTGAAATAGCGATTCTCATCTACATCTTAATAATATTGATCATTCAACAATAAAATTCATACAGCTCTATAATTAAGAAAAAAATCTAGATTATCATCGGATTATAGTACTTCTTGAAAATATAAAGGACAACAGGTTCGTACGAGGATTATTTAGAATATAATAAAAACATAAATTTTTATTTAATGCTTGATGACCAAAATATAGTTTGATTATTAAAAAATAGGTGAGCGTGACTGTGTATTGAAATTAATAAATATTTGAAAATTAATATAGAAATTGATTTTGGAGTAAAAAATGTTCTTAAAATTGGTACTTATATTTAAATGTGCAGAAATCAGGTCAGAGATCATTTGCAGCCGCCCTACTTCAATAAATGGCTTTATTAACAAAGACGAAAAATGGATGGAAGTAGACGATGTGGAATAAGAGCGAAAGGAGAACGGATATCATGTGTATTATGCTCGTCTAAGAGAAACTGACATGGGAGTGCCAACACAAAATCATCTTGTGGATAGAGAAAAACAATCTTAAAAGGGATGCCACTTATTCCGGATCAAATGTGAGGGAAAATGTGGGAAGAAACCTGTGGGCGCATTGCAGATTTCATAGGACGAACGAACACGTCATTGAGGCATGTTGGGAGTTGTCCAAAGAAATTGAAAAACTCATCATAAGGGGAAACTGAACAACTTTGTCAAAAAGGCGAATGAAGATAAACCAGATCCCAAAAGACATAAGCAAAAAGGTGTGATCCATGTGATATCAGACGATCCAAACTATGAACCACCCACTCAAAATTCTGAAAAATCTCGTGGACGACAGACTAATTCGAAGAAATGACATGAGACTAATTACCCATTTTCGGCGCATCGCAACATCCCTAGACCGCATGCAGA
This sequence comes from Euphorbia peplus, assembly GCA_028411795.1. Classification (NCBI taxonomy): domain Eukaryota; kingdom Viridiplantae; phylum Streptophyta; class Magnoliopsida; order Malpighiales; family Euphorbiaceae; genus Euphorbia; species Euphorbia peplus. Next base: position 29,389,109 of record CP110840.1, read on the forward strand.
TACCCTAGTGGCGACCATTGATGTTGAGGGATGGATGATGAAGAGAGTCTTAATTGACACGGGTAGTTCTTGCAACCTGATAATGGAGAATGCTTTTGCTTTACTAGGCATATTAGATGTACACTTAAAACAGACACTGGTAGACTTGACTGGTGCGACGGGTCACACTTCCACAATAAAAGGGAATATGGTTGTAGAGTGTACCATGTGTGAAGGAGACTCAATTTTGAGGGGTACTATTGAATTTGTCATATAGAATGCGCCATTCACATATAACATGGTCCTTGGAAGGCCATTTATCATTAATTGACTTCATGGACTTTCAATGAAGTAAATCTGTATATGATATTAGACAATTTTTCTACTACTCTATGAAAGAAAACAAGACAACACACATAAAAGGATATAAATCATAACAATTCACATAGAGAGACGTATGACAGCCACCCATATAGGGTGAAATAACTCAAACTATATAAAAGACAAACTATTAAAACTACCATAATTTTTATTAGATAAAAAGAACAAATAAAATGAAGGGATTTTTTTTTTGATAAAAAAAAAGAAGGGATTTATCTTGTAAGAAAACCCCCAAAAGATGGATGAAAAAAACTTCACTTCATGGCGGCTTTGTTAGTCAAATACATTGTGAATCCATATGTTAATTCCAAAAAACAAAAACAGAAAAAAAGTGAAAGTCGAATACCAAATACACTAGCTTCCCAAAAATGAAAACCAAATACTAGAAATGCAATTGATGAGATTCATCCCCCTTGTAGGATAATTGCTTAATTACAGAATTATGAAAAGAATACTTAAGATAAATCCAAGAAGATTAGATGACATAATCATGCATGCTTTGGTAATAAATTAAAGGTAACTATTATTATTGGGGGTCAACGGATTAGTCTTTAAATTGTTAGGATTATTTAATTCGAGTAAAATCAAAATGTGAATGGATGTGAAGGAAGGAATAGGCTGGTGAGACTGACAAAGGAAGCATCGTAGCACATGCCTATGCTTTTATCTTTGATTATACGAATTAAATACTTATTGATGTACACAATTTTTATTTTTATGTGTCTCAAAGGCCATTTCTAAAGGCTTCACTACATTATTGGGGCACATTTCATTGTTGCTTAATTAGTTAAATTTCTTTTTCTTACAGCTCATTTTCATACTTTTTTTTTTGTTCATTTTACGTTTTAGTATTTCAATTTCTTAGTATACATCAACATAATTTCATCTTGGTTCATTCCAAAACTATTATTCACATCAATTTTTAAAAATAACATTTAGATTCTATAAAAAAAACAACTGCTACTCCTATTTAGATAATAAAAAAAAGTTAGTTGTATCCATGTCCTCTACTTTGCATTTACTTTTGTCATGCTCTCCAAATCTCAAAATTAGATATTTTGACTCTTAAATTTCACACTTTATGATAACATGTTTTACTATTGATTAAGGTTATTACAAAGATCAACCATGACTTTCAAAATAAAAAATAATAAAGTAAAATATAAACAATGTATTATTAGCTAGGTTCAAGAGATAATTTATTGAATGAAATGTATTAAGATGTGAATTTAAAAGGGAAAATGTTAGTGGTTGCTTGGGTAAGGAAGAATGGAAATGAAAAAGAACAAGAAAGTGAATGGGAAAAAGAGTAGGAGGAGTAGGTGAAATGATGAGCATGTGAATTTCTTATCCAAACAACTGAATGGCATTTGTCAACAGATTCCCACAGCATCTTCCAAATCTCAATTTTTCCAATTATTACTTTTTTTTTCCACTATGTTACTAGCAATTCTTATTTCATATAGAAAACCATTTATATTTGTAGACATTTTTCACTTCATACTATCTAACCAATGGAAAAATTTAACCGCATTGCAATTAGACCTACATTGTTGTATTGTAGGAAATATTAGATAGTGAAAACAATGTCACATTCATAAATTGTTGGTAATAGAGATGCGAATGTTGCGATAGATATGTGGCCATACAAGAGACTGGATGAGGAATTAGAACGAAAATAGGAGTTACATGTATTGAGAATAAAATGAGAGAAAATCGATTGAGAATGTTTATTCATATGAAAACAAGGCGAATGACGCACGGATTAGAAAGTTTGAAAAGTAAAAAGAGGAGAAAACGGTGAGGAGCGGTGAAATACCTAAACAAATTTGAAAGAGTGTGATTGATTGTGATATGAATTTGTTATAGTTTAAAAAACATGATGGTGTACAAGATGGAGTTTAACCGATCCGAATCATTACAGAAGTAAAACTTTGTTGTTGTTGTTTTTTTATAAGCATGCATGTGGTTTACTTGTTTTCTTTTCCAAAAATTAGGCTAATTTCGTTTTGTTTTCTAGAAGGATGGATAAATATTTTGATGTTTTCTTTTTATAGCTAAAAGAAGGGTTGGATAAAATAACAAAATACTTCATGTGTGGTTAAGTCAATTTAGAAAATTAATGGTATTTTATGTAATTTTAATCTTCTGCAATTTTGTTAGGTAGTGCCTGCAATTTTCTTTTTACTGTCCATAGATTCTGCATCACAAAAGTTCATGCAGAAATATGCATCACACTAAATGAAAAACAAAAACAAAATAATTAGAATTTGATAACTTTCCCGAATTTGATATCTACCAGTGCGAGGATGGGAAAGCCAATGGTCGAATTCCTTACAAATTATTAAAAAAAAAAATAATTTCATTAATCTTAAAACATACAAAAACAAAAAAAAAAACGTCTATTAGGATTTGACCTCCATATCCATTATCCAATTGGCTGATGAGAATCCATCCTGGGCCATCCTTTTTCTTTCAACTTGTAACATTAGTGAGAAAAAGGAAAAATACAAATTTAAATATTTACACTAAAGAAGACATTTAATAACAAACGCATTAATTTTGTACACAAAAATTGTAGAATAACGAGCAACTTGAATATAATAAATGACCTAAACAAAAAAGAATTAGTAAGAATAGGTCAATCGTTGAATGACTCGATCTCTAAGAATCCCGTTATAAAGAGCTACTCTGTTTTCCGGCATTCCTCTGTCGGAAGAACCGCCGCTAACCTTGAATTTTCCGGCAATCCTCTGCCGCCTGAATTCTTCCCCATTTCCTCTGGGATCCACCACATCTTTTGCAAATTTCACCCTCTTTTTCTTCTTCTTCTCCTTTCCCTCTGCACATCCAATTAAGACCCAATCAACACAACATATACAGTATCGCCAAGAAAGAAAAAAGAATACTAGTTCAATATATTCTTGATCAAATGATGATTTCTTTTCTTATCTTTTCATTGAATTCAAAAGGGTGTGGATACCTGAAGAGATACAGGGTCGCAAAGCTTGATGATTGTAATTGGGAAAATGGTCAGGCAAAGATTTTTGAAGGCGAAGAGCAAGAAGAATTACGGTGCCAGAAACAGCCATGGCTGTAGCCAAAACCATCCCATGTGAGCAATTTATAGATGACATGCTTCTTAATTTGTTGTTGTTGATGATGATGATGATGATGATGATGAAGATGATGAAGATGATGAACAGAAACAAGAAGAAGAAGAAGAAAAGAAATTGAATAACTGAAGAGAATATGCTTTGTGGGGTTTTACTTTTTTCATGGGGACATACACAAGCACAGGCAAGGGGTAGGGATATAATATACATCTATTTATACGCATACCCATCTAATATTTCATTTTTTATTTATTGGATTACCATCCTAATTCTAAATTATCATGTCTTAACCATTATTAGGTGTGACATTATTATCATCATCAAATATAAATGACACAATTTGCCCTTAGTATTTAGGGCATATTACATGTTTACATCTAATCTGTAAATATTACTCGTAAATTTACTCTTAACATTTATATTCATTACCAATTTTGTTTGTATATTATTGAAAATTTGAACGAACTAGTTTGAGTGTTATTTTAAGTGTCACATGCTACATCTCAAATTATGTTACCGATATTTATATTGTTACTAAAATAGTTTCAAAATCCATCAAGATACTATAACTATTAATTTTTTCATGTATAAGTTAATAAAAACCTGGCAAAAGTTAATAAATGTTAAATTATGTTAATAATGCAATTACAAACAACGAATCAAAATATACCTAATTGAACATGGCGACTAACTTATTTGGAAGGTTTAGTATGACACTCAAGTAGTTGTCAAATCAATACATACAAATTTTCGATAATATGGTTAAAAGTAATTTTAATTTGAACAATTTCGCTCATAAATTAGCAAATAATGGAAATATTAAAAGAAACTAAAATAAAAAGTGGAGAAATTTTTTAAAATTTAGGAGGGTATGACTTTAAGTGATTTGAGAAGTGATTAGAAAACTTTAAAAGTCGGATTTTTATCAAATTTATTCAAATTTTAACTTAATTAGAAATAAAAAGTCTCTTAAAAATGCTCTTCTTATATCCTAGTAATTCTTCTCTTCAACTAAAAGGCTTTAGTGATTCAGATAGAACCAGTTGCTTGGACACTCGACGATCTGTTATAGCTTCACTATTTTTTTACGCAATTCCTTTTTGCCTGGAAAAGCAAGGAGCAACCTACCCTCCCTTGTCTTGAGAAAAATAATAAAAAGTCACTTTAGTAAAATAGATACATAAATTATTATTTTTTGAACTGAAAAAAATTAAATTATGTAGGCATTTCAACATTTTATACATAAATAAGACAATAAAAAGAAGTAGTATAGCTAGTTGTTTTTTTATACCAACAAGGTCTCATTTTAAAATTTTCCCTCCCACATTATTTACTATCTTTTATTTTCTAATTTTAATTATTTTTTGATTTTTTAGTTGGTTTAAGTGAGACACTTGATTTTCTGCTCGAAAGGCTTGTGGTTTGAGTTCCTAACTTCGTCAAATTTAGCTATTACTGGTAAGCAATCTGTAAATTTCACTGCAAACCTTCATCGAAGTTTATGGGTTTCCCCTAATCTTGCAAGTGAATAGATCTACACTTAGCTAAACTTTTTGTTTACAAAAAAATCATATTATATTCTATATTTTTTTTCTTTCGCATTTTTCATATTATCTCAATCAATTTAAAAAATTCGGATGTTCAATTTTTTTTTTTTATTTACTTTTAATTCTAATTATCTCCATCCCACAAGTTTGTTAATTTTCGATTATGCACATATTATTTCGTTTTTGCAATTTGCATTTCCTATCAATTTGCTCATTAAAATTAGGTCCACAGCTATAATTTCCTGCTTTTTCCTACACCTGCAATCAAAACAAAAGACAATTTACAAGATCAATAAATGGCTTGTAAATTGTATTTATGAAAACTTAATTTGTTAATTAGGAAGCAAAGGGAAATTGATCTAAATACAAGAGTCTGGAGAAAATTCATAAGATTCAGGTATTTATGTTTGAACGAGGACATGCTTAATTTATTATTCAACTAAAGCTTTGTTCTTTTTGGTTGATTTGAAGTGAAATTTGCTGAACTTAATTATTGGCCGAATATTGAATGAATTTTGCTGAATTTGCACTAAACTGAACCGAACTTAATATAACATAAGTTTACTGAAAATAAGCAAAAAAAGAACATACCCTAAACTAGTTACTTAGGTAGTAAGCAAGGGAGGGAGTAACTCAGATTTCGCCCCGGCAATCCGAGCCTTAGTATCAGGAAAATATTCAGCTCCAGGAAGCTGAATAATATCTTCATCAGAAGCAACAACAATTGGATAAGTAAGCAAATGGCTTGGCAAGTCATTCGATTCTAAATCCTCGTATGCATACACGTCCCAATTTCGGGCAGCAATTTGGTTCACCGTTCGGATACATTCCAGGGTCTCAGGTGTCCTGAATATTTCATCAGATTTTCCCAAGTGCTCATACCATAATGACATTCTGAACCCATGAATTTGACCTCTCCACACTTCATTCTTGTTATTTGCTAAGTAATTGGGTTGGTATGCTCCCATTGCTATTTCTGAATCCCGCGCACCGTCCATTGATCTTTGATTAATGTTCGCCGATCCTATGATTATGTATTCATCATCAACTGCATAACCGAAATCATACATCAAATTTATGTTATACTTTTTACAAATAGGAATTTAATTTAATTTAATTTAATTTACCAATCATCATCTTGGCATGAACATAGATCATGAACCGTCTAGCTTCCTGAGCTCTATAGTAATGCGAATTCTGTTCAGGTCTCCCAGGAGGTATAAATTCGGGGGGCCTTTTGGCCTCGCGATTACCAAGGCAGAAGAAGGATAAATAGTCCTTCGGGTCTGAGTCAAGCCCTTGAGAACGAATGGCTTCAGTAATGTCAGTATACATCATTTCCATCGTCTTATTTTGCCATTTCAATATTGCTTGAACTGTACCACTTTCAGGAATTCCCTCCGGCCACATTGGGATCACAATATACACACTAAATCTCTCTCCGGCTTTGATCTTGCTTGCAATCTTTAATGACACTTCTTTAGGTATAAGATTCACAGCACCAACCTCTTCGATTTCTACACCATCTGATGATTTTGATTTCCAGCTAAACGAGCTTCCAATGAAGTACTGATTCTCGATATAAATGAAATTTTTCGCTCTTCTAATGGCATTTATATAAGCATTCTGAATGCTTCTGTCAATGATATTATCTTTCCAACTCACAAGACCAGCTCTAGCTGCCGCTTCAGGATCATCCTCATGGAAGCCTGAAACAGCTCCGCCATCAATAGACCTGAACAGCTGAACATTCCAAGTTTCGTAGCCATCTTCTGGAAACGTAACATAATCCTGAGGCACGAAGTCGCAGTCAACTTGTGTTACCGGAACAAGCAATTCCTTCTTCCCGCCTTGCTTCCTCCACCTCTGCTCAAAATTTGACAACACATCCCAAGCAACAGGTCCTTCTAACCGACAATGGATATCGTGCCAAGGCTGTCTTGGTCCTCCCTTGGAAACTGAAGCGCCCGCGATACTGTGCTGATAAAAATCATTCTCATGAACATTATCTAAAGTCCTGAAAAGGGAATGGCAAGGATCATCGTATCTTCCATCACAAAGATCAAGTCCACCAATGAAACTCACAATCCGCCTCTTTTTGGGTCCTCCATCAGCTAAAAGTACTTCACTATCCACAACCACAGACTTCTGATGATGAGTGAACATAGTAGAAATTTCAATATCCTGTATAATGTACTTCCAGTTGTCAGGATTTCTGGGACACAACACGCAATGCACTTTGGTGTTATGAAAATAGCTTCTGGTATCTTCATCATGGGTAGACATTACTCCATCCCGCTTAAGTAGCTTCAAAGAAGTTTTATCATCCCAAACAAGCACTAAAACTCGAACACCTTCATTGGCTTTCTTCTTTAACAACTCTCCAAGAGAAATTTCTTGGCCCTCTTCTCGTCTCCTGGAATCCCTTACCAGGCTGATTTTAGAAAACAAAGACCATCCCGTGATGTATATGAACTTCTTCGCACTAAAAATGGCATCAAAAATATCTTCCCAGCAACGACTTTGCTGATAACATTTCTGACCATCAAAAAGACTGATTTTGGGGTCAAAATCATCAGGAACATGAGCATCCTGATATAGGGTAACTCTGCATCCGGTTCTTTGAGGAAAGAAAGTATAGGGTACCCCTGGAAATCGAGGACTCATAATTCCTTTACACCAGGTACTTGATTTAGTTGCATCAAGAAATTCAACTTGGACATGAATTTTTGCGCCTCTGCGTAAAGGCTTGTTGCGTTTGTTAAAGACTGGAAGCCATTCATCGACTTGTTTGGCATGGCGAAGTAGAGAAGCAGGCATATAAGCTCGTCCGATTACATGTGCTCCAATGGGATCTTTAAGTTTGATAGAGAATATAATATTAGCGGCCATATGGGCACAATAAATGTAGCAAGATTCATGCCATATCGGATCAGACCGCGCGTGTGCTAGTTGGCGAGTTCGAGCAATTCTGGCATTGTCCAAATCAATAGTAGCATATAATTTTGAGAAACTTTTTCCGCAAGCCAAACCTTCTTCAACTTTTTCTACCATCTGTTATTTATGTTTATGTATTCCAAATTTCATTAACATCCATTTTACTTTACATGATTATAATTATTTTATAGTTAAACCGCTCAACCAACCCTGTTCCAGAATAAAATAAAATTAATATCTTTCAATTTTCCACTGTTATTATTATTTTTTTGTCAAATTAAATTAATTTTATAGGCACCTTTTGGAGTTCTTTAAGCTTTCGTGGACATGGTACAAGAGCTATATGGTCTAATGTTGGGATTCTCGCTAATATTAGGGTCTCGCACCAAATGATTTAGACGTGAAAGAGCGCATATTAAATGTCTCACTTTATGAAACTCGGAAGTAAAATAGCTCTTTAAATATTCGAGGAAGTCCACCCAAAATTAGTTTTGAAACAAATAGCTGAACAATGTACAAAAATATTTTTAAAAAAAGAAAATAATAATATCTGAAATCTAAAAAGCAGTACTATTAATATAAGAAGAAACCTTATAATTCACATAAGTACCTTGCAAAAAAACTTGAAGCAACCTGGACCAGAAATGTTGTTAACTTGAAAGATGGTGACATGGAGAATTCCATGGAGCAACACAGCACTCTTTATTTCTTCAGCTTTTTCCATATATAGTTTGATTAATCTATGTCTGTATGTATGATCATGAAAATTTATGTTGTTAATCACTCAAGTCTGTGTGAGTATATATATAAATTCCTGAAATGGAATTATATATAATAGTAACAGAAAAATAAAATACAAAAGGGTGGATTTGGTTGCTGTTGGTGAAAAGCAAGATGTGAACAAAAAGGAATGAGAATACTGGAAGTTGAAGGGAATTAATAACTCATAAAATATGGTAGCAGGTAACTTATCACAGGTGGCTAACCAATGTATATATATTTATTATTACAACATTCATCAACATGTTTTCTTTTTTTTAGTTTTTGTTGTCCTCATTTTGAAATATATATTGTACCACTAGTTCTGATCATGGCCAGATTGCAATTAATAAAACCTTTTTAATTGAATTGTATTTCTTGTACTTTAACTTCTAATTCTAGGTATTACTCTGTCAATTATTTTATTGAATCAAAAGTTTGAGTAGATAGTTAAAGCCAACGACATCTTTAAAAGTAATTTAAAAAATTTTCGATCGTTGAGATTCTGATACCATGTCACATGACCGTTTGGACCAAAAATTCGAACTAATAGTTAAATTCAGCGACATCTTTAATCTTTGACGAACTCAAACAAATAGAAACAGAGGATTATCTTTCCCAAATTGTAATCTTAAGCAAAGATTAATTATTCAACTATTTACGTGACTGGATTAATTGTAAACTTTAGATATTTGTTAATTTTTTGGATAACTATCAAATTTATGTTTGATGCAATTTGCAATTAGATAACCTATATTAACTAGTTAGGAGCCTGGTATTTTAAAAGGCAAGGGTGTGAAATTGGAGAAATCTACCTATCAATGTAATGCTACGGATACAACTAATTCTGAACCTGAATGGAGAACAATACGTTATTACAGTATCCGCACATGCCCTACCAATTGTCATCTTTATGGTTCCCCGCGAATATTGGGACAGAATGAGGAATGCATACTCACCTCGCCGTGCTCCGTTGCCACCGATATGCAAGGAGCAAATGATTGATGTCCTGTCCTTAGTTCGGTTTTTTAATCCCCCCATGGAAGTAATCAGTGACACATCGGTAACTGATTGAAATTTCAGTTGCATTTTTATTTCACTCTAATGCTTATGCTTTTCACAAAATGTGTAAATGAAGAGTATAAGAACTTACTCAAGTTTCAGAATTTCTTCAACAGGATAGCAAAATAAATTACAATGAGCTTGTTTTGATCTTATCTGTTTAAAATCGACTTTGTTTAGTGGAACAAAATTACAACAATGGTTAGAGTGTTGTGTCAAATGGATTATTGCAACTTTGCAAGTTCCAAGTAAGATGCGAGACCACCTCTATACAGTAGCTACTCACGAGAACCTGAATAATCTTAAGCTTACCAACGATGTTGCACGGGAACTTTTCTTCACTAGCATTTATAAGTTTGATGTCCATTTCTTCTCTATATTTTTCTAGAAATAATATTTCTCAATGTCTACTTCAATTTCTGTTTCAGTGCAACATAGCTTACAATCATCAACAGAAATGCTAATTTAATTTCCCTCTGCTAAATTAAGAAACGAAAACAAGATAAAAGGGAGAAGTCGAGGATAATTCCTGAAATCCTGTTTCCCATTATAATTAAAGCATAATACACGCTTTGGCATACACAACCAATCAAGTTTCACAGGGACAATAGATAGGACTAAGTGTCGGGACTGAGATCTCGAGCTACCTGGATAAGGAGGTCTATATCGATTTCTGGGTAGTGCTGTAAAAGCCTCAAGTTTGCTGCAAAATCCCCACTCAAAAGCCTGTTTTTCACACATAACAGCATTGCGCAACAAATACGTAGAAGCATGTCCTGAACACCATATGGATTGCTCAGAAGAGAATCCCAAATTCTTAAAATAGACTGCAACTCAAATTCTTGAGTAAGTAGCAATGTGATCCATCTGAATCCATAAAATTGTGGCCTCACCTGTTTATATAACGACTCGGTTAAAGCTAAAATAAAATGACTTGTCAAATGAACTTGCAGTCGAATGCCAATTTGTATACTTGCCTTGGTTGTGAACTCGAGATGCCGCCAGAGTTCCTCATCGTTTGCTTTAAGTAAGTTTGTCAGTCGTTCGAGAGTAGAAAGAATGCCAACTGGACTATTATCTAACTGTTGACAAAAGTGATCCACTGAATCACTCAGTAGGCGGACAAAACATGAAAAACTATCTGCTTCAGCATTTGCCTAAATGATGGAACAAGCAAACAAATAGTGTGTTGTTATCTTTGGTTACAGGCTTCTCTTTTCTTAAACAACATATTCAATTATGAAACAGAAGGACTAATATGGTGTGCAAGCAAGAATCTACATATACTAGACGGATTGTCTTACAGCGTTCTGTTCGTCGGGGTCAGTACTAAATATATAGAATATTGGTGCTAAGACCTCATTCATGCCTTGGACATAACGAATGGCAGGATTTAATTTTGCAAATAGAAGAAGAATATTCCTCATGGCATCCTGAAATGGGAAACATTTTGAGGTAAAACAGTCTGCACTCTACAAATATTAATGGAATGAAAGATGAAAAGAGCAATGGTGGTGAAATAGTTACCCTATTTTTCTTACTGAATGATGTGTTTCCAGAGAAGAATTTCATATCCGGGTGTGTTCGTGGCAAATCACGGTCAATTTGATCAGCAATTTCTGTGTGCTATAAACAAAAGTATTTGTCATGAAGAACATCAGTTCCAGCTCCACTCAAGTACAAGGACCAGAGCTCCCAAAGGCGGAAACGAGCTTTACCTGGAAGTATTGATGCCAGGGACTAGCCTTACCAATACTCAACGGGTGATCTTCATGAGAAATTTTGTGGCGCTCAAGAGGTCCAGAAACCTCACCTTCAGCATTTACTTCACTGGAAGTCAATGCATCATCATTTGAATTGTTGAGCTCTGACTGTCTAGATTCAAAATTTTATTTAGCGTGAAAGGAGATGCATTGATCTGCAAACATATTATACGAAGAAGGTATCAGCAACTTACAGGACTTGATAAGAGCTCAGCTTTTAGCTTGGCATATTTTATTCTATTCTCAGTAAGCTCCTTTTCCCACAAGTCGCGAGAAGGAGGCAAATAACCCATAAGAAGCTGCCAACATTGAAATTTGAAGGACAGTCAGGATACATATACATAATGGCATCTAATTTACAGTAAAACCGAGTTTGCTTCAATAATATAAACTTATGTAATAGGATTAGAAGAACGCCTAATATGTATTCAGGCTTAGTTTTACAAAAGCATTCAACTATCTCCACATAATATCTGGGAGATAAAACTCATCATCGTCCATTGGGCTGAAATTCCGAAGAACGGAAATCAAGGTCATATAAACACAAAACCTTTAAGCTATGAATAAGTCCAAGACTAACAGAGAAGGATACATTACATTCTACAGCAGCAGGTACTGAAATTTTAATTGCCATGGATCATAAAAGTAAATATCACTCACGTACGTATTGTTCTTATAACAACAAGTTTGTGCTCTATGATATTTGTGTTTATAAAATAAACCAATGCTGCACAAAAACTTTGGATTGCTTTTGTTGTACTAAAATTTTCTTTAAGCAACTTAATAAGACATGTATAAAGTGAAATAGCACATACCACCCAATACAAGCTATGTTGTACGGTACAAACACGGGAACAAAAACATAGGCAAACATGGATTCTGGCAATGCTATTTCTAAAACATAACTTTCATAAACGAGCCTTCAAACAAAATGGACTCGGACATCCATCTGGGAAACAGTACTAACGAGAAGTGTTTGTGCGACATAGAGTTTAAGAGACAGGAAAGAAAAACTGACCTTCCAAATTGTTGGTCGGAGCCGTCCTCCGTGAGGAATTCCTGTGCTTGCTATTCTCCTTGTCTTTTCCAAATTAATCTCATTCTGAGAAAGCTGACAACAAAACAAACTAAATAGATCAAAACAAAACCTTTCTAAAACCCGTAATTGGCCCTACTGAAATAGAATTACCTCATGTTCAAGATCGGACCTTTTGTCATCGGAGGCAATACCCTTCATCACGGAAACCTGAACCTGATTATCTTTATGATCAAGTTTCTTCCGGACCTTACATTCTTCTTTCTCAATCATCGTTTCACTTCCAACAACGTCGTTGTCCTTGTCATATTCAACCTGACATTCATACTCATTTTCCATACCAGGCTCTTCCCCATTGGGCTGCAGAATCTCAAGCTCCTCACCGGAGTCGAAGTTGACAGAGTCAGACACTTCATTTTCATCTACACCGGAAACCAAGCTCCCTAACCGGTCGGGGAAGACACGCCTGGCTTTATCAGGGAGCTTCAGCTTTCCTTTCAGCATTGTGGGAATGACTTAGTGGAGGTGAGCCGAGCCGGGTATACCGGAAAAAGAGAGCAGGGAGTCTTTTAGGGGGTCATTATGACTCTGTCTTGCTGTTTAACTCAGGAAGGAATGGTAGTTGATCACACTTGAATGGTAGTTGATCACTCTTTAGCCCTCCGCACCAATTTTAAAATGTGCCCTCACCCAAACAAATTAAGGATATTTCATAAGAATTACATTAGAAAATTATTTTCCTGAGAAAAGAAACTTTCTGTTGGAATTAAATTCTCGTGTATACCAAACAACATCTTATTATATCTTAAATGCTTAATATATTGGTAGCTGTGAAAAATTTGTCCACTTGTTTCACTTATCCCCTTTAATTTTAGGAACAACTTATTAACCACTTAAACTTTTAAAATTTTTCCCACATGACTCCCTCAACTTGTAATTTCTTTTCATTTGGCCTCCTCAACTTGTTAAACGCGAACCATTTTGCCTCTTCTATGTTGATATATGGCATGAATTTTTTGATACTATTTATATTATGTCATGTCATCATAAATGAACAAAATGGGTCACATTTGACAAGTTGCGGGGCTAAATTGAAAAAAAATTAACAGTTTCGGTGGCTAATAGGTTGTTCCTTAAGTTGAGGAGACAAAGTGAAAAAAATGAACAAGTTCAGGTGGCTAATAAGTTGTCCTATAAGAGCATCACAAGTTCACCACGTGACACTGGTTTCTAATCAATCGTATTTTAACACTTATTATTACACTAATAAGATAATAATGTAACTAACAATAAGTTAGGATGTTTATTATTAGAATGTGTTAAAATGTTATTGGTTAAGGACCAACACCACGTGGTGGACCAAGTCCAAATTTCTTAATTTGGACTCTACTTGTAGATGCACTAAAAGCGAATTAAATAAATGAAAAGCTATTCTTTAATACAAAAATTAAATTGTAAATATATTATCACAATATTAAAGATCATTTTGTTGGAATATATTGCATAAGAGCATCTTCAACACAACTAGCTAAACAACTATTAAGTCATACTTAACTAGTTGGATAACTAGAATGCACTCCAACAAGATGATATGGCTCTCTGTATATTTTATTTAGCCAATTTAACTAGCTAAATTTGGCTAGCTATTTATATTATTTAATCATTCTTTCTCTTTCTTTTTTGTTTGTTTTATTATTTTTTTTTGTCATTTACTTTAATAATAAACAGGTTTTGATATTTACAGCCCGTAGGGCTGTAAATAAGAAACACATATAGAACTCACTAGCTAATTAATTTTACCAATAATCAATGTATTCAAGTTTCCAACGTGACTTGCCTTCTTCTTTTCTTTTCACTATTTCATTAAATTAATAAACAATTCACTTTTTAATTAAAGAAATTAATAAATAATTTTGAAAAATAATTTTCCTTATATAAAAACTCACATTTTTTTTAAAAATATAAATAATTATTATACTTTCGAATAACATACTCGCTCAAATATATGAAATCAATATTTTTTTTTACTATACTCTAAATAGCACAAGCATGAACCCGTTGCACATGTATATAATACTCGCTCAAATATATGAAATCAATATTTATTTTTTTACTATACCTTAAATAGCACAAACACGAACCCGTTGCACATGTATATAAATAGATAGTTAGTCACAAATTTAGTTTCGATAAAAATAATTGATGCATATATTTTCTTATGAAGATAAATGCAATCATTAATATAGTGATATTTTCGTAATACAAATTCATGTTTATCTTTAATTATGATTCTCTTTTTTATTAAAAATATAAAAGAGTTAATGCTTATATACAAATCTAAGGTATTATATATCATTTGCCATAATAAAATAATGGTGTAGGCTATGGTCACTTTGTTTTTCCCTTACTTTGTCTATACTTTGTCTTTTTTACCATTGGATTAGTTTCTAACCCATGATCCAATGGTTGACAAAACAAAGTAATGGTTACTTTGTGAAAAACAAAATGACCATAGAATATCCCTAAAATAATAATATAGAGAGTTAAATAGCTAACATGATTGGAGCAAAATATAAATTTAACTAATCAAATTTAGTTAGTTAATATTTTATAATTTTTTAGAAAGCCAAATATAGTAGTGTTGGAACTGCTCTAACGAGTAATTAGCAATTTTTGAAATGTTGAAAACCCTTGAACCATTAGAGATGCTCAAACATGAATGCTTATTTTGGTTTAGTTTCCATAGAATTCTTGGCTTCTGCTCCCTCATTTTTGCGGTTGTTTATTTCTTGCAATCTCTGTTTTTCTTAATATACTGCTACTTTCTTTGTTTTCTCTATGTTCCTTTAGTTTGTATGTGCTCTGACTCCATTATTTCTTGAAATTTTCCTTTTCATGTTCACAATGTGCTTTTGTCCTTATCAATTGTATTTTTTTTTTCCCTTTACTTGTTCTGATTTAGGTTGACATGTGAAGATTGCTTGAATTTGCTTTATTTCCGATAATTGTATTGAATGATTTTTTGTATTCATGTGTGAAGAACTAAGGATACTGATTTGTTCAATTGACAAGTTAAACTGGAAGTAAAGTTGTTACAGTGCGTATGCGTTTCTTGAAATTGTCTATTCGTTGTTTTCAGTCTTTTACATCTACAAGGTTGGTTCTGTTTTTACAGTTTAGCTGATAGCCTTGGATTCTTGCATCCTTATCATTGTTTACTCTCACCAATTCTCATCTCCTCACTTCTGAAACCTTTTCAATTTAGAGATGAATATAGATAATGGTGATTTGAGCAATGAGGATGTGGTTCAATATGTTGATGATATATTCAACTTGTACAAACTCTCTCAAGTATATATGGTTTATTTCTCTGTTTATTCAATGTTTTGGTTGTTTTATACATGAGAGTAACCTGTGATTTGGTTTGATTTTATTTGCAGGGTGATGGTATAAGGGTAAATATTAAATTTGTAAGGTAATCTTGTTCAAGTGCTCATGCTTTGTGATATCTCTTGTTGTGCTATTGACATTGAGAACTCAGGATTTTTTTGTGATACATCTTTCTGCTTAGGTTTCGAAGACCTTTGTTTTAATTTCTAATTTATGAATATTTTTCCTTAAACTTGGTTTATATGTATAAAGGTGAAGCAAATGCTTTTTGTGACAGTTTCAAATTGATTTGCTTTTTAGAGTATAGGTCATATTATGGGGTATTGTAGCCATTAATGTTGTGATTTTATATTTACTTACTCGTTCTATGTTTCAGTTATTTTGGTCATAATGGGTCAATAACGGATACTAACTACTTTCTTTTTGGCAATTTTGGGAGCAGCATTTAGATCGACCAGGAGTTAGCTTCTATTACAGGACAACTTATGATGACAATGCTATCACAAATGCAGTTGAAATTTATGATTATGCCAGGTTGTTGTCCTTCCTTTCAGGCCTTTGTTTGTGTCTTGTCCTTATTATATTATATTATATTCGGTTTTATCTTTATCTATTGGTACAACTAACAGTGGGCATTACACATCTGTGTATCCAAATTGACTTGAAATCCACATTTTTACAGTGGTGCAGTGCATTTCATGGCCTCAAATAATGATTGTGGGATTAGAGACTTTGACATGGAGAAATTTTAGCTTTCTAAACATTTTTGCTTTCCGTGGCCAGTGAACGTGAGTATCCCTTTCGAAATATTTTTCTTTTTCAGGTTTGAAGCTTTTGAATATTGATTGATATGTTATTGTTGTACTATTGTGTAATTTGGTCTGATTTTTTTTTTTTGGGGGAAATTATGAACTTTTTCCTCCTGGTTTACTCCTAATTATGTTCATTTTTAATACTTCTTGCCATAATCTGTCCTTTCCTTTTTATATTAATGCTTTGTCTGCATTAGGTTTGACCTCCCAGTATTATACTGCACCTAGGCCTAGTTGATACTTCTGACCATCAATTTTTATGCTAAGCAAATAACATTTTTATAAGGATAAAGAACCATGAAGAATTTGTTCGGGATGAAATATGAAGATGTGAAATTATACAGTTTATACTTGTCCATTCTGCAAAATTGAGGAACAATCCCGACTCATCTTTATCATTGAAATGTTCTCGAGCTTTTTGTTGTTAGAGAATATGCTCTCTTCAGAAACTTAGCTTAAATGCATGTATATTAATATGACATTTTGATATATTGAACAGTTCAGGCTGTTTCCGATTCATTTTGATATTTTTTTTTTATAAGAGTCGGCAATTTATAGGCTAGACTGTCTTCATTATCTTCATTTTGTTATTTCACATGCTTTATACCTCCATGAGAAACTTCATAGCTTGAACACTTTATTTGTAGTTGTTTTGTTAATATTTTGTTTAGCTCTTAGTGGGATTCCTTTGATGATTGGAATTGTTGTTGTTGCAGACTATTACATCTCTATGTGGGCATTTAGATTTCTCATTTGCATCTGCTTGGCATCCTGATGGTCGCATCTTTGCGACTGGGAATCAAGACAAGACATGCCGTGTTTGGGATGCTCGAAACTTGTCAAAATTTGTTGCTGTGCTCAAGGGAAATTTAGGAGCCATTAGGTCAATACGTTTCACAGCTGATGGGCAATTCATGGCGATGGCAGAACCAGCTGATTTTGTGCATGTCTACGATGTGAAGAACGGATTTGAGAAAGAGCAGGAGATTGATTTTTTTGGGGAGATCTCTGGTGTCTCTTTTAGTCCAGATACAGAGTCCTTGTTGATAGGAGTTTGGGATCGGACGTATGGAAGCCTTCTTCAATATAATCGATGCAGGAATTATGCATATCTTGATTCCTTCCTTTAATTTCACATATGTACATGTTGTTGTGAGCTTGTGATGGCAATTTGTTTGCATGTCCTATGAACACGAGGATGCTTGATCTGAAATCTCGGCGAACAAAAGTGACTGTACCCCATGTTACATGCTGTAGAGAAGGTTAAAGAGATTTTACTGATGTAATTTCCTGCTGTGGTTCATGGGTATTAAATAAGGCTGGGCAGCAATGTGTGAGAGGTTGAAGCATTTGTGAAGATTGACGGAAGACTCCTAGCCATAGGTTTGTAAAATAATGAAAAGTGTAGAGAGTGGGAATGTATTTGGTTAGAACTGAGCATACAACATACCTAAAACTTGGAACATTTGTCTTAAACTCTTGTTTCTTTATTGGCCGCCAAGTTTTTAGCTCATGTGAACTGTGTTGCCTTGTGTTAACTGTGTTGGGATTGCATCAGTTAGTGTGTTGCTGATGAGTAAGCCATGAGACTGATAAGCATTGCGTATGAACCCGCAAACTTGCGCTTAAATAACAACAGAAGTGCTTGATCAAATTGAGTTCAAAATAATGCCAACTATACAGACCCTTTAATTCAAACTGAGTCGTAAGCTAAACATATATCAATAAGAGTAGGAACTCAATTTAATGCAGGTAGATGAATCTAACTTGTGAATTGAATAAGTGCAATGACAAGATATTGTTATTTAATAGGCGTCAAACTTTGATGCTACCTATTTCTATGAGAAGTGAGGAGGTTCGAGTCTATGATAGCTGGCGCTGTTCGACTAGTAACCAAACATTTTATATGAAATAATGTTTTAATCATCTATTTCGAAGTTTTACTTTTCTGCTCAAATGGGAACTACCTTTAAAGAAAATTCAGTTACTTGTTCCACACAATCCCATTGTTTCTTCAGCAAAAACAATCATCTGCATGGACAAAGCATACAAAAGAATGGAAGACTGCTTTTACTTGTTTTATTCAGCGAATTAGGAATCCAAGTACATTAATAACTCCACAAAAATCATTGTGCAAGATACAGGGACCAAATTAATCAATTTAGTAATATTTGCAATTTTCCAATATCATAATTATTACAGGTACATATGATACTGTATACAGCTTTTACATGGTAATTCAAATGCAAGCATTAGTTTATCACAATATTCAATGGCTCCTCATGTTCTCATCAGACTGTGAGCCATTGAGTTTTGGCATATGACAACGGTATTTTGGTTTTGTTTGTATGGCATTGAGTTTATTGGGTTCTTAGTCGTTGGCCGATCAATGACAACCTCCAGGGGCAAACCCGATTCTAGATCCCGAGACATCGTAGGCTATGTTATATGTCTGCTGTTGATGATTTCCAATAATAGCAATTTGGTTGCTGCTTGCGAAGGCCAAACAAGTGACACCTTTGTCAACTTCTATCAGGCTGTTTGAAGCCCCAACCGACAGGCTTGCTCCTCCTTGAAAAATCATTTGAATTACAGGTGCAGCCGACATACTCTTTAGACTTCCCTTAAAGCATGTGTCTAGTATGGAATATCCAGGAGCTTTTGCATACTTCTTGGACATGATCTCGATAAAGGCCTGTCGCAATGCACCATACATCGCCATTGGAAGTCGCGTGATGACTGTTCCAGAGTCTATGATGGTGGGGACCTGGTATCCTGCAGCACCAACTCTCACAGGCCTGCCAGCAACAGTAATTGCAGCAAATCTCAAAAAGTATAAGCTAGGATTCTGGGAGTTTCTGATCATGGGTGTGAACTTGTAGGCAGATGGAGAAATCTTCCCAATGGACAAGAAACCGCCTGCAGAAGAGGATGAAGTAGCTGTTGGAAGGCAGTAAGAGAAGGCATATCCATACCTTGTTGACAACTGGGCCAACATCGAAAGCTTGTCCCGGGCCAGCCCTATAATCCCGGCCGCCCGTCCAAATAGCCCCTCGTTGTCCTGTCCACACCCGTAGGTGAAACGAGGCAAGGTCTGTGTCTGTGTTAAGGTCAGTAGATCTTGACTCAGGTAACCCATTGAGTAAGACGAATCGCCATAGCTGGCTGTGTACACACACCTTCCTGAAGCAGTACAAGCAGGGTCATTCAGGGTGGCCGACTTGAGTGAAGAACACTCAGGGGTGCTACATGACAGACTTTTATAGCTACTTGACGCGGAGGGCTCAAACAGCGGGTCCACCTGGGCATGACAGTATATGACACAAGGATTACACTGAAGCCAAGAGAGAGAGCTGCCTGTGTCCAGAATCATGGCATAGTACTTGGGAGGGGAACCAAGGCCTAACTTTATATAATAATTTCCGGAGCCAATAGACAGACCGGGATTCAATGGTACACTGGCTAACTGTGGTTCCAGCGACTTTGACTTGTGATGATGATGGGTTGAGGAGGGAGCTGCACCCTTTACACTTTTCTTCCCCAGCATCCTGCTGAGAGACTTAGCACGATCTTCATCACGAGAGAGGACATCAAAGAGAGACATGGAAGAGTTCGGAGAAAGAGAGGAGCTACGCCCTTCAACATGATACAAACTCAGCTCTATGCTCGACTGATTGCCTTCTGCAAAATATTAAATGCTATGTTAATAATGACATAAGCACAGCACAACACAACACTACAAAAAGCTTAGGGAGTAAAGGAAAATACATGCCTATAAATGCTGCAAATGAAGGTGTTGCAAGGAGCATACAGATACCAAAAAACCAGATTGACCCCATCCCTCAGGGATTTTCTTCAGGTCATGCTCCTTCCAAGAATTGTATTAATAGAAGGTAGTTCATGGCAGAAAAAGTGAAGTTAGATGTTACAAGTCTCAATGAGATGAATAATGTTGTGGGACAGAAACAATAATAATGATGATTAATAAGTTGGGAAAATCTTAAATGCTGTCATGCTCTGCCAACCAATTATATGGAGGGGTTGGGGAGGTGGCATTTATATTCATCACATATACAATATCTTCGCATACTAAACAAATTCACTGGTACCATCTCAGTAACGAAACCATAAGAATTCATTTGTTAAAAATCTTTATCTCAATAATTTTCTATTACCGCAAACAGAATTCATCTCGATTTGTTACTTTTTTTCTCTGCAATTCCAAACATATATATTTACTTGTTTATTATCATCAGTTTGTCTGGTCGCTGAGATATGATGTCCAACCATAAGAAGTAGTCTTTTTGAAACACTGCCGTCTTGAACCTCCTGTACCATAGATCCCTATTTTAGAAATTTGAACTCAAGGGTTTAGCAATTGACCTGTCGTGCTTAGATCGATGCTTCATTGAATGATAATGTTCTCTTAAAAACATATTTCTTTGGATCATTGAAGTACTCTTTACAGCATCTCTTCTCTTGTAATTTTTCTGTTAAAGTGGCCAAGATGGGAAGATATATATCATACCTTGCTACTAGTGAGTGTTTGTCAACCTTTCTCTTCACTTCTTCTCAAGTTTTCCAAATGTTTATTTCTAGCCTTGCCTGCAAAAGTGGCAAACAATGCAAATTGAAACAAATTCGATTTTAAAACCGTGATCAGAGTTGCTCTTTTTATCATCTATGTAAACTTCTTCATAAAATGATCGATATTTCTGTGTTCCTGGAACTTGGATGACGAAGGATGATAAATGTGGCATGTGATAGATATTTCTGCTGGCATTATCAATATGCTAGCAAGTAGATGCAATCATCATCTTTGAGAGGAAAATCTCCTCTAGATTGACCTTGAGGAGGAAGAATCATTCTAGAGCTAAGATGAAACATCTCAAATTGAAGTATTTTTCCACTTAAGAATTTACTTAAAACGATATTATAGAGATTGGAGGTTATGCATGCAATGGTATTACTCTTAGTTTGGAGTATTCAGAAATCATAATTTAATTAGCTTGAACGCGTTTCCTTTTGGTCCCGTATAAAACAATTTCTCACTATTGATTATTGTAGTTGCAATTCCTTAGGAATCAATTAGTCAGGAATCTTGAATGTTCTGGCAATTTCTTTTATAGGATTAAGTCATGGATTGCTATTCAAAGTAGCTACAAATTACAGTTGGATAAAATTGAAATTGCTTGTAATTGACACAACATCTTCATGGAAATGGGTTTTTCATGTGTATGATTTTGACCTGGTGCTTGCTCAGGTATATTTTCTCTATGAACATGTCCCAGTACCAAGGGGAAGAAATGGGGTACATGGCAGAGGATTTTGAGATGGTAGATGTAGATGATGATGTGTATTTCCGGGGTAGAATCATTGGCGATTCAGAGTCTGATGATGATGACGACGACGACGATGATAATTTGGTTTTTTATTTTCCTACCAATTATATTCTTCCAATGGAATTGGGGCTGTATTGGTGGTTGGGTGTGCAGGATAGCAAGATAACAGATACATCTGCTGCAGATGCTAGGAAAGGGAAGGATATTCAGGGAATTCCTTGGGATAGATTGAGCATTTCCCGTGACAAGTATAGACAAACTAGGCTACAACAGTACAAGAATTATTATAAGAACATTCCACAATCTGGACAAGGTTCAGACAAGGTGGGATGGATTTGCTAAACATAGTATAATTGTGGTACATCACTAATTTTTGCTCAACTTCCCTTTCAAACTATACTATGCATTTTGCTTGTTCTTAGGAATGTACAGGATACTTTCCCATGTGTGGGTTCCAACATTTACAAATGTTTTTTGTATATATTCTTCATCATAAAATAAAAAAGAAAAGAAAAAAGAAGAGCATAAATCACTTTCATGGCAGCTCAAAAAGCTGTGGGCCAAAATGATTTCCAAGGAGTGGAAACTAGTCATAAAAGTTGTCAATTCAAGGGACCAAGTTCATCAAATAACAAAAGATTCCATGATATGGTATCTGCTAAATTAGAGCTGTTATTCATGTCTGTTCTTGCTTCTAGTTATTTGCTGATAATTGGCAAACGTTAGCTGAATTTTTTTCTTTTCAAAATAGCTATCAACGGTTCTTGGAGTAAAACAACAATATTTTTTTTTTAAAAGGTACAAAAAATCAGCCAAATAGCCACTTGAACTATAAGCGTGTAGATAAATAAACCTGCAATAATTCATTTTGATACAGATAACTAATTACCATTCAAGGAAAATTGACAAATGAAAACTCATTACAAGAGAGTACAAACAGAAAAAGCAGACATCGCTTCACATGAATAATGCAGAAGAACCTAAGCATAACCTTTGCCTCACATTCAACATCAAATGGATCATTGCATTGCAGTCATCTATTGTTTAAATGTTTTGATCTGAACTGTCTATAAACAAAGATAAAAATACAACACAAGTATACCTCGGTATAACCGATTATGAGCCCTGCTCCAAGTTGTATATATGTATTCTCCTTATATGTATAATTATATAATCCATGCGATGCTATAACCGAACAAGTTCATTTGTCACCCGCAGCAAAAAGTTGTAAACTTTGAACACATCTAAAAACAGTTTTTTATTGTTAAAGAATTTAAATAATAAGATAAAATGAAAAGTACTTAAAATTATTATAACATAAATAAATGACTTGACTTGATGTGTGAATTTGTAGTTGCATTCTGATCAAAATTGCATTGTATAAATAGTATGATTTCTCAATTAAAATTTAAATAGTTTATGATAAATAACTGAAGGGAGCAGATTTGTTTGATGTTAAGAATTTTGATCCCTTTTATTAATGTATGAGAATGATTTTACACTCTACTGTCTATGTTCGACTTAGAAATATTTTAAAGTCCACAGTTGGCTTTTTGCCACTATATTTCGTTTCTTTCCATTTGTGACAGCTGACTATTGTCTTGCTGCCAGTCAATCACCATTTTGACCTTAACATTCATATAATCTGCTTTTGGCAATTAGGACGTTTGCAGTATCGGAGATAATGTTTTAGTCCTGAAATTTACGGAAAATAAGTTGAATAAATATTGTAATTAAGTGTAATATATAAGCAGTTATTTTGTGTGAATTACTTCTGCGAAGAGACAACATGAAAGTTTGTATAAATCCAAGTTTATCAGGATTGAGAACTCTATATAAAAAGTTTGTATAATACATGAAAGTTTGTATAAAAAGCACTACTAAGGATCGAGAACTCTATATAAAAAGTGAGTTCATGTTCCATCACATTGAACATAGCTTGAAATATAAATCTTCTAAATCTAATAAAAGATGGAAATGTAAAATTAAAATAGCAAGTCAAAACTGTAAACGAATTATTATTTAATAGAAACTTGTATACAATCAAAATGCTTATTAATAAATACAATATCTACCCAATAAAATATGAACTGGAAATTATAGGGACCAGTATAGAAATGCTCAATAGCATCACACCTTTTGTTTCGGTCCTGACAAAAACCGAAGCACTTATGAAGAAAAAGGAAACATGATTCGGTCGTAAGTTCAAGACCGAAGCAAAATGTATGAAAATTATGGCTAACTTGCCAAAAAATAGGTTCGAAGCATCCTTTTCATTTCCTGATTTCGTTTGGTTGCTTAGGGATTTTGATGTTATGTGGAGAAATTGATGTTTTGGATTTTGTTTTTGCTGATTGAAAGTGAAAATAAAGAGTTCATAGCTAGATATTTTATCAGCTGCAGGTACAATAATGTTTGAATTGCCAATTCCATATCTCTGTCTCAGCTAAGTAGTTTAGCTACTGTATGGCTCATTTCTGCTTCAGTCTAAAATGCATACTTAACATGTCACCTTCAATGTACTTATATCTTGAACAATGGATAGGGCCTATAGTTCATTCTTAACTCTGGATTGCACTACTTTACTTGTTACTTGTTTCTTATCCTTGTGTCATGCATTTTTTTGTTTGCACTGAACATTTTTTTTTTATCTTAGCTCATGATTGTGTGTCTCTATGTGGTTTTTTATGGAATTATAAATATCTTGGTGCTCATCTATTTAGTGGTTGTGTGTCTCTATGTGGTTGTTTAGGTGTTCATCATCTCTGTAATAAAAGTATATTCCTGGTAATAAATTAAGGGCTAATAACTGTATTCTGTTTTGTCTAACTTAATAACAAATTATCAGATGTGTAATAATAGTGAAAGAAGAACTTCACCTACTGAACCCAAGCAAGGTATATTTGTTTAAAAAATATTATTTTATATTAAATTTCACTTCATTTGTGGAATATGCATTTCCATGTTGAAATGTTAATGTTACATAACAGAGATATGCGAGCATTTAATTCGCTTTATTCAGATAATTGGCAAGTCTTTTTCAAATTTTCCATTTATTGCAATGATTATCGAAATAGGTTTCGTTCACTTTCTGTTAAAGAAATAGTGTCTTATGTTTTGGTTTGGCCACTTATGTATGCTGAGAATTATTTAACTTTATTTAGCTTACACATTTGTAGACGCATGCAGAAAGACATGTATTTTCAACTAGTTCCTTTATGTGGAGAGCTTTCTTATTTGCTGGATGATTCTGAAATTAAAGGTGAAGAGATATATGGAAGTGGCAGCTACTTCATACTTATCATTGTAATTATATCAAATATGGCTTAGAAACCCTTATTTTGAGAATGTGTCTTTATAAATATTTGGTGATTGTCCACGCCAAATGTTTCATGTGGTCTCTTCTTCGACTGTAAGTGAG
The DNA here is from genome assembly GCA_028411795.1 of Euphorbia peplus. Taxonomy (NCBI): domain Eukaryota; kingdom Viridiplantae; phylum Streptophyta; class Magnoliopsida; order Malpighiales; family Euphorbiaceae; genus Euphorbia; species Euphorbia peplus. The sequence continues at coordinate 29,414,654 of CP110840.1, forward strand.
CTTCATCTTTATCCTGTCTCGGTTAAAACAGAGTGGTGAGAAGCTTGAGCTACAGGTAAGCAATTTTTTTTGGTACTGTATCTCATGTTTGATAACTTAAAATTAGTTACATTTTTATAAAAAAGTATGGCTCCTGAAAAATGTTCTCTTACATGTTATGACCTGTTGTTGCGCACAAAGGATGGCTCAACTCACCAACTTGAAGATTACAATGAGATCTCTGAAGTAGCTGATATTACTGCTGGTGGTTTCTCCTTGGAGATGGTTGCTGGTAAATTGAAACTAACTCCTCAATCTTTGGTAGCATAGACTGATTTTCGGTGTCTAATTGGAAGATTCATTGCAGCTTCTTATGATGATAGATCAATCAGGGCACAAGTTCACCGCACCGCACATGAGAATTGCTTTCAACTGTCCACACTCCATGCATCTCTATCAACATCCCTTGCCTTAGAGTATGATACAACACAAAATAAGGCTCCCGATTCAGGTTAGCATTTGCCTGTAATCTAGATACTGTGAAAACTGAGGTCCCTAAGTTTGTTCGACTGAGTTTCATGGAGGATGTAACTGGCTCCCTTGGCAAGTTAATATCTTCTCCCTTGAATGTCACATTGTAATATATCTGAAGTTGTGAAAGTAATATCTTAACCAGTTATTTCTGTATTCTAATCTGATGTAGGATATCTGAACTTGTGAAAGTAATATATTTTCTTCTAAATCAAAAGGGTTGTTTGTTCTCATAACGGCTAGTACAAGTTAACTCCCTAGTTTTATTAGTAGTTCTTTGATACATAACATTAACATGAATGGCTATGTGGGGCACCTTTTCCAACAGATCACCAGCGCGATGCAGCAAAAGCAGAGGATGTGTTGGATCGACAATCGAAAACCAAGAACAAAGAGGTATAGAGGAAGAGAGTAAATTTGGTGGAAATCACTCGATAATCTTATTGATCTCTTGATCTCTCTTAATCTCTTAAACAATACAACTAAGAAACTGATTACATATAGAAACAGAAAACTCTAACAGCTACAAAGCAATAACTAAGCAAATAAAGAAACATAAATGTAAATGTAAATGCAGAAAACAGCAGTTACGACCAAACTTATAACGTAAGAAGACGTCTAACGTCTGCTGTCAATAAGTTTATTATTTCAACACACCCCCTTAAACTTATCATCATCTTTAGCGTTTCATAACTCCAAGAACAGACCTCAATCTGTCAAAATCCTCAAACTTCAATGGTTTGGTAAATATATCAGCAACTTGATCCTTGGATGGCACATGCTTCAATTGAACTTCTTTGTTTGCAACACATTCTCTAATAAAATGATACTTTGTGTCAATGTGCTTGCTTTTATCATGAAAAATGGGATTCTTAGCCAACGCTATAGCTGACTTATTATCAACATAAACATCAGTAGCACCATCTTGAACAAACTTCAAGTTTTTCAACAATCTCCTCAACCAAATCGCATGACAAACACATGAAGCTGCTGCTACATACTCCGCTTCACATGTTAAAAGTGTAACAATTGCTTGTTTCTTCGAACTCCAAGCAAAAACAGCAGTGCCCATAAAAAACACAAACCCACTTGTGCATTTCCGATCATTAACATCTCCTCCCCAATCACTATCACTAAACCCGAACAATCTGAAATTGTTTTGAGAGGAGTAAAATAAGCCATAATCAACTGTACCTTTGACATATCGAAGTATCCTCTTTGCTGCCTCCATATGAGATACAGTTGGAACCTCCATGAAACGACTAATGAGTCCAACTCCATACAAGATATCGGGTCTTGTACATGTTAAAAATCGCAGCCTTCCAACCAACCTTCTAAACAAAGTTGGATTCACATGTTCTTCATCATCATTCTTCGATAGCTTACTTCGACAATCAACTGGAGTAGAAAAAGAATTACATTTGTTCATCTTGAATTCCTTCAAAAATTGCTTATGCATAAGATTTTTGGCACAAGAAGATGCCTTCTTCAGTCTGTTTTACTTCGACGCCCATATAATAAGACATCAGCCCCAAATCTGTCATTTCGAAATTCTTGGCCATCATCTTCTTGAAATCTTCAATCATCTGCTCATCACATCCAGTAAAGATTAAATCATCAACATACAAGCATGATGAACCCTAAGTGTTTTGGTTATGTCCAAACGTTTCAGAAGATGAAAATGAAAATTAACTTGTATACTTTTCGATGTTGACTAACAATTTTCGTTAAGTTATTATGAGTTTTTCTCAGCAGATGCTGAATGAAGAATTCCTGCTTGCCTATTTTAACTCAGAAGATTAAAAAGCTGGAGACTGAAGCACTTTCTCAGAAGCTGGATGAACCGCTCTGAAGTGTTGATTGTCTGCCTAAAGCTTTTATCAGAAGTTCTCTTTTGCAAACAGAAGACTAAGGTTGTTTTAGTTCAGAAGCGCTAAGAAGAAAAACGAACATCAGAAGTTCGTTATCACGGGTTTGGTTAAGCATTTAATGCTTTGTCAGTTGCATTTAATGCAAGGCGCCAAAAGTTCAAAAAGCTGTTTGAAGGACGCGTCTGTTCACAACAAACAAAACCTGCTCTCTTACCGTTTCCCTCTAAATCAATCTTCAAGATCAGTCAACTCCATCACCTTTATCTTAATCCCATACCGGATTAGGTTAAAGTACAAAGTTGACAGAGTTGAGTGTTTTGAGACCGTTTGAAGAAGTTGACAAGATTAACGGCTACTTTCATCCTTGTCATCCTTGAAGATTCAAATATCCTCAACGGTTATCTACTCAACACTATAAATAGTAGCAAAGCTCCACTGCATCAACTACGTGTGTGATCATAGAGCAAAAATCTCAACGCACTGTTATATCAAGAAAACAGAGCACACTTTCCATTCTCAATCCTTTCTTAGCTTAGCTATTGTAATTGTGAGAGAGTGAAGAAAAACAAGTTCATAATAGAAATCTTGTAAACTGAGATCGGTTGTGATCTTCAGTTAGATTTAAAAGAGAGAAATCTAGTTGAGATTTGAGTTGGGTGAGAAATCCAGAAAACAGAGTATTGTTGTTCTGGTGAAAATCCTTTAACTCATTTTAGGCTAGTCAGAACTAAGTGAGAAATTAGCTTAAGTTCTGTTGATGTAAAGGAGCTTCTGAACTTGCCATAAAAGTTCTGAATAGTGGATTTATAAAATCTCTGGAGGCTGCGACCTCAGAGGACAAGACGTAGTCACAGGAATTCTGTGGCGAACTTGGATAAATTGAACTGTTCATCAGGACCTCCTGAATCTCTTTCTCCCTTCTTTATACTTGTTAATTGCTTCTGTGTACTTGTATCATATTTAGTGCTGAAACAGATTTTCTCTTAAAAATCACAAGTCTGTGTTCAGAAGACTGTCCAGAAGTTCTTTACTCAGAACTTCTGTAGCTGAAAAGACAGAACCTGTCTTAAAGCAGATTATCCCTCAGAGGCTACTTCAATAAGCTTGCCTCTGACTCTGAGGATTATTGACTCTGAAAATTGAGTTTTCATTAAATCCTTGAAAATATCAGTTTTCGTTTGAAACACCTATTCACCCCCCTCTAGGTGATTCTGATCTTGTTAGGGCCAACAAAGCACACATACATAATCTTTCCATCATTCTCCTTCACATACAAAGCATGTTCATATGGACATCTAGAAAACCCTAGCTTTGCAAAATAATCATCAATGCAAGAATACCAAACTCTTGGAGCTTGTTTAAGGCCATACAAAGCCTTCTTCAACTTCAGCACCTTGCCTTCTTCTCCTTTCACAACATAACCCATCGATTGATCAACATACACCTCTTCTTCAAGTGTGCCATTCAAAAACGCTGATTTCACATCCATTTGATGAATTCTCCATCCTTGTTGAGCCGCCAAGGAAATCACCAACCTAATTGTCTCCATTCGAGCCACCAGAGCAAAAACTTCTTCATAATCAATTCCGGCCTTTTGAGTAAAGCCCTTTGCAACAAGTCGAGCTTTATACTTCTCAACTTCACCATTGGCATTCTTCTTCACTTTGAAAATCCACTTCACCTTTATGGGTTTCTTGCCTTTTGGAAGTGATGTCAACTCCCAAGTATCATTCTTCTTTATGGATTTCATCTCCTCATCCATGGCTTGTCTCCACTTCTTATCTTGAACCGCATCCTCAAATTCAAACGGTTCAGTATCAGCCATCAAGCAAAATAGAGTTGCATTCTCCACTTCTTCAGTTTCAGCATAAAGATCATCCAAACTTCTCATTTCATCTCCTCATCCATGGCTTGTCTCCACTTCTTATCTTGAACCGCATCCTCAAATTCAAACGGTTCAGTATCAGCCATCAAGCAAAATAGAGTTGCATTCTCCACTTCTTCAGTTTCAGCATAAAGATCATCCAAACTTCTCATTCGAGGTTCGGGAGATGAATTCGGTGTACTCCCTTGTGATGAGGAAGGTGAGTTTGGTGGTGTGACAACTTCAGCCTCATTGGTACCACCTGCAATCAAATCATCATCAAACAAAGGAAGAAAATCATAAGTTTCTTCTTGAGAAACCTCCCAATTCCAGCTGCCATTTTCTTCAAATTCCGCATCTCTACTTATCACAACTTTTCCATTCCGAGGATTAAAGAACTTGTAACCCTTGGAATTATTTGCATAGCCAATAAACACCATCTTCTTACTCTTGTCATCGAGTTTGCTCCTCAATTCATCAGCAACATGAACATAACCTACACAACCAAATACTTTAAAGTGTGAAATATTTGGTTTATGCCCATACCAAGCGTGAAATGGCGTTTTCTTCTCCAATTTCTTTGCTGGACATCTATTATTCAAGTATACTGCACATGCTACAGCTTCTGCCCAAAATTCTTTTGGCATATCTTTGCTCTTCATCATACTCCGGGTCATATTCAGAATGGTTCTATTCTTCCTCTCCACGACACCATTTTGTTGAGGGGATCTAGGAACCGTGAGTGATCGACGAACACCATGATACTCACAAAATTGATTGAACTCCTTTGATGTGAATTCTCCACCTCGATCGGTTCTCAAAGATCGAATCTTCAATTCGATTTCATTCTCCACACAAGCTTTGAACTTCTTAAACACCTCAAACGCCTCAGATTTGGCCTTCAAGAAATAAACCCAAGTCTTTCTTGTAAAATCATCAATAAACAACAAGAAATACTTACTTCCACCATGAGAGCTTGGATTAATTGGACCACAAATATCCGCATACACCAATTCGAGTGGTCTTGATGTGCTTGAGAATGACCCATTTGGAAAACTTCTCCTCAATTGCTTCCCGTACATACAACCATCACAAATCTGATTGGGATGATTTATGGAAGGTAAGCCATAAACCATATGCTGCTTGCATAATTGCTCCAATCCCCCAAAATTCAAATGACCCATTCTGAGATGCCATAACCATGCCGAATTTGTTGTTGAAGCCTTCAAACACATAGAACGATCATTGTTGATTCTCAATTTGAACATCTTGTTCAGCGACATCGGAACCCTAGCAATCAATCTTCTCTTCTCTTCTCATCTTTCATGACTAGCCCCGTTTTGTTCATCTCCACCTCATAACCTTTCTCCAAAAGCTGCCCAATACTCAAAATATTAGTCTTCAAAGCTGGAACATAATACACATTAGAGATAAATTGATGATCTTCATTCTTCAATTTGATCAAGATATCTCCGGTTCCCACAACATCAACTTTTGAATTATCGCCAAAGGAAATCTTCCCTTTCTTTGTTTCATAAAGCTTATAAAAAAGCTCTTTGTTACCGGTCATGTGATTGCTTGCTCCCGAGTCAAGAAACCAAGATTCTTTGCTTTTCTCTCCATCTTCGATACATGAAAGCAATAAATTTGGATCTTCACCCTCTTCAATCTCAACAAAATTGGCTTGCTCATCATCACGTACATCAGCCTTGCACTCTGCTGCATAATGTCCATACTCTTGACAATTATAACATTGCACTTGAGATTTATCACGCCCTTGCCAATTATTTCCTCGTTCACAAAAATTGTTGCCTCTTCCGTGACCTCTACCATTCCATTGCTGATGATTTGTACCTTCATTATTCTGGAAATTTCGACCTCCTCTGCCTCTATTATTTCCACGATTCCAGCCACGGCCTCTTCCTCTTGATCTGCCACGGCCTCTTCCAGAGCCATAAGAAGATGTCTTCTTATCTTCGTTTTCTTTCTGAACCAGTTTTGCTTGCAACGCTTGAGCAACCGGTTCTTCTCTCTTCTTCAATCTCTCCTCATGGGCTTGTAACGAACCCAAGAGTTGATCTACTGACATAGTGTCTAGATCTTTTGATTCTTCAATTGCGGTCACCACATAATCAAATTTTTGATTCAATGATCGAAGGATCTTTTCAATCACACGCACATCCTCCATCGCTTCACCATATCTCTTCAATTGATTGACAACAACTAGAGTTCTATTGAAAAGCTCCTCAATTGATTCTGACTCTTTCATCTTCAAATTCTCATAGTCACTCCTCAAGGTTTGCAACCGAACCTTAATCACTTTATCCTTTCCTTTGAAAGAATTCTCTAGAATCTCCCATGCTTCCTTCGCCGTTGTCGCCATGGAAACTTTCACAAACATCATCTCATCCAAACACATATGGATTAAAGAAAGAGCTTGCTGGTCTTTCTTCTTCAATGCCTTCAACGCATTTCGTTGTGGATTCGTCAACGCCTCTTCATTCTCTGGTTCTTCATATCCACTCTCAATCATGTCCCACACCTCTTGGGAACCCATCAACGCCTTCATTCTGATACACCAGTTATCATAATTCTCCTTGGAGAGTTGTGGATATTTGAATGACATCATACTATTCATCATCTTTCTCAATTGCTAGCTCTGATACCAGATTGTTGGATCGATTATCGAAAACCAGGAACAAAGAGGTATAGAGGAAGAGAGTAAATTTGGTGGAAATCACTCGATAATCTTATTGATCTCTTGATCTCTCTTAATCTCTTAAACAATACAACTAAGAAACTGATTACATATAGAAACAGAAAACTCTAACAGCTACAAAGCAATAACTAAGCAAATAAAGAAACATAAATGTAAATGTAAATGCAGAAAACAGCAGTTACGACCAAACTTATAACGTAAGAAGACGTCTAACGTCTGCTGTCAATAAGTTTATTATTTCAACAGGATGCACTTACACTTTCGTAAAGGTAGTGGACTGATAAGCATGCAAAGAGATTGGAATGAGGAGTTGTAATCTTGTCGAGAGTTTCGTCATACGGCTCCCCAGGAAACGTATTTCTAGTCTCTGTTATAAACTTTCTTAGTTATGATTGTGATTGAATGAAGTTTAGGTTTCTGCTATTTGGTTTAGTTTTTGTCTTCCCTTATATCAGGTCAAATTTGTTGCAGGATCTTGCGGGATAGAGCGCTCTACAAAGTGACTTATGTTTTTGTTCATGCTGCAATTAATGTTGCTACTGGAGTTATCAGCAGATGCATCCCACAGATCAATCAGACTGATTCAGAGTGCTTTCATATGTTAGTAGCATTTTGAAAGGATTATAAATTTCTGTTCCTTTCTGAGTTTAAGTAATCTGTCCTGATATGATGCTTATGAAACATATGTTTTGCATAAGCACTTGTGATTGTTGGAATTCCTGCAGCTTTTTTGTTTTTTTATGACAACTTTTTCTCTCATTAGGAGTGCTTCTTGTTGTACTTCGTGACTTTGTGTTGTTGGCATGTTTACATATGTTAACAATATATTCTTCAATCTTGTTATGGATTCGTATCTTAATTCCTTTGAGAAGGTAACCAATGGCACTGAATTTATTTAATGTTGTAGCTATTATTTAACATTAATATGAGAGCTCCGTTCAATCCAAAAATTTTTTTTTTTAGAAAAAAAGCGAAAAAAAAATGTATTCGCTTCGGCCATGCCCACACGAGCGAAGCAAAAGTTATGCCATGTGCTTCGGCCGTTTGGACAATGATCGAAGCGCAAGGTACATAGTTAGCTTCGGCCCTCAAAATAAGCCTTTTGCTTCGGTCTAGGACTAGGACCAAAGCAAATACCAAACATAGCATTTGCTTCGAGACTTTTTGCTTCGGCCCTAGGACCGAAGCAGAAAGGGGTTTTAGGGCCGAAGCAATAGTCATTTCTGTACTAATGGGAGAAGAGATGAGAGGTAGAGAAAAGACAGTGGGTGGATGATCTTAACACGTGGATGGATATGAGCATACTAAGTGTTTCTTTATGAATTTGAAAAAAATATCCTTAGGGGAAGATAAGAAGGGATTGAGGGATATAATTGGGAAAATAATGAAATTATGTCAATTGCAAACTCACTTTTAAATCTTATATAGATTATGTGTCTCACCATAAGAGACTTGTTACACCTGATCCTCTTCTTACAATCTTAAACTTGTCCAAAATCTAACTAATACATCCATAGTTGGCTAAAACTACTCAAGAGGTGAATTTCATACATCTCATATGAAAATAACTGTCATAAATACCAATAATAAATTAACTTTTTTATTTTGAATTTTTGGGTAAATAAATTTTCCCAAGTTTTTCGCAATACACTGTTTAGTCTCTATATACAAAAATACATTATTAGGTTTCTATCTTTTCACATAATTAACTTTTTTGTCCTTTTGTCTATTTTTTAGATTTTTAACGTAACACATTTTAACTTTCAAGACATTTATACTATCATACAAAATGATTCTATGATTTTGTTATGTCATTTCTGCATGTTCATATTGAAATACAACAATTACAAATTTTAAAAAGACAAACAGAAGAATGAAAGAGTTAATTATGTCAAAAGATGGAGATCTAATAATGTATTTTTTTCAAATAAGGAGAAAACAGTGAGTTATGTAAATTTTTTAGCATTTTATAATTATTTACTCTTTTTTCTTATAGTATAGACTTGTACCTAAACAAATCGGGTAAAATACATCTATGGTGTGCCAACTTATTCACACTTTGATGTACGTACTTCATTTTGTCACTCAAATATGTAGGAACTTTGTGGTAACCTCAAACTAAATTATCCAATCGGCCAACGATCAGCCTGTACGCCACCTTATCATTTGATTTTCTTTTTAATAAAATAGAACCCACTAAAAACTAAATGTACTCTCCCACCTTTTCATCAAAACTTTATTTTTTCTCTCTTTCCTTCTCTCTCTCTCTCTCTCTCTCACTCTCTCTCTTCTTCTTCTTCTTTTTGTGGAGAAGAAGAAGAAAAATCGAAGAAAGAGAAAAGGAAAGAGAGCAGAAAAAGAAGAAGAATTGAAGAGAAAGAGCGAGAGAAAGAGAAAGAAAAGTTTGGGGTGAAAGAGAATGGTGAGACGGTAATTTTAGTTTTTAGAGACTTTTACTTTACAAAAAAAAAAATTAAAATAATGAGGATGTGCGTTGACTAGGCGTTTTTACTGGTTGTATACTTTAGCGGGAGGTCACCGTAAGTTTATACACATTTAAGGGACAAAATGACGTATGTATACCAAATTGTGATTTTGGCCTAAGTTGGTGCAACATGGATGACTTTTACCCCAAACAAATCCCTAAAGACAGAAACTCTACCAACTTTTTCACTCTTTTGTTAACTAAATCTTCCTCCAATCTACATGGATAATTATGATGACCTCGCTCTCGACTCCTCTTTATTTTGGGAATTCCCTAAATTTGTTCGTCTATTTTGGTAAGTTCTCCTTCGTTTGCAACATTGTTGTCCTTAAACTTTGTTAACTATTGGCATTATTCTTCAATCCGATGATCCATAAAATTTCAATCAAAATGCTATCTAAGCAGAGACAAATCTAGAAAGGGTGGAGCGTGGGGTGTCGACCTGCCCCCTTGCCTCGAGAAAGATGAAATTATTATTCTTTTCTTGAATAATTATAGTTAAATTGCATATATGTTAAACGAGATACATAAACAATATAAAAGAAAAAAAAAGCATTAGATTTTGTTATGGGTGGAATTGTTTTGTATATCCCCAATATGAGGTCTCATATTCAAGTCTTCTCTCCCACATTATATATTATCTTTTATTTTGCAAATATTCTAACTTTTTTTCTTATCTAGTGTTTATCATATTATATTGACTTAATATTCAAAATCCCTCCTAACCTTGGCTTAATCTTGCTACTCACTCCTCAACTTTCAATTATAATAAATAACTCTTCCAACCTTACAAATGTTAGCTAACAAATAATCCCAAATTACTGACATGAGGTGTAAATTCAGCAGCATCCAAAGAATCAAATTCCTATGTTAAAAGAAACATCATAATTTGTACTTATAAATGAAATAAAATTAGAATTTAAACATGAACAAGAGTGGAAGTAAAAAATAGAACATACCTTCCCCCAATCTAAAGCAACAGATGAAGAAGATGTAACGTCATCCGACGAAGTGTTGTGTTTGCTCATTTCACCACTTGCTCCACACATGTTTTGCACGTTGGAAGAATTTTCATACTCCGAATACAAGCTATACAAGTCAAACTTAACTTTTTGTCTTGCTTCAATTGAGCCATTATCACCATAAAGCTTCTTATAACAATACTCAACAAAGCTTAGCTTGTACCTAGGATCCAATATCACAGCAATTGCCAAAATTCTACTATATGCACTCCAATATTTTTCAAACTTCAACATTATTTTGCTTGCCATGGAACTCATATAAGAATCTTCACTATCCATATTTTCTTTCAATGTCAAATGGGCGGTAAACACCAAAGGAAAGAACATATTGGCAGTCACATATTTTGATCCCGAAAAAAGACAAGTGATATCATTAAAAACCCGAAGGAACTTGCAAATGTTTTCAACCCTAACCCACTCTTCAACAGACGGACAATGCTTGAAATTGGAATCACTTAATCGGAGATGAACAAAAGCATTTTTATAATATATTGCACTATCAAGCATCTTGAAAGTTGAATTCCACCTTGTAGGAACATCTTGTCTAAGACCCTTTTTAGCATCTAAAGTGCAGAGACTAACACACTCTAAGAATTTGACTTTTCTAGCTTGAGATCCTTTGACATACTTTATGCTTTCCCTAATCTTTACAATTGAGTCATCAATTTCTTTCAACCCATCTTGAACTATCAAATTTAGAATGTGAGCAGAACATCTCATATGAAAAAACTCTCCACGGCTTAAAAGACCACCATTGCTATTCAACAAATTTTTCAGCAGTTCAACACATGCATCATTGTTACTTGCATTATCCAAAGTGATCGAAAAAATCCTACCATCAATTTTCCAACCACACAAAAAATTTTGAATTTTTGCACACAAAGCTACACCAGTATGTGGAGGAGCTAAATCACAAAAATTTAAAATTCTTTTTTGGATTTTCCAGTCCTTATCAATAAAGTGCCCGGTCAAACAAATATATCCGTCAGTTGTATTACAAGACCAACAATCAGACGTTAGACATATCCTACTAGAAGTCGATTCCAACAAACATTTGACCTTACTTTTCTCTGTATTATAAATCTTCATGCAATCCGATTTACATGTATTCCGTGAAATTAAGTTCAAATCAGGTCTAAAATACCTAAAAATAGCTTTGATTCCATGCCATGTGACAAAATGAAAAGGCAAATCATGTTGTATAACAGCTCTAGCAACCAACTCTCTAAAATCATTAATATCAAACTTTGTTTGCAAAATTTTGTTGGCCCTAACAAGAACAGAATCACCTAGAGGGGGGTGAATAGGTGTCAAAGTTGAAAACTGAAAAATTCTAAGTTTTTCGGGAAACTTATTTTTCAGAGTCAAATTTCCTCACAGTCAGAAGCTAGCTTACAGAAGTTGCTTCTGAGGGAAATTCTGCCTAAACACAGTTAGACTGTTTTCAGCAACAGAAGTTCTGATTTGAGAACTTCTAGACAGTCTTCTGAACAAAGACAATGATACTTTAGAGAAAATCTGTTTCAACACTAAATATAAACAAGTACACAGAGGCACAAATAACAAGTATAAGAGGGAGAAAGAAGTTCAGGAGATCCTGATTGAACAATTCGATTTATCCAAGTTCGCCACAGAAGTCTTGTGACTACGTCTTGTCCCCTGAGGTCGCAGCCTACAGAGATTTTATAAATCCACTATTCAGAACTTTTATGGCAAGTTCAGAAGCTCCTTTACATCAACATAACTTAAGCTAATTTCTCACTTAGTTCTGACTAGCCTAAAAAGAGTTAAAGGATTTCAACCAGAATAAACAATACTCTGTTTTCTAGATTTCTCACCCAACTCTAATCTCAACTAGATTTCTCTCTTTAAATCTAATTGAAGATCACAAACGATCTCAGTTTACAAGATTCCTATTATGAACTTGTTTTTCTTCACTCTCTCACTTTAACTAAGACTATGCTAAGAAAGATTGAGAATGGAAAATGGTGCTCTGTTTTTCTTGTTAAAACAGTGCGTTGAGATTTTTTGCTCGATAATCACGCGTATGTTGATGCTTTGGAGCTTGGCTACTATTTATAGTGAATGGAGATGACCGTTGGTGAGTTTGAATCTTCGAAGGAGATGACATCAGTTGTTGTAGCCGTTAATTTGTCAAGTCTTCAAACGGTCTTCAAACACTTTGATTCCGTTATCCTTGTTCTTTAACTCAATCCGGTAAGTGATTTGAAATCAAGGATGAGGTTGACTGGAATCATTCTTCAATTGGATCAACAAAGGGTAGACAAGGAAATTCTGGTTTCTTTTGAACAGACAGGCGCGCTCCATCAAAACAGCTTTTTGAACTTTTGGCGCCTTGCATTAAATGCACGTGTCAGAGCATTAAATGCTATCCAGAACCCGTGACTAAGCTTCTGATCGAATTGGTAAAAGATCTTCTGATTGAAAAGAACTTCTGAGAAGAGCTTTAGCAGACTTCGGTTTCAGAGCGGAGTATCCAGCTTCTGAATTATTGAAACTCTGACTTTAGCAAACAGATCTTCTGAGTCCTTTAGGCAATCCAGAAATGATTCATTCAGCACCTGCTGAGTAACTTACACATAGACTAAGTAAACAAAAATATTAGTCAACAATAAACTATATGTAAGAGAGTATTAAGTTTTCATCTTCTGAAACGTTTGGACATAATCAAAACACATAGGGTTCATCATTCTCCCCCATTTTGGTTATGGACAAACCGTGGTCAGAAGGTAACAGAAAACATGAGGTTTAGAAAATGACTTCCTGATACATATGTTTCATAACTTCTGAGTAAATTAACTCCCCCATTTTAGTGTAAATGGTGAACTTCAGCAATCTGTATAAACTTAGAAATGACTTAAGATCAAGTTGTTAGATTTTAATGAAGTATAATTTACTAAGTCACAAAGAAACATAAGCAAAAGTAAGAAGTCAGAGATACAAGAATGTATAAGAAAGATTCAGTGTATATAAGATCATCAGAAGACAACATATGAAACAAAATAATCAGAAGAGCAGAAAAAGTCCTAAGACAAAGACTACCCAACCCAGAACCTAGCTAAGAAGCTTAAGTCCTAAAAGATTACAAGTTCCTAGGTTTCTTCTGAGGAGGAGGAACACCACTAGAACCTTCAGCAACACTTGATCTCTTCTGACCAGTATTAAGACCACTCTTCTGACCAGACTTCTCCCCCGTTTGACCAGAACCAAGAGCAACACCCAGAGCACCCTGAGATTTCAATTTTTGCTGAACATTCAGTGCAGTCTGATATTGCTGAGGAGTTGGTCTCACAGTGTTGATCATATCCATTCTTCTTCTGAAATCATCATCAATGGTCTTCATATGATCAAAAGTCTGACCAGACATAGGTCGCTGTTTCTGAACGTCTTCCACGAGGAGTTTGATCAACCGATTGTTAGCATACACAGCAGCAGTGAGATGCTCATTCTGAATATAAGTCTGTCCTCGAACAAACCTATAGCAATTGTGAAGAGTCTTCTCTTGTTCACGTGCTTGAGTGTGCATAACCTTCAGCAGTTCAGTAAGCTCAGCAATTTGTGCGTTCTGAGCAGATACAACAGACTCAATGTTGGAGAGTCGATTGTTGAGATCAGGAGTGATGTCATATACAATCTTAGCAGCCCCGGAAGATGATGAACCTTGAGCAGAAGATTTCACTTCTCTCAGAATGTGATTGGCAGTACTTTGCAGGTCATCAATCTTGCTTGGGAGCATCTTCTCATGACCCTCATAATGCTCGTTTGCTTCCTTGACTTCTTCTGTCAATATCTCCAAATTCTCATTGACCTTCAGAGAAGAAGCAAGAGCAATGTTGTCCAATGAAGGAAGAGTCAGAGCTAATTCTCTTAACTTGTACAGCTCTTCATAGGTAGCTAGATGAAGTGTAGAAAGATTGCGTATGTATACAGAAGGATCCTGCATTTGAAGCATAGTCATGAGCTGCAGGTTCTGAGCTTTCAAGGATTGTAATTCTTGCAGCACAATGCCCTGAGCATACATGTCAGCAGCAGAAGTCCTTTGCCCATACCAGCAAATCTGTTCAGCAATTCATCACTCTGACTCATTCTTCTCAACTCCTCAACACTAGGAGCACCACCAGCTTCGGATACCCCAGAAGCTCTGCCCATGAAACCAAAACTACCAAACCTGGTATCCAAATCATCTCGATTCATGTGTTCGCGTAGGAAGTCATAATTGGATGACAACCCAGCAAAACAAGAAGTAGTGGAGGAGGTAGTTAAGGGATCACACACAGGAGGTGCATGTCCAGAGGTTGAGAGTGGAGCGATGGAAGTGGTTGAGGAAGGGATTGTATGTGAGGTTGAGATGGAAGGTAGTGTGGATGGTAGTGAGAAAGATGGAGCAGTAAATCCAATTGATGGACTTACAGAGGAAGTATGCATGGAGGAAGTAGTGGATGTGGCTATGGAATCTGTGAAAATTGGAGCAGTGTTTAGATTCACTTCTGAAAAGGATCCAGAAGGAGGAATAATTGGTGGGGGTACAACCTCAGAAGTTAAAGTTGTAGGAGGAATGGAAGTGTGAGAATCACCAACTTCTGTGACAGAAGGTAGTGAAGGAGATGGATGAGAAGTATGAAGTGGAGATGGAATAACCTGATCAGAGAGGTTTGGATCAAATGTGGAGATTGGTTCAGCAAACACATGAGCCATTCTGAACAGCGTTTCAGAGGCATCTCTTTCACCAGGATTTCTCCCTTGACCCAGAAGAACATTATCTAGAAAATCATCAGTGTCGATGTTTTCAGCAAAATTCATAGCATTCTGAATGATAGTATCAGGCTCTTGATCACTATCTTCAGTCAGTTCTTCAATAATAGGAGCATCAGCATCCTTTCCAGCAGACATATCCATCATGTCTTCGTCATCAACCAAGTCATCTTTTTCAGGAATTGATTCTTCCAGTTCAGTACTCGAAGCAATATAGAAGTCCTTTTTGATCAGAGACCTTCTCTTTGCTGACATCTTCTTCTTGGGGATTCTTCTGGAGAGAGGAATATCTTCAGAGTCCTCATCCTCTTCAGTAGCCTTTGTACTAATCCGAGTAGAGAGAGAGATATTCTCAAGTTCTTCTCCTTCTTCTGAAGCCTCAACATTCTTTGAGAACTCCACATTCTCAAGTTCAGCAGCACATGCAATGATTCTTGCATCGGCCTTAGCCTTCGCAGCAATTTCTCTTTCAGCTGCTAACTTGTCTTCTGCTTCCTTCAGCTTTCTTTTCTTATCAGCAAGAGCCACAACCCTTGCAACCTTCTCAGCTTCAGCAGCCTTCTCTCTTTCAGCAAGGCGTGCGTCCTCAGCATCCTGAGCTTCCTTCTCAGGAACATCCTTTGGCTTCTCAGCAACGATCTTGCCAGATGGTTCAACACTGATTGTTGTTTGAACCATAGTGGGAAGAGGTTCTGAGACAACCACCTTCTCAACAGTCAGGACCAACTTACTTGATCCCTTCTTTCCCTTGCCCTTCTTGGCAGCATTCTTTCCTTTCTGTACAGCAGCCTCAACACTTTCCTTCTGAGCAATACTCACAGAGGAGCCCTTCTCATTCTTCTTCGGAGTCACACCAAAGCTAAGGTTCCTGAAGGTATGCATCTTCAGAACCGTACTCCTACTTGTAACACCTTCTCCTGAAACCACCACAGAGGCTACCTCAAACAACCTAGTCAGGAGTGAGCCATAAGCTAATGCACTCACGGTAGTTACATTCTTCATCTGCCTTATCAGCATGACAGGTAAGTTGATCTTCTTCTGGTTGACCAGATGCCACATAAACACTCTTTCCCTGTTGGAAACACCATTAACCCCTCCAGCCTTCGGAAGGAAAACATTAGTTGTCAAATAGTGTGCCCACCTCTGGTGCTGAGTGAGCCAGGTGGCATAAGTTTCCTTGGCATTTAGATCCGGTCTGGCCCAATTAGCTTCTGTAAAGCCATCTGCTGAACCATCATCACCTATGATGATTCCTTCATCATCTATACCGATCACTTGAGAAATAGAAGCCCTGCTGACCTCAATCTCAATTTCTCCGACTTCTGAGTGTAGAACATCCTCCTCATTAGAAAAGAAATGGAGGTTCTGATAGAATTCGGTGACTAACTTACGATAAATGAATTCATCGAGAGAAACGAAAGAATTCCAGTTTTGAGCGCTAAGCCATTTGGAGATAGGTTCAGTGGATTTAACTTCATCGTCTAGAAACCTAGAGGTGAATACCCTAGATTCGCTAACTTTCTTCTTCGATTCAGTGGTAAAGATGTGAGTGACAGTGATTTCTTGTGCCATTGTTGAATATATAAGAAATTAGGTTAAGAATCTAGAGAGAAGAGAACACAGAAAATCTATGGAAATTCTAATAGCAAAGAAAATGAGAGTAAAAAACTTCTAAGTATGGAAAACCCCTATTTATACCCAAACAGGAAACCGTTCCAATTCAAAAAGTAAATACACACCGTTTAAAAGGGAACAGATAACCGTTAACCACAGAACAGCGCCGTAAAATGCAGTAGATAACGCATGCTTAGATGTCAAATCATGATTAGAATCAATTATCACTTAATTATCTTAAACGATTAATCACTTAAGATACACAGAAATAATTAAACTAAGTTATTGAAGTGGATAAGTCATACTAATGCATTCTCGTAAGTTGCTGAAAGAATTACCAGCCAGAGGCTTAGTAAACATGTCAGCAAGATTCTCTTCAGAGGGAACATGAGTAATGATAATATCCTTCTTCAGAACATGATCTCTCAGAAAGTGATGCCTAATATGAACATGCTTCATCCTGCTGTGCTGAATAGGATTCTTTGAAAGATCAATTGCACTCTTGTTATCACAGTAGATTGTAATTGTTCCAGGGATGACTCCATAGTCAGCAATTTGTTGCTTGATCCAGAGCATCTGAGAAACACAACTTCCAGCAGCAACATACTCAGCTTCAGCAGTTGAGAGAGCCACATAGGTTTGCTTCTTACTATGCCAGGAGACTCGGCACTCCCCCAGAAAATGACAACCACCAGAAGTGCTGACCCTTTTCAATTTATCTCTACCATAGTCAGAGTCTGTGTATCCTATAGGAGTGAAATCAGAACTACAGGGATACCACAAACCGGCTTCTGGTGTGCCTTTAAGATATCTGAGAATTCTTTTGACAGCAACATCATGAATTTCTCTTGCCTTTGATTGATATCTAGCACAAAAACACACAGCAAAATGTATATCTGGCCTGCTGGCTGTTAGGTATAAAAGAGAACCAATCATACCTCTGTAGGTTTTTATATCTACAGGTTTACCAGCTTTCTCTTCATCATCAATGTCTTTGCTGACATCCATTGGAATATCAACAACATTAGAGTCCATCATGCCAAATTTCTTCAGCACTTCTCTAGTGTACTTGACTTGATTGATAAACACACCATCATTACTTTGCTTGATCTGAAGTCCTAAGAAGAAGGTTAATTCTCCCATCATAGACATTTCAAACTCAGCCTTCATGTGGTCACTGAACTCTCTGCACAAAGATTCATTAGTAGCACCAAATATAATATCATCAACATATACCTGAGCTATAAGGATATCCTTGTTCTTCTTCAGAGTGAACAGAGTTGTATCAACACAGCCTCTGACAAATCCCTTAGACAGAAGGAACTTTGTCAGTCTCTCATACCAAGCTCTGGGAGCTTGTTTCAGTCCATACAAAGCTTTCTTCAGCTTGTACACATGATCAGGAAACTTAGGATCTTCAAAACCAGGAGGTTGAGACACATAGACTTCCTCATCAATGTAACCATTCAAGAATGCACTTTTCATATCCATTTGAAAGAGCTTAAAACCTTTGTATGATGCAAAAGCACATAAGATTCTAATGGCTTCTAATCTTGCAACAGGAGCAAAAGTTTCACCATAATCTATGCCTTCTTGCTGACTGTAACCTTGAGCAACAAGTCTTGCCTTGTTCCTCACAACATTTCCAAATTCATCAAGCTTGTTCTTCAGAACCCATCTAGTTCCAACAACTTTTATGTTGTTAGGTCTGGGAACCAAAGTCCAAACTTCTGACCTTTTGAACTGGTCAAGTTCTTCTTGCATTGCCATTAACCAGGAGTCATCATCAGCAGCTTCATAGAATTCCTTGGGTTCCAGAAGTGACACAAAAGCCACATTCCCCATGTATCTTCTGAGCTGAGCTCTGGTCATGACAGGATTATGAACAGAGTCAATTATGTTCTCTAAGGAACGATTCCTATGAGTTCTAACTTCTCTTGGTACATCCAATGAGTCTTCTGAAACCTGTTCATCATTTGTTGAATCATAAATAGGAGCATCTTCTGGAAGGAAGTTGACTTCTGGAGTAGGATTCACTTCTTGAGCTTGTTCAGCAACAGGAGGAACCACTTCAGCAGCTCTGGGAGAAACATCTTCTTCTACATTAGGAGATGTAACTTCAGGAGCTTGAACTACATCTTCATCAGGAGCTCTACTATCTGCTGGGTTAGTCTCATCAAACTGTACATGAACAGATTCATCTAAAGTTTGAGTCCTCTTATTAAAAACCCTATATGCTTTACTATGTGTTGAGTAACCAAGAAAAATGGCCTCATCTGCCTTTGAATCAAACTTTGAAAGATATTCTTTTGTATTCAAAACATAACACTTACAACCAAAGGTTCTGAAATAACCTATTTTAGGCTTTCGACCTTTCCAGAGTTCATAAGGGGTCTTGTTCAGGATGCTTCTGATTAGCACTCTATTCAGAACATAGCAAGCTGTGTTCACAGCTTCTCCCCAAAAGTACTTAGGAAGCCTTCTTTCATTGATCATAGTTCTGGCTATCTCAACCAGAGTTCTATTCTTCCTTTCAACTACCCCATTTTGTTGAGGAGTTCTGGGAGCAGAAAAGTTATGATCAATTCCCTTGGTTTCACAGAATTCTTCAAACCTAAAGTTTTTGAATTCTCCACCATTATCACTTCTGATATGAACAACCTTTTCATTCCTTTCATTCTCAAGTTTCTTTATCAGAACTGAGAAACATCCAAGTGACTCATCTTTGCTAGACAGCAAGATGACCCAAGTGAATCTTGAATAGTCATCTACAATGACAAAGGCATACTTCTTTCCACCCATGCTCATTGGTTGAACAGGGCCAAAAAGATCCATATGAAGTAATTCCAAAGGTCTTTTAGTTGAAATGACTTTCTTAGTTTTAAAAGAGCTTCTGGATTGTTTACCAGATTGACAAGCATTGCATAAATGGTTCTTTTTAAAACTAATTTCAGGCAGACCCTCAACCAATTGATTTCTAGCTACTTTGGCTAGAAGATCCATGCTCACATGAGCAAGTCTTCTATGCCAGAGCCAGGAGGTATCCTCTTTGGACATCAAGCATATATTTTTGCAAAGATTCTCAAGATTCAGCATGAAAACATTTTCAATTCTAGGAGCAGTTAGAATAACTTCCCTTGACTTATTGTCCAAGATTTTACATCCAGAGGAGCTGAAGACAACATCTCTACCTTTATCACACAGTTGTGCAACACTCAGGAGATTGAACTTCAGGCCTCTGACTAGGGAGACATCTTCGATCGGAGGATTAGTTTCTATAGATCCAGAACCAAGTATCCTTCCTTTCTGAGGATCTCCAAAGCTGACTTTTCCACCTCTTTTAGGATTAAATGTGATGAATGCTTTTTCATCACCTGTCATATGCCTTGAGCACCCACTGTCAATGTACCACAGCTTTGACATTGATGGAGCACTCAGAGCAACCTGCAACACAATCAATTAGTGACAGGTACCCAATCCTTATTGGGTCCTTCAGAGTTAGATTTCTCTTCAGCAGGTTTTAATGATATCTCAGATTGCAAGAGGTTTTTAATATGGTACTTGCAATCCTTCAGCCAATGACCATCACTCTTGCAAAGCTTGCAAAAGGGAGGATTCTTGGATCTTTCCCTTTGCTTCTTGGGAGATTTCTTCTTCTTCTGAGAAGGACCAACATCTTCAGAGGCTATAACAGCACTCTCAGAGGTTCCAACTTCAGGAGGAGAAGCTATCTCTTTCAGAAGAGAGGGAGTGACAGGTTTCTTCTTCTTCTGGGGTTTATCACTTCCCAGAGGCAGCTTTTCCTTGCCTTTGGCTTTAGAGCCATCAGCAGGAGTGCTGAACTGTTTACACAACTTTTCTTCCAACACTTTCATGTCAGAATAAACTTGAGTAAACCTAAGAAACTTGTCAGCCTCACTCTTGCAATTTCCTTTTCAGGTACTTGAACAAACTATAGAGTTCTTCAAGAGAATCAAAGATATTTTGTTCAGAAGATATGTTTACCTCGGAATCATATGTAGCTTCAGGAGGTGCAGAAGTTTCTCCTGTGACATCTTCAGAAGTTGGCTCATCAATAGCCATAAAACAGATCTGAGCTTGCTCTTCCTTCTCTTCAGGATCACTGCTGGTCTCAGAGTCTGACCAAGCAGCCAGCATAGCTTTCTTGAACTTTTTCTTATCTTTCTTCAGCTCCGGACAGTTAGGCTTAATGTGTCCCGGTTGCTGACATCCATAGCACACAATAGGCTTATTTGGATCTCTCTTGAACTTTTCACCAGAATCAGGAGTTTTCTTGTCAAAGCTCCTGAAAGGCTTCTTGTAGTTTCCACCTCTGCCTTTTCTAAAGGCCTTCTTGAACTTCCTGGTCAGCATAGCCAGTTCCTCATCTTCTGAGGATTCTTCAGAAGATTCTGCTTTCAGGACTACTCTTTTTCCTTCTGACCTTTCTCTTAGGTCATGATTCTTTAATGACATCTCATGGGTAATTAGAGACCCAATGAGCTCATCATACAAGTAATAGCTCAAATCCTGAACTTCTTCAATAGCAGTCTTCTTGGCTTGCCAAGACCTTGGTAGGCTTCTGACAATCTTCTTCACTCGATCAGATTCTTCAATGTCTTTTCCTAAACTCTTCAAGTCATTGACTATCTTGGTGAATCTAGAGTTCATATCTGAAATAGATTCTTTATCAAGCATTTCAAATAACTCATATTCTCTCATGAGTTGGTTGACTTTAGATTGCTTCACTTTTCCTGTTCCTTCATATGTGACTTCTAGCTTGTTCCAAATATCCTGTGCAGTTTCACAAGAGGAAACTTTGTTATATTCAGTAGCTGTAAGTGCACAATGCAACATATTTATTGCTGAAGCATTAGTTTGGAGTTTTTTCAGAATGTCATCTGTGTATTCTCTCTAAGGAATAACAACATTCCCTAAACCTTGTTCCATTCTGGTAGGAATGAAATCACCATCAGTGATGACATACCAAGCACTCATGTTCTGAGCTTGGATGAAGTACATCATCCTTTTCTTCCAGTATGAGTAGTTGTTGCCATTAAATAATGGAGGTCTAGTAGTAGAAGAACCTTCTGAAACTATGAAGTGAGAAGAATTCTCAGGCTGGTGTCTACTAGCCATCTCTATTGATTCTGATAGGATCTTACACTTAGATTGTTAGATCTTTAGTAAATATGCGAAGTGACCTTCGCTCTGATACCACTTGTTGGCCCTAACAAGAACAGAATCACCTAGAGGGGGGTGAATAGGTGTCAAAGTTGAAAACTGAAAAATTCTAAGTTTTTCGGGAAACTTATTTTTCAGAGTCAAATTTCCTCACAGTCAGAAGCTAGCTTACAGAAGTTGCTTCTGAGGGAAATTCTGCCTAAACACAGTTAGACTGTTTTCAGCAACAGAAGTTCTGATTTGAGAACTTCTGGACAGTCTTCTGAACAAAGACAATGATACTTTAGAGAAAATCTGTTTCAGCACTAAATATAAACAAGTACACAGAGGCACAAATAACAAGTATAAGAGGGAGAAAGAAGTTCAGGAGATCCTGATTGAACAATTCGATTTATCCAAGTTCGCCACAGAAGTCCTGTGACTACGTCTTGTCCCCTGAGGTCGCAGCCTACAGAGATTTTATAAATCCACTATTCAGAACTTTTATGGCAAGTTCAGAAGCTCCTTTACATCAACAGAACTTAAGCTAATTTCTCACTTAGTTCTGACTAGCCTAAAAAGAGTTAAAGGATTTCAACCAGAACAAACAATACTCTGTTTTCTGGATTTCTCACCCAACTCTAATCTCAACTAGATTTCTCTCTTTAAATCTAACTGAAGATCACAAACGATCTCAGTTTACAAGATTCCTATTATGAACTTGTTTTTCTTCACTCTCTCACTTTAACTAAGACTATGCTAAGAAAGATTGAGAATGGAAAATGGTGCTCTGTTTTTCTTGTTAAAACAGTGCGTTGAGATTTTTTGCTCGATGATCACGCGTATGTTGATGCTTTGGAGCTTGGCTACTATTTATAGTGAATGAAGATGACCGTTGGTGAGTTTGAATCTTCGAAGGAGATGACATCAGTTGTTGTAGCCGTTAATTTGTCAAGTCTTCAAACGGTCTTCAAACACTTTGATTCCGTTATCCTTGTTCTTTAACTCAATCCGGTAAGTGATTTGAAATCAAGGATGAGGTTGACTGGAATCATTCTTCAATTGGATCAACAAAGGGTAGACAAGGAAATTCTGGTTTCTTTTGAACAGACAGGCGCGCTCCATCAAAACAGCTTTTTGAACTTTTGGCGCCTTGCATTAAATGCACGTGTCAGAGCATTAAATGCTATCCAGAACCCGTGACTAAGCTTCTGATCGAATTGGTAAAAGATCTTCTGATTGAAAAGAACTTCTGAGAAGAGCTTTAGCAGACTTCGGTTTCAGAGCGGAGTATCCAGCTTCTGAATTATTGAAACTCTGACTTTAGCAAACAGATCTTCTGAGTCCTTTAGGCAATCCAGAAATGATTCATTCAGCACCTGCTGAGTAACTTACACATAGACTAAGTAAACAAAAATATTAGTCAACAATAAACTATATGTAAGAGAGTATTAAGTTTTCATCTTCTGAAACGTTTGGACATAATCAAAACACATAGGGTTCATCAAATTTTACCTTCAGCAGATAAAATAGCTTGACCTATGTCTTGTGCGTCTTTTAGAGGGCATATCCTTATGTGACGTGACATGTTACCGGTTCCATAAGTGCTATCAGCTATATATTGTTTCTCACACTTTTTACATTTTGCATACCGTCTATTATCCTTGTAAAACCAATCGAAGTAATTCCAAACATGTGAATGACATCTTCTGGCCCTCTTTCCCTTCTTCTTCTTAAGAGAAACATCTCCCTCATTTATCTCCATGATGTCATCATCCGATCCATCACTTTCAATGCTAATATTGTCAGCCTTTGCTCCACTATCAATTTTAACTAAATCAATTTCAGTATTACTAGTCATCTGCATGATAAAAAAATACATGAGAAATTTACTCACTCTTAACTACACTCCTGAATCTATTGTTACTTAAAACAAGCAAAAATGATTAAGAAATCTCAGAAAAAATAAAACTACACTCATGAATCTATTTATTTTATATTTTTGTCACTAGGGTCAGGGAACATAAAAAGATAAGAAATCTTAGAAAAAATAAAACTAAGAGCACAATCACAATATCACATCTAGATTAGATTAAAAAAGGAAAGTGAAAGAAAAAAGGAAAGTGAAAGTGAAATAAAAAAGGAAAGTGAAAGTGAAAGAAAAAACGAAGTGGAGCAAAATTATAAAAAAGGAAAGTGAAAGAAAAAACGAAGTGAAAGTGAAAGAAAAAAGGGAGTTACCTTACTAATTGAGGAGAAATAGAATAATGGAAAATAGGGGGCAGAATTGAATATGGAAGGTAGGTAATGAAAAAATGAGGGTAGAATGTGGGAGGGAGGTGGAGGCTGGAGCTGCGCAGGTGAGGTGAGTGGTGTTGTTATTTTAGACATAAACCTAAATTATATAATGGTATGTAATTACTGAAATACCCCCATAATACAACATTATTTACAATATAAACGGGTTAAATGGGTTAAACGGGTCGTGTTACACGGGTTAAAGAGTACGGGTTGGCACGACCCATTAACCCGTCTAAGTTACACGGGTTAGACGAATTGACCCGTTCAACCCGCGACACGACCCGTTTAATAAACGGGTTAAACGAATTGACCCATTTATGACCCGTGACCCATTTAGCTCAACCCTGACCCGCTTAATTTACGGGTTACGCGAATCTTGTTATCGTGTCGTGACCCATATTGACAGCCCTACTGACATCGCAATCTATGTGAGATTCAACCTCCAATAGGCGCGTGAATCCTTTGCAAATGAAGAAATAATTAATTAAAAAATTAAAATAAATAAAAAATAAATTTAAATAAAAAGTAAAATATGAACATTTCAATTCTTTGTTCTTCTTCTTCTTCCCCTATTTTCTTCCTTTTGACAGAAATTGAAATTCTTTTCCAATTACGTCCAATCTGGACATTCGATGAAAAAAGAAAAAAAAAGTCGCTTTTTTTCGAGTAAGGGTTCTATTATGAATTTTTTATTGTACTTGGAATTTAAGCGTATACGGAAATGGCCGACAATGGGAGGAGAAAATGGTCGCTGAGAAGGAAAACCCTAAATTGGTAGAGGTAATTTTTGAATTTCAATTTCATTTGTTGAATTGAGAATTTGATTCTTGAATGGAGATTGCAGAAAGATGTAAGGTGCTTTTTCTCATTTCTTATTTACTTTTTACTTTTTTATTAATTTATTTTTACATGTGGTATTTGACTTTTCAAACACCGAATAATAACATGACATATGACACACATGTATTTCACTTTTTTTTGTTGCAAGTGAACAAATAACGAGTATGGAGTTAGTTATAGGATATATGCAATTGAAGACTTACATGAGGATTTTACATGGTACAACCACCAAGCTTTGTGGATCCCCAGAATCCTAACTATGTCTACAAACTTCACAAATCTTTGTATGATTTGAAGCAATCTCCACGAATGTGACATGAAAAGTTAACATCTAAATTATTGTTATTTGGTTATGTAGCTCCAACATAGATAGTTCTCTCTACTATCTCATTAGGGTAATGTTCGAATTTATTGTTTAATAAATGTGGATGATTTATTGATCACGGGTGACGCTCCCACTATGTTGCTCACTCTGGTTCAGTTCCTAGAGAATAATTTTGCTATTCAAAACTTGGGTCGTGTTCATTATTTTCTGGGCATTGAGCTCCAATAAAAGCGTGGTTCTACATCAAACAAATTACTATAAGTTGGTTATCGCTAAAGCAAACATGCAGGAGTCACGATCTATTACGAGTCCAATGAACCCTTCGGAGAAATTACACCGTCCTTTAACGATCCATTTGTATATCGTAGTATTGTTGGAAGTTTGTAATATTTGACCTTTACTCGTCCGAGTATCTCTTTTGTTGCGAACAAGGTCTGTCTGTTAATCCATGCTCAAACTATTTTAAATTGGGGGAGGGTTAAGCGTATTTTGCAGTATTTGAATGTGAGTTCTTCGTATGTTATAAATTTTTGGAAGCAACCATTCACTCGTCTTCATTTCTTTTCTGATGGGGGATTGGAAAGTGACAAGGATGATAAAAAAAATCTATGGGTGGTTATGCGATTTTTTGGGGTTCGTTTTGGTCTTCCCCGAAAGCAATGATTTGTTTTGCGTCATCGATGGAGGCGAAGTATCGCTCTATTGCTACAACCAGTTCTGAACTGATTTGGGTTGGTATGCTTCTCTGAGAGATTAGGTTTTCAATAACTTCTCCTCTGATTTTGTGGTGTGATAACTTGAGTGCTTTTTATTTAACGGCTAACCCGGTCTTTTGTGAAACTCCAACAAACATTTGGAAATTGATTTTTTATTTTGTTCATGATAAAGTACGCTCCATGGCCCTCATTGTTCGATACATTACTATTGAGGATCATACTACAAACATGTTTACTAAGCCACTTGCTCGTGGCCGATTTCAGTTTCTTCGCAACAAGCTAGCCATGTGTGACTGCCCTACTTAGCTTGAGAGGGTGATACAGTTCAATAGCTGATCGCCTCTAATAGAGGATTCTAGAGTTTGTTTCTTGTGCATCAAATAATCTAGTTGTATTTTGCTTATGAATTTTGAGGTGTATAGGATCTCCTCGGTAACCAGACACTTGTGTATAAATATGTGTATTCGGTTCAATAATGATCAACTCAGTTTTACCAAACTTACAAAACTAACCTTACTAATATGAAATCTCGGTTGAGTTTCTCTATCTTGCAACGATCCACTGATGGATGTTTGAACCATTTTTAAGTTTTTTTTTTTTTGGTTTTCCAACGGTTTCCGAACCCACACTTGGTCGAATAATCCGGATTCGGGACGGGTCCAAAGATTATGGTATCTAAACCCCTTCCAGTCGCCGTTGTGGAGGATTGATTTGTAGACCTCTCTACCAAGTGCAGCCCCATGCTACCACTGCGCTAGCTAACGATTGATGTACCATTTTTAAGTTGAGGATTGTATATACCGAAAATATAATGAGTGGTGCTCACCTAGTCAAAAACTGTCAAATAAAATTTGGTCAATCACCATTAGATTTGAATTTAAGAGGGTAGATTAAAAGCTAATGAAATCACCTATTTTACTTTAATTATAAATAGTATTTTTTGTTTTTTTACTATACCCCGGGGCGGATCCAGGGGGCACGTGCCCCCCCTCGCCTCGAGAAAAATGTAAAAAAAAATTTTTTTTTTTTCGGTATAGAAAACTTTAAATGCTTTATATGGATATATAATGTATATAAGTAACATTAAGACGAGCTAGTAAGAATGGTGTTATGATGTTAGGCTTCTCACACTTAATTAAGAGGTCATGAATTCAAATCTCCATTCCCTTATGAATACATTTTATTTTTTTCCCCCATATTAACTCTTTTTATCATCATATTCTATACATTTTCTTTCACATTATTATTCTTTTTTTACTATTTTTTTAATTAATTTTACTATTAATTTTATTTTTTCCTTGAATTTAAATGTAAGTTTATATATTTTTTCCTTTTTTTTCTTCTTATTCCATTATTTGGAGTCATTAATATTTTTTCAATATTGATTGATTTTACTATTTTGAATGGAACTAGAGTCGTGCATCGTTAATTTTGGTATTTTCTATACAAAACTAGAGGTGCATAGCAAATTATTTTTTTGCTTAGAAACGTGTCCCCCTTATATGAATTTCTAGATTCGCCACTAACTATACCCTAAATAGTCTCGTATCAACCCGTCGTCTTTAGATAATTTTATTATGTTTTAATCTCCACCCTTAAATTCTAAATTTGATGATGACTGACCAAATTGTATTTGGTCAGTCATTGACTAAGTGAAAACAACTATTAACATAATATCCTGTGTTATTCACAATAAAATACGCAAATATATATACATCTACACAAGTAGTTGAAGCAGACTAGGAAACTAAGGCCCTGTTCTTTTGAACTGAAAAAAACAGAACTTTTATGAACTGAACTGAACTTAATTTTGCTGAACTGAACTGAATTTTGCTGAACTGAACTGAACCGAACTTAATTTTGTTGAACTGAACTTAATTAAAAAATAAATACTAAAACTAAATTTAACAAAAAATAATAATAATAATATAATAACTATAATAACAAATTAAAATTGAGATAATAATAATAAAATCACGTCATGCAATAGCCGCCTCAAATACTCTTGGATATTTGTTACCAATTAAAGAACATGGAATTAGATGTCATATGCCAGAGTTTAGGTGTGAAAAACGTAGAGGAATGGAAGAACATTACAATTATTTACCTTCATCGTTGAGAATGAGAATGAATGTAGAAATGACGTTTGAATAGTTAAAAAAAAGATGGAGAGTGCTTTACAATTTGCTTTAAGTGTCACAAAAGTATCAAATGTCGGTTAGTATTTCTACTTTCACGTTTTACACACGCTTGGAATAGCAATTATACAATATAGTCTTAATGTTAATGGAAAGGTAGATTCAAATATGTTTAATACAAGAGAAATTTTAGTATACTCCTGGAGCACGATGACGTGGTACTGCAAACCAATCAATGGTTGACATATGTTACATTAACCAATAAGATTTTGACAACGTGTAATTAATTGAAAATTTATTTTTAGTTAATAATTTATATAAAATTCTAGACCCTAAAATAAAAACCCTAGACCCTAAAACTAAACCCTAGACCCTAAATCATCGACCCTATATACTAACATATATGATGTGTCATCGAATTATTACTCCGTAGTACCACGTCATCCGTACTCCAGGAGTATTGTAAAATTTCTCTTAATACAGATAGTAAAACTGCTATGTTTGCAATGCGAAATGCTATAGCACAATAAATTTAGGAATTACATGGTGCAAATGATGATTATGATGATGAGATCATGTATCATATAAAAGAAAGCGATTAGAAAAATAAAATGTATTGAAATTATTAAGTTGGTAAAAATATTAATATATTTTTTTTATATATTTTATGAAAACAAATTGGACCAAATAATTATAATTATAATAAATATTAATAAATTATATATAAATAATATAAATAATAAATATTTATTAATAATTGATTGATAAAAGAAATAGCAATAATAATAATAAAATTAAAATTTGAATTGGATTTAATGTTGCTGAGTTGAATTGAACTGAATACTGCTGAACTGAACTGAACTTAATATGCTGAACTGAACTGAACTGAACTTAATTTTGCTGAACTGAACGGAACTGAACTTAATGTTACTGAAAATAAGTGCTGATAAGTTTAAAAGAACAGGACCCAAAAGGTTAGAAATATTTTACTTGTAGGATATCGCTAACAGAAGAAGAAGCATGCTCAAAATATGAATTTAAGAAAGGTAAAGTTGAAGTAAGAGCAATAATCGTTATTTATAATTCACATTGTAACAAATATTATCCTGAAGAGTTTCTCTACAAATAATATCTTGAAGAATTTATAATTCCAAGTTTCCAACTGTCAACAACTTCATACATAGAATTGGATATTAAACTTGGAAAAAGAAGGCCTTCAATTCCTTGAAAATAACAGCATCACACATGGCCTTCTTATTCAATTCCTTCCTTCATATATATTATTTTTTATAATTCTGTGCAAGAAAAATCAAGATAAAAGATGAAAAGAATATGTCTTTTTTGACATACTGATGAAAATAAAATTAAGAGTAAAATCAAGAAAAACTTATGTGGTTTATTATTACTCATAGTAGTTTCATACTTATTTAAAAGCAGCAGTAATAATTTCAAAAATTACATATCTAAATAAATAATGATGTTTTAAAAAACTTTAATTCTTCAACCTTTTAATTTCGAGATCATTTAGATAGAGTTTGACCAGAAGAGAGTAAGTCGATGTTTAGAGAAAGAAAAACTAAAAATTGATGATTTTCAAAAACTATAAATGTGATTCTATGGTAAACATGATATTAAACAACTTTAATTCTTAAAATTTTTCATTTTCAAGTCGTTAAAATAGAGATTTACAATTTTGAAAAAAAGTTTGAAACCACAATCTTTCTTTAGTAATAGTAAATCACAATTATTATTTTTAAAAAAAATGTGAAATCACATCAATTCTTTTTTGAATTTTACCCAAAAATTAACTAGGGCATGAAATCGTTAAATTCTTTGAACGTCTATCCCATCTAATTAGAGGTATACAAATCAGCAGCGAACATTAATCTGGATGTGAAGGGCTTAAAGATGGTGCCTGCCTCTCTAGTATATAATACTGACCCTCTAAGATAAACCAGGTGTATAAAAAAATATAAAATATGAAGTATTGTGTTGATAGTAGACAAAACCCCAAGTATAAAAGGGACTAAAATTGTAGGGGACATACAAGAAAAAAGAATTTATGGTTAAGCATGACCATCAAATTAATAACACAGATTTTTGTGCGAGTTATCTTGAAAATTCTGGAAGTCAATGTGTCTTAATCTTTAATCTATTTTCAACAATAATTTTCATAATTTGATGCCGACTACACTTGCATCTAATCAACCTGTATCAACATCAATTACATATAATTCATTATAGTTTTCCATCCACATAAAGTACAACTAATTATTTATTTAATTGTGCCTTTTGTTTTCCAAAAGCCCTTCTCAACAAATTGAAAAAAGTGAGAACAAAAACTAAACATAATATATCCGACGATCCATAAACTTATTCATGTTTGTCAATTAGTTTCTTTAACTTAATGAACAACTTATTGACATTTGAACTTGTCTTATTTTTCTTTTTAATTTAGCCCTCAAAACTTGTCAAATTTAATACCTACTAGGTGTTGAGGAGTTGGATGAATGACATGTGACTAAAAGTTGATGAGTTATGTAACGTATGTAGCTCTTAAACACCAATTGGAGAAAAACTTGGGCCCTTTGTCCTTGTTGTGACTGTAATAACTCGAAGGGGATCGAGGACATGAAGGACATTAAGTCCATTAGTGAAAAAGTTGATGCTATTTATCGAGAGACATAATGATAATGAAGTTTATGAAGATAATGAATTTGAGATAGATAGGATTAACTAGATCATGCACAATGTAGAGGATCATTGCACAGAGTGTCTCCATGTCTACAAAAGTATATTGAGCGCTATGAAGAAACCGTTATGTGAAGGTTGTACAAGATTTTCTAAATTCTCAGTCGTTCTCAGACTATTCAACTTAATTGCGAGCTATAGTTGAACGGACAAGAGTTGCAAACTTCCAATCTCTACCTACGATGCAGAGAAACTTATATACCCTTTGGGCATGAAGTATGACAAGATAAACACATGTCCAAATGATTGCGTGTTGTATCGAAAAGACTACATAGGTTTGCATCAATGTTTAAGTGTAAGGAAGTCGAATAGGTCTAGTGTATTCTAGAGTATATTTACTTGTTGTACAAGTTACTGAATCCTCTTAGTGTTAGGATACTTCACGTGTGTATATATATTGTACCTCTATTTCAATAATATTAAAGTCAGTATTCCAGTATTTACATGGTACCAGAGCCACAAGAGTTTTAAATAACAATTGTTTTCTCTTTCTTTTCGATATCCTCTTAACCTTATCGATTCTCATTGGCCACAAGTATTGGAATCAACGCCTTAACTATCTCATCCTCCTCTATTTCGGCGATGACATCTAATACAACCTCCTCGTTGAGTTCGTTTTCTTTCTCGACCATTCCTGTTATTGAAACGTTGTCCAACAGCTACATGTTTAGCTCTAGCTCCAATTCATTTGTTGTCTACACCAACAACAAATCTCTGAGTCACTCGATTTTGATGAAGTTAACATCATCAAATTTTATGATATGGAAAGTACAAATTGAACTTGTCTTGCGCGCTAGTCTTGTGTTACATCATGTTGATGGAACTGCTCCACATGTTGTTGATAGTTTAGAATTTTAGAACTCCGAAACTGTGGATCTTCGCATCCTCTCCTAAATATTTTCATGTGTCTTCGACACTTAGCTTCCTTAGCTAATTAGATCTCATACTGCTCATGAGGGATGTCAACGCATCCATACTTCGTTTGCCCAAGGCTCTCGCCCGCAGGTTTGAAAAATTACTCACTAGTTACGTAATATGAAATTGAATTCTGATTCTTTTAGTACATATGTTCATAAAGCAAAAAGCTTGTTTGATCAATTGGTTATGTTCGACTCACCTACGAGTCAAGATAATTTTGTGATTGCATTAAATTGGCCTTGGCGAAGAATGTGATTTTATTTACAGCCTCTTAGAGTCAAGCCCAACATCAATTTCATTTGATTATTTGTATGGCTTACTTCTGAATAAAGAAATAAAAGTGACTCAGCGCAAAGGATTAGTGGTTGTTGTAGTTGAGTAATATGTAAATCGATCCAACTCGGCACCTTGGGAAGCGGTCAAGGCCATGGTAGGGGACGAAATTCTTATGTTGTTGATTCAAGGAACATATCCCTCTAGCCTGATTGGGGGCGTGTGAATTAGAATTCAACCAGTGATGCTTCCAACATTTTGTGTTGAAATTGCAAAGGTCGAGGTCATTACGCAAACAAGTGTTTGTCTCCCAAGTTTCCCCGTGAGTCTCCCAACCCGAACCATCTAATAGCAAACTTCGCCTCTTCCTCAAACAACCAGTTGTGGGTCATGGACACTAGAGCTACTCACCATTTGAGTTCAGACCTTGATAATCTGCATCTTCATTCAAAATATCAAGGTCCTGAGAAAGTCACTCGTGCTAATGGCACTCAAATTACTATTTATTAAATTGGGTCATTGAATTGTTATATTAATGGGAAACATATTCATTTTCGTGATGTCTTGTTTATCCCGTATGCCTCTCAAAATTTAGTGTATGTTCGTTCTTTAACTGCTTCTATCCGTTTTTTTTTTGAATTATTTTTCTGACTACTTTTCGATAAAGGATTTGTAAACTAAGGACACACTCCTTTAGGGCCAGAGCAAAGATGGGCTTTACTACCTTCCTGTTGCGTCTTTCGTACAAGCCTCAATAAAATATGTTGCTGTGTCAACGTGGCATGCTCATTTAGGACATCCGTCTACCCAAGCAGATAGGAAGTTATTTCATTCGAATGTTATTTTAGCAAGAGATGATAAGAATAAAAGCTTATGTGATGCTTGTTGCTTAAGTAAGTTACATAAATTACCATTTGTTTATTCTTCTTTCATTGCTAAACAGCCTCTTGAGTTTATTTGTTCTGATTTCACTCGATTACATATCTTTGATTGTTTGTGTTGTCCGTGGTTGCGTCCTTATTCTGAACATAAATTGAGTCCGCGTTCAACCAAGTGTGTTTTTCTGGGTTACAGTAAAATACATAAGGGCTATAAATGTTTCGAATGCTTTCTTTCACGTCATGTTTTGTTTGATGAGCAGTTGTTCATGTTCCCGAGTGTGCTGCAATCTCAAGCTCTAGTGGACTGTGACACACAATCTGCCATTTTACCCATACCATGGTGACCGATCCCTTGCTACCCACACAACCCAAGCCTATGTGTCAAAATATACACAAACTTGACAAAATTAAACAAAAGAACCTACATTTTGGAACGCCTACTCCCTCTCCCACACAACTTGAACCTGCTGCGCCATGTCTCAAATCTTGAACCACAATCCACTTGCCCAAAGAATTTGTGAAACCCATCGGGGAACCCACTACCCTTGATAAGCCTACCTCCTCCTCCATCGAGCCTATTTCGAGCAGAACCCAGCCTTCCTTAACCTCACCTCAATCACCCCCAGTATAGACTTACAGGTTGAACTTAGTCCTTCGCAATTTGTACCACTATTCTTGGTTCTCAAACCCCTTGCGCAACTTATAGTGGATCCCCAAACTTCACGACGGATAATAACTCGTTCTCGGACATGGGTGTTCAAACCGAAGCAGCTTGTTGCGGTTGTTGAACCGACAAATTTTGTACATGCATCTAAAATTCCTAAGTGGTGCACTACAATGTCGCAAGAATATAATGCACTGATTAAAAATGGAACGTGGTCGTTGGTCACACTACCTCATGATGCAAACTTGGTTGAGTGTTGATTGTTGTTTAAAGTTAAGACAATGGCTGATGGGAGCTCGGAAAGATATAAAGCCTACTTGGTAGCAAAAGGCTGACACCGGCTGCGACCAGAGATCGACTATCCCGAGACATTTAGCCTCATGGTTAAACCGACTATCATTCCTCTTACTTTGGCCTTAGCAACTTCGGCCAAAATCACCATGAATTCCGACGTATTTTAATCCCCTTCGTCATAAAGTAACAGTTCTTTCTTGGTTGGGTCTCTTTTAAAAAAAATTGCGCAGTTGCGCTTACATTAAAATAACAAAGTTCGAACTCATTAAAAAAACAAAGGTAACTCACTAGGCTAAGACCTTCACCACAAAAAAGTAATAATCTCTTTTCTCCAACAACTTTGGTTCGAATCCTCCCTCTGTTATGGGTTTGAATCAAGGTTCAATTTCTTATAGCATCTCTTCTAAACTTACATCCACCAATTTCATTATTTAAAGGGCTTAAATCGACCTCATGTTGGGTGCTAATCATTTGATGAGACATATTGATGGGACTCATGCTCCCGCTATTTATATTGGAGAAGGAGTGATTATGGTCTCGATCGGTATGTTTAGCTCGAATACGATACCGATCGAGACCATAATCACTCCTCCAATATACTTATCGTAATAATAATATGCCACGAGGTCGTGGGAAGGCCATGGCAGTCATAATTACTCTTATTCACCGCAAAAGAAATTTTATATCTTATTTCATGCATGCTCCGACTGAATTGCATCGGGGCGATAAAGAGAATCTTACAGTATTTAAATGGACTTCATCCTATGACATCCATTTGGGAAAATTCCTCTCCTCCGTTTGAACTATTTTTTCGATGTTAATTGGGGTGGTGATAACGATGATAGAAAGTCCATAGGTGGTTATGCCATTTTTTGGGGTAGCTCTATTGTTTCTTGGTCCTCCTGCAAGCAACACACAGTTTCTCTCTCGTCTACGGAAGCTAAATATCGTTCCACTGCTACTGCTACATCTCAGCTTAATTAAGTTAGCATGCTTCTACGGGAAGATTTTAGAGTGTCTTTCTTATTCTCAAGTTTTTTTTTGTACTATGTTTAGAAACTTTCATACATATAGAATAGGTAGGTAGTCTTAGTTGTATATAAATATGATATTCAAGTCAGTTATACCAAACCTTCAAACATTATCGAATAGTCAAAAGCTAATAAGATATTGAACCGGAACCTTTAAGCAAACCCAAAGATTGTCTAAAATATTTAGCTAAATTTTTCTAAACGAAAAGGTCGAAATTGTTACAACCAAAAGTTTCCTCTTGGATAAATCTCAAGTTTAGAATTGTGATGTTGTACAAGTGAAGGTAATTTATGATAAATTTGAATTTCTGTATTGTTTTGTCTAGTACGAATGTGCCAACAAAGATACAAAAAGCTGTGGATATAATCGGTTGATATTATTAATAATATTGGCCACACCACACCACACCAAATACTAAGGAATTAAATAACATGTGGCCATAGCCATGTGCTCCTCAAATTTCTATGTGGGACAAACCTAACGGACATATCAGCATCAATTGTTGGGAAAAAAAGGAAAAAACCTTAAGCTAAAATTAATGAACTTTACCAAAATATTTCTGAAGAAAAAAGATTTCCAAAAATCTTTACCATTTTTCTCAAGTTTTTGGTCACGTGTCAAAGTTAATAATAGTACACAGGTGAGGTTGTTATAATATTATTATATATATGCATGCAACCCCAACTCATTAATTCGATCCATAGGTTATACCAAATGCATGACAAGTTCTAATAGTCACCACATATTTTCTTGGAGGATAAAAATAACGAATTTGTTCGCTGGCTTTAGCT
This sequence comes from Euphorbia peplus, assembly GCA_028411795.1. Lineage (NCBI taxonomy): Eukaryota > Viridiplantae > Streptophyta > Magnoliopsida > Malpighiales > Euphorbiaceae > Euphorbia > Euphorbia peplus. Next base: position 29,450,599 of record CP110840.1, read on the forward strand.
CTTGATATAAACAATAAAAACCTATATATGCTGGAAATGTTATTATCATTATCATCTTACTTTAATTGAGTTAAATGGTATTAAAACCTTTCGTCTAATTAACAACTTTAGGGTCTAGTTCTACTCTATTAATTGTAGTTATTATAAAATATTTAAACTCTGCATGTTACTATTAGTTTATAGGACAAATAATGCATCAACATGGTGCCACAACATACGTAAAGCTATAGTTAAATTTCAATATACTGTTTCAAGTTTAATAAATTTACGTTTCGTATTTCCATGTTTGTATGAGCTAATAATAATAATTTTTGGTAATTATATTATAGATTGTTTTTGGACCTTATTTTTTTTTTTTTTGGTAACTTAGACCTTATTTATTAGTTTAATTTTTAGCTAAATTGGGTCCATTACATATTTTGAAAACTTTTGAAATTGTCAGAGATTAATATAAAATATATTGTTGGACCTTAACTATCAGCTCGAAATTTTTTCGTTCAATCGATTAAATAATATGGTATCAAAGCATCTGTGATCGATAGGTCCTGAGTTCAAATTCTGGTAACCTCTTTTTATTGGTGAATTGAAAATAAATGGTGTAATGAGCTTGTGTTGTGCACGCTTCAAGTCCAAGAGGCATTCACGTGAAGGAATATGTTAGAGATTAATATGAAACATGTTGTTTGGCCTTAATTATCATCTCAAACTTTTAACTCAATCAGTTAAATAACGGAAACGTAGTGATCAAGCGTTCAAAATCTTAACAACATCGTTTGTTGACTAAATTTCAGCATATGGTAAGATGGACTTATATTATTGTATATGTTGCATGTTAGGACGTTCACATGTGCACGTGTGCTACAAAGATTAATGTAATAAACAACTATTTATAAACATTAACTATAAATTTAAAATTTTAGTTCTAATAGTTCCTTCACATTGTAAAAAAGATTTTCAGACCAAATGATTAAGATTTCAAATCTTGACAAATTTTCTTTTTGGATTCACTAATTCCCTGACATTGAGTATACCACGTATAAACAATAAAGTTTGATGTAAAATAATGTTGTAAGAAATTAAAGGAGAGAATAAATAGGAATACAAAGTATAACAAAAATTATTTGGTAAGTCTGGGAGATATATGCACGTACAGGAAGATTATGAATACAAAGGTATTGATAACGCCGACAGAGAATCAAATGCAGGGAGTAAATGTTGTACCAAACTTTTGAGTCTTCTTCTCCTTTATATCTTTCTTTTTTCCCCGCCCTTTTTCAGCATTCTGTACTTTCCCTCTTTTCTCTGCAATTTGTTGTACTTTTCTCTGCACAAATCATCATCATCATCATCATCATCATCATCGTCATCATGGTGCAATCAAAGAAGTTCAGAGGAGTCAGGCAGCGCCATTGGGGTTCTTGGGTTTCTGAAATTCGACACCCTCTTCTGTATGTTTATTTCTACCATCTTTTTCTTTTTTTGTCTCATTATTATTATGAATATAAAAGAAAATAGCTGACATGATAGTTGAGCACGATCAACTTTGAGAATTCAGGTTTTAAACAATCTAAAACGTACTTTCAGATTTAAAATAGGCCAAATTCTTATTTAGAACTTTTTTTTAAGTATAACTTTGTATTGCTATAACTAAGGGATCTTTTAGCCCTTATTTCTGGCTAAGGCCCATAAAATATCTGGCCTTGTTAATATCCGTACATGTGAAGTGTTACATCTGATTCTTTTTATATAATGGAATTTTATCAATAAAAATGGCTGACATGATTCGATATCAACTAATTAAAAAATGTTGTTGGGTTTAGCTATCAGCTTAACCTTCTAGCCTAGTCAATTCATTGATACAGTATCAGTATCAGAATCTCTTCCACCAAAAGCTCTTGAGTAATGAGTATTCGTGTAAAGGAATTTGACAAAAAATTAATATAAAAGATTGTGGATCTTAGTTTAAGCTTTTAACTTGATTCGATTCATTGATATCGACCACTTCATTTTATCAAGAAAATATTTTAATTAAAAGTTTAAATGACATTGACCTTGACATATTAATCGGATATCCAGGAAAAGGAGAATCTGGCTAGGGACGTTTGAAACCGCAGAAGAGGCAGCAAGAGCATATGATCAGGCTGCAATTTTAATGAGCGGCCGAAATGCCAAAACAAATTTTCCGATACCCGAAAATCCGATTGGGAATCCTATACCAAATGACAATGACTCTTCTTCTTCTTCTACACACCAGTTGAATGATTTATCTGAAATCCTGCATGCCAAGCTTAGGAAATGCAGCAAGGCCCCGTCGCCTTCACTGACATGTCTAAGGCTGGACACAGAGAATTCACACATTGGAGTGTGGCAGAAACGTGCCGGACAGCGGTCTGATTCGAATTGGGTGATGAGAGTGCCTCTTGGAAAAGGAAACCAGGATGTCTCCGAGGGTTCACTGCCTTTTGGTGAGTGTTCGGAGGTGGTGCCGGAGCCGGAGATGATGAGGAATGAAATGGATGAAGAAGAGAGAATAGCATTGCAAATGATAGAAGAGCTTCTCAACAGGAATCAGAATTATCCAACCCCTAATTCTTTCCTTGATCATCATCATCAGCATCCTGATCAACCCTTTTTCATTTAATACCATCACATATAACATACTATATAATATATATATCAAATAATTTCTCAATTATATAATAGTACTTTTATAAGAAAAAAAGAAAATTTATGTATTTCTTGGCTGGGTAGGTAATTAGTTATATATGCTCCAACAAAAATAAAAACACAACCGGAAATAGATACGTGATTTTGTTTTTTGTAATTTTGGTGTAGTATATATATTTGTAATAATATTTGTATTATTGAGATTAAACGACAGCTTTTCTTTTACGGTTCAAACTTTCAATAAATGTGATATAATAAATGTGATATATACAATCGACTGTGACTTACATAATTGTAATATATATTTATCACGTAAATGAAGTATTGATAAATATAAATTTTACATTGGATATGATTTATATTATTGTCTGAATATAATTCTTTAGTGTAGAATTCTATTTACGAGGACTTGCGCTTATATATATACTAGGGGTAATGCCCTCGCGATGCTTCGAGGCTTTATTACATTTTGTTTTCTCGAACTAACAAGGCGAAGAAATAAAGATTAAGATACTAACCAATATTTTCCATTACAAAAATGTAAGATAACTTATTACTCTTGTAAATATGTCGGGGCTAGAATAGAAAAATATTAGTGGAATACATTGGAAACACATTAAAAAGTTTAATCAATAATTTTCTCACATGTTCAAAACAGATTCCAAGCAACAATTTCAAGCAACAATTTCAACCAAATCAACCAAATAAAGCCCAAAAGAAACCTTGAAAACATGTCTCTAAACCTGCCAAGATGTAATGAATATGTATAAAACACTGAAATTAGTGGATGAACCAACTTATTTTCTCAAACCTTCAAAATTAAAAGCTTTGTTTGGATGAAGAAAGAAACCATGGAGATTTAGAATTCCAGGTTCCGTGGATAAAACTATAGCATTGAAAAAGCCATATAAATTGTACAATCCAATGGAAGACCTCACAATATACTTCCATAAAATCAAAAAGATGAGAGCAAGAGGTAAGAAAATCAAACTTGAAACCTCAAAATCAACATCTAAAATGATTATTGCAGCAAAATCAACATCTAAAATTATTATTGTAGTCAAGTAGAGGAAGATTAGAGAAGTGAACGTTTGGAAAAGGGAGGAAAAAATGATTTACCATATCAGATCCACCATGATTGACGAACAAAGACGTGGTTCGTTCTACTGAAAAGATCAGTCCATAAACATAACCTGGAATCAGTCAAACAAAGTAATAATACTACAAAGATGAATTTCAAATTTCTTGATTAACTTAGTGGTTCAATTTGCCTAGTTTTGCATCTCGAATACTGACAAAAATAGACAAATTTGGACATGTAAAAGAACAACAATAAAATTCCAGTCCATAAACTAGATGCAGTCAACTAATTTCTATGTTCAAAACATGAAAGTGCTATGGTTCAACAATACCTGAAGGTGAACGTGAACTGTTGGGGAAGAAGCTGATAGAGTATATATGTAATATAGCCTAGTTATGTGCTATGATGTAATTATTATTAGCTAGGGTTTACTATTGTCTTGTATATATACTTCATGTTATGTTAATACAAATCACTGCTTCCCTCATAATTCTATATGGTACCAGAGCTCGGTTTCCATTAACACTAGCTGCTCAATTTTTTTTTCTTTCCTTCGGTTTTCATGGCGTCATGGAAGACCTCCGCTGCTACCAGTAAACCTGTCGATCCCCCACCATTTTCCGCCCCCTTTCAATCTGTTAACCCTTTCTCCTCCATATCCACCGATAGCCTTGTCACAGCCCTTCCACAAAATTCCTATCCTTCATTTGCTCCTACCCGAACCTTCAAAACTCCATCACACTGAAATTAGACTCCACAAATTTCTTGTTATGGCGTGCTCAAGTGCAGTCGGTTGTTCGTGGCACCGGACTTGCACACCACATCTCAGCAGATTCTTCCCCTCCACCGGCGAAACTGCCCGATGAATCTTCTAATCAGGCGTACCTTTATTGGTACCAAAAGGACAATCTTTTCCTCAGTTGGCTTCTCAGATCCGTCTCATTGTCTTTGCTTCCACACATCACTAATGCTCAAAGTGCTCTTGATGCGTGGACTCAATTGATTACCGCTTACTCCGCTGGATCAAAGTCTCAAATCCGTAATTTACGGAATCAGACTACCAGTATTGATCGCGGAACAGATTCTATTGCTACGTATGTCTTGAAAGCTCGCTCCATAGCCGATCAATTAGCGCCATATGATTTCTTCCTTCCCGAACAAGATTTAATTGATGCTATTCTTCAAGGTCTTGGTGAAGACTATGATGCTTTTGCTCGAAATGTGAATCTGAATGCCCCGGGTACCGTCAAATTTAATCATCTTTACGGTCTCCTGCTCAATGAAGAGCGCCAATTGGCGCGACAGAATGCTAAGCACTAATCGGTTCTCGCACCTACTACCCTTTACAATTCTCGGCAGCCTAATAATTCTAATGAAGGCAGAGGTCGCGGGAGGGGTTGCACCAATAGGGGAAGTCGAAATCAGGGACAGCTGAACTGGAATTCCAACTGGAATTCAAATTACAATACGAACCCCTACACTTCGAATACTCAGGGACAACCCTCTCGTGGTCCGAATCAGTCAAGCTCTTTTACTAATCCATTGGCCTCGAATGGACGTCCTCATATGGTGTGTCAAAATTGTAGAGGCATAGGCCATGTGGCCCGGAATTGCTCTTCACCTAATATTTCTCAATCTTATTCTCCCCAATCCAATTATGCCGCCTCCAATGACCAAACTCAACCGTGGATAGTCGATTCAGGGGCTACTCATCATTTAACTTCAGACCTTGGAAACCTGAATCTTCATTCCGAATACAGTGGTCCCGAAACTGTTCAAATTGGTAATGGCTCTTCCCTCTCTATATCACGTGTTGGTCATTCATATGTCTCTTTAAATTCCACAGATATTTCTTTACGTAATATGTTATACGTTCCTAAATCTGCACATAATTTATTATCAGTTTATGCATTGACTAATGCTAACCCTGTTTCTGTGGAATTCTTTGCTGATTACTTTGTTGTGAAGGATTTGGCAACAGGGAGGATCCAATTTAGAGGCCGGAGTAACAATGGCTTGTACTCTATGTGTTTGTCTGCTTCAACTCCATCTAAATGTTCCGCTAATATTGCTAGTTTGTCTCTTTGGCATGATCGTTTAGGACATGCTGCTTTTCCAATTGTTAAACAGTTGTTAGCTTCGAATAAAATTTTTGTTTTGAACTCAAAGGAATCTCTTTGTTCTTCTTGTTGTTTGAATAAAAGTCACTGTTTGCCTTTTAATTTATCTGATCATGTGTCTCATGCTCCTTTAGATCTTATTTGCTCGGATGTTTGGGGCCCTGCGCCTATTGAATCTATTGATGGGTATAAATATTATGTCTTGTTCTTAGATCACCATACCAAATATAGTTGGGTATATTTTCTTAGAAAGAAATCCGATATGTTTGATGTGTTCACTCAATTTCGCACTCTTGTGGAGAAATTTTTTAATAAGTCTGTTAAGTGTTTCCAATCGGATGGGGGAGGAGAGTTTATGAAATTAACTGACTATTTCAGGTCTAATGGAATTAGTCATAGAATTTCATGTCCTTATACACCCAAACAAAACGGGAGTGCCGAACGCAAACATAGAAACATTGTAGAACATGGTCTAGCTCTTTTAACTCGTGCAAATTTACCTATGAATTTATGGAGTTATGCCTTTGATACTGCAACGTACTTAATTAATCGTACTCCTATTGCTTCTTTACAATTTCAGAATCCTTACCAATTGCTCTTTGGTGATATTCCTGATTATATGTTTCTCCGTGTCTTTGGTTGTCGTTGTTACCCGTGGTTGCGTCCTTATTCCGTTCTAAGCTTGAAAATTGATCTAAACTTTGCTTATTTCTTGGTTATAGTAAAGTGCATAAAGGCTATAAATGCTTTGATTCCATCACGTCTCGTGTATATATCTCACGCCATGTCTTATTTGACGAGCAGGTGTTCCCAGGTGTCAAGATAAATGATGAGTTGCCCACGATATCTTTTATTCCATTACATCCACCCGTGCCTCCAATTTTTCCCCAAACAGCCCCAACTCCACTGTCCCCGATTAATTCACCAACCGACAGCCCATCTTTGCCTCACCAGGCCCACTCTAATTCGGATCCACTCACCCAACCCACGCAACTTCACTCCACCGCTCCACCCGAACCCAGCTTCATCTCCGGCCAAGCTGACCCTGATTCTCCCCCCAATTCAATCCCAAAACCCACCGTACCCGTACCTCATCTTACCATAGACCCTACCCAATATCCCTCACATGCCGAACCCTCCAACACCCACAAAATGCTCACCCGATCTAAAACCGGGTCGTCTCGACCCAAACCCCCACACGCACTTGTTCATGTGTTACCAGCTACACCCACCTCGGTGAGTGAAGCACTTGCTATTCCCGAATGGAAAAATGCAATGCAAGCATAGTATGATGCTTTGCAAAAGAATGGAACGTGGGTTCTTGTTCCTGCTTCTCCGGATCAAAATCGAGTTAAACGTCGATGGCTATGGGTAGTCAAACAAAATCCGGATGGTTCGGTTGGACGTTATAAGGCTCGGTTGGTGGCCAAGGGATATTCTCAATGTCATGGCATCGATTATTTCGAGACATACAGCTCGTTTATCAAACCAGCTACTTTACGGTTACTTTTGGCTCTTGTTGTCTCTTGTCGATGAACTGTAGTTCAGCTCGACGTTTCGAATGCTTTCTTGAATGGTAATCTTGAAGAAGTGGTATTCATGGATCAACCTCCTGGTTTCAAAGATCCTCGGTTCCCGAATCATGTATGTCAGCTTTGAAAATCTCTCTACGGGCTTATACAAGCTCCCCGAATGTGGCACAAACGCTTGACTGATATACTTCATCAATTGGGGTTCACAGGTTTGAAGACCGATACTTCTTTGTTTGTTTTTCGCAGTGGCAAGATTGTGATCTTTTGTCTTATATATGTGGATGACATTCTTTTGATGGGTCTGAATGTCGAGTCCATACAAGCTTTAATTGCTCGTTTACAACAACATTTTACTCTTCGAGACTTGGGTACGTTGCGTTATTTCCTTGGCATAGAAGCTCACTGGTTGCCGAGAGGTTTACTTCTCAATCAAGCAAAATACATTGATGAATTAATTCACAAGGCCCATATGTCCAATTGCAAACGTCATCCAACTCCTATGTGCACTAAGGAGATTTTTAGCCAAAAGCGTGGGGATCCTCTTGCCAATCCGACCCTATACCGTACTATTGTTGAAAGCCTCCAATATTTGTCTTTCACTTGACCGGATATATCCTTTGCGGTGAATAAGCTTGCTCAATTTATGCATTCACCTACATCGGTCCATTGGCAAGGCATCAAACGCCTACTACAGTTCCTCCAACATACAAAAACGACGGGCTTATTTTTCCACGTGAACTCGCCTCTCTGTTTACATGGCTATACGGATGCCGATTGGGCCGGTAATGTTGATGATCGTAAGTCTACTACGAGGTATGTCATCTATCTTGGACGGTCTCTCATTTCAGGGTCTTCTAAAAAGCAACAGTCGGTCGCTCGTTCTTCCACCGAGGCCGAGTATAGAGCACTTGCTACGGGATCTTCGGAATTGGGATGGTTGCATATTCTTCTTCGTGAAATTGGGTGCATACTACCTCAGGTTCCTCGGCTATTGTGTGACAATATCTCCACGACTTATCTTACGTTAAATCTGGTGTTTCATCATCGTAGTAAGCATATCGAAGTCGACTTTTTCTTTATCCGAGACCGTGTATCCAAGAAATTGCTTCAAGTTCAATATGTCCCCACTAAGGATCAAGTGGCGGATATTCTTACCAAACCTTTAGCTCGGGATCGGTTTCACATGCTAAGTTCTAAGTTGAGCCTTTGTGCTAACCCGACTCAACTTGAGGGAGGGTGATAGAGTATATATGTAATATAGCTTAGTTAGGTGCTATGGATGTAATTATTATTAGCTAGGGTTTACTATTTTCTTATATATATACTTCATGTTATGTTAATACAAATCATTGCTTCCCTCATAATTCTATAGAAGCGACAATGAATATGGCTAATCACTCTGCAATCTAAGAAAATAAATAAGTCAAAGAATGTTACACGGGAATCACCCAAGAAAAAGAACAAAAAGCATAGTATGAAATAGCACATTAGGTTTTGATTGTTTCAATCTCTATCAGGTGACTATGATCAAAGAACATAATCTCCATGCTTAAACCTAATGTTCCCTCATCCATATAAACACTTCAATACACCACGTACATAGAAATTGGAAACAAATAAAGAAGCCAACAATCTTCCATCCAAGCAAAGATTGATATTTATAAGAATGGATCAAATAAGCTTGGATAAAAGCTAGAACAAACCTCAAATAGAATAATAACCAAGTAATTACAACAGCCTTCTTAAAATTAAAAACCTTTGTGGATTATACAAAGAAGAACACCATCTGAAGTACTCCTAAAACATAACAATAACCCATTTTGAAGCAAAAAAAGGACTCATGGGTAAAAGAGAAAGAGAACCTTGTCTAAAAAGAGAGTAGAATTTCATTCAAAAGCTTATGAAAGCAATTCCACATAGGCAAAAAAAAAGATATTGCCAAACAAATAAACTCATATTGCAAAAATCTTAATTTTGGCATCCACTGTGAAACTTCAAAAACTTAAAAATCATTGAGCCAAAAAGATAAGAGAAGGACCAATAAAAATTAGAATTATAAAATATTAAGAAACGAATAAAAAACACCAAATTAGACCAGAATCTAAGGAAACAATATAGATAACCAACATTTTATGCTTTAACACATCAAAATACCTTATTAGGGTTCTACATTTTAAAGGTATACTTGTATAAGTATTCTCAGTTTTTGGATGTGCGTTTTGATAAGCCAAATGTATTTTGTATCATGTAAGTGGCCTTATAGATAAACTAAATCTCATTACACATCCGAGATGAGAAAAAAAAATACAAAATTACCTTACTCATAAATGGATTGTGAGTCCCTTTAATTTGTGAGGTTACCTCTTAATCCTATCATGAAGCATGCTATTCCTTCATAAGAAAACAACAAAGATAGCATGAGTTATAAAAAAACCATTTAGGAAATAAAGCCAAGGCATTATTGTGAGCGTAAGTGGTCGCTCATAGCGGCTTTAGCCTTCTTTGACTAGAGTCGCCACCCGGCCGACCGGGAAAATGTACGAACCGGTGTTTGTACCGATTGTTTTGTAAACCAGAGATTCTATTTACGTTCGTGGATACAACTTATTAATTCCGACATTCCAGGACCCAGAGGATCTTTAATGCAGCCTAACAGTTTATTATCTTGACATTTAGGATTATCACACAGGAATATTTAAATACACAAACATTTGTACAGTAAACCGTCGGGTGACACGGTACAAAACCCTCAGAAGCTTACCCTCGTCACGTGCCAGTGATTGCTCGCAGACTGATGCTCGTTGAAGAACGAAGACCTTTTCAGGGAGGAACCTTGGGGGCCGAAGTTGCGTAGGGCGTCCTCCGAATAGTAGCTAGGAACAAGACTTAATCAGCTCTAGTGGGGCTGCGAGTGATGCCTAGGTTTGGAACTTTAGATAAAGGGGGAATGTATTTTTGGTGGTCGTGAGGACCTTTTCTGGGAATATTTTAGAAAATACTCTCGAACTCGGACTCTAGCAATTCTTTTCTTGTATCAGAGGAAACCTTAGGCAACTTTATCAGAGGCAACTTATATCGGGTCAAGAATCGCTTTAGAACGAGCTAGAGAGAGTAGAGAATGAGTGTTTGTTGGTGAAAATTATGAGAAATCCGGGGGGTATTTATAGGGTAGCTTGTGACCGTACGGTCACAAGCTTCTGACCATATGGTCTCAATTTAGTGACCGTATGGTCACTAGTTTGCCCTTCTCAGATCCAAATTTGGATCTGAGCCGGGCTTCCCACAAAGCCCGACCAATGTTGTTTGGATTTTAGTACACGTGTCAAGATCTGATTGGACCGTCCGCCACGTGGCAGATAAGGATTGGATTGCTATCTTCCACGTGGCAGTGACCCTACGGTCAGAAGAGATGTGACCGTACGGTCACAACAAACAATGTTGTGACCGTACGGTCCGTAGTGAATACTGTTTTTTACCGTACATCATTTTGTGGAAAAGGATTTTCTCATAAGCATGAAAGTGCCACACTTATGGTCCCAAGGAGCGAGTGGAAGAGGTTATATCCCTGAAAACGCGATCCGTTCTCCAATAAGCATCAGTTTTTGAGCAGCTGGCGCGACGAGGAGCTCATAGATTGCTTTCATCATCGGGTTCGAAAACCAGTGCTTACAATTATATTGTGAAGAAATAGATACCTAGCAAGCCTTTATAAATCAAAAAGAGAAAGACAAAAACACAGTTGAGGAGATCCACGATAGTATATCCAACGTTAACATTAAACAATGGCTTAGTAGACATGGAAGGATACTGCTCAAAACAAATCAAAATAAGAACTTGATATTTTCTAGTGTTTTAAAATTTAATCAAAGTTAATGGAAATAACAAAAAAAATCATTAACACCTAAAAAGTTGTCAACATAATTAACCAAATTATCCAACTAACTACATAAATTGATAAGAGAAAAAAACAACTCAAACCATTAAAATACTTACTGCTAATTACTTAGCTAAATGTGAAAGTGAAAAACCAGAGATCAAAGAAAGAAAGAAAACAGAACAATTGGAATCAACAAATGTTACATACAAGAGAAGAAGTAAAAAGTTGGAAGGCTAATTAGTAGTTGTCCTGGAGATGCCAGTTATTTATGTTTTCCTTTATTGCTATTTTCGTTATTCATTTATGTTAAGTTGTTGTTATTTTCCCTAAAGGGTAGATGAGGAATTATAGCCTGAAAGAAATGTAATACCAGTCGTCCTATGGCACAACAGGGCTTATCCATTTTGTCCTCACTCTATTTAGAGGAGACATTTCTGCACTGGAGATCATCTTGAAAAATTAATAAAATCATATCCTATGTTTCATTTACCTTCTTCCCTTTTCTTTCTTCTTCCTTATCTCATTTCTCCCTTCTCAACTCTTCTAATTCTTAAACTCAAAATTCTAAGTTCTAACATTGGTACCAGAGCTCTATCCTTCCTTGGGCCATAAACTCTGTATGGTCGATTTATCAGAAAAGAAAACTCGCGCAGCAACTAAAGCACGAATCGCAACAATGGAAAATTTGGAACAATAATATAAATCTTTGCAATCAAAACTCAATGAGGTGACCGAGTCTACAACAGCTCAGATTCAAATCCTCCAAACCCAGTTGGTGGATTTACAATCCTCCCAACAGCTACGCCTGGACTCCATTAGTCAAGAGCCAGCAGAATCTCGATTAGTGCAGTCTCAAGCTCGTCAAGAGCAAATCCAAACCCAACAGACCCTTGCTGAATTAAACAAATCATACTCCACCATTACAAAAATAGTTCAAAACCTTCCAACCAACTCCTCTCCTTCTAACCCAAACAATGGCAAGGGAATCCTACAACTTCCTTACTCCTATCAAACAGCAAACACACCACCTAAACCACCCATTTTCAGTAAGATGATACCCAAGTGTGAGTTACCCTACTTTGAAGGTGTTGATGTTGACAACTAGGTAAGTAAATGCCATAAATACTTCCAACTTTTCGAGGTTGCTCCTGAAAAGAGGAAGGATCTGGCAAGTCTTTACCTGCAGGGTAAGGCAGACAGATGGTTCAAGAATTGGAGTCAGGTGAATGAGGAGGCCAGTTGGGAAAAATTTGTGGATGAAATAAGAAAACGTTTTCAGGAAACAGAGGCAAGAGATGTGGTTGAAGAACTTGCAAATTTGAAGCAAACTTCTATTGTACTTCAATATCAGGAAGAATTTGAGGCCTTAAAACTGAAGATGGAAAGGAAATTTCCATCTATCGTCCCTATGTTCTATGTGAGCAACTTTATACAAGGATTGAAACCAGAGATTCGATCTGCAGTAAGGTCAGACCATCCAGCTGATATCTATACATCCATTAAAGCAGCTAAGCTCCAGGAGATCCACATTAGAGAGCTTATAGAAGTAGTCAAGCCAAAAACAACCTTTAGACCTACACATTCCACTAAACCCTGGAATCCAACACCCTCGGCCACTTTCAAACCCTCCCACACCATCAATACAGCCACAAATTCTAAGAATTTTGATTCTAAACCCCTTCCTGCTGTCCAGAATTTCAAGAAGATACCCGGTGCCTGCTGGAAGTGTGGAGAAAAGTACTCTCCAGGACACCAATGTGCAGCAAAGAAACTAAACATGATTAATATGGAAATGGAGGAGGAAGCTGAAGAAATAATAGAGGAAGAACTAGGTTCTTATTAAGAAGCAGAGGTTAATGAGCCAGGGGAACCTATTTCGCTATCCGTGAATGCCTTGGATGGTGGAGTCACTCACAATACCATCAGATTGAAAGGTGTGGTGAATAAAAAGCCAATTATGATCTTGATCGATTCCAGAAGCACTCACAGCTTTGTTGACCACCGGTTGGCTTTGGAAGCTAAGTTACCTTTGCTGCAAGTCAAGCCTGCTGCCGTGATAGTGGCTGATGCACGCCAATTGACTGTAAGTACAAAATGTGATGGGTTTCAATGGTCTATGAAAAATGCTAAGTTTCAATTTCCTGTGAGAATTTTGGAGTTGGGAGATTATGATCTAATATTAGGAGTTGATTGGATGAGGAGCCACACACCAATTACTTTTGATTTTGATCACAACAAACTCATTATTCAAAAAGACCAGCAACCTTTTGAATTACATGGATTGACTGGAGAAGTTAGATTGAAGGCCATGTCCCTCAAGTCCGTGAACCAACTAGTGACTAAGGGATGGAAAGGGATCACTTCTAGGTTATTCCTTATCTCTACCCAAGATATGGAAGACTCTCCTCAACCCAATCCACATATACATGTTGTTCCTGAACCCTACCAACCTCTTATTAAGTCATATCGCACCTTATTTCACCCTCCTACTGCACTACCTCTCAAAAGATCACATGACCAGCCTATACCTTTAAAAACAGGAACATAACCTATTAATGTCAGGCCATATCGCTATTCCCATCACCAGAAGAATGAGATATAAAGGCTCATAAAAGAGATGTTATCTAATGGAATCATTCAACCTAGCCATAGCCCATTTGCATCCCATGTTTTGTTAGTGAAAAAGAAGGATGGCTCCTGGTGATTCTGTGTGGATCATAGAGAATTAAACAAAGCTACCATTAAGCATAAATTTCCAATACCTATTATCCAAGAGTTGATAGATGAGTTACAAGGGGCTAGTGTATTCTCTAAGATAGATTTGAGGTCTGGTTATCATCAGATTCAGATGAGGAAAGACGATGTCGAAAAGACTGCATTTAGAACACATACGGGGCACTATGACTTCCTGGTTATGCCATTTGGTTTAACTAACGCACCAGCCACTTTTCAATCCATTATGAACTCTATTTTTGCTCCCTATCTCCGAAAATTTGTACTGGTGTTCTTTGATGACATACTTATCTACAGTAAAAATCAGGAAGAGCACTTGCATCATCTTGACTTAGTGTTCCAACTTCTCAAACAACACCAAATATTTGCTAAGGGATCCAAATGCGATTTTGGAGTGTCCCAAGTGGCTTCTCTAGGCCATATAATCTCTTCTGCAGGGGTGGCCATGGACCCTGACAAGATATCAACGATGCAAAACTAGCCAATTCCAACTTCTTTAAAGCAACTAAGAGGATTCCTAGGTCTCACCGGGTACTATAGGAGATTCATTCGAGGTTATGGCATACTTAGTAAGCCATTAACAGAATTATTGAAGAAGGATAATTTTCATTGGAAAAATGAAGCTCATGCAGCCTTTGGACATCTTAAGGCCATAATGTCCCAACCTCCTGTCTTGGCCTTACCTGACTTCACGCAACCCTTTGTACTAGAGTGTGATGCCAGTGGGACGGGAATAGGTGTCGTTTTGATGCAGCAAGGGAGACCATTATGTTTCTTATCAAAAACGTTAAGCCCTCGTAATCAACAACTATCTGCTTGTGAGAGAGAGTTGATGGCTATCCTTCAAGCATGCACTACTTGGAGACATTATCTAGAAAATTTTGTCTTCATCATTAAGACCGACCATGAGAGCATCAAGCATCTGTTAGAACAGAAGCTTCACACATACCTACAACATAAAGGTATCTCAAAATTGCTTGGTCTGGACTACACGATACAATACAAGAAAGGGTGTGACAACAAAGTCACAGATGCCTTGTCTAGACAACATGAGGAGAAATTAGATGCAGCAAGTGGTAGTCTATTGGCTCTGACAATGGTCATTCCTACTTGGTTAGAAGAAGTGCAAGCCTCTTATTCCACATATAACCATGCTGAAGCATTAATTCAACAATTGTTGGCCAACCCATCATCTCAAACAGGATTTACTTACTCCAATGGGGTTCTCAGGTATCACTCAAAACTTTATATTGGCTCGCAAACTGATCTAAGGAGTAAGATAATAGCAGAGTGCCATAATTCTCCTCTAGGCGGACACTCAGGAATCAAGGGAACCTTATCTCGGGTCCAACAACATTTCTATTGGCCTAAATTGTCTAAGGCAGTGATAAATTGGGTGACAAACTGTGATGTATGTCAGCGATGCAAAGTGGACCGCTCGGCCTACCCGGGCCTCTTGCAACCTCTTCCAATTCCTTCTAGTGTTTGGCAGGATATTTCTATGGACTTCGTTGAGAAGTTACCAAAGTCTGCAGGATATGACACTATTCTAGTGGTGGTAGACAGATTTTCGAAAGGGGGACACTTCATCAAATTAGCACATCCCTTCAATGTTGCTACGATTGCACAAGTCTTTTTGGATAATATATTCAAACTAAATGGCATGCCCAAGTCTATTCTGACCGTCAGAGATAGAATCTTCACTGATGTATTTTGGAAAGAACTTCTGAAGTTATTGGGTACCCAACTACTGTTCACCAGTGTCTATCATCCCCAAACTGATGGGCAGTCTGAGAGACTCAACCAATGCTTAGAAAACTACATTCAAAGCATGTGTTTTCTAAAACCAAAGGGTTGGTCTAAGTGGCCCAGCTTGGCTGAGTATTGGTATAATTCAACATACCACAGTGCTATTAAAATGCCTCATTTCCAGGCTCTATATGGCTTCACCCCTCAATTACCCATTCTGTCTTCCATTACTTCTAGTGTAGCAGCTGTCGAAGATGTACTTCGTGAGAGGGATACTATGAATACTTTCCTACGATAATGCCTGGCATCTGCCCAGAATCGAATGAAGCAAAATGCTGATGTTCACCGTACCGACCGTGAATTTGATGTGGGAGATTGGGTTTTCCTGAAATTGTAGCCCTACAGGCAGACTTCAGTGGCCCTAAGGAGTTCAATGAAGCTTAGTGCTCGCTATTATGGGCCCTTCAAAATCACAGAACGCATCGGCAAGGTTGCTTACAAGTTGAAGCTTCCTCCAACTTGCAAGATCCACAACGTCTTTCATATTTCCTTATTAAAGAAACGTCCTAATTCTACTACCACGGTCCTTACTACTTTACCTCCAACAACTGCTGGTGAGTTTAATATTCAACCAGCTAAGATGCTAAACACCAGGAATGCTATCATAGGTGACAACTCAGTTCCACAGCTTTTAATCTAGTGGGAAGGTCTGCCTCTTAGTGATTCTACTTGGGAAGATCAGGATGCAATTGTCGCACAATTTCCTGCGTTCTTTCATTCTTAGGGACAAGAATGCAACAATGGAGGGGGTATTGTTACATACAAGAGAAGAAGTAAAAAGTTGGAAGGCTAATTAGTAGTTGTCTTGGAGATGCCAGTTATTTCTGTTTTTCCTTATTGCTATTTTCGTTATTCATTTATGTTAAGTTGTTGTTATTTTCCCTAAAGAGTAGATGAGAAATTATAGGCTGAAAGAAATGTAATACTAGTTGTCCTATGGAACAACTGGGCTTATCCATTTTGTCCTCACTCTATTTAGAGGAGACATTTCTGTACTGGAGATCATCTTGAAAAATTAATGAAATCATATCCTATCTTTCTTTTACCTTCTTCCCTCTTCTTTCTTCTTCCTTATCTCATTTCTCCCTTCTAAACTCTTCTAATTCTTAAACTCAGAATTCTAAGTTCTAACGACAAATAAAAGAGCAGAGGCTACACATATAAAGACATTAAAATAAGAACTGAATTTAAATGACTTTCTAATTGGTGTAATTGTGAAGACACATTTACAATTTTAGGATTTTATTCAAGTACCACAACAGTGTCATCCAAACCTTGCAATCAACTTCAGAAAGGAAAGAAGTCATAAAAGAGACATCAAATAGATTCAAATTAATAGAAATCAATGTAAGCGGGCAAAGAAACATGTCTTTAGAATCTTATACTCTATTTGGGTCCGTTGAATTCCACACAGAACTCGTGCATGCATCATCCTGGCCAGTTCAAGAAAGTGAAAGCTCAGAGAATGGAACAAAGATATACAAAAGCAAAATACAGATCAGAAAGCATAAAGTAAGAAAAGAAAAGGGTTAAAGAAACTTGAATCAAAATTGCAAGAACCCATAAAATTTAAAATACCTGATACAAATCTACATAGAGACAACGAGGTTGTTGGTTCTGCCGTTTTCCGGCAGGAGAAAAACTCTAGGTTCGTGCGATGAATGTTTGAGAGGAAAAGAGAGAAAGCAATGAGGTGGGTGGGAAGGGCAGTGTATATGCAACCAATCGACTTAATTTAAACGGTGTCGTTTCCTTTAGGAGCTGGAGGCAAAATTTGGAAAGAATAGAAGCACCAAAATTGTAAGAAACCAAATTGAGAAGGTTGCACGCCTTTTATATATAGGATAGATATATAGTTCTAATTGTTGTGTAAAGATTTGATATTTCTATATGGTATCGAAGCCATAAATGTTTAAAAACTGACGATTTTAGTTTGCTTCCGCTATTTTATTGTTTCAAGGGGGTTCTAATTAAATAAAAAAAGAAAAAAAACAGATTAGAGTCTAAGAAAAATGTAGACGATTGCATATGCCGACTTCCCCTAAAGCTAACTTTGATATTCTATATGAAGTCGATAGTATTTATCTTTTAAAACGTATCTTAAAGTTAATACAAATTTTAAGTATTAAATTTATCTAAAATTTAATATAAACTTAGCTAAACTAAATTTATAGCTACATCTCGGTTTTGGTAAAAAAAAAGCCTTAATAATTGCCAACTTGATAACTAAGTTGGATATCTAAAAGTTAATTTGAAATTAATTCAAAATTTAGTGATCTTTAATAGAAGAGCCTAAATTGTGTAGAATTTAGGTAATAAATAGAAAGTATCTCGATAATTTTATTAATATTTATAATAATTATATATATATAAATTAAAGGCGTAACAATGACGATGAGGGGTCGTGTTCTCCTTTTTTCACTCCCTTAAAAATTCACGTGTTAATTTCTCATGATTTTTATTTTTTTAACTTATTATTATTTGCTTCCATAATTCTCAATATGGAAAGTAATAAAGTATTAATGTTGAGTCTCTTCGTTTGTAAAACCCTAGGTTTGCCCTAGGTTTGCATGGTAAGAGTTTTTTGGCTTTTCGTTATGTAAGAGTGTTTCTGGTGATTGTGTTTTCTCGGTTCCTTTTCTTAGTGTGTAGTGGGACATTCATGGAGAAGATGGGAGACTTGACGTTGTCTAACGAGGAAGAGGTGGAGGTGAGTCCTGGGGGAGAGGGCACTAAGTCAGTGGAGGTAAGTAATGGTATGTCGATGGTTGGATGTTTTCTAACAGACAAACCAGTTAACTTTGGCGCGATGCAGAAAAGATTGGCCATAGTTTGGAGGCCAAAGGAGGGTGTTGAGATAACCGAGTTGGAGAATAACTTGTATGTGTTCGAGTTCTATCATGAGGTTGACAGGGATCGTATGATAGCGGGAGGGCCCTAGTCTTTTGATAATTGTATGCTTGTGTGGGCAGAGTGGACGGTGGGGAAGCTGCCAGAAGATATAAATTTGGACAGATGCCCTATCTGGGTTCAAATTTATGATCTACAAACCGGATGTATGTCGGAGGAGGTCGGGAAAGGGATTAGAGAGTTTCTGGAGGGTTTTCTAGAATATGATAAATCCAACTATGCTGGTGTACGCAGGCAGTATATGCGTATAAGGGTGACACTGGAGGTGTGTAAACCGATTAAAAGATGGAAGAAAATCAAACAGGATAATAATGACACTTCCTATATTAATTTCAAGTACGAAAAGATTGGGGAATTTTTGTTATATTTGTGGCATTATAGGCCATACGAAGAAACTTTGCGATTAGAGGTTTAGGGTTCCGGTGAAGGATATTACAATGGAGTGGGGGCATAGTTATGTGCAACTATTAAGCGGACGGGGGATTATGTGGCAGCCAAGTATCTACATGAGCCAGGGGGTGGTCAATGTAAGCAAAATAACTTAAAGAATGGAGGCATAAAATCTGCTATGGGGACTAATATGGAGGGGACTGTTGGTACAGAGGAGGAGGAACTCGGGGTGCAGGACGAAAGAAAACGCGGTCGAGCTGATTTGGAGGGAAATAGGACACATTCAAAAACTACACCTTCTACTAGCTAGGATAGTGCAGCTTTTTTGATACTGATGAGGCGAGATCTGGTGATCAAATGCACCGGGGATTATGAATTGCTTAGCTTGGAACTGTCGGGGTCTCGGGAACCCCCGTGCAGTTTGGTGTTTGGGTGAGTTAATTCAAGCTCGCAAGCTGAGGGTGGTTTCTATTATTAAGACTTTGGTTGATAATAGTCGGATGGAGGGTCTTCGTAGGAAGTTTTCTTTTGATGGGTGTTTTGCAATGAATGTGAGGGGCCATAGTGGTGGTCTAGCGGTTCTTTGGAGAAATCGAGCGGAGCTAGAGGTGTTGGGTTTCTCAAATCACCATATTGAGATGCAACTTAATGATAGAATTTGAGGGAGCTGGAAACTAATTGGCTTCGACGGCTTTGCTATGCGTGGGAGTCTGTTTCCTTGGGATCGGTGTAAAGGCTCGGAGGATTGGGTTCGGGAGAAGCTCGACATGTGTTTTGGGTCGGGATCTTGGTGTAGTCGCTTCCCGAACTCGAGATTATCGAACGTTGTGGCTGGTTACTCGAATCAATCTCCTCTATTGTTGGAATAAGAAGTGAAGGTTCACGAGGCTCGATCACGTATGTTTCGGTTCGAGCAGGCATGGCTGATGGAGGGTGATTTGGAGAAGTTAGTGGTGAGTTGGAAGCGTGGAGGGTCGACCTCAGCTATAACAAAGCTGGATGATTGTAGAGCTGGAATGGACAGATAGGGACGTGATTTTAAAACACGCTTTACTAAACAGATTGCGGCTAGAAAAGCATAGATGGCCCGATATGTGGATACAGTTGATTCGATTTCAGTTTCCCCGTTCCTTGAGTGCTCGTACTAACCTGAATCAGCTTCTAAAGTAGGAAGAAACCTATTGGCGGCAGCAGGCCAAGGCTTTTTGGCTCAAAGGTGGTGATTGCAATTCGAAATTTTCCACGATACTATTAGTGCGCGCAAAAGTCCGAATTAGATTGACAAATTAATCGACGTAAATGATGTTGAGTGTAGTGATTGGAATGGGATGAGTGTTATTGTGACGGAGTATTTCAACACGTTATTTGCACCATCTGGTGTGAGTTCGTATAGCACAGTGGACGTGCTTTCGAGAGTGGTTTCTGATGACATGAGCATTGGCCTGGATGCTTCTTTTACGCTGGAAGAGTTCAAAATTGCCATGTATCAAATGCATCCCGACAAGTCCCATGATCTGGATGGTTTGAATCCTGGTTTCTATCAGTACTTTTGGCGTGAGATTGGCGAAGAAAATTTTAAAGCTTGTGTCAAATTGCTAAAACGGAACGAATTCCCTGCAAATCTGAATGATACTATTGTCGTTCTTATTCCCAAAGTGGATAATCTAGTTCGTATGACTGATTTGCGTATGATATCCTTGTGTAACGTACTGTATAAATTAATTGCGAAATTCTTGGCTAATCGTCTTAAATTACTGTTACCAAGTATTATATCTGAGAGTCAATTTGCGTTTGTTCAGGGTCATTCTCTTATTGATAGGGTTTAGATTGCTTTTGAATCTATTCATTATATGAGTAGGAACACTAAACTCAGAGCCGGGGAGGTGACATTGAAAATTGACATCAGTAAAGCTTATGATAAAGTTGATTGGGGTTTTTGAGAGCTGTTGTGTGTCGAATGGGATTTAATTTGAGATGGGTTGAGTGGATTATGCTTTGTGTCACTACGGTATCATATTCGGTTGCGTTGAATGGATCGCCTATTAACCCTATTTCTCCAGGGCGCGATTTACGTCAAATGGACCCCCTCTCCCCGTATCTGTTTATTTTATGTGCGGAAGTCCTTTCTCGGATGATCACTAAGCTAGAGGAGGATGGCATGATTGATGGGTGTATGGTTTGTAATGGTGCCCCAAGCGTATCCCATTTATTTTTTGCGGATGATAGTTTCCTCTTTTTTCGGGCTACATTAGACGAAAGTAGATCTATGTTAGATATTTTGAATCTTTATGAAACTGGTTGTGGACAATTGGTCAATCTCAGTAAATCAGGTATTTATTTTTGCAAGAATGTAGCGGATGGGGTTAAGAATGAGATTCGGAATAATCTCCAGGTTTACTCGGTGCTTGACACTGGGCGGTATCTGGGTTTACCTTCTCTTATCGGTAGGGATAAAACTACTCCTTTTGCTTTTCTGAAGGATCAGTTACGTAAACGAATCCAATCCTGGAGCTCTTGTTATGTGAATGTAAAGAGCATGGAGGTCTTGGCTTTCGAGTTTCGCAAAATTTCAATTTATCCTTACTAGGAAAGCAAGGCTGGAAACTTATTAATTCTCCGAACATGTTGGTAAGCAGGTTGTTCAAACCTAAATATTTTAGTAACAGTTCTTTCATTTCCTCCAAATTGGGCACAAATCCTATTATGGTTTGGAGGAGCGTGTGGAGTTCTATAAAGGTCTTGAAGACAGGGGTTCGATGAAGGATTGGGATGGGTGATGGGGTTTCCGTGTGGTAGGATCCATGGTTGATAAATGATTTAAGCTTTAAAGTCGTGTCATCATGTTTTCCGGGGAGTCAAGTGGTGAAGGTAGTTGAGCTCTTCATCCCTAATACAAGGATCGGGATAAGGGAAAGGTTGAGAGGTGGTTCTCGGCTTGTGAGGCAGCAAGTATCCTTCGCATGGTTATTCCAACTTTGAATCAATAGGATCGGTTAATATGGCATTTTACGAAGGATGGATGTTATTCGTCGAAGTTGGGATACCAGACGTTAACTACTAAGATAAGTGCTACTCCTTCACATCCAGGATGGCTCAGTCTTTGGGATTTGCGTATTCCTCCGAAGGTGAAATTCTTTCTCTGGAAGTGTCTTTCGTAAATGTAACCTATGAGAACCCGACTTAGGGATCGTCATGTTGAGATTACGACGGCTTGTGCGTTCTGCCCTAATGATTTCGAGTATAGTTGGCACTTGTTCTTGAGTTGATCTATCGCGCAAGAGTGTAAATTGAACCCTAATGGGATTACATGGAAGATTGGCTTCTTGACCGGTGTGTATCAATTCCAATTGATGTGTGCTGCAATCATGGTTCTTAAAACCGGATAGGACCGGTCGGTCGGACCAGGTCCAACCGGAACCGGAGGTCTAGCCGGTCGGTTTCTATTCGGTTTTGTGAACAGATCAAAACCGCCCATGAACCGGTGAACCGGGTTCTGGGCGGTTCATATTTTCAACCAAAAAAAAAACCTAATTTATTTTCTAATCGTGCGATTAATCTAGGCTTAATACCTATCGAGCCTTCTAAACTTGTGAATTTTTTTCACTTTGCCTTCTGAACTTAATGGACAACCTATTGGCCACCTAAATTTGTAATTTTTTTCCACTTAGCCACCTGAACTTGTAATTTCTTTCCACTTAGCCTTCTCAACTTGTCAATTGTGACATATTTGCCCCTTTTATGCTTACGTGGCATGATTTTTTTATAACCACTTATATTATGCCACGTCAGCACAAAGAGGCAAAATCGATCATATTTGACAAGTTGATGAGGCCAAGTGGAACAAAATTACAAGTTCAGGTGGCTAAGAGGTTGTCATCTAAGTTGGGGTGTCAAAGTGAAAAAAAAATTGACAAGTTTAGGGGGCTCGATAAGTATTAAGCCATTAAACTAATTAGGGGATTGATCATTATAGTTTAGTAGAACTTTAAACTTTATCATGTTAGATTATGGATTTTAATATTATGAAGTTTTTTGATGGAATTAATATTTCAATTTGGTCTCTTAATTATTGATGGTTGAATATGTTTTAAGACATTTTAATAGCTATCAAATATTAACTATTCTTTTTTTTCAAAATTGATAAATTTGTTAATGTAATGTAAAATCTATTATTTATCAAAATTTAAAATCTTATAAAATTATCATATTACATATGTATGATAGTTAATATTTGAACCCGGTTCGATCCCGGTGGAACTCCGGTTAGATTCTGATTCGTTGAACCGACACCTTCACCGGTTTAATAGCCGGTCCGGTTCTGAAAGCCATGGCTGCAATATTGTTATGGTATTGAGGAGTATTTGGTGACTAAGTAATGATAAGGTTTAGGGTCATAATAGTAGAAGGTTGGCGGACGCCGTTGCGGGGTCGCTGCGTTTTTTGCAGGACTAGCGTGAGGCTAAGGCAGCCAGCAGTCGTCGTTCGGCTGGGATTTCTGGGCAGTCGAGCTTGATGGTTCGGTGGGGTAAGCCAAATCTGGGTCGTGTCAAGTGTAACGTGGATGCGGCACTTTTCGAGGATACTCAATGTTTTAGCATGGGGCTTGTATGAATGGATAATAAGGGTCAATTTTTGGCTTGCTACAATGCTTATGAGGGGGTTGTTATTGTCCTGAAATTAGGTGAGGCAATGGCCCTCCGTAGTAGTATGGCATAGTATGGCATGGTGTATATCTCGTGGTTTTGCTAACGTTGATTTTGAAGTGGATGCGCAAGTGTTGGTGGGTAGGGTTAGGTCGTCGGTGGTTGACTCATCGGATTATGGAGGGGTTGTTCAAGACATAAAAGCAATGATTAATGATTGGCAATATTTTTCGGTTACCTTTGCTCCGTGTTTAGCTAATGGTGTTGCTCATGAGCTCGCTCGTAAATCTTGTCTTAATGTCAACCCGTTTAGTTCTTTCATTATTCTGCAGTTTCTTGAGAGCTCTTTGTATATTGATTCTTCGTTGATTGATTAATAAAGTGCTCTTCCTTTTAAAAAAATAATTCTTAATATGGTATTTAATGTATATTTTTAAAAAAAAAATTTCCATATATATTGTAATTGATTTTTTCAAATTTTTACCGTATATACCAATTAGATCAATTTCAGCAAGTAATATTGTTATGAAAATATTACTACATCGAGATGTGTATTATTTTATATACTTAACATTTTAAAAATTTCTAAAGTTTAACATAATTTTTTTACTTTAGTAGCATACTATATATAATTTTTTTTTGAAATATATCTTATAAAATTAGTAGAATTATAAAAAATATTAAATGATATATTAAAGACATAGTGGAAAAATAATTCACAATATCAAGAAAAAATGTAAAAAAGACATAGAAGCCAAAATAAAGTATAATACTCAATAAACAATAAATGAAAAACATAGACGACACTATTTTCTACCTCGGAAAATATGCCTCGTAATGATATGTAAATTATTTTGTATATATGGTAATAGAAAAGTTATATATATTATGAAATCAAATTTATGTAAAATATAAATTAATTGAAAGAAAAAAAAAAGGAAATAAATAAATTGTTAAAGTTAGTGTTATACAAATAAAAATATCATAAAGATCAGTTGTGCTCACCTAGTCAATAACTGACCAAATATAATATGGTCAATCACCATTAGATTAAAATCTAAGGGTAGAGATTAAAACATATTAAAATTAATTAAAGACGACAGGTTGATACATGACTATCTAGGGTATAGTAAAAAAAACACAAAACACTATTTATAATTAAAGTAAAATAGGTGATTTCATTAGGTTTTAATCTTCATCTTTAAATTCTAATCTAATGGTAATTGACCAAATTTTATTTGGTCAGTTATCGACTGGGTGAGCACCACTCTCATAAATATTGACTATAAGAGAATTAAAAAGTTATAGCAATGGCGAACAGCCCGCTCACCTTCAACTAAAAGACCAAATTATATTTGGTCATTAAGTATTAGATTTCATCTTACGATCTTCTAATTAAGGAAAAAAAATTAAAATGCACTCAGATTATGGTACTTCTTGAAAATATAGAGGACAACGAGTTCATATGGGGACTATTTAGATTATGGTTTAGAAAAACATATATATATGGGTGGTTATGGTTTTTCTCCTTGCATGGAGAGTTATCGTTTGACTCCCTTTATGGGTGGCTGTATGTTTTATCTCGTGGAAGACGGAAGCGCTTTTGATGTTATCAAATAGAACTCTTGATTGGACGGTGAACTTCGCAGGAACTTCATTAAGTCATCATGAGTGTGTTGTGCCTCCTGTAGACCTCCTAGATCTCTTTCTAGCGATATATGTGGTTCAAGCTTCTCTCGTCGGATATATTTGTCGTAGTTTTGTTGGTTTGTCTTCTTGTTCTTTTTCTTTTCCTGTTTTCCGAAGCTCATGACCTCCTTGTTACAAAAAAAAAAAAAGTAATTCACTCAAAACATCCTTTTCACATATTGTTTTATACATATATTAATATGTATTTTATATTTCCTTAATTACATTCAACATATTTTAAAATAATTACACGTCATGCATTGCATGGATATAAGACTAGTCATAGAAAATTGTTGGGCTATAGCCCATTTGAGAATTTTATTTGAAGTTTCCTTTGATAAAAATCGGATTCAGTTTTTCCTATTTTGTTTTTTGAACGAGTCAACTATATCATCCCCTGATTTCTCTCTTGTTTTAATGCCATTTATTTCCGAGATTCTTCTCCATAATGACAAAGCATAACAACTCTAATTTTTCGAGTATTTAAGCTCCCCGCTTGATACAGTTACATATGTTTTTACATCACAAAGAATACTGAGCAATATGAGTGTAGATTGAGCGTTTCTATACGGTGCAATATAGAATCGTATTTTCAGAGGGCTGTTTTATCCTGGAGGCGATCGGAATCAATACTGCTTGCACTTTCCCGGTAGTTTCGAGAACGTCTTAAAGAGAGCGACCTAGTCCGCGACTCAGTCCACTTTTATTTGTTTGACAGTTTTCTGTGTTCCATTTCGAAACACTCTGTGTTCCATTTTTAACACTGTGTGTTCCAATATTTCCAACAATTTTAAGACGCTGGTTTCTGCCATGTCTGTCGAACAAAATACTGGTGGTTCTGAACTGAACAAACCGTTCAGGTTTGAGGGCGCTCACTTCCGTCGCTGGAAACAAAAGATGTTGTTCTACCTTACCACTAAATAGGTAGCCTCTGTTCTAACCTCTGAAAAACCTGTTGTTCCTGAGGATGCTCCTGAGCCCGATGTACGTGCTGCTGAGAAGTGGACAAAAACAGCTTTTCTGTGTAAGAACTACATCCTGAATGGCTTAATTGATGATCTTTATGATTATTATTGTGCTAAGGACAAATCTGCCAAGGACATATGGGAGGCGCTTCAACGAAAGTATGATACCGAGGAGGCTGGTTTGAAGAAATATGATGTTAGTCGCTACCTCAAGTACCAAATGGCTGATGAATGATCTGTTGAGGTACAATCACATGTACTTGGTAAGATTGCTCATGAGATAATCTCTAAAGGTATTCCTCTTGCTGAACAATTTCAAATTGCTGCTTTAGTTGATAAATTGCCTCCATCTTGGAAAGATTTTAAAAATGGTTTGAGGCACAAAACTAAAGAATTTACTATGGAAACTTTGATTACTCGCCTTCGAATTGAGGAGGAAGCTCGAAAACAAGATTTAAAAGATGAAGTGCTTGTTATTTCCAACACTGCTAAAACCAATGTTGTTTTGAAACATAATCAAAAGAACTTTAAGAATCAAAACAGGAAACCAAACCAGAATCGCAACAACTCAAATTGGAATCCTCAAAGGAACCAAAATAGAACACAACATGTTCAAATTGGAATCCTCAAAGGAACCAAAATAGAACACAACATGTTCAAATTGGAACACAGCAGGTTCCACCTAGAAATGATGATGTTTTCTCATGCTTTAACTGTGGGAAACCAGGTCATATGGCACGTAAGTGCAGGAACATGCCAAACTCTAGCTCTAATGCTACTGTTAACCTGACTGAAGAGCAACCACCAAATTATATTGCTATGATAACTGAGATCAACCTAGTAGGTGGATCAGATGGATGGTGGATTGACACGGGAGCTACCCGTCATGTCTGTTATGATAGAAGTATGTTTAAGAGATACAATGATGTGACCGATGATAAGAAAGTGCTATTGGGTGACTCTCATACCACTAATGTTGTTGGGATTGGTAATGTCGAATTGAGCTTCACTTCTGGAAATGTTCTCACTTTGAAGGATGTGATGCATACTCCTGATATGAGGAAGAACTTGGTTTCGGGCTATCTTCTCAACAAGGCTGGTTTTACACAAGTTATAGGAGCTGATTTGTTTACTTTAACTAAGAATAATGTATTCATAGGAAAGGGTTATGCTTCTGATGGAATGTTTAAGTTGAATGTTCAAGTTAATAAAGTGAATGCTTCTGTTTACTCTTTGTGTTCCTTTAATGTTTGGCATGCTCGTTTTTGTCATGTTAATAAGCGTATCATTAAGAATATGAGTAACTTAGGCTTAATTCCAAAGTTAATTTTGAATGATTTCTCAAAGTGTGATGCATGTAGCCAAGCAAAGATCACAAAGACACCTCACAAATCTGTTGATAGAGTTTCTCAGCCTTTACATTTGATACACTCTGATATATGTGAGCTTGATGGAAAGTTGACTAGGAACGATAAACGTTACTTTATTACTTTTATTGATGATTACTCTGATTATACGTTTGTATACTTCATGAAAAATAAAAGTGATGCTTTTGACATGTTTAAGTTGTTTCTGATTGAAGTTGAGAACCAATTCAATAGGAAAGTTAAGAGACTTCGTAGTGATAGAGGCACTGAATATGGTTCAAGCATGTTTATTGATTTTAATAGAACACATGGTATTATACATGAGACCGCTGCACCTTATTCACCTGAAATGAATGGTAAAGCTGAAAGAAAAAATAGGACACTTACAGAATCTGTTGTTTCTATTATGCTTAGTTCTGGTGCTGCTTCCCATTGGTGGGGAGAGATTCTATTGACTTTATGCTATGTGTTAAACAGAATTCCTAAGTCAAAGAGCAAAGTCTCACCTTATGAGATTTTGAAAAATAGACCACCAAACTTGACTTACTTTAGAACTTGGGGCTGTTTGGCATATGTTAGGATTCCTGATCCTAAGAGAGTCAAACTTGCTAGTAGGGCTTATGAATGTATTTTCATTGGGTATGCTGTGAATAGTAAAGCATATAGGTTTTATGATTTGAATGCACGTGTTATTATGGAGTCTAATGATGCTGATTTCTTTGAGGATAGATTTCCTTTTAATTCGAGAAATGGTGCGGGTGCTACATCTAGTATAACGCCTCTTGTTAGACCCATGGTTCAGAGAGAAGGTGAGGAACCTGAACCTAGGAGAAGTAAAAGACCTAGAGTGTCTAAAGATTTTGGCCCTTACTTTTGTGCATTTGCTTTTGAGGAGGATCCTAGTAGTATCCAAGAAGCTTTGACCTCGTTAGATGCTGATCTTTGGGAAGAAGCCATCAATGATGAAACAGACTCACTTGAGTCAAACAAAACTTGACACTTAGTTGATTTACCACCTGGTTGCAAAGCTATAGAGTGTAAATGGATTCTCAAAAAGAAACTGAAACCTGATGGTTCAGTTGATAAGTATAAGGCCCGTCTTGTAGCCAAAGGTTTTAGACAAAGAGAGAATGTTGATTTCTTTGATACTTATTCGCATGTCACTAGGATTACATCTATTCATGTTTTGATTGCTATTGCTGCTTTACATAATCTTGTTGTACACCAAATGGATGTCAAAACTGCATTTTTGAATGGTGAACTAGAAGAAGAGGTGTACATGCGTCAGCATGAGGGTTTTATTGTTCCTGATCAGGATCACAAAGTATGTAGATTAGACAAGTCTTTATATGGCTTGAAACAGGCACCCAAGAAATGGCATGAGAAATTTGATAATCTTGTTGTATCACATGATTTCAAAGTGAATGAAAGTGATAAGTGTATCTACTCTAAATTTGAGAATGGTGCCTGTACTATTATATGTTTATATGTTGATGATTTGCTCATCTTTGGTTCTAATATACATGTGGTCAATTCTGTTAAGTCTATGCTATGTGATAACTTTGATATGAAGGATCTTGGAGAAGCGAATGTCATTCTTGGCATACAGATAACAAGATCTGAGTCTGGAATTTCTTTAGATCAATCTCATTACATTGAGAAGATTCTAAAGAAATATAATTATTTTAACTGTGATACTGCATGTACTCCCTATGATCCTAGTATCAAACTTTTTAAGAACACTGGAGACAGTGTAAGACAATCAGAGTATGCTAGCATAATTGGCAGTCTTCGGTATGCCACTGATTGTACTAGACCCGATATCGCATATATCGTTAGATTATTATGTAGATTTACCAATAACCCTGGTACGACGCATTGGAATGCTATAGAAAGGATCATGGGATACCTTAAAGAACAATGAAACTTGGATTGCATTATCAGAGGTTTCTAGCTGTGCTTGAGGGATACACTGATTCAGACTGGAATTCCTTATCTGATGATTCAAAGGCAACTAGTGGCTATATTTTCAATATAGCTGGTGGTGTTGTTTCATGGACGTCTAAGAAACAGACTATTCTAGCTCAATGCACTATGGATGCTGAGCTTATAGCTCTTGCAGTAGCTAATGAAGAAGCAAATTGGTTGAGATGTTTGTTAGCTGAGATTCCCTTATGGGAAAAACTGATTCATATTGTATTGATCCACTGCGATAGTACAGCGGCTATTGCTAAGATTCAGAATCGTTACTACGACGAGAAGAAACGACAGATACGTCGTAAGCACAACACTATTATAGACTTGCTCACGAAAGGAGCTGTTATAGTGGATCATATACGCACTGAAGAGAATCTAGCCGATCCTTTGACGAAAGGCTTAGCTAGAGATAAAGTCCAGAAAACTGCAAAGAATATGGGATTAATGCCCTTAAAGTGATGACTTACATATAATGGTAACCCAACCTATAGACTGGAGATCCCAAGAAATAGGTTCAATGGGTAACAACAAGTTGTATGTAAGTGAAACATGAAATATCCTGAAGCGATACGAGGTTGAGGTAATAGAAACTCTTAACAATGTCTATACTCTAGATAGAGTGAAGTACATAGCTACAGGAGTACTTCTGATAGACTTGCCTATATGAATGTGGAAGTGAGGCCGCTTCCTATGAGTTTTAGGGCAAAAAACTCTAAAGCGTTCATTAAACCGGGATAGACGTGCATGGCCATAAACGCACGGGCTACAAGAACTACACTCTGAAAGGTTATGACGTGGTAAATTGTCAGAGATAGAGTTCAAGACTACGAGTCACTCTAGTAAAATCTGAAATTTATCACTACACAATGGTTCAAGTTGAAAGACACCTTTGTTTATGTCTGACCTTATATAATTGCTCAGTTATAACGTTTACAAAAATTCTAGTGGGGGATTGTTGGGCTATAGCCCATTTGAGAATTTTAATTGAAGTTTCCTTTGATAAAAATCTGATTCAGTTTTTCCTATTTTGTTTTTTGAACGAGTCAACTATATCATCCCCTGATTTCTCTCTCGTTTTAATGTCATTTATTTCCGAGATTCTTCTCCATAATGACAGAGCATAACAGCTCTGATTTTTCGAGTATTTAAGCTCCCCGCTTGATACAGTTACATATGTTTTTACATCACAAAGAATACTTAGCAATATGAGTGTAGATTGAGCGTTTCTATACGGTGCAATATAGAATCGTATTTTCAGAGGGCTGTTTTATCCTGGAGGCGATCGGAATCAATACTGCTTGCACTTTCTCGGCAGTTCCGAGAACGTCTTAAAGAGAGCGACCTAGTCCTCGACTCAGTCCACTTTTATTTGTTTGACAGTTTTCTGTGTTCCATTTCGAAACACTCTGTGTTCCATTTTTAATACTGCGTGTTCCAATATTTCCAACAAAAATACAACGAAAAAACTTAAATAATATGTTTATATATAAATATTATTATCATATTTATAAATTATATTAAAAATAATTATATATTTCGTGCATTATGCAAGTTCACAAATCTAATAAATTTTTATTTATTGGTCAGTAATTCTGTTTTGGCTTATCTCGAAAGAGAGATTCTAGTATAGACTTGGTGTACGGGGACGTGGTACACCAAGCGAATAAATGATTGACATACATGACTTCAACCAATAAAAATTTTATACCGTGTGAATAAATAATAGTATTTTTTGTAGTTAATTACTTATACAAATTCTAGATGACAAAATAAAAAATCTAGACCCTGTAAAAATGAACCGAGACCCTAAATTATATATCTTAGATCTTTATTGTTATGACATATCGCTAAATTATTGATCCGGTGTACGAATGACGTGACACACCGAGTCTTTTTCAAAATTCACTATTTCTCGATAATAATAAGGGCATGTGTTTTTGAACTTATCAGCACTTATTTTTAGCAACATTAAGTTCACTTCAATTTAGTTCAGCAAAATTAAGTTCACTTCAGTTCAGCAACATTAAGCTCAGTTCAGTTCAGTTCAATAATATGAAGTTCCGTTCAATTCAGTTCAACAGTATTCAGTCCAATTCAATTCAGCAACATTAAATTCAGTTGAGTTTTAATTTATTAGGCTTAATCTCACTTAGGACCCTTAAAGTTGGCACTATTTTTCACTTAAACACATGAACTTTGGAGTTTTCACATAAACACTTAAACTTTATAGAAACACACCACTTGAACACATTTTGCCGATGCGATACCATATTGGTAAGACAACATAATAAGAAGATTGAAAAGGACTAAAATGGTTTATGGTAAATTATAAAAATATACCTAATTAATTTCATCTTATTTCATTTTCATTCTTCTTCTTCTTCATTTCTTCTCCTTTTTCCTCTTTTTCTTTGTTCTTTTTTCTAATTCTAATCTGGAATTCCAGAACTTCTAGAATTCAAATTGAAAATCTAGAAGAATTTCTTTCGGATTCCAGATAATAAAATCTGGATTGGAATTCCATATTACAAAATCTGAAACTTCCAGATTTCACTATATTAAAATTTCAAATTTTATAATATGGAATTCCAGATTTCAAATTTGAAAATTCAAAATTTTATGATATGGAAATTCTTGATTTCAAATCTGGAAGAAATTTGGAATTTTTGAAATTTTAAATCTGAAAAATTCTAGATTTGAAGTCGGGAAATTCCAGATTTTATGATCCGGAAATTCTTGATTTCTAATCTGGAAGAAATCTGGAATTTTCTAGATTTTAAATTTTGAATTTTCCAGATTTTAAATCTGAAATTTCCAAATCCAAATGTGGAAATTTAGATTTTATAATTTGAAATTCCAAATTTGTATTAGAAGAAGTGATGAATCCTAAGTGTTTTGATTATGTCCAAACGTTTCAGAAGATGAAAACTTAATTCTATCTCACATATAGATTATTGTTGACTAATATTTTTGTTTTAGTCTATGTGTAAGTTACTCAGCAGGTGCTGAATGAATCATTTTCGGATTGCCTAAAGGACTCAGGAGTTTTGTTTGCTGAAGTCAGAGTTTCAACGATTCAGAAGCTGGAACTCCTCCGCTCTGAAGCCTAAGTCTGCTAAAGCTCTCCTCAGAAGTTCCTTGCAATCAGAAGTTATGCCAATTTGATCAGAAGTCTAGACAACTGGAAATAAGCTTCTGAAAGCTTAGTCACGGATTTGTTTGAGCATTTAATGCTCTGACACTTGCATTCAATGCAAGGCGCCAAAAGTTCAAAAAGCTGTTTTGATGGAGCGCGATTGTCTGTTCAAGAGAAACCGGAATTTCCTTGTCTACCCTTTGTTGATCTAATTGAAGAATGATTCTGTCATCCTCATCCTTGATTTCAAATCACTTACCGGATTTAGTTAAAGAACAAGGATAACGGAATCAAAGTGTTTGAAGACCGTTTGAAGACTTAACAAATTAACGGCTACAACAACTGATGTCATCTCCTTTGAAGTTTCAAACTCCACAACGGTCATCTTCAATCACTATAAATAGTAGCCAAGCTCCAATGCATCAACATACGCATGATCATCGAGCAAAATCTTAACGCACTGTTTTAAACAAGAAAACAGAGCAACTTTTCCATTCTCAATCTTTCTTAGCATAGTCTTAGTAAAGTGAGAGAGTGAAGAAAAACAAGTTCATAATAGGAATCTTGTAAACTGAGATCGGTTGTGATCTTCAGTTAGATTTAAAGAGAGAAATCTAGTTGAGATTAGAGTTGGGTGAGAAATCCAGAAAACAGAGTATTGTTTTGTTCTGGTGGAAATCCTTTAACTCTTTTTAGACTAGTCAGAACTAAGTGAGAAATTAGCTTAAGTTCTGTTGATGTAAAGGAGCTTCTGAACTTGCCATAAAAGTTCTGAATAGTGGATTTATAAAATCTCTGAAGGCTGCGACCTCAGGGGACAAGACGTAGTCACAGGACTTCTGTGGCAAACTTGGATAAATCGAATTGTTCAATCAGGACCTCCTGAACTTCTTTCTCCCTCTTATACTTGTTATTATTGCTTCTGTGTACTTGCTTATATTTAGTGCTGAAACAGATTTTCTGTAAGTATCATTGTCTTTGTTCAGAAGACTGTCCAGAAGTTCTCTTACCGAACTTCTGTTGCTGAAAGCAGGCTAACTGTGTATAGCCAGAATTTTCCTCAGAAGCAAATTCTATAAACTTGCTTCTGACTCTGGAAAGTTTGACTCTGAAATTTAAGTTTCTTTAAAAACTTAGAAATTTTCAGTTTTCAACTTAGACACCTATTCACCCCCCTCTAGGTGATTCTGTTCTTGTTAGGGCCAACAAGTGGTATCAGAGCGAAGGTCACTTCGCATATTTACTAAAGATCTAACAATCTAAGTGTAAGATCCTATCAGAATCAATAGAGATGGCTAGTAGACACCAGCCTGAGAATTCTTCTCACTTCATAGTTCCAGAAGGTTCTTCCACTACCAGACCTCCATTGTTTAATGGCAACAACTACTCATACTGGAAGAAAAGGATGATGTACTTCATCCAAGCTCAGAACATGAGTGCTTGGTATGTCATCACTAATGGTGATTTCATTCCTACCAGAATGGAACAAGGTTTAGGGGATGTTGTTATTCCTCAGAGAGAGTATACAGATGACATTCTAAAAAAACTCCAAACTAATGCTTCAGCAATAAATATGTTGCATTGTGCACTTACAGCTACTGAATATAACAAAGTTTCCTCTTGTGAAACAGCACAGGATATTTGGAACAAGCTAGAAGTCACATATGAAGGAACAGGAAAAGTGAAGCAATCTAAAGTCAACCAACTCATGAGAGAATATGAGTTATTTGAAATGCTTGATAAAGAATCTATTTCAGATATGAATTCTAGATTCACCAAGATAGTCAATGACTTGAAGAGCTTAGGAAAAGACATTGAAGAATCTGATCGAGTAAAGAAGATTGTCAGAAGCTTACCAAGGTCTTGGCAAGCCAAGAAGACTGCTATTGAAGAAGTTCAGGACTTGAGCTATTACTTGTATGATGAACTCATTGGGTCCTTAATCACTCATGAGATGTCATTAAAGAATCATGACTTAAGAGAAAAGTCAGAAGGAAAAAGAGTTGTCCTGAAAGCAGAATCTTCTGAAGAATCCTCAGAAGATGAGGAACTGGCTATGCTGACCAGGAAGTTCAAGAAGGCCTTTAGGAAAGGCAGAGGTGGAAACTACAAGAAGCCTTTCAGCAGCTTTGATAAGAAAACTCCTGATTCTGGTGAAAAGTTCAAGAGAGATCCAAACAAGCCAATTGTGTGCTATGGATGTCAGCAACCGGGGCACATTAAGCCTAACTGCCCGGAGTTGAAGAAAGATAAGAAAAAGTTCAAGAAAGCTATGCTGGCTGCCTGGTCAGACTCTGAGACCAGCAGTGATCCTGAAGAAAAGGAAGAGCAAGCTCAGATTTGTTTTATGGCTATTGATGAGCCAACTTCTGAAGATGTCACAGGAGAAACTTCCGCACCTCCTGAAGTTACATATGATTCCGAGGTAAACATATCTTCTGAACAGAATATCTTTGATTCTCTTGAAGAACTCTATAGTATGTTCAAGTACCTGAAAAGGAAATTGGACAAGAGTGAGGCTGATAAGTTTCTTAGGTTTACTCAAGTCTTTTCTGACATGAAAGTGTTAGAAGAGAAGCTGTGTAAACAGTTCAGCATTCCTGCTGATGGCTCTAAAGCCAAAGGCAAGAACAAGCTGCCTCTGGGAAGTGATAAACCCCAGAAGAAGAAGAAACCTGTCACTCCCTCTCTTCTGAAAGAGATAGCTTCTCCTCCTGATGTTGGTACCTCTGAGAGTGCTGTTATAGCCTCTGAAGATGTTGGTCCTTCTCAGAAGAAGAAGAAATCTCCCAAGAAGCAAAGGGAAAGATCCAAGAACCCTCCCTTTTGCAAGCTCTGTAAAAGTGATGGTCATTGGTTAAAGGATTGCAAGTACCATATTAAAAATCTCTTGCAATCTGAGATATCATTAAAACCTGCTGAAGAGAAATCTAACTCTGAAGGACCCAATAAGGATTGGGTACCTGTCACTAATTGATTGTGTTGCAGGTGGCTCTGAGTGCTCCATCAATGTCAAAGCTGTGGTACATTGACAGTGGGTGCTCAAGGCATATGACAGGTGATGAAAAAGCATTCATCACATTTGTTCCTAAAAGAGGTGGAAAAGTCAGCTTTGGAGATGCTCAGAAAGGAAGGATTCTTGGTTCTGGATCCATAGGAACCAACCCTCCGATCGAAGATGTCTCCCTAGTCAGAGGTCTGAAGTTCAATCTCCTGAGTGTTGCACAACTGTGTGATAAAGGTAGAGATGTTGTCTTCAGCTCCTCTGGATGTAAAATCTTGGACAGTAAGTCAAGGGAAGTTATTCTAACTGCTCCTAGAGTTGAAAATGTTTTCATGCTGAACCTTGAGAATCTTTGCAAAAATATATGCTTGATGTCCAAAGAGGATACCTCCTGGCTCTGGCATAGAAGACTTGCTCATGTGAGCATGGACCTTCTGGCCAAAGTTGCTAGAAATCAATTGGTTGAGGGTCTGCCTGAAATTAGTTTTAAAAAGAATCATTTGTGCAATGCTTGTCAATCTGGTAAACAATCCAGAAGCTCTTTTAAAACTAAGAAAGTCATTTCAACTAAAAGACCTTTGGAATTACTTCATATGGATCTTTTTGGCCCTGTTCAACCAATGAGCATGGGTGGAAAGAAGTATGCCTTTGTCATTATAGATGACTATTCAAGATTCACTTGGGTCATCTTGCTGTCTAGCAAAGATGAGTCACTTGGATGTTTCTCAGTTCTGATAAAGAAACTTGAGAATGAAAGGAATGAAAAGGTTGTCCATATCAGAAGTGATAATGGTGGAGAATTCAAAAACTTTAGGTTTGAAGAATTCTGTGAAACCAAGGGAATTGATCATAACTTTTCTGCTCCCAGAACTCCTCAACAAAATGGGGTGGTTGAAAGGAAGAATAGAACTCTGGTTGAGATAGCCAGAACTATGATCAATGAAAGAAGGCTTCCAAAGTACTTTTGGGGAGAAGCTGTGAACACAGCTTGCTATGTTCTGAATAGAGTGCTAATCAGAAGCATTCTGAACAAGACTCCTTATGAACTCTGGAAAGGTCGAAAGCCTAAAATAGGTTATTTCAGAACCTTTGGTTGTAAGTGTTATGTTTTGAATACAAAAGAATATCTTTCAAAGTTTGATTCAAAGGCAGATGAGGCCATTTTTCTTGGTTACTCAACACATAGTAAAGCATATAGGGTTTTTAATAAGAGGACTCAAACTTTAGATGAATCTGTTCATGTACAGTTTGATGAGACTAACCCTGCAGATAGTAGAGCTCCTGATGAAGATGTAGTTCAAGCTCCTGAAGTAACATCTCCTGTTGAAGAAGAAGATGTTTCTCCCAGAGCTGCTGAAGTGGTTCCTCCTGTTGCTGAACAAGCTCAAGATGAGAATCCTACTCCAGAAGTCAACTTCCTTCCAGAAGATGCTCCTATATATGATTCAACAAATGATGAACAGGTTTCAGAAGACTCTTTGGATGTACCAAGAGAAGTTAGAACTCACAGGAATCATTCCTTAGAGAACATCATTGACTCTGTTCATAATCCTGTCATGACCAGAGCTCAGCTCAGAAGATACATGGGGAATGTGGCTTTTGTGTCACTTCTGGAACCCAAGGACTTCTATGAAGCTGCTGACGATGACTCCTGGTTGATGGCAATGCAAGAAGAACTTGACCAGTTCAAAAGGTCAGAAGTTTGGACTTTGGTTCCCAGACCTAACAACATAAAGGTTGTTGGAACTAGATGGGTTCTGAAGAACAAGCTTGATGAATTTGGAAATGTTGTGAGGAACAAGGCAAGACTTGTTGCTCAAGGTTACAGTCAGCAAGAAGGCATAGATTATGGTGAAACTTTTGCTCCTGTTGCAAGATTAGAAGCCATTAGAATCTTATGTGCTTTTGCATCATACAAAGGTTTCAAGCTCTTTCAAATGGATGTGAAAAGTGCATTCTTGAATGGTTACATTGATGAGGAAGTCTATGTGTCTCAACCTCCTGGTTTTGAAGATCCTAAGTTTCCTGATCATGTGTACAAGCTAAAGAAAGCCTTGTATGGACTGAAACAAGCTCCCAGAGCTTGGTATGAGAGGCTGACAAAGTTCCTTCTGTCTAAAGGATTTGTCAGAGGCTGTGTTGACACAACCCTGTTCACTCTGAAGAAGAACAAGGATATCCTTATAGCTCAGGTATATGTTGATGATATTATATTTGGTGCTACTAACGAATCTTTGTGCAGAGAGTTCAGTGACCACATGAAGGCTGAGTTTGAAATGTCTATGATGGGAGAATTAACCTTCTTCCTAGGACTTCAGATCAAGCAAAGCAATGATGGGGTGTTTATCAATCAAGCTAAGTACACTAGAGAAGTGCTGAAGAAATTTGGCATGATGGATTCTAATGCTGTTGATATTCCAATGGATGTCAGCAAAGACATTGATGATGAAGAGAAAGCTGGTAAACCTGTAGATATAAAAACCTACAGAGGTATGATTGGCTCTCTTTTATACCTAACAGCCAGCAGGCCAGATATACATTTTGCTGTGTGTTTTTGTGCTAGATATCAGTCTAAACCAAGAGAGATTCATGATGTTGCTGTCAAAAGAATTCTCAGATATCTTAAAGGCACACCAGAAGCTGGTTTGTGGTATCCCTGTAGTTCTGATTTCACTCCTATAGGATACACAGACTCTGACTATGGTAGAGATAAATTGAAAAGGGTCAGCACTTCTGGTGGTTGTCATTTTCTGGGGGAGTGCCTAGTCTCCTGGCATAGCAAGAAGCAAACCTCTGTGGCTCTCTCAACTGCTGAAGCTGAGTATGTTGCTGCTGGAAGTTGTGTTTCTCAGATGCTCTGGATCAAGCAACAAATTGCTGACTATGGAGTCATCCCTGGAACAATTACAATTTACTGTGATAACAAAAGTGCTATTGATCTTTCAAAGAATCCTATTCAGCACAGCAGGATGAAGCATGTTCATATTAGACATCACTTTCTGAGAGATCATGTTCTGAAGAAGGATATTATCATTACTCATGTTCCCTCTGAAGAAAATCTTGCTGACATGTTTACTAAGCCTCTGGCTGGTATGTCTTTCAGCAACTTACGAGAAGGCATTGGTATGACTTATCCCCTTCAATAACTTAGACTAATTATTTCTGTATGTCTTAAGTGATTAATCGTTTGAGATAATTAAGTTATAATTAATTCTAATCATGATTTGACTTGTAAGCATGCGTTATCTACTGCCATTTTACGGCGCTGTTCTGTGTTTAACGGTTATCTGTTCCCTTTTAAACGGTGTTTACTTGCTTTTTGAATTGGAACGGTTTCTTGTTTGGGTATAAATAGAGGTTTTCCATACTTAGCAATTTTTACTTGCATTTTTTCATTGCTATTAGAATCGCCATTGTTGTCTGTGCTTTTCTCCTCTCAAAATCTTAACCTAATTTCCTATTTCTCCTAAATGGCTCTAGAAATCACTGTCACTCATCTCTTCACTTCTGAGAGCAAAAAGAAAGTTAGCGAATCTAGGGTTTTTACTTCTAGGTTCCTAGATGACGAAGTTAAAACTACTGAACCTATCTCAAACTGGCTTAGTGCTCAAAACTGGAATTCATTCGTTTCTCTCGATGAATTCATTTACCCTAAGTTAGTCACCGAATTCTACCAAAACCTCCATTTCTTTTCTAATGAGGAGGATGTTCTTCACTCGGTTGTTGGGGATGTTGAGATTGAGGTCAGCATGGCTTCTATCTCTCAAGCTATTGGTGTTGATGATGAAGGAATCATCGTTGGTGATGATGGTTCTGTTGATGGGTTTTCTGAAGTGAATTGGGCTAGACCAGATCTGAGTGCCAAGGAAACGTATGCAACGTGGCTCTCACAGCATCAGAGGTGGGCACATTATCTCACTACTAATGTGTTTCTTCCAAAGGCTGGAGGAGTCAACTGTGTTTCCAATAGAGAACGAGTTTTCATGTGGCATCTGGTCAACCAGAAGAAGATTAATCTCCCTGCCATGCTGATAAGGCAGATGAAGAATGTCACTACTTCTAGTGCTCTTGCCTATGGTTCCCTCCTGACGAGGCTCTTTGAAGCTGCCTCTGTGGTTATCTCAGGAGAAGGTGTAACCAGTAGAAGTACGGTTCTGAAGATGCATACCTTCAGGAACCTTTCCTTTGGTGTAACTCCAAAGAAGAAGGAGAATGCTCCCTCTGTGAGCGCTGCTCAGAAGGAGATTGTGAAGCCAAGTGTGCTGAAAGGAAAGGATGTTGCCAAGAAGGGCAAAGGAAAGAAAGGATCCAGCAGAGTGGTCCTAACTGTTGAGAAAGTGGTTGGTTCCGAACCAACGGTTGTTCCTGAAAAGGATGTTCAGGATGCTGAGGAAGCACGCCTTGCTGAGAAAGAGAAGGCTGCTGAAGCTGAAAAGGTTGCAAGAGTTGTGGCTCTTGCTGAAGAGAAAAGAAAGAAGAAGGAAGCAGAGGACAAGTTAGCTGCTGAGCGAGAAATTGCTGCAAAGGCTAAGGCCGATGCAAGACTTTTAGAATGCGCTGCTGAACTTGAGAATGCGGAGTTCTCAAAGGTAGTTGAGACTTCAGAGGAAGAAGGGAATCTTGAGAATGTCTCACTATCTTCTCGGATTGTTGAGAATGTCTCCCTTTCTACCAGAATTGGAAAGAAGACTGCTACAAAACGAAGGGTTCTGAAGAAGAAGGACTTCGTTATTGCCTCAAGTGCTGAATTAGAGGAACCTATCACTCAGGAACCGGAAGATGCTGATAAAGACTTATCAGAGATTTCTGATAAAGAGAATGTTGATGCTCCTCTGATTGAAGAGCTGTCAGAAGAGAGTGAACCAGAAGATGAAGAGGTTCTTCAAGGTGCTAAACAGTTTGTTGAGAATGTTGACGATGAACACTTCATTGACAACGTTCTTCTGAATCAAGGAAGAAACCCTGGTGATAGGGATGCCTCTGAAACGCTGTTCAGAATGGCTCATTTATATGCTGAGCCCATTTCAACTTTTGATCCTAATGCCTCTGAACAGGTTATCTCATCTCCTACTCTTACTCCTCATCCATCTCCCTCACTACCTTCTGTCACAGAAGTAAGTGAATCTCAGACTTTCATTCCTCCAACAACTTCAACATCTGAAGGTGTTCCTCCTCCATCTACTCTTCCTTCTGGATCCTACAGGTTATCTCATCTCCTACTCTTACTCCTCATCCATCTCCCTCACTACCTTCTGTCACAGAAGTAAGTGAATCTCAGACTTTCATTCCTCCAACAACTTCAACATCTGAAGGTGTTCCTCCTCCATCTACTCTTCCTTCTGGATCCTATTCAGAAGTGAATCTGTCCTCTGGACCAATCTTCACTGATTCCATTTCTACTTCTACTACTTCTTCTCTATCATCTTCTGCTGTACTTCCATCAACTGGAATTACTGCTCCTCCCTTTTCAACACCTTTTTCAATTCCTTCAACCTTACCTCCCTGTACAAATACTTTCTCTTCCTCTTTCTCACATACAATTCCTTCCACACAAACTTTTGTTCCTCCTCTCTCAACCCCTGGACATACACCTCCTGTGTGTGATCCCTTAACTTCCTTCCCCACTCCTTCAGGTTTTGCTGGGTTGTCCTCCAACTATGACTTCCTGCGCAAACACTTGAATCGAGAAGATTTGGATAACAGGTTTGGAAGTTTTGGCTTCATGGGCAGAGCTTCTGGTATTTCCGAAGCTGGAGGTGCCCCCAGTGTTGAAGAATTGAGAAGAATGGGTCAGAGTGGCTCAGATGAACTGCTGAATAGATTTGCTGGTATAGGGCAAAGGACTTCTGCTGCTGACATGTATGCTCAGGGCATTGTGCTGCAAGAATTACATTCTTTGAAAGCTCAGAACCTGCAGCTCATGACTATGCTTCAAATGCAGGATCCTTCTGTTTATATACGCAATCTTTCTACACTTCATCTAGCTACATATGATGAGCTGTACAAATTGAGAGAATTAGCTCTGACTCTTCCTTCTCTGGACAATATTGCTCTTGCTTCTTCTCTGAAGGTCAATGAGAATTTGGAGATATTGACAGAAGAAGTCAAGGAAGCAAACGAGCATTATGAGGCTCATGAGAAGATGCTCCCTAGTAAGATTGAAGACCTGCAAAGTACTGCAAATCATATTCTGAGAGAAGTGAAATCTTCTGTTCAAGGTTCTTCATCTTCAGGAGCTGCAAAGATTGTATATGACATCACTCCTGATCTCAACAATCGACTCTCCAACATTGAGTCCGCTGTAACTGCTCAGAATGCACAGATTGCTGAGCTCACTGAACTTCTGAAGGTTATGCACACTCAGGCACGTGAACAAGAAAAGACTCTTCACAATTGCTATAGGTTTGTTCGAGGACAGACTTATATTCAGAATGAGCACCTCACTGCTGCTGTGTATGCTAACAATAGGTTGATCAAGCTCCTTCTTGATGATGTTCAGAAACAGCGACCTATGTCTGGTCAGACCTTTGATCATATGAAGACCATTGATGATGACTTCAGAAGACGAATGGATATGATCAATACTGTGCGACCAACTCCTGTGCAATATCAGACTGCTCTGAATGTTCAACAAAAATTGAAGTCTCAGGGTGCTCTTGATGTTGCTGTTGGTTCTGGTCAAACGGGGGAGAAGTCTGGTCAGAAGAGATCAAGTGCTGCTGAAGGTTCTAGTGATGTTCCTCCTCTTCAGAAGAAACCTAGGAACTTGTAATCGTTTAGGACTTAAGCTTCTTAGCTAGGTTCTGGGTTGGGTAGTTTGTGTCTTAGGACTTTTTCTGCTCTTCTGATTATTTTGCTTCTTATGTTATCTTCTGAATGATCTTATATACACTGAATCTTTTCTATACTTTCTTGCATATCTGACTCTTTGCTTATGTTTCTTTTTAACTTAGTAAATTACACTTCATTAAATC
This sequence comes from Euphorbia peplus, assembly GCA_028411795.1. Classification (NCBI taxonomy): domain Eukaryota; kingdom Viridiplantae; phylum Streptophyta; class Magnoliopsida; order Malpighiales; family Euphorbiaceae; genus Euphorbia; species Euphorbia peplus. The sequence goes on from CP110840.1 coordinate 29,493,473, forward strand.
TAACAACTTGATCTTAAGTCTTATTAAGTTTATACAGATTGCTGAAGTTCACCATTTTCACTAAAATGGGGGAGTTAATTTACTCAGAAGTTTTTGAAACATGTGCATAAGGAAGTCTTTCTCTAAAACTCATGTTTTCTTTTACCTTCTGACCACGGTTTGTCCATAACCAAAATGGGGGAGAATGATGAACCCTAAGTGTTTTGATTATGTCCAAACGTTTCAGAAGATGAAAACTTAATTCTATCTCACATATAGATTATTGTTGACTAATATTTTTGTTTTAGTCTATGTGTAAGTTACTCAGCAGGTGCTGAATGAATCATTTTCGGATTGCCTAAAGGACTCAGGAGTTTTGTTTGCTGAAGTCAGAGTTTCAACGATTCAGAAGCTGGAACTCCTCCGCTCTGAAGCCTAAGTCTGCTAAAGCTCTCCTCAGAAGTTCCTTGCAATCAGAAGTTATGCCAATTTGATCAGAAGTCTAGACAACTGGAAATAAGCTTCTGAAAGCTTAGTCACGGATTTGTTTGAGCATTTAATGCTCTGACACTTGCATTCAATACAAGGCGCCAAAAGTTCAAAAAGCTGTTTTGATGGAGCGCGCTTGTCTGTTCAAGAGAAACCGGAATTTCCTTGTCTACCCTTTGTTGATCTAATTGAAGAATGATTCTGTCATCCTCATCCTTGATTTCAAATCACTTACCGGATTTAGTTAAAGAACAAGGATAACGGAATCAAAGTGTTTGAAGACCGTTTGAAGACTTGACAAATTAACGGCTACAACAACTGATGTCATCTCCTTTGAAGTTTCAAACTCCACAACGGTCATCTTCAATCACTATAAATAGTAGCCAAGCTCCAATGCATCAACATACGCATGATCATCGAGCAAAATCTTAACGCACTGTTTTAAACAAGAAAACAGAGCAACTTTTCCATTCTCAATCTTTCTTAGCATAGTCTTAGTAAAGTGAGAGAGTGGAGAAAAACAAGTTCATAATAGGAATCTTGTAAACTGAGATCGGTTGTGATCTTCAGTTAGATTTAAAGAGAGAAATCTAGTTGAGATTAGAGTTGGGTGAGAAATCCAGAAAACAGAGTATTGTTTTGTTCTGGTGGAAATCCTTTAACTCTTTTTAGACTAATCAGAACTAAGTGAGAAATTAGCTTAAGTTCTGTTGATGTAAAGGAGCTTCTGAACTTGCCATAATAGTTCTGAATAGTGGATTTATAAAATCTCTGAAGGCTGCGACCTCAGGGGACAAGACGTAGTCACAGGACTTCTGTGGCGAACTTGGATAAATCGAATTGTTCAATCAGGACCTCCTGAACTTCTTTCTCCCTCTTATACTTGTTATTATTGCTTCTGTGTACTTGCTTATATTTAGTGCTGAAACAGATTTTCTGTAAGTATCATTGTCTTTGTTCAGAAGACTGTCCAGAAGTTCTCTTACCGAACTTCTGTTGCTGAAAGCAGGCTAACTGTGTATAGGCAGAATTTTCCTCAGAAGCAAATTCTATAAACTTGCTTCTGACTCTGGAAAGTTTGACTCTGAAATTTAAGTTTCTTTAAAAACTTAGAAATTTTCAGTTTTCAACTTAGACACCTATTCACCCCCCTCTAGGTGATTCTGTTCTTGTTAGGGCCAACAAGAAGAAGAAAGAAAGAAGAGAAAAATGGGGGACCAAAAATGTTACTAGTTCCTCACAAAATTTATATAACAATAAGTGAGCTACCAATTCCTCACAAAATTAATTTTCTTATTTTCTCCCAGCTCTACTAAGTGAGCTAACAATTCCTCACAACTCCTTCTACCGCTTAATCCTTGTGTACATCTTTTTTATAAACATCTGGCTCTTCATCATGTGTTAATCTCGATAGTTTGCAATTGTGTTGCAAACACTGAGTAGGTAATCTGTCACAATTATCCGTATGAACCAAAGAAGAAAAAAACAGGAAAAGGGAATGTTTATACTTGATAGCGATATTGAGCTCCATAGCATCTAAAGTTATACTCTATAGGAAGAGTAATTCTGCAAACCCATATGACATCGCTCAAATCATCTTCTATATTATATTCTTGTTTGATCTAGTATGAACATTAACCTTTAATCAGTTTTCTGTTAAGTTAAACTGAAACTGGTTTGTCCAACCAAAATTAAAGCAAAATCAGATATTTAAAAGTGAATGCCTATAAAAAAAAAAGATATTTAAAAGTGAACATCTACAACTAATAGTAATAATAACAAAAGAAAGAAATCCAAAACAAAGCATGTATCAAGTTAAAGTGGAAATTGACTAAATTAATCATATAGGATTCCATTTTCAAGTTAAAGTGGAAATTGACTAAATTGAATAAATTCAGCACTATATACAAAAGGAGAAAATGAAACACAAAATCATAACCATTTTGAACTTGACTCAACATAACCAATTCCTTTTCTACTTATACTTAAAAATAATTGAAAACATGATTCTTTCAAATCCTCAAAGCAAGACTTTCAATGCAATTCAAAATTTGCTCTCAAAAGGACCCAAGAATCAGTAAAAAAACAACTTTTTAAGTGGATAATTCCTAAATTTCCCTAAAAAATCAGAAATTAAAAGGGGAAAATCTGATTATTTTTCAATAGTTGAGGCTATAATCCAAAACTCATTTCCACCACATCAAAAATTCAAAGTGAAAAGCAAAATAAAGAAATCTTTTTCACTGTGGTGTTGGTCTTGTCGTGCCGGCACGACAACAAGAATAGCACGACAGACATGTCGAATTTCACAATTAAAATCTTGAACAATTAAAGAACAAGTAAAGAAGAGATGAGTAATAGAGTATACAAACCTTTTTTGCTCGTAGTTGATAATCAGTTGGATCTTGATTTGCTGAACAAAAAAAAACAGAGTGCATTGGCGGATTGATAGGGAGAAGTGAACGAGGTAAGAAAAATCGCGTACGTTGATGGTTACCAGATTCAATCACCGGAGTCGGGCCTAATATTAGTAAAGTAAAATTAAGGGAATTTTTGTCATTAAAATATGAACGTGTTTAATGTGGTAATGTTTAATCAAACTAGTCTGAAAATATTAAGCCACCATAACAAATGGTCTAGTTTAGTAATTATCGCTTGTTTTTTTACAAGGGACAAATGCCTCTGATGTATGTAAAATCTCTGAGGATAAGACAATCATAGATTTGGGATAAGACAAACACACGGCCTTTAAGGTTTTTGAATATTGATGTCTCTTAAAATTTGTGATCGAACTGTGTCATATTTGGGGAGTCCAATACTATAGTCCAACAAAAAAAAACAAATCATGATTAGTTGTAAATAATGTTCTGTTGATTTTTAACTGTTAAAAATACCTGCTGAAGGTTTTGCTAATGTATGTGTACACTTTTAGTATAGGAGGATATGCTTTCATTTAGTTCAGAGGGTAAAATTTCAGCTTCCTGTGACAAAAATCAATGGTTAAAACGTTTATTTGTTGAAATTAAAACAACAACAGAACTAAAATTCTGGAAAACAAGATTGGAATTGCAAAAGTTGAATATTTATTTCTGCAAAGCAAAAGCACTTAAATAGGCTTACAAGAAAGAGACGTTGGCTCAACAACCAAATTCCTAAATAGTAGAGATAAACTCCTATAAAGTAGAACAACTAAAAGACTTAGTAAAAGCTTAATGACTCAGCAAAACTAATTAACAGTTATAACAAAATAAACACATGTTGGTGTTGTACTTCAACACTTCCCTTCAACACCAACTGTCACTCCAAGCTGCTTGCAAAAATTCTCAAACTTGACACCACTCAAACTCTTTGTGAACACATCAGCAACCTGGTCTTCAGTATTTATATGCATCAAAGCAATCTCTTCCCGCAACACCTTCTCTCTAATAAAATGATAATGAACCTCTATATGCTTAGTTCTGGCATGAAAAATTGGATTTTCTGCCAAACATATTGCTGATTGATTATCGCAATACAAAGTAATAGCATAATTTGTTGGTTGGCACAAATCCTTTAGCAACCATACAAGCCAAACACTTTCTTGAGCTGCCATTGCTGAAGCTCGGTATTCTGCTTCTGTTGTCGAAAGAGACACAGTTGGCTGCCTTTTGCTACCCCAGGAAATTGCTGCAGATCCAAGCATAAAGACGTACCCAGTGGTTGAGCGCCGAGTATCACGATCTCCAGCGTAGTCGGCGTCACAATAGCCAACTAATTTGCAATCTCCTCCTTTCTCATATAGGATACCACAATCAACTGTACTCTTCACATATCTCAGAACTCGCCGAACTGCTGCCAGATGAGGTTTCTTTGGAGCTTGCATGTACCGGCTTAACACACCAACAGCAAAAGAGATCTCAGGCCTGGTTAAAGTTAAATAAATTAAACTTCCCACCAATTGCCGATACATTGTTGTATCTTCTAAGCCAACTCCTTTATAAGCACATATGTTGACATTTGGTTCCATTGGAGACGAAATTGGTTTACACTCGTGCATCCCAAACTTTTGCAGCAACTCTCTAGAATATTTCTGCTGACATAGAAATATCCCCTTTTCAGTACGTTCTATCTCAAGACCAAGAAAATGCTTGAGCTGACCAAGGTCCTTCATCTGAAAACGAACTGATAAATTCTCCCTTGTTCGAATGATTTCTTCTTCCCAATCTCCTGTAATGATTAAATCATCCACGTACACCAACACAACGGCTATCTTCCTTCCATTTGTTCTGACAAACAAACTAGAATCTGCAGACGTTACTGAATAGCCACTAAAGACTAGAAATTCAGAAATTTTACCATACCACGCCCTTGGTGCTTGTTTCAACCCATATAATGCCTTTCGCAGCTTACACACATACTCAGGATGATCTCGACTTTGGAAACCCATGGGTTGACTCATGTAAATCTCCCGATCTAGCTCTCCATGTAGAAAGGCGTTTTTAACATCCATCTGCCGCAGGTTCCAATCTTTGTTAGCTGCTAAAGCAAGTAAAACACGAACAGTTGTTAGCTTTGCAACTGGACTAAACGTTTCATCATAGTCTAATCCATATTCCTGAGAAAAGCCACGAGCTACCAATCGAGCTTTAAATCTCTCAATTGACACATCTGTTCGTCGTTTTATTTTATATACCCATTTGCAAGAAATAGGTTTAACATCCTTGGGCTTTCGTACAAGCTCCCAGGTATGATTTTGTTCTAATGCAGCAATCTCCTCAGTCATAGCTGATCTCCACTCCGTACACAAAATTGCTTCTTCAAATGTTTCTGGTTCTTTCACATCAGCTTCAATGGCAACATTGGCATATTTGGGATTCGCTTTTCTGATTCTGCTGGACTTTCGAATTGGATTTGTTGTTTCTTTTTCTTCTCTCGGTTGTTGATGCACACCAGATTGCCAAGGACTCTTTGCTGCCATTTCAGATTCAACTTCACTGTCAACAGCCTCCTCTATCCGCAACTGCACTTGAGTCTCATCTTTTGAAGGATGCAGTTCAGGTATTGTCTTCTTCTCTGAGGACCACCACGAAGATGCTTCATCAAACACCACATTACGAGATGTATAACACTTTCCAGTTGAAGGATCACACCATCTCCACCCTTTCCGCTGATTATCATATCCTACAAAAATGCACTTTACAGCCTTTTTGTCCATCTTGTTTCGCAATTGGTCAGGTACAAAAACATAACACACACAACCGAAAACACGAAGATAACTAACAGTAGGCTCTATGTTCCATAATTTCTCAAAGGGTGAGAGAAAGCATAACCTTTGTTGTGGAAGTCTGTTGCTTACAAAAGTTGCTGTTTTCATTGCTTCCGCCCAAAATCGTCCTTCAACATTCTTTGCATGAAGCATACTTCTACATATCTCTGCCAAATGACGATTTTTCCTCTCCGCGACTCCGTTTTGCTGCGGAGTGTACGGACAAGTAAATTGATGACGTATTTTATGCTCTTGAAGAAATTCTGTGAATTCTTTTGAGACATACTCTCCTCCATTGTCAGTGCGCAAGCAACGGATTTTCTTACCAACTTCAGCTTCAGATATTCTTTTAAACTCCTGAAACTTAGAAAATGCTTCTGATTTTTGTTTCATGAAGTAAACCCATACATACCTCGAGAAATCGTCGATGAAGGTAACCATATACTTCATCCCACCAACAGACGCTTCCTTGATAGGTCCAAAAACATCAGAGTGAATCAACTCCAACGGCTCCTTTGCTTTAAATTTGGACTCCTTGTAAGGCAATTGATGCGCCTTGCCATATTGACATCCTTCGCATATTGTGCTGGTGTTGACTGCAAGTTGGGGAAGGCCTTTCAACATTGACTTTTTCATTATCACATTTAGCTTCGAATAGCTAACATGACTTAACCGCCTGTGCCACAAGTCAGCTGTCTCGTTGTTCCTTGTCTTATCCACATATGCAGCCTCTGGAACGTGGTATACATGTTCAAGTGGGACCTTATCAGAACTATATTGAGAGGTAACTGTTGTGTTGCCGACGTGAGCAATTTGAAGCTTCGAATTATCTGCTGTAACAACAACTCGATGTCCTTTATACTCGGATAAATTCTGCAGCTTGTTTTTATCACCTGTCATGTGATTAGAACAACCCGAGTCAAAGATCCAATCTTTCTCATGGTCGAAGTGTGGAGACGTAGTTGCTGTAAAAGCAAATTCCTCCTCTGTTGCAATCAGCGCCTCTGCTTCCCACTCTTCCTCGCTTTTCGATGTGTTTGCATTGGCCTCCGTTGCTGCATTACTCTCGATGCCCTTTTTCTTCGACCAACAATCTTTTGCCATATGTCCCTTCTTACCACAATTGTGGCACTTCCCTTCAAACTTTCTGTCATTGCCATGAAACTTCCCAGCTCCTCTTTGATGAGAAACTTTATCTGCATATTTGGATCGTCGTTGCTGCTTATCGTGTTTATAGCTTTTATTGGCGTAGAGAGCTTCCTCTTCACCTTTTAGCGAGACACCTCCCATCTGCTTAGCAAGCGCTTCTTGACCTGCAATCAGATTTTCAAACTCAACAAGTGAAGGCTGATTTTGCCATCCTTGTATTGTAGCAACATAACTCCTAAACTCGGATCTCAAACCATGAATGATTATTCTTCTCATCCTGGTTTCCCCGATTGGAGCCTTTGGGTCCAATTCAGATATTTCACGACACAAGGACTTTACTTTATGAAAGTATTGAGCAATCGACATGTCGCGTTGAGCTAAAGACAACAGTTCACTCTCTAGCAATTGAAGTCTTGTGTCATTCTTCTTAGAGAATAGCACAGCGAATGTATCCCATACTTCATGAGGAGTTTTCGCATCACGAATATGCTCTAGCACATCTTCTTCAACTGTAGTTTTTAGAGCGAACATTGCTTTGCCCGCTTTGATCTTCCACTTACGTAGAGTAGAGTTTGTGTCCTCCGCCTCTGGTTGTGTAACTTCACTTCCATTAACAACCTCCCACAGATCTTGGCCCTGCAAGTAAGACATCATACATGTAGACCAAGTATTGTAATTCTGATTGTTAAGCTTTTTGATTCCACCAACAACATGAAGATCACTCTTTTTTTTTTTAACAAGGAAAGCACTCACAAATGGCTCTGATACCAATTTGTTGAAATTAAAACAGCAACAGAACTAAAATTCTGGAAAACAAGATTGGAATTGCAAAAGTTGAATATTTATTTCTGCAAAGCAAAAGCACTTAAATAGGCTTACAAGAAAGAGACGTTGGCTCAACAACCAAATTCCTAAATAGTAGAGATAAACTCCTATAAAGTAGAACAACTAAAAGACTTAGTAAAAGCTTAATGACTAGCAAAACTAATTAACAGCTATAACAAAATAAACACATGTTGGTGTTGTACTTCAACAGTTCAAACCTTACAACTATTTATAAAAAAGAATGGTGCTTATTGTTGGTTTTCTTTAAGTCAAAATTGGGGAACGATTGAAGAAGATGGAATTTTTTTTTTATTGCAATCATATGAATTGTTGGATTTATTTAATGTTAATTTTCTTTTTCTAGTTTTTCTTTTAGATATGTTTTTTTTTTCTCTTTTGTGTGTCGTTCTTATTAATTTCTTAATTGATTTTTTCACTTGGATTGTTCTACAAGTGAAGGATGAAAAGAGGGCATTGTGCCTCACAAGGAGATATCGGTCGAGGTTCGGAGAGTCACCAAATGAAACATAAGAGAGTCAAGAAGAAGCGTGCCTCTTGGTAAAAGTTTCTAATTTATAACTGAACCAAGTAGTTGATATATAGCATGTTTTGAGTCAAATGACTCAAATATATACCATGGTTCAAGAAGCAACCAAATCATGATTAGTGATGTTTACCTGTTTCAGCAATTGTTAAGGTTTGCATATTTGCTGAATCAAAAACCACAGTTTTTTTAAAGATGAAACTTGATTAGTTAATAATGTGGCTTAATAACATTGTGCAAAATCACTGCAAAAAGTTTTATGAATTCATGTTAAGTAGCTCTTGTTGTGACTTTTACCATGACTTGGCTTATAGTTTGATGTTTTCTGCTTATTGTTGTCTTCTGATGAAGGGTCCAAAGTGGAGTTGATTCCTCGCATGGACAGATTGGTGTAGGTTTAGAGACTCACACGTCAAGTGTAGAAGACTAAGAAAGAAGTGTTCGTTCAGGTAAAGTTTACAAGTTACAATTAATTGCTTCGTTGATTCGTAAGGTATGGATTTTTGGTGAACTAAATACCATAGTGTTATAATAGATGAAATCTTAATTCATTTATAATGTTGATTTACATTTGACAAGATAATATTAATGTAAAAGGTTTCATGAAATCATGTCAAGTCGACCTCGTGTGACTACTAAGACTCTGTTCTTTTTTACTTATATTCAGCACATATTAGCAATTTCGATTCAGTTCAGTAATTTCATTTCCGTTCAGCACTTTCAATCAGAATTTTCAGTTCAGTTCAGCAATTTTAGTTCTATTCAGCAGTTTCAGTTTTGTTCAACAATTTAAGTTCAATTCAATTCAGCTTTTTTCAGTTCAATAAAAAGAAAACAGGCCTAACATGTCTGGGCTTTGGTGTTTTCTCCTATGTTGCACTGATCTGAAAAGAGAAATTATGACTTGTAGCATCAAATAAATCCTAAATGAAAAATTACAATTTCATATAATAAATGTATTTTTTCTTTTTGTTTTTTTGTTTATCTATTACTGTGACTATTATACTAATACCAAACCTGATTTGAGCAAAACAGATACACGAATTGAACAAGGACACTAATCTTATATTTGCAAAGAAAGCCTTGGCTTTTATGAGAAGATCCAGGTTCGCATCTCATTCACACACGCTCGTTTGCGTTTAATCAGGTCAATTACATTCATGGTCCTTCAATTATTAGAAATGGAACAACAATATCATAAAACTTTAATTCTTAACACAAAACTCATCTAACTTTAAATAACATTTCATCCAAAACCCTTTTGACCGGAATCCGGCAAATAAGTCACCGGAAAAGTGTCAAAATGCGGCAAATAACTCACTAGAAATGTTATGTGACATTCACATCATGTAATATTTTCATGAGGAGTGTTTTTTTATTATGTTGATAAACTATAACAGTGAGTAGTCAATAAATATGTTGATAAATTGATGAATATTTGAGTTAAAAAAACTAGTTCTAGTGTATATTTTTTAAAAATTTATCTTTTTATGGTGAAAAAATCATGTGATTTGGCTATCACGTGAACAAATTACGTTATTTGGCTACCACATGCATTTTCCGGCGAGTTTATTTACCGAATTCCGGTCAAATGACTATGGATGAAATGTTATTCAAAGTTAGATAAGTTTTGGGTTAAGAATTGAAGTTTTGTGGCATTATTGTTCCATTTCTAATAGTTGGAGCACGATGAGCGTAATTAACACCGTTTAACCGCTAATTAATTTTGCGGCAAAAACACTTCGGTGTCGTTTGGTTTGCGGAATAGCAAGGAATAGAATAGTTATTCCTTGCATACTCTTACTTTTATGTTTGGTTGGATTTTTCAAACACGTAATAAATATTCCACGGAATAGCTATTCCAAAAAGAGATGAATAGTTATTTCTTAATAGAAGGAATGAATAGTTATTTAATATAGGATTTTATATTCCTACTTATTTTATCTATTCATATTCTGTTTCATGAAATAACCATTTCATTCTATTTTATGAACCAAACGGTTATTGTGGAATCGAAAAAGAAGAAGATTATGGAGTAGAATATAATGTCATATATTCTTCGACATTCAAGCTTAGTGAAGATCGAGGTAATGCACCTATTATCCTTACTGATTTTTTTATTATTTAGTTATTACTTTTTGCTGGATCTCATCTAGTTTGCGTGAGACGAAATTTCTATATTTTCTCCATTGGAGAATGCTTGGATTGGTGAGAAAGCTGGAATGATCATGTTATAATATATTGATTACACACTTCATGCAAGATTTAACAATGATTGTATATTTTGCCCGCCTACTCAGAAATTTCATGTTGCCGATGAATATAGTGTTGGTTGTTTTGATTTGATCGATTCGAGGATAGCGAAATACCCATATGTTTTATTTAGAGAGCTACTATATATCGACCCCTTAAATTACTAAACATCGATCCTGGCCAACTTATAGCTCACTTTTTACAAAAATTATGATCAAGGATTCTTCTATCAATTGTCATTCCTATTATACCCTTCCGCTTTTCACTAATTATATTTACAATTTTTTTTCTAAAATAATATTTATACGAAAATTCTTTTATAATTACTATTGATTAATATTAATGTGTGTTGTGAATAAATTAGAGAGATGTACAGAGAGAATATTGATGTGTGTCTTATTCCATATAGAGAGGTCCTTTATATAGGATATAAGAATTACAGTTTGTATGGGAACATGACATCTAGAATATTCCGAGAGTATAATGGTCATCCACTTAATTAATTCATAACAATTAATCCTTTTTTTAAAATCTAAAAATTAGTCCCTTTTTCAAAACTCTCTAAAATAGTCCTTTTTTTAATACTTTCTAAAATAGTCTGGTTTTCTAAGACTCTCAAAATTAATCCGTTTTTTGTAAAAGATCCAAATTATTCCATTTTTTTAAATCTAAAAAAATTCTGTTTTTTCAAAATCTCAAAAATAGTCCGTCAATTATATATTAAAAACTACTATTAAAGATTTATGAAAATATAATTTATTTATTTTTTGATATTTTATTTTAAATAATTTTTTTAAAAAATAAAAATGGTACCAACGGTCACTGCGACCGTCGCCCCATAAATTTTTATTTTTTTAAAATTTATTTATAATCTTACAAAATAAAAATATTACTCCCTCCGGTCCGTATTATTTGTCACATTTGACTAAATCACGGGTATTAAGGAAATGATTGGTTTGCATTAAATATATGTAAATTGGACTAGAATACCCTTATTAATTAAGAGGGAAAAATTTACATTGGAAAGCTAACATATAAATAATAGGGGTAAAGTGGGAAAAGTTTACATTGGAAACATAACATGACAAATAATATGGAACAAGACTTTTTCTTCAAATGTGACAAATAATATGGACCGGAGGGAGTAATATATAAAAAAATTGAATACGTTTACTTAAATGTTAATATGTATTAATTAATTTATAATACGATTTAAATGTAGCTTTACACTAACGTTAGTAGACGGTTGAATATAGCGAATGTGATCATTGGTGATGGTCCGAGAAATGTTGAATATCGAAATATTAATGCATCGGATCGTCAGGCGACCCGGGCGAAGAGGGTTCGGTGGACGTGAATGTAGAGGTAGGATTCTATTAACAAATGTAACTATTTATCGGCTTAAGTGTATTTTATAATTAGCGACTCATTTGAACGTGAAGTGTTTACAAAATATTAACCATAAAAGCTAATGTCTTTATTCGTCATTTTACACAAACAGTTATTGACAATCAGTTAAATCTTACCAAACGTGTTGATAAAATAATTGGTCAAATCAGCTAGTCAAATCAGCTAAAGCAATCAGCTAACAGCTAACCGCTAATTGCCAAAAAGGGTCAAGATTTTTTTATTTTTTACTTTTTTGAGAACACATTAGCATTAGATTTTGAATGGGTTGACTCAAATGCTTTTGTTTTCTAAATTCTCCCTCTCTAATGAGTTTCATTTTTTTTATTTTTTCATAAAAGCTTCAATTTTTTATATTGCTCATGCTATATCTAAGGGAAAAGTACAAAAATAAACCTCGTGGTTTCGGATTTGCAAACATAAGCTATGTGGCTTAAAAATTTGCAAACATGTACCATGAGGTTTGAAGCTGTAATTTTTACTGCAAAAAACACCCATAAAATATGATCTGTCCACCCATATACTATCAGAGCGCACCATAGCTTGGAGGAAAAGGAAAAGTGGCCAACAATAGCGGCTGCCGGACATACTTAACTCTCAAAATTTTGAGTTTAGGGTTACCTGGTTACAAGCTTTTAAGTTGGGGAACAAGACAAGTTAAACGCACTAATTGCAGCGTTTTAGTAGTTATAATTAGCTTTTTGCTAATCCCACATCGTTTCTTTAACAGGGCTTGGGACAATGAAAAAAATAATTAAAACATGAGAAACTAAAGCTATGCCCATTTTGCATTTGGATTTGCATTTCTAACTTTTCGAACCCCGATTTCTAAATCTTCTTCTCAATTTCCTTATTTCTCCATTTCAACTTTGTAATTTATTATTTTCAAGCAATTCTCAATCTATTTATAATTTCAATAATTTCACCTCATTCCGAAGCTGAGGAGAATACCACTCTATTAATAATTAATTATTTTTAATTGAAGAATTATATTTGGTTTTTAGGCTCTAATTCATGAATTAATACTTTTTCTACATCTTTTTCTTTTCTAGAGTATCCAGAATTAAGAAATTCTTTTTTTGTAAGTAGTAAAAGCTTCTAATGAGAAGTCGTGAATGAAATTTTGTCTAACATCTAAAAAACTGCAATTTTACTCTTATTGTTGGCTTTCAAAAGTAATTTTATCCTTAGAAATTATAGCTCTATAAAGTTTGTAATTTTTTATTTCTAATGTCATACTATATGGAGCACCACCAATCTCTGAATCATAGATCCATCCCTGTATATCCACATAAACTTGCTTATTCAAATTGAAATACCCCTGAATTCTTCAGTATTGAGAGGTTCTCATGGATTTCAAAACTCCATAAAAATTGTCTATAATAGTATTATGTCGAATTGTGATTGTCTTTTCCTATGACTATAAATAGGACCTAAAACTTATACTTTTATTATTTATCATTTTTACCGTGTTAATATAGTTATTTTATTATTTTTTTGAAAGCTAATAATAATAATATAGTTACTTAAAAACTATTTAGGCATTCAAACTGTTTAATAAAAGAATCGGAATATAATTCCAAACAGATAACAAACTTTAATAAGAAAAGAAGTTTTATTTATAAAAAAATAAAGAAAGAATTTTAAGGCTAATTGTAGTTAACTAATTTGAAAAAAAAATAGTTTAATAAGAAAAGTAATTTTAAAATTCAATTCACAAATAGTTAATTTTCAAAAGTAGCCTTGGCAAAAAAAAAATAGTTTCCAAAGTAGTCCATTAAACTTTTTTTTAATAAGAAATTACAGTAAAACCTAATTCTCAGTTTAATAATATGGTTTTGTAAAAAAAATGTTTACTAAAATGAGAAGTAATGCATGAAGGAAATAAATGAAATCTAAAAAAAATTCACGAAATAAAATCATATGATCAATCTCACTAACACCGAATTCAATTTTGGGAAATATAAATTTGGAATGAATGAATCAGAGTAATTTTTTTTTCTATTTTGGAATGATACTCAATCTTTATTTGTGAAGGAATTTAATCACATATAAATCCTAACGTAAAGAGTCGGGTTATCGGGTTACCTCTTGTAGCGTGAACCCGTCGACTTGATTTGCAGCGGAAGAACATGAGATGAACAGCGGAAGATCGAATCACCACGATCTCGTATCATTAGTCACAAATCAACCACGCCAACGTTAGTCGGGAGCTGATAACGATAGTCCACGAATTAAGAGCGCAAAGAACAAGAGAGAGAGAGAGAGAGAGAGAGAGAGAGAGAGAGGGGGGGGGGGGGGGTTGGGAGAAGGAGGAGCGCGGTTCTCCATCTTTTCATCCTTTCATACATTTCTCTTTTTGTATTAGGGTTAGGGTGTCTATCTATTCATAGCAACTAATAGAGCCTTAACCGTAATTACCCTTTAACCTATATTTGGTCCATTCCACTTATGGGCGGATAATATTTGACCCATCAAATATTTCTAACAATTTGAAATAAAAATAAACATTAAACAATTGTTACAATATAAATTTCTAAGGAAATTTGTTTTGGGATTGTGAATAAGGTAATATTACGTTAATATGCTAAATTATTTTTCGCTCCCTCTTTTTCACATTATTAATTCTCATTTGGATTTTCTCATCAGCGATTCAAACTTATTTTGATTTGTAGTGGTTAACATGCATTTGATTTGTATTCTAAAATGAAGATTTTGATTCTTTTTATATACGGTTTCTTTGCTTCCAATTTTACAAAAATGTATCATTAAATTTAGATAAGATATTTGTTTGTTTTTGAGAAAAAATTTCATTGCCGTCTGATTTAAGCTATCACTCAATGTTGAAAGTAGTAATTTAATTTAAATTTGAATATAGAAAAATCCAATTGTTAAATATATATTTTTACAAAACAATAAATCGTCTATGCACAATTGATGTTATTTATGTTGTAAGCTTCTTTTTTCTAAATTGTGAAGTTGTTAATGACTATGATTTTGTTAATGTTTATTAAAATATCAATTTTTAAGTTGTAATTTAAATAAAGAAATTCATAAGATTCACTTGGAGCGGGTGGTCTTATTCGAAAGCGCCGAAGACGGGGCGGGTTAAATTAAATACAGATGGTATGACTAAAGGTAACCCAGGTTACACTGTAGCGGGTGGTCTTATTCGAAATGTTTCCGGAATTTGGATTGGGGGCTTCATTTGTAATTTAGGCATATGTACTGTAGTTTTAGCTGAGCTCTGGGTTTGTATTACAGGTTAGATTTGGCTTGGAGAAAAGGGTTCAAAAAGGTCGATGTTGATCTTGATTCTATGGTCGTGGTTCAACTTGTGACAGATGAAGGGCCGGTAACTCATAGGTATTTTTGGCTCATTGAGGAATGCAAGACTTTGTTGAAGTAGAATTGGGATGTTAGGGTGTGTCACGTGTATCGTGAAGGTAACCGCGCTGCTGATTGGTTGGCGAATCTCGCAGGATTATGTCATTTAGGTCATCAAGAGTTTGATGTGCCTCCTGTAGGTCTCCAGGTTCTCCTTTCTGCTGATGCTCAGGGAGTAAATGTTTCTCGGAGTGTTCGTTTATAGCTTTTTGTTTTTCTTTTTTTCTTTGTCGGGGTTTTAACCCCTCCGATTCACATAAAAAAAAAACACTTCAAAAAAATATATTCTCACAATTTGTCGCGGCAAAAAACTAGTTATATGTCAATTTTGAGATTCTAACTTTCTCCTTGTTTGAAGGAGTTAAGCTCATTTTAGTAATATTTTTATTTTATTTTAAAAATTATTTTAATTTAAGCATAAGGAAACGCAAAATAAATTACTAAAAATAAAGAAATGCCACGTTTCAACAAAAGAAGCGTAAAGGGAAAAAGAGAATAAAATAATAGAAAAAAGAAAAAAAAGAAGATTAGTCTCATAATCACCAGAGGAATATAACAAGAGATATCCTCTTCATTCATGTCCTAGAAAAAGAATAAAAAATGGATATTCCAAATATAACCCCTCGAATATTCTTCTTCCTCTTTCCGTTATATCCTCCTCTTCCTTCATTCTCTCTTTATTATTTTCTCAGCAACCAATCACTCAATTAGAACATCAAACAGTAAAAAAAGAACAATGAAGTTCGGAAAGAGCCTTAGTAACCAGATCGAACAGACCTTGCCCGAATGGCGTGACAAGTTTCTTTCTTACAAGGAACTTAAGAAGAAGTTGAAGCTTATACAACCCAACGCAGGAGGAGGAGATAGGCCCACCAAACGCCCTAGATTTGAGGACGCCGCCGGAGGGTATATGACCAAAGAAGAAGTCGATTTCATTAAACTGCTCGAGGATGAACTTGAGAAATTCAATTCATTTTTCGTTGAGAAAGAAGAAGAGTATATCATCACATTGAAGGTAAATCAAAATTTACGCCCCGAACAAGAAAATATTAAATCTTATTAGTATTTTACTTATATGCTTTCGATTAATAAACTGTTTTTAATGAAAAACATTGAATTTAGTAGCTTAAATTATAACAAATAAAAATATATTAAAAATGATGGTTTGTTAGTAATTTTGTGCACGATGTAGAAATTAATTATTTTTGTATATATTTGAGGGATTACATTTTCTCATCCTTTTCCTCTTCTGTTTGGTTCCCGAGAAAATATTCCCTCACATGACAGTTAATTTAACGACCGAAATTTACGGAATTAGGCGAGGGAAAATTTAATGGTTTTCATGAGCAATAACTGCTAAACGACAAAGCAGAACAGCAAATCTGAGTGAAACGGTGTCGTGTTAGTGGTAAAATGTAGTGAAATACTTGGTAAATAATAGAGAAACGGACAGTTAATGTCCGTTAGAGTTTGAGCGTTACTTTATAACAACTGGGTGGCATTTAGGAATATGCCTTTGGTATATTCTTGGTTGTGCCACTAGTTATTTTCAATTTGTTGTTTCCATTTTGACCGTAAAATATCATCTCATACTATTACATTGATATATGCATATTTTCTGTCCCCACCTGAATTTATAAAGTATTTCGTTAGCTCGTTTAATTTAATTTGCCTAACTAGTTTATTTGACTTTTCAACTTATTTAAAGTTATCTATTAGTGCTCGAATGTATTTAGAGTTGATTCCTCAAACTTACTTGGAATTGATCTACTCTCAACTTATTTCGTTAGCATTGCGTGATTTCGGACTCTCAATGTGCTTAGTTGGATTATTTTTTTATATAGAATGTCTTTTGATGTTTATGTGAAATGATCTGGTTTATATATGTTCTTATGAAACGGAGGTGTGACTGAGGTCTCGTGGGATCTCATTGTTGAATATATGTTGAAACTGATTTCTAAATTGGTTTCAATTTGGAATTCTCAGGAGTTGCAAGATAGGGTAGCAAGGGCAAAGGATTCAAATGACGAGTTAATAAAAATTCGGAAGGAGATTGTTGATTTCCACGGCGAAATGGTTTTACTGGAGAACTATAGCTCTCTTAACTACACAGGATTGGCAAAAATACTTAAGAAATATGACAAAAGAACCGGAGCTCTCATTCGGTTGCCCTTCATCCAGAAGGTTCTTCAAGAGCCATTTTTCACGACAGACATGTTATACAAACTTGTGAAAGAGTGTGAAATGATGCTCGATCGCCTTTTCCCTACAAAGGAGGCTGCTGCACTTTCATCAACAGATGGTGATGAAGCTTGTGGTCCATCATCTAGTTCCGTCACCACCTCCAGGAATAATGGAACGTTGAGTGAAATAGAACACATGGATAGCTCATACATGAAGAGCACGATATCGGCATTGAGAGTATTGAAGGAGATAAGGAGTGGAAGTTCGACAGTGAGTGTTTTTTCGTTGCCTCCGTTGCAGATCAGTGGTCTGGATGATAGTTGGAAAAAGGTTCCTATTCTGGAACAAGAAGCCAAATGAATCAATCATGAATGGAGATACAAGCACAAATTGCCCTTTTTTTTATATAGTCTTTTCTTTTCCACTCTTATATCAATCATATGTATCTTTTATGAGTTGCCTTTTGGTGCATATTCTTATATGCATGTCTTAGATACTGACACTCATGTAAAATGTTTAATTAAACTGGAAATTAGATATTACAAGGAATGCAATATTTGAATACTTAGATCAAATTCTTGTACTTGCTTTTCAATATTGCTTACATTACACACCATTCTTGGCCCTTAATTTGTAGCAATTATATTACTAATTCCAAATGAATTTAGATGTGTAGATGCTTCTGCAGAATATTAGTTTGAGACTCACTTTCGATTTGCACTTTAATTTTAAGTTTTTGTTTCTCTTCTTTGGTTTGAGAAGATGTGGTTTATTATATTGAAATACTATGTGCAATAAAGGTTCAAATCTACATTTAAAACGAAGAAAAGTCTTGTGTTTTTCATTTAGGATTAATTTGACAGCATCATTAACTAAATTTTGTTTGTTTGTGCTGTTGAGTTTGTCCAACAAATTTATGATTTGTTCCTTGTTTCCATGTTGTTTCAGACTCGGTAGCTCTATAAACAAGCGTGAAAACGCACTTATTTGCCCGTTAAATCTGTTCAAAAAGCTTAGTAGTCTCTTGAACTATGATGTTTTCTTTATAGCTCTCTAAACTTGTTTAAATATAATGGAGAGCTATTTACCATCGTAATTTGTTATTTAGAATTTTGCATTACTTTGTTTGTTAAACCTTTAAAATAATAATTATAATGCATGTTATTTAGCTTTAAAGTTCTTAAAATGTATAACATTAACAATATAATGTAATATGAAGAGAAGAAATTCAAGGCACAACACTTGATTTGTAATTTTGTTTTATAAACAGAAGATGGATAAATCCCCTATGCTCTTTACATAAGTTACAAGACAAGAAATTGTCATGACGATTTAACCAGCAACCGAAAGGGAACGTTGATACTGCAGCAACTGTATAAATAGAGTTGAAGAATAGAGAATATAGAGTAATGGATTTGATTACAGAGAGAATATGAAGCTGTGGAACATAGTATCGGAAAGTCTTAATTGTACATATACAATAACCAACTCGGATGCCAACTAATGAACTCTTCTTTGCTTTGCTTTCCCTTCGTATCGCAGCAGAGGAGACACTATTAGTAGAATATACAGATTTACTCCTTAATTTCCAAAGGATGTTGGACAATCTACACGTTTAACCACTAGAACCGACACTTTTACTCTGCAAAACATGCATAATGAATATTCAAATTCATTGTAATAGTATTCATTTTTTTCTCAATCTACATCTACTTATATGTATGAAAAAACATTATCAGCTTATTTAATAATAGTGTTATTGGCATACGGGTATGGCATACCTATTAAAACTGAAGAAGAATGAGGGAGATGAAGCTGCTTTCAGGATTATTTTGGTGCAGAGGTTTTAGAAGGGCCAGCTCTCTCCACCATAACATCGTAAAGTTGCTTACCGTTCTATATTACACCAAATCACAACACAAGATTCATTCCCAAAGCCAAGGCAATAACTCATGAATTATGAGGATCGGGATAGGATATGCTTACAAAGATTACTGGAAAGAAGTGCACTTGTCCTTCAGGTTTCGTTTGTCTCTCTTTAAAATACACCAGAACTGGGAAATTTGGCCACCACAGTTCCCAATTTACAAATGTTGAATACCTGTTTATTTAGTCAACTAGTGCTTTTCAATTCACAAAATCAACTGTATTGGATAAAGCAGCCTGGGCAGTTACTTACTTCCAACGGTTTTTCCCACCCACGAATACATTCTCACCAGAATCATCGAGTTGTTCTCCTACTTTCACTTCCTACCACGACATGTATCATATGCTTTTTATGAATAATCAGATGAATCAACAATCAATAATGAAAGAAGAAAAACATACCTAAAAAAAATGATTTAAAAGTAGTAAAACAGAATTCCTCCAGTAACAAGGAAATATAAGTACCCTAAAACTGCAGTAAGAATAGAATGATTTTACATAGGCTAGAATTTCTTTTAGAAGCAACCGGAGTTTTCTACTAGGATTCAAGGCTGGGATTCCAAGTAGAAGAAAACCAGCTCATATCAAAACCGTATATCAACCGTGATCATGTTACCAAATACTCTCCCAGGAAAATGTTAAATAAGGGAAGAACAATTTTTTTAGCTCAACCTTCATTTCTGTTCTATTGTTCTATTCTGTTATATTTCGACATAAATTATTATTTGAATGCACATTCAGTTACTAACTTGTCGTTTTGATATATATATCAGGCCCCTAATTATTATTTAAATGCACTTTGAGCCGATTTTTTTGAATTGTTTTAAGAACTAGCAACAGAAAAAGCATAGCTGGTTCACTCGCATTGCTTTTTTATACTTCATTTTGCTAGAAACAAATTTTCGATATTGATGCAAATCAAGTCTAGTACAGATCTACCATTTTTTTTAATTTGTTTCGCAAACATGGTATTTACTTGCACTTTTAAGGAAGCATATATGCAAAAAATTCAAGAAGTTTTCCAGTTTTGAATGCAAATCCAAATGAGTGTAATTAGTCTACTACAATTTTAATAATATCAAAACCGAAGGACAAATCTGAAACGAAAATCATGAGTTTTAAAGAATTCATATCAAGATTTAAAAGTTATCAGACAATGACAATACGTCATGGAAAATTAAAGTGCACTAACCAGAGCTTCATTGTCAAAAACGAATCTCACTCTTGTTGTCTGCAACAAAGGAAAAAAATTATTAGCACATTTCTGAAAAAGAAGGCAGACCGCCAAGCAGTGATACTAAGTTGCTTATTAAACAAATCACAATGGAAATCTTAGATAAAAAGTTTGACTTTCATAACACTTATATTACTTCATTATTGGTGAATCGATGTAATTAGAAGAGGTGACTAGTGCTTTATCAAAATGGTATTCGAGAAGGCATCTTGTGACTATGAACAAAAGCCATATAAAAATTTGATAGAATATTAATTAGACATTACAGTGAAAGTTGATCTTGATTTTTTAAGCCGACTACATTGACCTATAATTACCTGAAACAATAGGAGCAATCCAAGGAGACCAGCTGGTGCAGCCGGTAATAAGTTGTTTGTATAAGCTAACCCACCAGCTATACCTGTTTTAAACCAGAAGTTTGTTTAGGGGAGGAACAGTGTACGGTGAGCAATGAGGGGAAATCGGAAATCTTCTTACAACGTTTAAACTATTAACATGAAATATTTCTGAATTAAATGAAAACCCTCTCCAACATGTGCATACATTTGAATTGCCAGGCACCATTCTAGCCGAATGATTACTCATCCATGTCTCATAACATATGCATTACTACAGAAAATTCATGAAATGCTTTTGAGCTTTGGTTAATAGTCATCAGAGCTGTCCATTATATACTAAAAGAAGAATCATACTTGGAACAATTTGCTTATACTTGTACGCTTCTTCCAAATGAACTTTTTATTGCTTTCTTCACATAAACAATGCAGGCTTCACATCATGAAATCTAAATGAGCATGGAAAGTTAGAGTTCAAATGTACTAACCGAGCAGGACAACTGGTATCCGGTAATCTGGTTCAGGAATGACCGTCTCTCTCTTTTGCACCTTCCTTCCAAGCTGTGAAAAAAACATGAAATCATCACCTTAACTTAACAACTACTCCAAAATCCACATAGATACATATATACAACCCATTTAATCTAATTATCCACCAAGTAAGGTCCAAACCAATAAATGCAGAATCCCAATTTGGCTGACTCTGTTGCCACAGCGACAGCCTATGTTGCACAGACATGGACGGAAACATGGAAACACGGGGAAGCGAGTAAAAATTGGAAATATAGGGTTTTTGTTTTTGAAAGCAAATTTAGGGATATATTTGTAAATGCTGGAAGTATATATAACAATTCAAAAATTGATTATATTCTACATGTAATTGCAACAATGAAAAGAAAATAGAGATGTCAGAGTTGTGGGATAGAAATGATCATGAATTAAGAAGTTGTAACTAAAAGTTTCAATTAGCTAAAATCATAGTTGAAAATGGAATTTAACTGTGTTTAGCTGCAGAAACAGTTTCTTAAAAGCAGAAATGCATTTCCTATTCTCAACCTTTACTGGTGGAGAAGAGCCGTACTACTGGTGTGTTCGGAAGAGACACGAAATGCGGAAACACAATTGAGAAGAGCTATAAATTCATTGTCACATGACTCTAACACCATCAACAAACATTACTTGTGAAAAGTTTGACAAGTATTAAAAATGCAACAATTAACTACATAAAATAAAAATTAGAAAGGTAAAGAAGTAAGAACCACGGAGAAAACAAGAAGTCGTTGTCTACGGATTGAATGGCATTCTGTTGGCAAGGGTTTTAGATTGTGCAGCAGCACTTTCCCATAAAAGGAATTCTTGAAAGTCACTTCCCTATCTGCATCCAAACATTCAATAGCTTAGCTTAAATTGATTAGCAAAACAAGAGCCTTAATTAATATTAAAAAAAATGCTTACTTTGACAAGGAAGAAAGCAAGTAGCTGATAACAAACAGGTGGTCATGGCTTCTGCTTTTTCCTTTATTTCTTCAGAAGCAATTTCTGAGAGATGTCAAATGATTTATTGACATAAATGTCCTTGCTTTCATAGACAGAACATAAAGCCAAAAAAGGGTAATTAAGTAAAACCATAAAAATGAAACAAAAACGGCTGTCATCTTCTTCCTCCTTATCTTTGTGCTGTTGATATTACCACCAACACAGAAATAAGTATTGAGAGTAAAGAAAGCTCTTATCTTTACTCAAACATCAATTTACCCAAATGGTGAAGACTCTATCTTTTAGTCCTAATGTTTGCTCTTTGGTATCTTCCAAGAATACAGGTATGCTTTTACCCTTCTTCTTTCCTCTTTATAAAACCATCTATAGCCTCTAATGTATCTTCCTTCTTTAATAGGACCCTTCATTACTAGGGATTCTGTTTCTGGAAAGTTTCTTCCAGTGAACAAAGTTTTCCAAAGCTCTACTAAAACTACCAAATTTCAATCTCTCCAGGTTAAGGTTAGTTCTTCTTCATTTATGCTTCTCTTTCCTTTATTAATTACAACAAGTACATCCACCTCCTGAATTTGAAAGCTTCTATTTTTATTTATAACTTGTAAGTAATTATGATGTACAACAACAACCATGGTAAATTGGTCTGTATCAACTGAATTTCAAATAGGAAAGACTACACCAATGTTATGTGAAAGTGATTCAAAATGGTTAAATTTAAGGACCGTATGTAAGGAAAGGAGTTGAAATGTATTGGAAGGGATATCATTATATCATATATAACTCAAAGGTGTTGTTTGGTTCGCGGAATAATAAGGAATAGAATAGTTCTTGCCTATTCATATTCCTAGCTTTGGTTGGATTTTTCAAACACGTAATAGTGTTGAATGTCTTACATTGTTAACTTGAAAGCTAAATTGGCTTCTTAAATATAGAAAGCAATAGATGTCTTTTGGGGTTAGTTACGCTTTGCTAAAATTGTATCAGAGCCATGGATAATGTGAGAGCTCCTGCTATATTGGCGTTACGCACCAAATGAATTGGGTGTGAGGGGCGTGTTAAATGTCCCACATTGCTAAGTTAGGAAGCCATATGGCTCCTTAAATATTGGGTGCTAATCCTATCCTCTTAAGGTGCCTTTTGGGGTTAGTTAGCCTTTGCTAAGAAATAACTATGTTTTGGAGGAATAGTTATTCTCTAATTGAAGCTAGAAATAGTTAATCCAAGCATAAAAATATATATATTCCTAAGGAATACATATTTTTTCAATTCCTATTCCACTCCATTCTATCCCGCGAACCAATCCGCACCAAAGTGATTATTATGTTGGATGTAGTTGCAGGTATTAGTCGGACTGGATACCACATTGAGGGGTGTTGCAAGAACATTGTGTTTATGCTAATTCCGTGTTGTGTTGGGATCATAGGCGAAATGGTTCTGCAATTGGTGCTCAACATATTTGTGTTAGCACTTTCAAAATAACTTGCACCACGGATTATTTGAAATTGATGATAGATGAAAGCTTGATTGCTCAGCTTTCTGTTTTGTGATATTATTATTCCTTCGACATTCAAATTTTCCTTTTGGTTTTGTAGGCTGACACTGTAGACAGTAACAAAACTACCAAAACAAGTAGCATTGTTTGTGCTGAATGTGATGGGAATGGTAAGCTCAAAACCACTGTGGATATCTAACTTAAATCCCCGTTACTGTCCTTGCTTTTTCTAGATTTCTGGCTGTAAATAACAATTCTGGAAGTCGGATTATCACGCTACGCATTGCCTTTTTAGTTTTAGTATAGAGATCATATTGTCAGTGCTATTTGTGCTCATTCGGTTTTGAATTGGTTTGGTATGGAATCTATTTGGAAGCATGAACGAGTAATTGCATTGCTATCGGATCTTATTAGATGTTTTAGTTCTACATAATTCCTCGGTCTTAATATGGCACAGTTGCTGAGTAACATCTTAAATCTTGTTGATTGGTGTGAAATTGGGTGCCAGGTGCTGTGAACTGTTCCCAATGCAAGGGAACAGGTGTAAATTCAGTGGACCACTTTAACGGACAGTTCAAAGCGGGTGGACTATGCTGGCTATGCAGGTATGTATTAACTAGCAGACCAGACCCCCTACTTAGCCAACCAATTTGTTGTCAATCAGCATCTAAAATACTAAGTTTAGCATCATTTCTCAAGAGTTGAAAACTTAAAATATGTCATAGGAACACATAATTTAATACTTAGTGACACTAATCAAACTTATCAAGTTTTATGAACTCTGGTTTTATTCACCCTCAAAATTGCACTTCGGTATGCTTAGTTCTTTTTATCGTTACCTATTGATACAAGAGTCCAAAACTTTGCTGTTTTAGGGATATCATGATAAAACAAGCTTTTCCCACCTTGCTATGTGAATGTAAATGACTGGTTAATGTTCCGTTCCAGCAATAAGAACATAGTGTTGTCTTCATTCTCAGTTGTTGTACATAGGCTGCTTTCCAACTCCTGAGGTATTCCAGTTGAGGTATTCGAGTCATATGCGCATAATAGATCCCTGGTTTTCAATGGAAAATGGGAGTAAAAAATTCAGCAAGATTTAGAAACATTATAATTGTAGTCAGCAGAGGTGTGCTGTATTTTGTGCCTGTTTTTTCTTATATATTGATATGCATAATTTACGTACAGAGGTAAGAGGGACGTTCTGTGTGGAAACTGCAACGGAGCTGGGTTTCTTGGTGGGTTTATGAGCACTTTTGATGAATAAACTTCTTGATTTTATGTATCACTCTTCCATTCCAAACTCAACTACTCTGTAATTTTCTTGCTCTTGTATTGTATTCAATTGTATCAAGACCATGGAAGTCATTGTAAGGCTGCAAATTTTGTAATATTTTTTTTTGTCTGAAATATTTCATTTGCTGCTAAAATAAATGTTACATATATTTCAATTGTGTTGTTCTTCTAAATCACCTAAAAAATGCATTAAACGAATTGGATAGTCTTTTCAGTCCTCTCATAAAATCTCAACTAGGAAGACAAGTCAATTTGAAAAACCAATTCAGTAATGATACAAGGAAGTCAGTACCAAATATTTTAATTTGGGTATTAAGGGTGTGGATTTTTATTCATATGAACTGCCTAAAGTTCAAGTTTAACAAATTTCTCAGATAATTTTTAAATTTGAGTTATAAACTGATACAATTAGTGATAAACTATAAAACTAAGATTTGGGGTTTGCCAAAAGTTGCAAAAAGATTTTTAATGTTTAACAATTTGTAACAATTTGTAAATAAAGGTATGTGGTGTAATATAAAATAAAGTATCTTAAAATGCATCGTTCAGGAAAAACGTTGCTTCTCATTAAACGGCCACCCCAAATCACAAACATAAAAGCATCTGATCTATGTTCTAAATTTTCTTTTTATTAATTTGATAGCTTATGAACTAAATCAATTTTAAATTCAGCTTATGTTTAACATTTTTCGGGACATCCTTTCTTGTGGATCAATGAATCACGCTAAATGTGGTTCAATTTGTAGAATGCGGAAGCTTCTAGATCAAGAAAACCTGCATTTGGATCCAAATTGTTCCTACCATCACCTGCTCTATTCACACCAATACTACATGCCGTCACAATGCAAAAAAACAACAATTCATTCATGCAGAATCTAGTACTAGTTTGTCATGTGTCCAGAAGAAAAGATTTTCCAGAGCTTACATTTCATAATATTCCATGTCTCTAACATCTTATTTACAACGACAACAGTAGTAGTTTGATTTCATTGACAAACAATCATATGAGGAATTTAAAGCGTTTTATACAGATGAATGCTTCGGCAGCTTACGCACCCTTACACATGACATTATAACGTAGATTGAATAATCATGACAATACCAGACGGAGTATCTCCCCTGAATACTTGAATGACTTCTCCGTTTCTTCTAAACAATGGTTCTTCTCTTCTCTGCTCCAGCTCTGAACAATCAACCAAACACAACATTCTATTAGTAAAATGCTATACAATGAATAGTTATTCCACCTGAGGATCCTTATTATAATGTTGAAGCTTGCACGAACATTAATCAACAGGAATGTGAACGTTACCTCCGCAACTTTATTCAACTTGTCCCTGACATTCTGCAACAGCTGTGAAAGATCACCATCCCATTTATAGAATTCTAACTCCTTGCCGTTAAGTATCATTGCAGCCACCTAATATCAACGAGTAACATTTGAGTTTTCCCTTGCAAACTAAAATATCCTTGATATTATAGCAACCGGCAGAATAATGCATTACATTTATAGCTCTTGAAAACTTGGTTTTCAGATGATCTGATTGCTAAATTACACGCCAAAAATACCTTTCTGATTAATTAGAAATCTTTAATTTTCTAAGCAAGAATTTCTGCAACATATACTAATAACAAAAGCTGAAGGTGCAAACTGCTGTTGCTTTCTTAATGAAATAAAGATGCAAATTTGCTAGTGTTTCTATAGTTATAAAATGAACAACAATTAGCAGTAGTATATTAAGCTACAACCAAAGATTAGCAACTCTATAATGTGGAAGCCAAGTATTTTGGAGCCACTATTGAAGTAAAAAATTGTTACCTTCCTCCCAATCATTCTACCACCGGCACTGTGTGCAAAATAAATGTTGTAGAAGTGGCAAATAAATGCCTGTGGATCATTAAGGGCCAATTCATTTAGATATTGCGCATATGTGACGCCAGGCGAAGAAGGCTCTGGAATGGTATAGCCTTGTTCTTTGAACCACTCCAAATCCTTTGCAAGCTTTCCAGACCTTTCGAGTCCAGTGTTTTTGAACTCAGCATCTATAAGAAAAGTATCATGTTTATGAGAATAGTAGATATATATAATACATACTGAAAATGTGGAAACATAGATAAGAAAAAAGAGAGTCAGTAAACTAAGGGTCTTCAACTTAGCCCAAAAACTGATTGACCTTTGAACTTTAGAAGTGTCTCATTAGCCCCTGAACATACTTAAAAGTGACCTATTGACTCTCTGAACTTACTTAAAGTGATCTAGTGACTCCCGGAAAGTTCTCAAAGAGACCTATAGACCCCTGAACTTGGATAAATAGATACATGCTTCAACTTTTATAAATTCCCTCTTATGCTACCACATATCAAATAGGAGGTCAATCGTGTCATGTTGAAAGTTTAGGAAGCTAATCACGCATCCTTAGAGTTTAGGGGGTCAATCGTTTTTCAGGTCTAAGTTCAAGGGCTATGATATATTCAGCCTAAGAAATATACGAATTCATTTCTAGACTTTTTATGTCATGTCAAATGAGGATTCAAACATAAGGCTTAATACATTAGAAGCTCCCTGAACAAGTAGATTTCAAATTTGTGGCTAGAGGAGGCCATTATTCCAAGAAAACAATATCTAACTACATTTAATGAGCATCAAATCAAGCAAATCATCAAACACTTATTGATAGTCATTTAAAAAAGAAAAGAACTCACAGAAAGGATAAGCCGGGGTTTCGACAATACGTTCAAGGGTATCATAAACCAATTTACTATCAACCAAGAACTTCAAATACCCTTCAACAGAAGGGTCCCATTTAGGAACAGCCTTCTCCTCAGGCTTCTCAACTTCTTTCTCTCCTTCTTTAGCTTGCTCTTTTGTATGCAATTTCATTGCCACAAACCTCATCTCCTCTACAAACCCTTTTGCCTCTCCTGGGTACCTCTTCTTCTCCGCCTTCTCCGCCGTCGTCGCCGCCACTTTGAGAGGCATACTTCTTCCAATTCTCACCGGAACTTCAAATTTAAAGCAACCCCTTTTGCCCAGAAAGGTAGAGGAGAGGGATGGGAGATGGGTTTTGTTAAATAGAGATTGAGATTGAGAGATTGGATTAAGAGAAGCCATTATTATTAAGAGAAGATTAACCAAATAAAGAATTGGATAGGGGAGGAGTATACGGCACCTAATTTATTTTAAGAAACAAAAAACAGAACACAATTCAACAATATAAATAAATATAGAATTGAATGAACTGAAATTGAAGTTTGATAATATAATAGCTGTTCGAGTGAGTACTCTTCAAGACACGGAGATGGTTGGAGAGCAAGAGGAGACTAAAATAATGACAAGAAATAAATAACTATGTATGGGTTGCTCTGCTCTTCCTTTCTTCTGTGTTTATCCATGGGGAAATTATTAAACTTTATATAAGGATTCTTTATTGGTCGTGTGACAAGTGTTAAGATAGCTTACAATTGTTATTGTTGTTATCGTTTATCGTTATATGTATGTCAGCTAGATAAGTATTTTATTCATACGAGTGTTTATTCTTGTTATGTCATATGTGACTGATAAAATGATGAGGTCACTTTTGAACATACGAGAGCATTTTCAATAACAGAAGTCGTTATGTAGAAAGGATGAAAGTAGTTTCATCGTGATACAAGATAACTACAGACACCTCGAGCAGGGTCATCTCCAGGTAGATTTCACCTAGGCAGATCTGCCTAGGGATTCAAAATTTGTAATTTATAAAAATTATAGTTATATCAAGAGTTTTAGCAGCTAATATAACATTTTCTTATTATTATTAAATTTAAATGTAAAAAAAATATAAAATTTTCTTTCATTGGATTAAATTTGTCTAGAGCCTTCAAAATTCTGAAGGTGTAATAGATTATATAAAATCTGATGAGGAAGTTATGACAACTTAATATCTTTTGTCTTTATAACCGGGAGTGGTCACTACAAATAGTAAATTAAAGTTAGATGTTTTTGCACATATGAACATATGCTTCTGTATGGTGTTAGAATTTACATGTTATTCTAAGAGTAAAATTGAACACCATAAAACTTGTATATGACATTGTGTGTTAGCGACCACAAGATGGAAAAGAGGGGATCTCGTCTTTTTCCTAGTATATATGAGACTAATATCTCGAAATTACAATTTGTAGTGAGCAATTATCCTTATGATTTCCAATTTATTAGTGTAGTCTCATGTAGTTACATTGGAAAGGGTAACCCTCAGGTTGATGCTAATTCCAACCAAAAGGAGCCTGACTGGATAAGGAGTCTGATTATGATGGATGGAATACAACCAGAAGAAAAGATATCCATCAAGTTCACATCTTGAGATATTCTGGAGCTTTTGAGCGTTTTTGTGAAATCACATGAACTGTTGAGATCCAAATTATTGCAATGGATGTGAAAAGGAATCTAGGATAATGCATACGCCATAGACGATACATATTCAAGTCGAAAGGCTACATATCTCCAACGAGTATATATATACTCTGAAGATTAAAACAAGCATGTTGAGCAGTTATATATCTCCAACGAGTACATGACACTTGAGCTCTCGATAGTATGTTGGTCGCATAAAATATTCGCAGAACAAGATTAGAGACCGAGATGAGATTTTTTGGAATCAGTTCCAATACGTATGAGTGGGAGATATTAGGATTAATTGGGTATGTATCGAATTAATTCGACCTGCCTAAAATGGAATGATCCAAGCCTATCTTAAGAGATGTTGGTTAGGGAGGCTCATCTGATTAGCTAGAGGATTAGGGTTTCACCAGATATAAATAGACTTAACCTTAATCACAACCAGAATACAACTAAATCAAGTGAAGTTGGAGCTCTTACTCTCTTTCCCCTATATTCGGCCGATGCCTCCCCCTCTCTCCCTCTGTTCTTCATCTTTAGTTTGTAGATCAATTAACCTTCCTTAGCAAATGTTGTGTGGTTGTCTATAATCGGTGGTACAAGATTGTGGTGCTTAGATTCGTTTCCGCTACTCTGAGAGATCAATTGGTTCACTACTCAATTAGGTACACTCGAACCCGTTTATCTGTGTTTATCAATTTTGTCAAAAAGGTGTCTGTGTTTATTTTTTTGACAAAATGAGGATTGTGTTTATCTCCGTTAACCAAAAAGCGAAAAAATCATTAACGGTGTTAAATGTGATGATGTGGCAAGGGGTATTTTGGTCTTAATTTATGGGTTATGATATGAAAAACTCATTTCTCACACTTTAAAGTTGTAATCACATGAATGTATAAGAAATTAATCAAAAAATAAAGACAAAAAATCCATTGCCACATCATCACTTTTAACACCGTTAATGATTTTTCCGCCTTTTGAGTAACGGTGATAAACACAATTCTCATTTTGTCAAAAAAATAAACACAGACACTTTTTTGACAAAATCGATAAACACAGGGTTTTTTTTTCAGAAATTACCCTAAAGTTAATTAGATATTATTCACTTCAAGAGCTAAAGTTTTTTTTTTTTTTTATAAAAAACTAAAGTTTAAGATATGAACAATATAAATATTTAAGATGTGATTTTAATCAATTTTAATATTTCCATACTTTTTTATTTATTTTTTAACTAAAATTGTTAGCCGAAGTTTAGTATTTATAACGTTAAAATTTGTAAATTAACTTTTATATTACATTCTAAAGTATAAAATTGGGTAAAATATACCACAGGTTCCTAAACTATATTCACTTTTTCAAAGTGCTATCTAAAAAACTATTTTGCACATCTAATATATCCAAACTATTGATGACATCCCAAACTAGTACATAATGACCGTCTATAGCATGTTCCTCCAAAGTCAATGCTGATCAAAGAAAGTCAACGCCAGTTCGCTCATCTTTGACATCGTTAGATCAAAATTAAAAAAGAAAACTCAGAAATGGAAATGTCCATTTTACCCCTCTTTCTTCTTCCTCTTCTTCTCTCGCATTCTCATCTCTCCTTCATCTTCCTCCTCCCATCTACCTTCTCCCTCCTCCTTTTTTCTTCCACAACCAAATCTCTTCTTCTTTTTTCCTTCTTCTTTCTTCTTCTTCCTTTAATTTTTTTAAAAAACTCAAACTAACAAACATCAAGATTCTGGTGGGTCAGGGCAAACCCTCCGGAATCTGGAATTTTCCAGATCCTGGTGGCCGCCGGATCTGGAATCCCGATCCACGGTGTGGATTCCAGATCCTTGGCCGCCACTGAAATCTGAATACCAGATTACGGGTTCCAGATTCCGGCGGAGAGCGTCTTGGCGAGAACGTTTCTTTTTGTTTGAGGGGAACGGTTTTTTATTTTAATGTTTTTAAAATTAAGTGGGGAGAAGAAGAAGAAGCAAGATCAAAAAAAAATTGAAGGAGAAGTGTTTATGGCGAAAAGAGGGAGAGAGAGAAAGAAGAGAGAGAAGGTAGAAAGGAGGTGGAAGAAGAAGGGTAAATTGGACTTTTTACATTCAATGGTCAATAGGTCAACAAAATATTTGGTCAAACTCGCGTTGACCAACGTTGACTTTGGTGAAACCTGCTATAGGAGGTCATTAGGTACTAGTTTGAGAGGTTATCGATAGTTTGGGTACATAAATGTACAAAATAATTTTTTAAGTAGCACTTGGAAAAGTGGTATAGTTTAGAAACTTGTAATGTAATTTACTCAATAAAATTATATGGCCATGAGTGTAAGTTACTAAATAAAATTAGGCAAGAATAGGCTATGCAAACGACGGCGTGTGGGCAGACAAGGACCATGTGTGGACACAATGGAGAATTATGGAAGGAATGAAAGAAAGACAATGAAACACGAATCCCACCATTTGGTCCGACAATCTGTGAGCAAAAAATATAAATAAGAGTTTTTTTTAGTAGATAACTTTCCCGAAAAGAGTTAGTAGTATTTCCCATTTTTGTTTTTCTTTTTTCTTTGATTTAAAAAACAACTGCTGTTCCCAATTTTGCAATTTCCCAAGACAGAACAGATTAACAACCAAGAAAACAAACAAAAAAAAAAGACAACAACAAATGTCACCGCCCTTTGATCTCTACATAGTATGTGTGTACTTTACATGGTACATGAGACAATAATTTTCATTTGCATTAGATAATAAGGGTATATTTTAAAAAAAAATAAATTATAGTTTCACTTATTTTCAGAATTGTGATTAATTTTGTTATCAAAACAATTTCTGTAGTTTCACAATTTTTTTAAAAAATACGTTCATTGATGTGGTAAAATTCACTATTAACAAACTAAAAATTAAAAAATTTTCAAGAATTAAAGTTGTTTAATACTATGTTTATCATTGATATACATTTTTATTTTTGAACATCAGCGTTTTCGAAACTCTCTTTCTAACTTTTAACTTTCAGCGTTTTTGAAAATTATCGACCCTAGATACTAACATGTGACATATCATCGAATTATTAGTCTGGAGTACCACGTCATCTAGGGTCGATGATTTATGGTCTAGGGTTTAGTTTTTAATGTGCATGTAAACGGAATGTTAGATCTAATGGTCAATGTCCAAATTCAATTTAGACATCCAAGGACCACTTGAACATTACTGCTTCGTCGAACATCATCTAAATGATCTCAAAATAAAAAATTTAAAGTATTAAAACAACTTAGCTAAGTCAACTCGGAATTATTCAAAGTGTTTGAATAAATCCTGTATCAAAATAGATAATTGGGATATTAAATAATTGTGAGTAAATGATTTAATATCCTAACATTCATACCTGGAGATTCTCAACAAGATATTATTGTGATTTGTCAAGTGTTTTTAAGAAAGTCAGAAACTAATTTTCCATTGGAATAAATCACTCTACAAATGAATCCAATAAACAGTTGACATAGTAAATTTGATGCATCAAACCATTATAAAAATGTCTACAATTTAAAGGACACAAAATTGCACATTCTAACAGACCTAAAAAGAATTACTGGCTATAAAGCTCATTAACATCGCTTCCGCTACATAAGCTCACTCTACTTGCAACGAATTCCAATAACAGTTTCCCCTTCTTTCTTTTTTCCATTAGCATTTGCACGAGCAGCATAGTCAAGACGAATGCACTCGCCTTTAACTGAGAAAAATTGTCAGTAGTATCATTGGCTCATGTTTCTTCTTTTGGAACATTAAGACTCGAGCATTTTGAGAAATAAGCCAAATTACTATTGCATCAGCACTGTTGAAACGAGCCTTGCGATTAGAATCTGTTCAATCTAGCACATCAATTCTTGGTGCAGTGAGCATCTGTACCATGCTGAGTACAGTGATTATAACCCACACTTTGGAGAAAATCCCGAATTTCTTTTGCAGTGGTGTTGCTTGCTTGTAATAAGCGTTCATCTTCTTCATATATCACATATGGAGCTTCACCCTTCTTTCTGGAGAGTAACTTTGATGCTCCTTTCAAGACATGATATTCCCAGCCCTGAACATCAATTTTGAGAAGAACCACTGGTTCCGTGTCGGGAATAACTTCATCAAGGGGAACAGTCCTTACTTCAACTGCTACTTCTTTATTGGACTTAAATGCTAGCTTTGCACCACTTGCTGAAACAGCACTATTGTCAAGCCTCCCCACAAGCTAATAATGCACACAAAACATGAATTTTGTTGGTCATTACAGCAATAAAAATCAATTTGCAAATTACAGACATACAAACACTCCGAAAAGGAGAACAGATATCAAATTACAACGATCAGGATTTGTATCATCTTCAACTTACAAAACTCAACTTGACCGGAAAAAGCAATTAAAAAAAAACTTTAAAAACTGAAAACAACCCAAGTTGTTAAGTGTAACACGTTATCAAAATGGAAAACATAATTCAAACATAATGGTTTTTAGGGAATCCCCGCCCCAGTGCCACCCCTAAACCAAGTCCTAACCTGAATGGACGATTAAGGTTCCAAATATATTGGTATTCGGGTATAGAGCAGCAATAGAAAAATGGAGTTTACTCTTTTCTTGAGATTTTCACTTCACAGCCATTACTTTTGGTAGAACTCAAGTGGTGACCAACCACTTTGGATAATGCAGAAATTAACAGCATTCGTTATCCCAACAGATGTTTGATCCTAAATCCGAATCCCCGGTCCTTTGACATGTGACACCTAGCTACCATCGTACTGGAAGTTTCTCAAGTCAAACATATGAAAAATGGAAACTTGTTGGATTTTGTACTACTATGAACAATATCTAACAAATTAACTACTCAGTTATCTAATAAAGAAGCATCAAACCCAAAAGCTCACTCTCATAGGAAATGTTGATAATAGTTTGTATTACATTCATGTGCATGAAAATGCTCAATGAACTTCGAAGCGTGAAAATGACCAATGTTACGAGAAGAGTTTTCTATTTCTAACATTATCGAAAGTTAGCAGCTAAGGCACTGTTATAGTTTCTTTAGCATTCCGAACCAGTGCCCTGAATAAGGACATAACATACATATAAAAATCATCAGTGAAGAAAGCTAATCATTATTTCAATAGTGATTCCATTGCTCAAAAACACAGATTATAGATAACTCTGACCATATTATTCTTAAAAAGCATATTAAGCATCTGAATTGTATTCAATTCCTAGTAGTTTCTTTCCAGATTATCCTAACATCAAAAGGCAGCAGCACTTTCCAAGTAGACAGAATTCACGAATAACAATCTTCGAGATCAAATAATGAGACGATATTACCTTATAAAAAGTGATATTCCCGATATGATCAGAAGCAGCCGCTTCAAAAACAGTAACCAAATCAGCAACTCTATTAAACCAAACCCCATCACAAATCCTCTGCAAGTTCTCAAAAACAGGTTCAAAAGCCAAAACTTTAAACCCCATAACAGCAGCAGCAAAACTAGCCATTCCTACATTAGCCCCGACATCGACCACCAACCCATTTCTTCCCTTCCTATCCTCCAACAAACCCTGAATAGTGGCAGAGATATCGGGCTTCCGAAAGGGCTTTCCTTTGAGAAGCCTGACAATGTTCTTGTGGGGTTTATCAGGGAGCGAGCCAAAATCAGAAAGGGAGAACAAAAAAGGATACTTGATGTTTTCAACAATGTTGGCAACTACAGGATAGGCTTGGGGAGATTGAAAGCAATTGAAGGGAGGGATCGGGTAATTCGAGGTGTCGGTCGGGATGGAAGATGTTAAGATTGAGTAAGTGAGGTTGGGTTTTGAGGTTGAGGAAGATGAAGAAGAGAAGAAGATGAAAAAGAAGATGAGAAGAAGAGAAAGAAAGAAAAGAAAGAGAAGGGGTTTTGGGGAGAGAAGTTTAGGGTTTTTATTTTCTCTTTTCCAAGCATTTGCCATGGATGGATAAACTTAAGAGGTTTTCCAGAATGTAATTAGCAGTATGAAATCAAAAGATGGATGGCTGGCATCAAAGGAAGAAGCATTGAAAAACAAATACAGAGATGATTTACAGATGCAAGGAATGAAGGAAGGAGATGATGGATGTGGCTTCCTTCCCCAACAATTCAATCAGACCAGATCTGGAACCTGGTTGGAGATCACAGTGCTGAGATCAACGGTCGGATAAAAAAATAGCCTAATCAAAATAACTTAGTTACCAAAAAAGGATATTAAAGTTACCAAAAAAATAAAAAATAACTTAAGTTTTTCTTTTACTTGGATAGTTTGCGATACTTAAAATAAGTTTTGCCAGCCCACTTTTGAAACATAAAGCCCATTTTAGACGATTTTGTTCTTTTATTTTCTTTTTTGTTAATTTTCTTTTTTAATCGATTTTGATAACCGATTCTACCTATGACAGATGAAAAATATATTTTCGTTCTTTATTTTCGGGGTATTTGGTGTCTCCAACATTATAAATTTTCGAGTTTTAGGTTAATAATCAGGAGAAGTGTGTTGTTTTAATTGAGAGAAAATTTAAAAAGTTCATTTTCTTTATCGTTAATACGTATATAATTGTGAGAGGGGTTAAACTGTCAAAATGGACTGCAAATAGCTCTTCGATGTTTTTTCTTTTTCGTTAAAAAGAGGAGTAATTACGAAATTAACTCAATCACCAATCTCATCTACCTATGTGGCGTGTTTTTCATCCCCTTTATAAAATTAGCAACTTATACAGATAAATCTATCTTCATTTACTGCATTACACTATAAATTCAATTTTTTTTATTCTATTTTTAAATAGAAACCATGAAATCTTACCACTCTATCAAACATTTAGGTGCAATTTTTAAGAGATTTTTGCACAACTCACAACGATTACAAGTTTCAGCAACGAATTAAAGCTGAAAACGAGTTAAGAACCAAAGTTAATTCGTAAAATGTGATTACAATATTATTTTACTTAAAAGTTAGACTCCATGTGCTGAAAACAAAGTTATTGATGCATATATGTGAAAATTGTATGATTTAGAGACAAGAGCTTAACTTGATTCGAAAATAATAGCGGACTTGTCGCACTTGTGGAAATGCAGAAGTTCTTATCGCGTTTTCAGAAACGCCACAAGCGCGTTGTTATCGCTTTGACCGAAACACCAACGCTACAAGGTTTTATTGCTTTATTTAAATACTACACCAACGATACAAGTTCTTGTCGCTTTCACTCAAACGATATAGAAACGCTACAAATATACCCTCATCTTCTACATAACCATAATTTAATTTTCTTTCATACTTTCATCCTTATCTTTCCTTGAAATTTTAACAACAAATTAGCCAACAATCAAGACAATCGCCCGCTCAAGATTTAAAGCTTTGTTCATACAATCCAATCCAAGATTTTCATACAAAAATCAATTTTCTGAAACTGGTAGAGTTGAGCTTGTAGTGTTTTAGATTGGAGCGTTCAACTAGTAGAGTTTGAGCTTGTTGTAAATGCAACAAGTTAGTGTCCATCAAAACTTTTCGAATTATGCCTTTCTAATCGCGTCTTCAAATTTGCCTCTCTCAGTAATTGTCGAACCATAAAGCCGATGTCATTAATTATCCAACCACCAAACCTTTTCAAATTACGCCTTTTTTACTTCCCTCATTGTATCTATAAAAGTACCACTTCTTTAGAAAAAAGAGTTCATCACACAGAACTACAAAAAGAGAGAAAAGAGTGATGAAGATGAAGACATCTCTCTTATTCTCATCTTTTTGTTCGTCTTCTTGTTCTTAAAAAAAAGCAAAAGAAAATAGAAGTAGAGGACTAATAAAAAGATGAAATTCATCATATATATCGTTTGTAGCAATTCAGTAAAAACCACCAGAATTTGTAGTGCTTTTCAATCAAAGCGACAACAACGCAACCAGTCTTGTAGCGTTTCCAAAAACACGACAAGAATACGTAGAATTTCTATAAACGCGACAAGTTCGCATTGTTGTCAAATCAAGCTACTCCTTTGTCTGTAAATCATATAATTTTCAAATATACGCATCAATAGCTTCATTTTCAACACTAAAAGTCCTATTTTGAAGTAAAATGACACTAAAATTAAAATCATAAATTAACTTTGGTTCTTCACTTGTTTTCCAATTTATAATGTAGCTTTAGTTGGTTGACAGAAATTATAATCGTCGTGAGTCTTGCAAAAAATTGTTTAAAATTAGTAAATAAGGACACTTATAACTGTTTGAATAAGATAGTGAATATATGAAAGCTTTATCCTTGTTTAATCAATATCCTTGACAGTTTTCAAAAAAAAAGAAAAATCAATATCCTTGACCTTGAGCCATGATTGCTTGGTAAGTAGAAAAGAAAGATAAGCGTACATATGAAAATACAATTAGATTGCATGTTTAGATTTGAATAATAATTCTTTCTATAATGAAACAATCGTCTCTTTTCACATGCAATTCGAGCAAACTGCACGAACACAAGTAAAACGTGTAGCTGGATCTATCATGTAGGATTTCTTTGACATTTTAAGTCCAGTTTACAATCGAAAATATTTTGAATGTTTGTACAACAATGAGCAAATAAGTCCTGTAGGGATCAAATTAGTAAAAAAAATTAGGGAGACAGACATTACATGCAGGAACCAAAGAATGAAGAGGAAAGAATAATTTATTGAGAGCCAAATACAAAATTAGGATTGCACTTTTACAACAATGGTGCATCAACACTCAACTCACTCTATGATCTAAAATTTACAGCTTTTGGATTGCCATCTCTTTCACCGACGTTGCTAATCTACGGAACACTTTAAGTGAACGCCCAACTTTATCCTGTATTAAAATGGATCTTTCATTATAAATAATTCACTCCAAAATATGATCATAAAGAACCAAATTTAAATATTAAAAATTATAGCTTCATCAACTTTTCATTAATCAGTTCACTTAGTTTAACATTTCTAGCAACCTTTTCTGCACAATCAAAGAGTAGTTGAACCTTAGTCTGGTACAACTTCATGAAAAATAACTTATTTAGGAATCGAATAGCCATCAGCTCTCTAAATGCTGAAAGAAGGGTCTCTTCTTTTTCACATATTCTACAGTATATCTACCATATATATGATTCCATCCTCAAATTCTATTATTTAGAATTGTTTCTAGGGTTAACTTCATATTAGTGCCATGTGGTTTCAATCGTGGTTTGTTTTGAGCAAAAAAGAATACTGAAATGCAAGTGTGAACAAATTTTGAGGAAATAGCATACCTCATTTAGTAACTCAAGATGTTCTAACGCTGGAACAAGTTGTGCACATAACGAAGATTCGTCATGTCCAGAATCAGAATTTACACCATATATAATTGCTTTCATGGCTCCACCACCATCAGATGTCAAAGAACTGCATAGAGAACACCACAAAACCAGAAGATATCTTCAGTTGATGATAAATAAAAAATTGTAAACTGGAGCTATCTGGTAACTAAGCACTGTATAATACAGAGAAACTAAAATGAGAGGCAGCTTGCATCCTTGTAACAAGGTTGTTATGGTACGGATTGGACTACACTGTCCAAAACACAATGCAAAAATCTACATTCAATGGAGAACTCGAAAATAAAAATAGAAACTATAACAGATGTTACAGGAAACCTCCTAGAACTATTGCTTGTAAAGCTAGAAGAATATTTAATGTTGAAGGCAAGACAGACCTCTCCTGGAAGTGAACCAGGATGACATTTAATACTTGCTCTGCTAACGGAACCAATATGGTAATCAGCTTATCTTTATTACCAGCTACCTGGCACATTTCCACCATCGCAATATACCTCCTACAAGGACAAACCAATAACAATTCAGACTCCATATTCATATGGTCTTCAATCATATTCAACCAAGAATATTTTTGAAAGTACAAAAAGGCAGTTGAGAATGTGAAAAGACGTTAATGATAGATTTCATCAGGCGGACGTAACTGAACCATAAAACTGCGAGAAAGCATTTGGAACCAATTCCCGCTAAATAATATACAATCAGAAGCTTGAAGCCATATGAAGCATAAACGCAATACGGCATTCCCAACTTAAAGAACAGGTCTAGAGAATGCCTTAAAATATGAAACCCACATGAGAAAATCAATTATGTTATCTAACTAGTCAGCAATTGCATAAGTCTCTTCTTTCGTGTTTGGGCTACATCAAATCATTGATGAATAACATTCTTACATTGCAACTTCTTCCCCAAGCCTTCCAAGTTATCAAAGAATATTGTAGATAAACAACTACATAGCATGTAACAAAATGGTGAAAGGGACTTCATAGAAATAAATATAAATAAATAAAACACCTCTTTTGAATATCATCAGATGACGATGCACATTCTCTCCGCACACACATGCTGATGATCTCATCCACCTCCTGACTAGATAGCTCATTTATATCTTGAATCTAGAACAAGAAATGCAAAAATCATTTCAACTACTGACTTAAAGAAGCTGAAAGTGATATGAAATCCCCGTCTGAACAGGATATAGAGGGGAAGAAACAGAGTTTGCTTGTGTTTAATATTGTTGCACCTTATTAAATAGTAATGATTTTTCCTCAGCAGCCCTATCAAGAGACGAGGTCACGGAGCAAAGAAGAGATCCAAGTAAAGACAATGTGGGAAGGTACATCCCAGCAGGAGATTGGTAATCAATAGTTTGGTCTGAAACCTGCCATATCATGTTGGTCATAACTTCATATAATTTGAGCAAAACGATACTGAAAAGTTTGGAACTGTAATATTGTGACAGTGGCCAGTAGCTCATGCATGCTCATACCTGGAGCCTGAGAGATTTTTTTGTAACTAAGGAATACAAATAAGAGCTCAAACTGAAGCACAGCCGAAATGTATTTAGTTCCAACTTTCTCTTGCTCTGGCAAATTTTCAGGAAACAACCCCATTAGTTTAAAGATATAATTCAAGTGTATATGCTTGAGTAGTTTTCTCCTCAAAAGGAACATGAGCACACCTCTGAAGATTGAACAGATTGGCTCAAAGTAGGGGTCTCCAACTCAAAAGAAAAAAGAGCATGCATCATACTGAAAAGCCCTTGGACAAAACCAAACTCGTCACTTTCATCATAAGGCCAAACCTAGAAGGAAAAAAATAATTAAGCATTTCAGAATCACGCATCATAAATTATTCTGAAGATAAAAAAAATAAGGGAACACTTTCATCAAACAAGGAGATGATGGAGTATTAGAGACCCACTGGCACAATCCATGTTGCCCCTAATACTTTTGAGTAGCATGAATAACACAGTAACTTCATATGAGAAAATGTATGCAGCTTGTTTCACTATTTTAGAATATCCTATAATGTTCTCCAATATTCCTCACCTTGCTAAGTATGCCGACAAGAAGATGGATCTGCTCCATTGTCACGTCGTCAGCTCGAGAAATATCTTCCCGAAGAATTTGATCACATAATAACTGATGTCCTTTAATGAAATCTATAACTTCTCGAACAATTTTCTTCTTCACCTAACAACCTCACAAGAGAACTCAATTTAACAATAATTGAAGGTTCGGCAAAGAAATATGCAGAAGAAAATGGCACTTTATTACATGATAATAAAGTATAATGGGCTCATTTGGGGGTGCTGGTGAAAATTAGAAGTATTGTTATACAATTGATTGATCATTGATGGGCATAGATGCACTTGAGCAGCCACAAAAAGGTTCAAATCCCAAATTCAACTCAAGCTTGTATTAGAGTTACCAGTGCATGTGAACGGTCAAGGATGAACAGTACGCAGCTATTAGGATACTGGAATTTAGAGGAAATAAAAGTTACAGAAATATAGGGACACATGGCTCTGGCTCTTAGCTGGAGTAGGTTACAAGAGAGAGAATTGAGCTAGAGAGAGTGCATGCATGTGCGAGTGTATAGAGCATAAGAAAAAAAAATAGTCATAACAAGGCTGACCTCAAAAAAATCTGATGTGTCAATCAATGATGTCAATGAAAACACCAATCTCAGTATTGGAGTTATTATCATCCGTTGCTTGTCAATATCCACAGCAACATCCCGTCGAAGCTTCGGATCAAGCCGTCTCAAACTTCCCTGCAAGGTAGTTTCATTTTAGCTTGTCACTTCACGAACAATAAACAGGACCACCAGTAAACAACATTATAACCTGAAAATTGGCTGCCTTGCATGAAGCAACAAACTCCAAAGCACCCATGGAAAATAAAACTTGCGCTCCTGATTTTCCATACTTGTGGCTTATTCTCAACAGTAACGCGAGTTCAGCCTCAATGGTGCATCCTCGCTGCAATCCATCAAGAGAATGCCCAACATCCTATAAAAATGATACAAACAATTTCAATTAAGCTAACAGAAAGAACTTTGGGGGTACATATCAAAAAGAAGACTAGGATCTCCTATCCAGTATGTCAAAAAATCTCATCTTCAAGCCAAAGGTTTGCAAAAGCAACAAACATGCTAAGCACAGGACGGCACCAAATAATATTAACCATTAATGGTTGATCGGAGTTGCTTCCTGTTAAGCATATCCTTTTTTGTGTTATTTGATGCATTGGTTTGCTGGTCAGGTACAAATACCTAAATTTAAATTCTTGAAGGTAACCATAACATACAAAATGGAGAAGCTTATGACCAAGAACCCACTTAGGTGGACTGGGATTGCCACCAATAGTTTTCTGTATTTGCATAGACAAAAAGCAGACAAGGGAACATATTCACAACCACACTTCTCTTGAAGGAATCAATGAAGAATGAGAACCAAATTCAGGATAGTAAAATAGTCCATATATATATTCTAAATTTCATATACACAAGCAGATGCAGTCATGCTTGTACTATTTATTTACTCTAGCTATGTGAAGATGCACCCAGATATAAGGGCAAATGAAATATAATAAATCAGCTAGATAGGCAATTCTACTTTCTTATGATCTTCTTATTTCTCCATTTAAAGCTGTTTCCAAATTGACCTTTTCATATTTCGGAAAAAAGGTCTCCAATATACCTTAAATAAGAGAATATTGATTCGCCAGCAAAGGACACAAGAAAACTGAAGTTTAAAAACCAAAAAAGTAAAAAAGATTTCCATATATAGTAGTAGACATGATAACAGAAGGAACAATACCTGATAGGAAATATTGCTGATGCTCGTCAAGCAAGACCGCAAGAAGCCCCTGCTTTGAAGTTGGCTAAAGAAATACTTATCATGATCGATACAAATTAAGGAATCCAGAACATATAGTGCTGTTGTCTTCCCTGGTTCACTGCCACGAGTTGCATCCTTTGTCACCTGGAGATTTAAACAAACAGGAAACACGTGTAAAGGATGGGAGTTGAAACCATAACAGTACCAAGATTTCGATAGTAGTACGAAACACGCAGAACAGAAAAGTGATGCACAAAGTTCCAACTAATCCCTGGTGAAATCGAAATTATTATAGCCTCTTCTAAAAGCGAACTTTTAAATCAAGACAAATCTGAAGTTCCATAATATCTATTAGAAGTCCATAACAAAGACAACATGTTACTATTCACTATGTCCCACTCAGCTTCTATATGTATACAATTGAGTAAGATGCCTACCAAATCTAGAATGGCCTGAGCTTCTTTTCTTATGATGGAAAAATTTGCACGAGCTAGTTCCGCCTGTTCCTTGTCAATCTGGAACACAACACAAACCATGATTCATAAACATCTAGTAAGAGATATTATAGCATCATTAATGTAGAATTCGCAAACCTTATGGAGGTCTTGATCTTCACTGTCTCGATCATTAAGCAACAAGAATTGCAGAACTGTCGTTGGAACATCTGGATCAAGTGTATGTTGACAATACTGAAAATAGCTAAGTAGCAAGGCATACTGGCTGTTCACATGCATGGAGAGAGAGAGAGAGAGAGAGAGAGAGAGAGAGATCAGAACCCAACAGAAATCCAGACTTGTATACTAGCATCAGCTTAAAAACTATACCGTCTTCTCAAGGCCTCTGATGAGTCATTCCTCAAAATAGCCAATATAAGCTTAAACAGTATGGAATGGCAAGCACCATTTGATAGTTGCTTGACCATTATAATGTCAAGAGATGAGATACTATCAGAACTTGCACCACCAGGATAAAGAAATCTTTCATCACGTAGTTTGGCCATACATGTAAGTGCAACCTAGAGTCATTCCAAGAGAAAAAAATTAAGGTACATCAGGTATTGTGTAACCTAGCTTGAAAGAAAATTGAGCAAAGCTTCAACGGATGAAACTTTTAATACCTGACTTAATATGAATGCCATCCTCAGTGAACAGTCTGGAGAAGCAGAAGCACTAAGTGAGGCATCAAGAACCCTGCTAACAAGACAAAGAAATTACAGAGCATCCATGAAAGATAATGCAAGACAAGTACCAAACATGATAAGCAACCTACAGGTACAAAACTTCAGATCTATTTTCCAGAGATGACAGCCTCCTTGATGCCGAGACCTGAAAGAAGTATTGATGAAAAGAAAACAATGCAATGTCAGAGACGAGCCATTTGAGAAAAAATTATGCAAAGTTAGGATTTTTGCATATAGCAAATGGAATGATTAAAGAACCACTTACCTCGACGATTTGTGCCCAGCCAGTCAGCATATGAAGTTGGGCAGCTTGTTCCTCAAGATTCTTATTATACTTCCATCCCCATCTTAAGAGTTGCTGAATCATCTCTTTTACATCATTGAGCTCAGCTTCACCCCCTATGTTACTCAATTGG
This sequence comes from Euphorbia peplus, assembly GCA_028411795.1. Lineage (NCBI taxonomy): Eukaryota > Viridiplantae > Streptophyta > Magnoliopsida > Malpighiales > Euphorbiaceae > Euphorbia > Euphorbia peplus. Next base: position 29,537,867 of record CP110840.1, read on the forward strand.
GGATGTACTGAATTGAATTTCTGAAGGAATACAGAAGTTAGGACCAGCAACCCTTCAGAAAGTTTGTAAAAAGAAATTTTACGAAGTAAGATAGCTGAATCCTTGGTGGGCTCAATCAAAAAATGAAAAAAACCTGCCAAAGTCTGTCTCGGAAAGAGGCTAGGTCAATCAAACGATCACCACGCTCTGAATAATAGTAGATACCACCCTTTCCAGAACCTGTTGAGTCACCAAGTATGTCCTCCGCCTGCAATACGTGCATCAAAATATTATGACAAACAAGCAAAAGAAAGCGAGAACCACTTTCAAGATGAAGACCCCTACAAGCAAGTTGTACTTCATATTCGAGACAATCTGAGAAAGTTTTGTGGTAGTATCTGGGCATTTAAATTGGATAACCTCAAGCAGCTCTAACACCTGCATTTCAAGCAAGTCATATTATCAGCAGCAAAAGAGGCAGTGTTGATTGGAAATTTTCTTAAATTTTAGGATCTAATTAGGACAATTATATAAGTATAAAATGGTGTCACCAAGTCAAAAAATATATAAAATAGAAAAGCACTAGGTGAACCCAATAAGCAAAGGATGAAAAACGCGTGACAAGAAAAGCATTGCTAGAAAAACAATATAACTTAGGAAGAAGAGGAAGAACCCCAAATACAACCATCACTGCAAAGCATACAGCAGAACAGCCCCATAATAGATGTGGTCATAACTAGGCAAATGATTTTGAACAAATTTTAAATATAACTTACAAAATGGACAAAAGAAATGAGAAGTGCAACATTAAGTAGCACAAGCATAAGACAGGAAGAAACCACACCAATTTAATATATTAGGTGTGTGTGTCATGCACACAAAAATCACATCTAATGGTACCCAAACTAAGTGATAATAATAAAAATAAGAAAATAATAATAATAATAATAATAATGACAATAGAAGTGGTAATAACCATAATCACATGATCTCGTTCAAAGTAACAGATACAACCTTACTCTTGCTTATCGCTTGGTTACCAGCCTGCCCACCAGCATTGCGAAGAGCAAAGGAATCAAGAACCTGATCATTTTCACTTATGTCCCTTCCAAAAACATTAGCAATTATGCTCCGACATGCTTCTCTGTGAGCAATGTTAGCCATATCACCGGAATGCAACTCCACAGCTAAAAGTTTCAAAAGCCAGGCTCTCTGGGAACATCCAAACAATTCCAATAAGTGATCAATTACAACAAATTCTTGAAAATCACTCATCCTTTAATGAGGTTAAAAGAAGTAAAATTGGTATTCAAATTCAAATGCATATAGTCTACTACCAAGCAGATCTCCATATTTATAATAGTTGAAAGGATATCTGAATTGTTTCAATTCTAGGTTAACTTTACTATATAACTTGAAATTCTTCTGTGCTTTAATTTCAATTATCATATACAGATATTTGAACAAAGAAAGAAATTGAGTGACGGATGACTAGTGATCACAATACAGAAATTGAGTGAAGAAAGCAAGAAACCTGGTGAAGTGAACTGATGCGGAGAGGTTGATTGATGTTTCTTTTAGGGAGAGAAGCAACACCAATAGTATCAAGATGCTGCCATAGCAAAGGAACCCATGAATTTAGAAGCAAACATAGAGTAATGTACCTTAAATATTTTATTTGGAATTGAAGATCTTGATTTACCTTTACAAAATACTGATATCTTTTATTGCTCAACAAATCCATGGTAGGCCCACATGTTAGTGGATCCAAGCACAACTCATATAGGAGCTGCATGAAAAACAAAACACATTGTTCAAATTACAGAATTGAAACGAACCACATAACTAATACTGAAATGGAATAGAGCAATTTGAGACCGCCAGAGAAATGTTGCACCTGCAAACCAAACTCATGGAGTAACGCATTTACATCTGGCTTCAAAATTTTCTCCAAGATTTCAAGAATAACCTTGAAGCAACTGCAATTTGAAAAGTTCATCAAATCATCATATAACCATGTGCATTAGAACTACAACAACATTACATATTTAAGCAATTTCTAACAAACACCTGTAGTGAAATTTTGGCTGCAAAACTGTTCGTTCAACTGGGGTATCAACGTCAAACTTGAGCAGTAAATGTGTAATATTTGGAGCTGGCCTATTAATATTATTAATCAGCAGCTGCAAACAAGTACATGATGATAAGTGGAAAAAAAGAGTTGAAAGAAACTATAAAGAGCATTGAATCTCTAGCTATGTTTGCAAGAAAGAAAGGATGGTCTAACCTGCATGATCAGAACCCCTGGGTCATTAGCACTGTTCTCTACAACCTGATGCTCTTCTGAACGTAACTCAAGGCAGGCTGCATAGTCCTCGACCACATTGCTTGCAGCATTAGACTTTAAGAGCAATTGCACAAGCCCAACCACGCGAGAACTGTTTCCCATATTATGGTTACACTGTTAAAACTATCTGCTAAAGCTGCAACTTGCAAAGACTCGCAAGTACAATACATAGCTAGATTGCCCCCTCCCATCTCTCTTGTGCACATAGACATACAAATATCACATAAAACGAAGCAAATCCACACAGACACACAGATAACATACAGAGACAACTCTGATATGCAATTATCACATAAATAAATGATCAATACTGGAGAACAAAAGAAAAAACACCTCAGAATACTCATGATCTTGATAGAGCTTTGCTGAATTTCTGGTAGAAAATCATATCTGACATATTCCAGCAGCGCCACAATCTGATTATGATCTTGAGAGAGTATAACATCCAATGGCTGAGAGGGAGAGAGGACAAAAATACCAACCAAATAAGAATATCAATTTATGGTCACCTGCCAAAGAGCTACGAAGAAGAAAGAGAACAGAATCGACTTTCAAGTGAGCGCGAACTTATCAGGTTTATGGTTAAGAGCATTGTGGTTCAAAATCTGATGCGACACCAAAAATTACTTAAAGGCACTGTGGACCTGTGGTTCACATGAAAACGAGATAGGATGCTAGAACCCAACATGTTCACTAAATAGCAGAAGCTTATATCCTCTAACAAGCTTCATAGACACGAAGGTCAGAATACTACCATAGAGATAATAGCTTTTATAAGGTGATCAGACCAGGAAGAATAAAGAATTAATCATATGCTGGTATAAAGCCCAAGAATTGCCTGAAATTAAAGAAATAGCTTGCAGAGCCAATGAAAGGCCACCAGGAATCTGGTTATTAGATACAATTATTTAAATCTAAACATTTGGACCTCACTTCAAATAAATATACCTTGCACTCCACTAAAGTATGAACACATTTATACACCACTCAAATACATATTATGTGTTATCTTTGTCTATGAATATAAGTTAAAGCATACTCAGAATAATTACAAGTCGCAGCAACCTTAATGATTATTCAACCAAATCATATTAGCACCCAGATTGCCATCCTTGTGAAATTTTGCAATGTCATAATGTGAATTGTGTTACATTTCCACCAAAGTCTCAGTTACAACATGAAACTAGAAGATGGATTCTTCTTTTTGGTGTTGAAGAATTGTGCAATACCAAAACGAAAGGCACAGAGAGAGGATAAATAATTATATACCTGGTACAGAGGACGCCAGTAATCAGAAACAAGCAAGTCCTTTTCCAGTACAAGGATTATGATTTCCAAAGCAAGTCGAACAGCTTTTTCAATCAGTGGACCATGAATTTGGGTAGTCCGTTCAGTGATGATTGAATTCACACCTGGCATAAGAATCCCCATAAGATTACGGAAAACAGTCTTCCCACTCATGAAATCCTGCACAAGAATATAGAATAATAAAATATATGCAGTAGTTATTGTGCCAACAGTGAAAATAAATTATAGAACAAGATCAAGAAAATTCAAAGACAAAGCAAAGAGATGAAGGAAAACAAAATATAGACAAAGTGGAGGTGAAGGAGAGGGAGTTATTGTTCAGACTAGACAACTCTATTACAAAATCTCAACCCTACTTTGGAAATTTGCCGCATTGAAGCGCTTCCAAGCAAAAATGTGTGCATAAATGAAGAGCATGGAAGCTATATTACCCAAGTTAGCCTCAAATAAAATGAAAAGAAATTCTATACTCAGCAACCTGCTTAACTGCTAAGATAAACAATAAAGCATGGGAAGGGGTTAAGTTATATCATAAATTTCAAGTCTGTAATAACATCAAAAGTCCAAGCCAACAACGTTTCATCTTTGGACCATTACTTAAAACCATAAATATGACAGTTAATAAATATATAGCATGGATCATGATATAATAATGTAAATACGAAGTCATATTATGATTAAATGTTAAAATATAATAATATTAACGCTATCACATCATAATATAAATATTGTAATCTAAAGTTAAAAAGACATGATGTCAAGAAAACCCAGCTTTGAGAATTAGCAGAAGCATAAATGAAAAAAAAAAAAAAAAAAAACAGATATACCTTTAACAGTTCTAAGACAGGCAGTTGCATCTCAAGTGGAGATTGTTGTGTCTGAGGGCGGTCAATGACATTGTCAATGTCCTCATCTTGGATGTCATACATGCTTAACATCCTGCACAAAGTATCAGAGAAGAAATCATTTTCTCTCGATATTTAGTCAACTGACACAATTCATTTTCAACCAATCTATTCATTTAGTTTAAGAATTGAGCACCGAATACTTTCAATCAAAATCGGAGCTTAAAGAATCTCATCACTAAAAAGCTTCATTCATCATATGTAAGAAGTAGTTCAAAAACTTTAACATAGAAGACAAGGGTAATTGACCAATTTTTAGGGAAAAGAGCACCACCGCATACTAAAAAATTGAGATACATTGCCGAGCTTTAGTGAAGTTTCCAGATTGAAAGAGTCCAGTCACTCACATGTGAAAATGCTGCAGACAAGCAACAACTAACTGCCATTTTTCGCAAGAATCCACGTAGGCCCGTTGAGGGAAAGGCCCAAATGCATCATCATATATGAACCTAAAAATGCCTATAAATCTGCAAGAAAACCATTTGTGTTAAAGCTGGCAAGCAGACAGGAAATATTGACTGTAGATGCCAAAGAAAATAAACCACTGAACAGTACCTGCGCCCTCTATCATTTACATCTTTTTCCTCAGCTATCAGAGTATTTAGCAGGTTAAGGAACGATATTGTCGAAGGATAGTGTTCTATCCTTGCTTCTATTTCATTCAACTCATACCTCATATCATAAACCTGCCAAATTCAAACTTTAAATGAATATATTTTCCACATATAGATGGCATAATAGCTCAAACAAATCTGAAGATAGAATTTGGTAGTATCATAGCGTTAACCTTGTTTCTTGACATATTATGAAATAAATGAACCCTGCCAATGAACCAATTGAACTAAAAGCTTAAGCCGAAAGTTAAGTCCCCACAACATCTTTTATATTAATCACCAACACGTACCCACACAGAATGCCCTCTAGACTAGAAGCATGTACAACACAGGTCCACCATACCATGTGTTCGAACCCTGGACTATTTGGTCATAAAAGGCTCTGATACAATGTCAATGAACTGATTGAACTAAAACCTTAAGCTGATAGTTAAAGCCCAACACAATCGTTTGTATTAATCTCTAACAAACCCCTTTCGAATTCTTCACTTCAATTTCAATGAAACGAAACACTAGATCATCAACATCAAGTTGCACTCTACTAATTTGAACATTGTAATTCTCATAGCAAACATATAAGTGACGCAATCAAAACAGAAAAAGAGGATGAAAGAACATTAAAATCAACTTAACAAAACATCATTCAGAAGACAAAAAGGAAAGAGAGCTACTTTGCAATACAAAAATAATTAAAATAACTAAAAAAAGAATCGCACAAAGCAATCTCTTCCAGCTCGTATAACAAAAAGGGTATATTGCAAATCACATCTTGATTGGTTACTATAGAAAACTTGATATCAAAATGAGATATCGAAAAAAGAAAACAAGGAAGCATGACAGAAAGAAAAATAAGAGGACGATGAAGATTCAAGTACCTTTTACTTATTTCAGATTCGACCAAAAACTACATCATGTAAATAAATTTTTAACTTTGTTTGGCAATCAAATGTTCCAGCATTATATGTATGGCAATGAACTATTGTCAAATATGTCAAATTTCAATTATTGTCATTTAGCACATAGCTGACAACATTTTCCTCTTAACTTTATTTACATGACCAAATGAAATAAACATAAACAGCCATGCACGACTGGAGACATGTCAGACCCCATTATGGCTGACTGAACCAGCTCACAGCTTAAATCAGAATAGTAAATGCTCGAATGAACATGAACTGGTTACAAACGTATAGATGAAGGATTTTATTCATTAGGCTTTCAATAGGGCACCTAAAGTCTACATTCAGTTTAGCCAAATGATAAAAACATAATTGTAAAACTCAGAGCCTGCTTCCAATGGTGCCTGGTTCTTTAACTTTACCAATATTGGCACTGCATATTCAGATTCACAACAAAGTAATTCACTGAACGTGATAGTTGTAGTGATGTATACATTACAAATGTAGCAAAGCTAAAGTAAAGTAAAGAAGGGAGGAAAAGCATTACGCCGCAAATAAACACAAATTATATTTTGCAAGATTTTCATTCAACATATATATGATTTTTAATTCTTTTACAACGCTGACAGTGGGCAGTGTATGGCATGTGTGTGGAAAAGATTTATTGTATAAATATCTCCAACTGCAAAAATATTACAAATATATACAGAAATGAATATATTTATAAATTATATTTATATCCTACAAAAACGCCATATGAATATGGGTACAAGTCCTCATTTAGTCACTGACAATTGCTATCGTGAATCACTGTGCTAAGACATTTTCAAATCAAAACGTAGGCCAAAATGAAAAATTATCATGGAGTTAGAATTTCTTTGATCATTTGGCTCATATGTCCTGATCAGAAAATGCAGGATACTAAAAGCAATTGATAGCATTAAGTGCCTCCTTCAAACTGCAGCAAAATGATGGAAGCATTCCACTTATGCGGATAATAGTTAATAAAAAAACGGCAGACTAACGCAAAAAGCTATTATCTACACTACTGACTCATCAAGGCAGATGTACAGTAGTACCACGTCAGCTAACTAATTGTAGACCACAAAAGCCAAAAAGAGACATGAGAATCAATGTCATAGAAGTCTTCATACAATTGCCATAACCAAATAAATATAATAGTATAGAGAAATAAACCTGTGTTGCCATTGGTTTTGCGCTATTTGCAACTGGAGGACCAACTACTAATGGCAAGTCATATTGCTCAAGATAACTCCAAACAGTGTCTTTAAGGACTGGGGAGACATGAACAAAAGTACTTATGGCATTTCGCAATGCACCCTGAGGAAAGACAGCAGAGAAAATATAATAAGGGTCAGAAAAATAGCAAAACATTCATTATCTTCAAATAGATTTGTAACCTTTCAAATAAAAACTTGGGAATCAGCGGACACTTCAACCTTTAGATAAGGAGGCACATTTTCATAACTAAGGAGCTTGAATAATGGTTCAATATCAGGAAACCAGTTCTTTCTTTCAGTAGGATGTCCATTTTCAATAACCTGTAACACATAACAAACAGTATATTGTCAAGGTACGCCGATAATAGGCCCAAACGTTGCAGAAGAGTGAAGGATATCAGATCAACAGCAACCCCATCCCACCACATTTATAAACACACTTCCTCGTAAGAAAAGAAATACTTCTCATGAATGTGCATGGTAAGGTGGTGCGGTAATTAGACTATCAAAATCTGAAAAGCCAACATGTTACATATATATGCTACAAGGAAAAGATAAGAAAAATATAATACTAACTCAAAAACGGGGATGGATTAGTTAGAAGGGTAAAGAGAACAAAATAAACAAAGGGGTACTATGCTCCCTGAACATCCTCAAAGCCCCAACATGGATAAGGACCAAACAGAAAACATAATGCTCAAAGGATTTAAATAAAGGATACTATGTTTCCCTGAATATCCCCACAGCTCCAATGTGGATAAAGGACCAAACAGAAACATAATTGTCAAAGGGTTTACACAATCCACTAATAATATAACGAAATCAGGAACTAAGGTCCTGATCCCAAGCAGTTTGCACTAGAACTTCCATGTATCTAGTATCTTCATCAATTTGTTTCTCCAGCAACATTTTTTACACAAGATGAATTCTAAAAACAGCATAGCAAATTCTTTGTCAGATCGATGCAGTATTCTTGAATATAATATATTAAAACATCAAAGCCAAATCTATAAGAAAAGCAATAGCACCAATTCTTATGAAAAAAAAAATGCATAGGACATCCATTTTCCTAGTAATAAATGGAAAAAAATTATTTTAACAAACTAAATTATCATCATATATAGTCTTCATCAACATATGTTCTAGAGGAAGATGACTGTAGCTAAGGAACAACTAAAATATTATGTGAAAGAAATACCTAGAGAGATCTAGAACCAAGACAGCCAATCCCCATGAATATGGATGTTAAAACGTTAAACAAAATCAATAAGGGAAAAAATCACATAAATAAGCCAGCTTTACACATATATCATCAGAGAAAAATTTGAAAAAAGGGGAAAACCTTTTGAAGAACATTCAAATATGCAACAAGTGCTTTTGCATCACCCTCCTGAAACTCCGGTAACATAGCCCCAGTAGTTTGGAGGGATTGTTTAAACTTCTCATCGTAGATTGTTAAGCAATCAAACAAAGTGCTCCAGCCAACAGAACGGAAAGCTTTACCCTGAAGTAGTTCATAAACCTTCGTGGCGCCTTCTTGACTAGAAGCCTGAAATAAAAGTTACACCAAGAAAACTGACGCCTGACATTGTATAAAACGATGAAGCATACTATCCATTATAAGACAATATACCAAAAACACACTACGTACCAAAGTACTCAGCATTTTCAGGAAAGCCACAAGGGTTTGAAAATTAGTATGATCTTCTCCAGCAAAACTCACAAATGTCCATAAAACATCATTGCCAGACAACAATTCTGGTTCCTTCTGAAAATTGCATGAACTCCAAGTTAGTACAACTATATGCATTATCATGAAGCATAAAGAACGCTTACATGCTTATCAGCACCTTGCTAGTCATTTTCTAACGATATGCTTGATGCTTCATACACTAGATTTAGACACATTTTAATTAATATTCAATCAGATTGAATCATTGGAACTTCAAAATCTCTTCAGGACAAATATCTTCAAGATCACAACTATCACACAGCGACATTTAAGTCATACTAACCTGATAAATATCACTCACAAACTCCAGCAGAGAGACGAAAGGAAAATGGCTGGTCCCCAGGGCTGATTGAGAATGGAAGTTGCTTTCATGTGACGGAGCCAGACGGTAAGAATTAAACATACCCATTGCCTTTTCCTTTGAATCTTTCACCTTTCAGGTAGCAAAATGAAAAGTTCCTCAAGGTAATAATTACAAGAAAAAAAAAAACATACACAAATAGAATACACCATTGACCCAAAGAAGAAGCAGAAGAAGGGATTGGAAGTCCAAAAAATAGAAAGTAAAAACCATATTCACAAGTTTGAACTCCCAATATAGGAGAAAAGATTCACACTGTTGCTCCATCTACTGAGTGGAATTATATGGTATTCTTCACCAATCCAGTCAGATTTACAAGAGCGCGCAAATCAAGCAGGGACCCTACTTGTATTAACACATCTATATGCCTGTGAGTCAAGATCTATGTAATACTTGTAATGGCTTTTGTCATACAGACATCTATCAACCAGCAGAACATGAGTTTATGTTGGGGTCATATATTAAGATCTTTTCGTATTGGGTACTCATTGGGACTACGTTACACACTGGGGAATTAATCGGGCCATTTAAAGTAAAAGTAGCAATTTTTTTTTGGATTGCCGTCATGTTTATAATTATGCAAGCTGAAACATAACACCTACACGAACAAGAAAACAAAAACATGCTAGAACACTGAAGGCACCTCTACAAATCAATTGAACAATGTATATGAACAAGTGCTATAACTATTGTACTTTCATAGTTACAGCATTAATCTTTATTTAATATTTACTTCCTTGTACAGGTAAGTTTTATTTCAGACAGTTCTGCTCACCTTGTCCCTAGCAAGTGGATTGGATAGGAAGCAAGTGACCAGCTTGTGTAGATAGGCATTGTACATGTAGATCATATCCTCATCATCATTCTGTAAAGATCAAATTCAGAGTAGACTTGAAATCATAATCTAAACCATTTCAGATCATAGTGCTTCTACCATAGAAACTAGCATAAAAATTGGACAACCAGATAAAACTAAAAAGAACAAATTAAGACATACACCAACGACAGATTCCAGGACGATGTAAAGGCAAGAATTATTGGAACTGTAGCTAAAAAAAATAGCCACAGTTGTGGCCAAGCCCAGAAGCATGCAGGGAAAGACCTTCTTTGAAGGAATTTGGTCAAAGGGGTAAGAAACCTCTATTCCATCCCATGAATCACAAAATCAAAGTCTGACTGCACCGGAGGCCAATATGACAGTATATATCACTTCTTGGTGGAAATTACTTGTGCACTCTATTCTATATTGATAGCCTTACCTTAATAAGAAAAGAATGCTCGAGCTGCTAGCTCTCAAAGGGGAAATGCCCTATGAATAAGCTAATATTTTTCTCAGAACATGAAGTGTGAATCATGTTGTTATATACTCCCTCCGTTTTTAAATGTGGTCGTTTTTGGGAAGTGAATTTTTCCACAAATGTTGGTTGTTTTTGTCATTTATGGTAATAAGGGTTAGTGTTTTGTCAATTGTGTCTTTATGCTTATAGAGTTTTAAGGAAACAAGACGAGAAATTAAAAGGAGGATGATTAGTATTTTGTATGCTATAATTAATGATATCTTAATTTCTCATATTTTTACAAAAGCGACTAACATTTAAAACCAGAGGGAGTAATATATAAGCACAAGAAACTACCAAAAATAAAAAAACGCAAAGAGATTGAGATTTTTTGTAGTTCTCACACACTGCATGAATGAAACACTAAAACAACATAGGGAGTTGCTTCAATAATGCATTATAAGGAAGATAATATAACACGGTGATAATGCTCCTAACAGGAAGCCATTTTTTAAAACTTAGCTCTCTAAAACTTTCTAAACGAAGAGTACTAGAGGGTGAAGACTTGTTCGATCAAATTTTCCAGTTGCCAATAACTGTAATGAAGAAATGAAACTTCAAAAATGTTAAGTGAGAGACAATTTTATCAGCAAACCTGGTAAGCTGCAGTTTGGAGAACATTAGCCAGTAAGAACTGGAAATCATTGTTTGAGAAAATGGATTCCAAGCACAAATTTATGTAGCCTAAATCATTTGATGAAGTGCTCAAAGCTGGTTCCGTTGCAGTCATTGCATCATTTATCAACATCAAATGCACAGACCAAGCAAGCCTCACACCACCAATAAAACCCTCTACAATGGGATCATTCCCGGAAGCCAACAGCTAGAACATGCAAAGGTAACCAGACAAAATAAAACGTCAGCTAAAAAATCATTACAAGGGATTAAGAACTATAAATCTCTCTTCTTACAATTTCATGAAATTCTTTTCTAAAGGAAGCATCACGAGAAAGAAGAGATGCTTTATCAGGTACTGCACTCAAAGCATCTGATATGAAAGTGATGATAAGAGTAAAAAGAAGACTGAAAGCAATCTGCACAGGAAAAAAGAGTTGAGAATTATACAGCAAGGCAGTAAGATATTTTTAAGGTTATCATAATACATATGTATTGAATAAAATATATAACGAAAGCAATCACCAAAGGTTTACTTATACTGGGAGAGAAAAGGATAAACTAAACAATCATTTCAGAAGATGTCCGAAGGATTCGGCATAAAATTAGTCAGCCTGCAAAAAGAGGGCATGCCTGATGTTTTACTGTGCCATTGACCTCCATAAGCCCAGCTGTGCTATCTTTCAAGGCATTGAAGACATCCTTTATCTCTTTTGGGCCTGTAAGAAGCAATTATGGAATACTGTAATAAGCAGTCTCATTCATTAACAATGTATATAAAGAAAAGGACAAGTTCTACAAAATGTTCAGTTAGCCTTACTCAATAAAATATATATTAATAATAAAACATGATATGAGTTTCATAAGGTTTAATACAGGGGAAAACGCAAAAACGATAGAAATTTATCTATTTAACATGAAATAAGTGTTTCTATAGTATAATTCATTGATTGGCATTGCAATATATCCCGTCCCGTCCCATCTTTGGAAAACCAAACCATAAACAAATAAAACGATGACATATATTACTCTTTGCATATATACATTCATGAGTTTTAGAGTTATGTCTGGGCTTTGGACCAAATTTTTCATATTTCCCCATGCAACCAAAATGTTGATCACAGTTTATTTGACTCAAAACTGGTCTATGATTTGACAGTCTTTATACTGGTGCGCTGATTTAGGAATAATGAAGACAAAATTCATAAATATAAATATGGCCAAATCAATAACTCTATCAATGAAACCTAACTTAGATGATTAGATCAATTACAGCATTAATCCTTTATTCAAGAAACCTAACTTCTAGATAGCTGCATAATTTGTACATTATGTATTCGCTCATCAATGTGGCAAATCTTCTTACATCTCTTACTTCTAATCTATGAAACTATTCACTTTCTTTTATTTTCTGACTATCATATTCAAGAATTTTTCCTTGTGAAGTGAAACTCAACAAGCACTTATATGCAATGCAACGGTTAAAAAAGAACTAGTAGACAATTTTAAGGCTTTTCTTCTCCTTACTATACCAGCATTAACCGTGTCTGTTACTATGCTGATCACAAATAGGTTCAAATCAAATAAAAGAACAGGACAAACAGAATTCTGGTTCAAATAGTTCATTTTATGCATTTGGCTGACACATCCCGTAAAAAAACAAAAAGAACACCTGATTTGACTACCAAGCCAAAACACAACAATTTGATAGGTTCAAGTTGATCAAGCGCCTAGAATAAATATTATTGAATCCAATTTGGAAAACCCCTATGCAACTATCCTCAGTTCATAAACCACAAGCCCAAGGAATCTAGCATTGCTCGCACCTTGAAAATAGAATAGAAGAAAGTCAATCAAGAGAACCATATTTCAGTATTTCACCAAGAGACTCATGGCGCCATAGAAAATTCAATGCATAATAGCAATGAAATACAAAAAAAAATACAAGAGAAAAGAAAAGAAAAGAAAAGAAAAGAAAAGAAAGGACAAGTTAGGAAGATGACTAGCAACTTACTTGTTCGCACAACAAGCACAGAGAGGACAAGGCAATGACCAAGAACATGTCGCTCCTTACTAACCACAGCTTGCCGCTCAACAAGGGCCCCTCGAGAGTCGAGGATGTAACGATCACATTGAGGCCCACCTAAACCAGCAGGTTCTTCACGATTGAGTTCCTGTACTCAAACAGATACTTTGCTTAGTAATTTAGTAAATCACCAATTAAACATAAATCTAATGATCCTTAGAGGCAAAATGCAGGTATAAATCCTACCAATAATTTGTGCATCAAATTTAGAAGAAGAAAAAAACTTAAAAAGCATAAATGCAGGTTTAACTCCAATAGGAAGATGCTTCTCGCTTAATTCATTGGAAAAACACTTCAAACAGAAGCTTCCAACCCACACTTTACATCTATCAGAGTTCTGAAGTCACACTTAAGGCAGATTAATTGTGCATTCCTTGGAGTTTGCAAGTCTATGTTAGACCCTCAAAATTGAAGACCTAGACGCAGATGATTTTACCAAGATGGTATGATGCAGAAGAAAGTATGGCGTCATTTCAAACCTTTATTAGAGATATCAAACGTTGTCGAAGCCCACCATTAATAAGGTCCTCGAGGCACTTCTGAATATCTAAAACAAGGTCACCTTCAAGTCCCTGATCAAGCACAACAGCCTGCAGCAAGAGGTATTGTAAAACATCCTAGAGAGAATTCAGATTATTTAAAGCAGAGAGAGGAAGGTAGTAAGAGAAAGATACCCTTAAAAGAACGTAGAGAGCTGTTAAAAGATCCCGTCTCTCAGTGTACCAGAGTCCCGCTGTAAGGCGAAAAATTTCTACCCGTTCTCGTCCCATTAGGCCCCACTAAATATCAAGAGAATATGTATATACATATATGAGTAGTTGATCACAAATGAGACTTTATTGCCGAAGCATACGATATATAAGTCCAGAAGAATAAGAAAAATTTAAGAGCACCTCTTGGTTGGCAGAAACAAGCAATCGAACAGCATCTATTTCATTTAGGTGAAGCTCATCACTCAATTGCAAAGCCTATTAAATAACATTACACAAAATATTAATCAGGAGATTAAAGATCATAAAGAAACAGTAAAAAAATCTAATCATAATTGTTGATGCCTCCAAAGGAAATAAGATATAAACATGAACTAATAGAACTTGCAAAATAGTAAAACTAATATAAGTGTAATAAGCATGTCCAAGCTGAAGTCCATTTGGTTATTCAAAGAGATACCAGAAAAGGATGCAACAAACCAAGTAAACAAAAAATCCACAATCATCACTAGCCTATGGTTTACTGCAAGGAAAAGACAAAATCCCAACAAATTTTTAATAGAAAACCAATATACTAGCACATAATCAAGCACAGGACAACAAACATATGATTAATGCTGAGATGTGGGGTGTTCACGAAGGCTTGAAGATGGCATGGGATCTGGGTTTCGAACAGGTGCAGGTGGAAATGGATAGTAAAATTTGTGTAGATCTCATTAATGGGGACACTGCCAATTTTAATGATACTACTGCCCTTCTTCGTGCCATTCAGCTCTTGCTCCGGAAAGATTGGAAAGTCTAGGTTTATCATATTTATCGAGAGGGAAATCGTAGCGCGAATTGGTTGGCAAACTTTGCTACTTCCCTTCCTCTTGGGCTCCATTTTGTAACTATTCCTCCCCGTGAGCTCTGTCAAATTATCGAGCAAGATATCTTGGGAATTTCTTTCCCAAGGCTGTGTTTGTTGTAGTCTTAGTGACTACTTTTCTTTTCATAAAAAAAAAATGCAGCAATCTAGATTCTAGAAACAGGTAACATAGAGTCCCTAACTCAAAATGCAGAATCATCCATTCATCACCGGAAACGGTCTTATTACAGAGACAAATGAAAAAAAATGGTTGTAGCCCTAAGATTTTCATTCTACATTTTTGGAAATGGCCATTGTTATTGAGTGGTTCAGTATCATACAACTAACACATAAAAATTATAGACGACATTACAAACATCTGTGTGTGTGCGCCCACGCAATATCTACATTCCCAATGCATAAGAAGGAACAAGCTGCTTTGAATTACATTCCAACAATCTTGAGGAAACGAAACAGAAATTCAAAACTCACAATGGCGACGTCCTGATCATCTAGCGAGATTGGAGGGGAATCAGGCAACCTAACTTCTTTAGACTGAACTTGAGCGCGGTCCGATTGCTTGGGAGGCTGTAAAACAAAGCATAAGCAGGGAATACAAAAGTGTACGAAGAGAGATGAAACTAACAGTTGCTTAGCTTACCGGATACGAAAGGAGAGAGCGGAAAGAGGAGAGGGAGGAGCGAATGGCGTGCAAGAGCTCGATTCGCTGGGCGGCAGCGGGAGAGGATGGACCTAGAAGACAAGATTCAATGGTTGAAAGAAGTAGCCTCGGAGCTACCATTGTAGTAGATTTCTGTAACCCTAGAAGAAAAGGGGAAGAGGAGTATGCATATAAAAGAGCACTATTCTAAACTATGGAGTCCGTCTAGACGCTCAAAATGGAGACTCCGAGATTTGACTGCCTCAGCCGCCTTAAGAGCGACTAGCGATTTTTAATACAACGATGGTGAAATTAGGCGGGAAGTGTTGGATTTGGAGAGACTGTGAACATAAAACCCTCTATAAGCCCTAGTGTGTGTCAAGAACACCTTAAACAAACGGCTTCTTATTTACGTCGATGTCGTTTATGTGATAAGGGCTAATTACAAAACAAGCTCATTTACTTGTTTGCAAATAAAGGTTTGTGGTTTAGCCGTTTAGAAAGGATTTTTTACAAGACCGATCCACTTACATTAGGCTCATTACATTTATAACCACTTTCATGTTTCTCATACCAAACTAACCACTCTTAATTTTTTTGGACAAAAATACCTCCACCTTTTAAATTTAAAGAAACCGTTCCATATTCATCTCGTTTATGCTTTCTTCTTTCTCGTTGTTAGCCTAGCAGCTTTCTCTCGAATCCACAACAAAATTTCCGACAAGATTTCCAATTTCAAACAACAGCTTTCTCTCGTTTTCAATTTCTTTGCTCTTTTCCATTTTTTGGAATCCACAGTAAGATTTCCAGCGGTGACCCAGTAAGCAACAAGTTCGAATTTTTGTACATCCGATCTAAAAATGGCAAGTTATTGACGATTCTGCAATAGGCGGCCGCTGGAATTAATGAAGTAGATGGAATTGAGGTAAGTGAGTTTATGAAGAGCGATGGATTTGATGTGGGTGTTTGTGGATTTGATTTCCCTACGGATTTCTTCGACGGTTCGGGATATGAAGGGTCTCGCTGGATTGTTGGTTGCGGAGGGATTTGATTATTTCGTCTAAAGAGCGTTGGAAAAGAGTGTCCATTGGAGAGGTGGGATTGGATGGAAGAGGGAGATGGGTTATGGAGGAGACATCATGATGATGATGAGGATGAAGGGAGGAGAAGAAGAAGAAGAAGAAGAAGAAGAAGAAGAAGAAGAAGAAGAAGAAGAAGAAGAAGAGGTTTGGCTATGGAGGAAAAGAGGAGTTGCTTAGTTTGAGGATTTTGATTTTGGGATGACTCTTTGATTTGGTGCCTTTGGGTTGTGTCTCTGTCTCATATTCATCTTGAATTTTGGTCGCTCATATTGAAATGACCCTTCAAACTAGCACGACAAAGGCAACACTACAAAAACTAGCACGACAGCAACTAGCACGACAGGCACGACAACACTACAACGACAGCACTACAAAAACTAGCACGACAGCACTACAAAAACTAGCACGACAACACGACAGCACTACAAAAACTAGCACTACAGCATGATAGCACGATAACACGACAGCACTACAAAAACTAGCACGACAGCACGACAACAACAGCACTACAACGACAGCACTACAAACCTTTCTTCTCGAATTTCATTTGGTACCACTTCTTCCCTTTGTCTTTTCTTCTGACTTCCACTTTTAATCATTTTGAGATCGGATGTACAAAAAATTGAAGTTGTTGGTTACTGGATCACCGCTACTTGTTGTCAACGCTGGAAATCTTGATGTGGATTCCAGAAAATGGAAAAGAGCGAAGAAATTGAAAACGATGGAAGTCTTGCTATGGATTCGAGAGCTTATAAATTGAAAACGACGGAGATCAAGCCAGAAATCTTGTTGTGGATTCAAAGTATAACCGTTGGAGAAGGGAGAAGGGAAATAGAGGGAAAGGTGGAACGGTTTGCTTAAGTTTAAAAGGTGGGGGTATTTTTATCCAGAAAAAGTGAGAGCGGTTAGTTTGGTATGTGAAACATAAAGTTGGTTATAAATGTAATGAGCCTGATGTAAGTGGGCTAGTCTTGTAGAAAACCCGTTTAGAAATAGAGATGTGTGGTATGACTTTTTTTTTTTACAAAATGAGGTATTATATATTACAACTTAATGTCTTGATGACAACGAAGTACATTTCGTACCTTTTAAGAAAAAATACATTTAGATATCGAAAAAACATAGCCTTCAATGGCGTTTCCCACCCTCAAATCGAAAGCTTAAACAATATTGTGGACGTTTTTTGTTTTTTTTAAATTTGACGGTTTACAAAATTAAATTGATGTTTAATTCCATTTTACAAATCCGCAATTCGATTCGGGAGATCAATATTTTGTTAATCTATACTATCTATAATTCCCAAAGCATATAAAATGTAGAAATAAGAGTTTAAAACCGCTTTTGCTGAGGTGTCATCTTCTAAAAATTAGAAGCTTTATGTGCAACGTTCCTCTTATTGAGGAGAAGAACTTCAATTCTAACTCAAACTAATAGTAATAAATAGTAAATAATATTAACGAAAAAAACGCCTACTTTAACTCATCACACGTTACAGATCTCTCCATCTTCAATTCAATTCAGTTATATGTTTTGTTTCCTCCCTCTTTATAATTCAGAAACTAAAGGTCTGATAAAAGATCCGTAGATGCTTCAATTGGGCAAATAGTCACATGGAATACAACGACAAAGAATTCCAGAAAGAAGGATTTGTTTCTCCATTTAGGAAATGGAAAGTCTGATCCAATTGGACATGATCATATAATTCTTTCATTGTATTATTTGTTATTTTAAGTCTTACTGTAAAATTTGCAGGTGGAGTCTAAATGAAGGTCTTTTTAATCCATTTACATTTTTTGAAACACACCGGTGTCGGTGGAGTACAAATGAAGGTCGTTCTTTGAATCACATTCTATAAAACACTCTAGTGGATAACATATCACTAACACTGCTGCATATTTGAGAAATCAATTTGCTAAGTTAGGTGAGTTCTCTTGAGTTTCATTATTACTAATTACAATAATTGGTATGATACTATAACAGTAACTGATATATAAGTAATTTATGTTTGAGGAGATTAGAAGTTTCTTTCTATTTTGCATTCCGCTTGTCCCATAAGTGACAATTCCGTGGAAGTTTTCCGTATCAATCCGCGTTTTTTATTGCATGCACCTTCGAGTGAGTTTCTTTTAGGGTAATTTCCGAAAATAACCCATGTTTTTACCGATTTTGTCAAAAAGGTGTCTGCGTTTATTTTTTTGACAAAATGAGGATTGTGTTTATCACCGTTACTCAAAAGGCGTAAAAATCATTAATGGTGTTAAATGTGATTATTTGGCAATGCATTTTTGGTCTTTATTTTTTGATAAATTTCTTATATATTCATGTGTTTACAACTTTAAAGTGTGAGAAATGAGTTTTTCATATCATAACCAATAAATTAAGACCAAAATACCCTTTGTCACGTCATCACATTTAACACCGTCAATGATTTTTCCGCTTTTTGGTTAACGGAGATAAACACAATTCTCATTTTGTCAAAAAAATAAACACATGCACCTTTTTGACAAAATTGATAAACGCAAAGGTTCTTTTTCGAAAATTACCCTTTCTTTTATTTATACAACAATCAAGATTTCAAGTTTCTTATTTCTCCTTTTCATGTTCATATGTAGCTTGATTAATTTAATTTGTTTTATTGATTTCCATTTTTGTCTACAAAATGTTTGTAGAAATTCCTTAGAGGAAAGAAGCATAGTAATGGTAAATAGTGCAAATCATGATTCGTACACCCGTTGAAGAATTTGCACAAGACAAAATTACAGATTGATGAGAATTCTATTTTGTAGAATGAAATTAAGAACCCAAGTCATAATGGCTTTGAGTAAATCTAAATTAGACTGTCAAAAGTTGCAATTGGCTTTGAGTTAAACCTTTAATTCTCTTTCTTTTAGGCTGAAAATTTATCCATACTACATTAAAAGAAAATCCCATTATTTTATGGTGAGTTTTTGAATTCTTTGTTCTTTTTGAGTTAGGAGGGTGTATTCAATTATGATTTTAAAAGAGTTTCATAGACTTTTTTAAGTGAATAATTTTCACAGACTTTAATGGAGTTTTGAAGACTCTTTCGGATTTCACAAAATTATAAATGACTTTTATGGAATTCATTTTAAATGACTTTTATAACTTTTCATAGAGTTCATAAACATTTTAAACTTTTATTAATATTAATAAATTACCATTTTATATATCAATTTTGGGTTACATTGCTAAACCTAATTCTCGTGATGCCCCTTTAATATCCCGAACCAATCTCCTCCCTTCCTCAAACTACAGAAAAGATTTCTGTTTCGATTCAAGAATTGATAAAGATTTTGAGCGAAGAGGAGGCCAAGTTGGTTGAAGAATTGGTTGGATCATGTGTTTTGAAGGAAGCAATGAAGTGGGATGAAGTAGAGTGTAAATTGGATTTACATGGAATGCACTTAAATTTAGCTTATGTAATAATGTTAACAAGATGTTATCCGCCTCGAGAATCTTGTATCCTCTCCATTGAAAGGAGCAGTCTATGACTATGGTTACTGCAAGGGTTTGCTTCTTATGCATACAGATAAATTCAGATATTCCCTGTGGAATCCGTCAACCCGTAAATCTAGAAATCTTCCTGATATACCTCTAGAAACCCCATCTGATAATGTATTTCACACCGTTATTGGGTCTGGTTTGGGTTATGATGATTCAATTCATGACTTCAAGGCTTTTTCTATTGTATGTGTTCATCGAAATGTTCGTCCTGAAGTTGAAGTTCAATTTTGGATTTATGGATTCAAATCAAATATTTGGAGACGGTCTAGCAATTGGGACTTCCCTCTCCTTCCAATGGATTATATTTATCATGGATTTGGTGACTTTGTGGACAGTATCGTACATTGCGCTGTTAACCATCAACATGAGATTGTCGCATTTGATGTGAGAAAAGAGACATTCTCCACCGTACCTCAACCTGTTTACTCACTCAAATCCAAATCACTTGAAGACATTTCAACAACATTGCATGTTTCAGAAGGTAGTCTTTGCATCAGTTATTTCTCTTTCGATATGCCACTTCAAGCTGATTTATATATCAGGAACAAAGATGGAGTTGGTCAATTTACATGGACACATTTATTCTCTCTTACAGAACCTTTGCTTTTGGACAAAATTTGGCTTTATCCTAAGCTGCGAGTTTTGGGATATTTAAAGAGAATAAGTAAGATTATGCTTGATTTTAGGAAGGATTATCTGGTTTCTTATGATCTTAAAGAGAAAAGCTTTGGGATGGTTGAAATCGCCAAGGATCGAAATTGGAAAGCTCCCATTATTTGGCTTGAAAGTTTGTACCACTAGGTGGTGGAGCTTGAAGTTGAAAGTCTTGTTCGAGTAGGCAATGGAGTTAAAAGTGGTAATTTTTACCAATATAAGATATCTAGAGCTTTTGTTGTGTTGTGTTTCGTTATAACGCTTGACATGTATTCTCACGGAAGATTATATATGACCATGGAAGTGCAGAAACAAGTATGACTGATGATGACAATGTAGCTGCTAATTTTGAGTGGAGTTTTTCTTTGATGCAAGAAATTGCAGATGGCTTGTTCTTGATTAGTGAGGTTGAACTCATCTCCTTAAGTATTTGATTTTGTGTTTATGTTATTTCCTAGTTCATGTTTTTTTTTATCTCCTATGGTCAAATTTACATTAGACCTTTTACATTGGTGAATTATGTATTCACTGTTATTAGTAGCTGAATTTATGCTTCTCCTTTTCTTATTTATGCTCTCCTCTCAACCTATATATTATGTTTAGCGGCTGATCTATCTCGGTATGCTCCGTTCATGTTCTGTTTTAAGAAAAGGAACATCAAAGTATTTGGTCTGTAATCATAGGCTTAACAAGCTAATATGGAGCTGTTTTCGTCTCTCATGTACTTATACAGATGGTTTGCTTTTGATTTAGATGAGATTGAACTGGTCTCGTTTAGTAATCGACTTAGTTTTTATATTATTGACTAGTTTGGTTCGTGTTTACATTGGATCTTGAATATCAAATATCGATATATCGCTTATTTAGTACCTCAACTTTATTTTTCTCCTCATCTCGGTATGTCCTCCTGTCAATTCTCAAGTTTCACCAAAGAATTTTTCAGGACTTGTAGTTATTCAGCTTCATAGCTTTCTCAATTATCTTTATGGCATGGATGACATTGTTTATACATTATTTTTGTTGTTCGGTTGTGCTCTGAATCTTATTCTCTTGTGAGAGGTTACAATAAACCCATATGTGCGATATTTAATACGCCAATCATTTATACTCTTTATTATAATCATGTTTATTATCTCCAACATGAATTTATCTTTGATGATGACTTGGTAAATTAATGTATTAACATTGTTGGATTAGTTTGTGTCATCTTCGAAACAGTTTTTGCATCAATAAAACTGATTAAAATTTCCCAAATATTCTTAGAGCAAAACTGAATTAACACGACAGCAACGCGATGCGAATCCGATAATGTAATAGTTAATTATTAAATAAAAGAGAATCAAGAAATTTATTTTTCTAGGTTATACATGAATAACGTAGAATTTCAACGACGAATAAATTAAATTGTTTTACTTTCCTTCTAAATAACCTTTAAAAAAAAGGAACATTGATCTTACGGTTATTGCTTGAATTTCCTTTTGACAATTAACAAATTATGTACAAATATTTCAAGAATTTAAAATATTCTTGAATTGAAACAAACCCAAAGCTCTCTTTTTGTTTAAAAGAAAGAAGATTAAAGAAATAAAAGCAAGGAAACATATGAAAGAGACCTTATTTTGAGATGAATTTGAGTTTTGTGTAAACTTTAAAAAAGGAGGCATGTTAATCTAATCCGAGACCACAAAGTTCTCAAAAAATCCATATTGAGGAACATCCATTGTTATTCATTATCGTAGAAGTTTAGGTTGTTTAAGCCATCTAATTTGTTTGACCATTAGTGATAGATTGATGCTTAATTGGCCCTATTTAATATTTTGTTAAACATATAATTAGCTAGATTTATCAAAGATTTGGATAGGAATAATGTCAATTTTCTGAAAATAGCTGCTAAATTCTCGCACACTAAGATAAATTAATAGGATTTTATTTATTTTGTTAAACAGATAATCAATTTTAGTTAACAAAAAAAGATAATCAATTTTCTGAAATTAGCTAGATTCTCTCGCAAAGTTTCCTCTTTTGTCTTTAACTAGTCGTTCACCAGTGCGATGCTCGGGATATGAATTATTTTTCATTTTTAAAATAAATAAATAATTGGACAAAATCTATATATAATTTAAGTACATCAATTAAATTTTTAAAATGTAAATTAATGAGGAATAAAAATAACTATTGTAATAATTTTTTAAAGATAGTTGTCCAAAAAAGTAATTATTTAAAGATATGGTTAAACGTAATATGTATCTAATTAATATGATTTCTAAAAATAAAATAAAATAATGTAAATATACTCTACTTGTCTAATATAAATGTAAAAATACTATACATACTTACCAAATTGAAAAGAAACAGATTGAATTATAGAACTCTCATCATGAGAATGTTGCTATATGAATAATAATGTAATAACAATTTTTAACGGTTAATTACTTTTATAATTTTATTATTCAAGAAAGACTTATTTTATTTTTTTTTATAAAATCTAAGAGAGACTTTTAACAAATCTAGGGAATTTGTGGGTCAATGAAACATAATTAAGATGCAAATGTTTCTATTACATCCTCTAGTTGCACAATTACTTTGTAGAAATGGAAAACACAATAGAAAATTATGTTGATAAATTAAACTTATCATCTTGTAAACATTATGTCTAAATAGTTTATATCTTTCAATGAAGATAAATTTGATAGCTCAATAAAGAATTTTACTATTAAAAAAATAAAAATATTTAGTGTACAACAAAGAGTGATTAACAATACAATATAGATTAAAAAAATCTAAGCCAAACATGTTCTGAAATCGAAAGAACGCATTTTTATTATTATATGCATTGATATTTACTTGTAATTCTGTTGCATCTCTTCCAATAATTATAATTTCTTGCAACTTTCTGAAAACCCCAAAAACCAAAAATATATATTAATAGTGAGCAAAATCACATGAAACAAAATTATATTATGTTTGTCATAAAATTTAACTGTAAATTATACTCTTACTTATGATATGCACTATATATGCATAGACAAAACTAAATGAAAGGCTAATTGCTGATATTAATCCATATTTCCTAGTTGTTCAATTGCCAAAAATGAAAAGAAGAGTAAATTAGTATTCAGTAATGTAGTATATATTAACTTTATGGAAAAATACATAAACATATACAAATATCAATTTTATTACTCAACTTTGTAAGGTTTTATGATTTAGAATATATGGAGGAAGAGAATGAGAATGAAGATGAGAAAATAGTACATATTAAATCAAAAAATGATCCTTGCCTTTTTCATTTCTTCTTCAAATGATAACTAATTCACACTCATACGTGTAGCATAAACAATAAACTCATTTCATTTTCATCTTGCTAGAAAGAAATTGCCCATCAAAAAAATATGAGAGCATCCATCATTTCATTTTATCATATATATGTGTATCATAAACCTTTAGGTTCCCTAACTTTAATTCTTATTTCTTATTATGAGCATTAATTTTTTCAGTTACATTATAATCATTAATTTTAAAACGTTATATTTTTGTTTCAATAAAGAGAATATCAAACGTTTTTTTCAATTATTGAAAAAATGTATAAGATGTCTTAAAAATTGCTAAAAGTATTTAAAAATGTAAATTCTATTGATAGATAGTTATAGCAAAATGAACAAAATTAATTGAAATTTTAGTTTCTGGAAAAAAAAATGGTTGGTATTCCTATAGAATTAATAGAAAGATGTCTATGTAAATGATTAAGTAAATTGCATTTAATGGTAATTTAAGTTTATAATAAAATATTTAATAAAATTGGAAGAAAAAAATTGAAAATCCCAAAAAAATGAGGGAGTGACAACTAAGATTTTGGTGAGGTGGCTTATTGTGGTGAAGGGGATTTGGTTCCCCTTTTTTTTTTTATATATATATAGGGAAGGGATCAGGTGAGAACACCTCCATATGCGACAATACTTTATATGTGAGAACACTCTAAAAACACGGTCGTTTTGCTCCTTTTCCAAATCAATCGTTATTTTCTCTGCACAATATATCGCGATTTACTTTCTACTTTCACATCCACACTTACAACTCCACAAATCCTAATCTGGGTTGGATTTCTATTCAAATCGCGTTTTGCTATTCAATATCTCTATTTCGATCTGTAATTTGAGCTTCAGATTTGTAATTTCGATCTTTAATTTGAGCTTCAAATCGCATTTTGATATTCAATATCTCTATTTCGATCTATTTGAGCTTCAGATTTGTAATTTGAGCTTCAGATTTGTACTATGAAAATATCTCAGTTTCTACTTGAATATGAACTCCAAGAAGATTCTACAACTCTGTCATCTAATAAAGAACCAGGTAAGATTCTACAACTCTGTTATTCAAAGATGTTCAAAATTGTATACAACAAGTTCAAAACTTTATACAATATGTTCAAATTATAACTACTGTATAATATGTTCAAAACTACAACTACAATATGTCCAAGATGTTCAAATTCTAAAACCATATCTCTACTTCTCTGCAGATTTAATTTTGATTGATGAGGAACTTCCAACTTCTGACAAAATACAACAATTGACTCCTGAAGTAATACCGAAATTGACTCCTGGAGGAACAAAACAATGGCTACCCGTATGCTCTAATGAATTAAAACCTACAGTGGGAATGAGTTTTATGTCTGTTGATGAAGGTATTGATTTCTACAGAGCATATGCAAGTGTTGTCGGATTCAATACTAGGAAATCTACTATTACAAAAAGAAAAAAAGAAAAAGATGTGGTGGCTTTTCAATATTGTGTATGTAACAAAGAAGGTTACAAGGAAAACAGGAAAGGTAAGGTCAAGCAATCGTCTAAAGATGAGGATGAGGGAACTCCAAAATCAAAAGATAAAATATCTAAAAGAAGATTGGTAACACGTGTTGGTTGCATGGCACGAATGGTTCTAAAATATTGTAAAGATGGGAAATATATAGTTTACTCTTTTGAAGAAGCACATAATCATATTCTCTACACTCCGAGTTGTATGAAATATCAAAAGGAAGGAAGAAATATGAACATCCTACATAAGAAAATGATTCTTGACAATGCAAAGGTGAGTCATATTCTAAACAAAAATTTAGCACATATATTGAAAGAGTTCTGATTTAATACTTGTTCAAAATTGTTATTTTTAATGTTTCTTTTCATGTTTGAAATAGGTGAATATAGGTCCTGTTAGAACTTTTAATCAAATGAAAGAATTTGTTGGAGGATACGACAATGTTGGAGCATCTAAACAGGATTTTAAAATTTTTCACCGAGATTTGAAGTCATATATTAAAGACTCGGATTCCCAAATGTTCATAGATAACTTCAAGTTCAAGAAGTCTCTATTGGATGCATTCTTTTTCGATTTTGAGACGGATGAAGATGGTCAGCTTTGTAGAGTTCTATGGGCAGATCCGATTTGTAGAAAAAATTATGCTCTTTTTGGTGATATGGTATCTTTTGACACCACATACAGCACAAATAGGTACGTTAAAATAAACAGTATGCTATAAACTCTTATATTCAATGTTAAATTACAAGTTCTAATCTTATTCATAGTTTATCTCATATTTTAAACTTGTAACTACAGATACAACATGATATTTGCCATTTACCGGAATTGATCATCACAAGAGATGTGTCACATTTGCATCATGTTTTATTGCTAAAGAAGACATTGACTCATTTGAGTGGATTTTCAAAACATTTCTCAAAGCAATGTGGAACAGTGAGCCAACATGTTTGATAACCGACCAAGATCCGGCAATGACGATTGCAATTACAAAAGTGTTCAAAAAAACGGAGCATCGGTATTGTATGTGGCATATTATGAAGAAAATGCCTGATAAAATAGGTAAGCTCATCTTATATTTTTCAGAAATTGAATATTTCTTTTGTTATTCGTATAAGTTCTTATGTTCAAAAAACTTAATCCGTATGCTCAAAACACTTTTTCAAATGTTCAAAAATATTATTCTGATGTTCTACCAGGTCAACTTATATTCTAAAATATAGTTTTTTCATATTAATAGGACGTGAAATTGCACAAACATCATTTCTGAAGAAGATATGTGCATGTGTGTGGAATGTAGAAATAGAACCGGAAGAGTTTGAGAGCAAGTGGAAAGAAGTAATATCAGAATTCAAATTAGATAAACACAAATGGTTATGTCATCTATATGACATGAAAAAGATGTGGATTCCTGCCTATTTTAGGGACTTATTCTTGGGAGGGTTAATGATAACAACATCAAGGTCTGAGAGTGAAAATAACTTTTTCACCACTAATACAAATCCTCATTTGACTCTTGTCGAATTTTATATGAGATTTGAGAGTGCCATAGATTCACAGAGGCATATTCAAGGACATAATGGCAATGAATCTAAATATAAACGTCCTCAATGTAAGACTCCTTTGGGAATTGAGAAACATGGATCTGAAATTTACACAACTTCTGTTTTTTATGAGTTTCAAGAAGAGGTATATATTGGTTCTTTTTCATGTGAGGTTGAGGAACTAATGAAACAAAATGAGCTCCAAATTTTCAAAATCAGTGAAGAAAATAGAAGAAGAAAATTTGAGGTGGTATATAATTGCTCTAACCAAGAAACTACATGTTCTTGTAAGAAGTTTCAAAGGCAAGGAATAGCATGTAGACACATGATTTGGGTATGGAAGACAAAGAGGCTTGAAATCATTCCTGAAAAGTATGTCCTCAATAGATGGACGACATTGGCAACAAAAAAACCAATCCTTGATTTGGAAGGAAATATTTTGGATCAATGTGTTTCCACTCTTGATCGGAAAAGAATGTTGAATGTTTTATGGTCTGAAATTTACAGTTGCGTCAGTTTGGCTCATAATGACTAAGAAAGTTTATGTGATCTTGTACAAAATATGAAAGCATTGAGGTTGGATTTGGAAGCTAAAAAGACAGATAACCAAGGTGACTACAAGCACAAAAATAAATGACATTGAAATGTTGGTTGGAGCTACAGTACCATCAGAAATTTTGATCAAAGCACCGAAAGTTTCAAAGAACAAAGGAACTGGTATTCATTTGCCTACTACATTGTCCAGTACTTATAAGAGATTGAAGTCTAACAAAGAGAAGGCAATAGACGAAACCAAGAAAAAGAAGAGATTTTGCAATGGTTGTCAACAATATGGTCACCATGATCTCAGAACTTGTCGCAAACAAAAATAATAATGTAAGTAAGTATATCCTATAACCTTTGTATGAACTTGTCACATGTTTTCTCTCTTATTGATTCTTAATATTTGATGCAGTGTTTTTCTTATTTTTTTGCAGAGCTGAATTTATTTTCATCTATCAAAAGTCAAAAAAGCAGAACATGTTTGCGGAGAGTCTTTTATGCAACTTTATAATATGTTGTAGTCGAACAAATACATGTTTTTATGGAATCGTTTATGAGTTAATTTCTTACATGACCGTGAATAGGAGGATGCTAGGTAGGTTTAAATTTTATCATTAAATCCATGAATAGTGTCATTCAGGATACATGCTCAAAAATTCATCATTCGTGTTCAAAACTACAAGTCACATGTTCAAAATATATTATGTTTCACCAAATTAATTGCATGTTTAGATCATCCTTTATATTCAAAACTATAACTCACATTAATCTTTGAAATTCACAAAACATATGAATCAGAATATTGATAACCAACTCATAACATATCAGAATATGAATTTTCCCGTTAAAAAACTTTCTACTATTAATAAACAATTTTTTTCAGCATTCTTTATCCATATTTAAACTACTAGGTAACACCGTTCTATGGAATATAAACTCAAATTATATTTTGTTTGTCCCAATCGATTGCATTTTGATTCACAACCGCACAGTTTTTGTTCTGATCATCTAACAAAATCTTCCAACAATACTCGATCCTCCAAATCCTCAGAAAATCATCCTGAAAGTATACAAATTTACAAAGTTAAATTCCAAAAGCTAAAAACAAAATTATAAAATGCTTAAAAATAAAACATAATAGAATAAAAATATTAAGGAGATTGTGTACCTCATTTTTGTGCTTCTTGTTAATTCCAATATCCAATTCCTTATCATTTCCCATATAATGTTCCATGTGTTTCATTAAAAATATACCACAATCAATGTGATTCTTTGAGCTTTTCCAGTTCATCTTCAACTCCACAATCTCATACTTGCTTATATCATTTGTGTCGCGATTATTTACCTTTAAATAACTATCATATGCACACAGCTGAAAAAAGAAAATATAGAATGTTATAATCAAATTCAAAACAGTCCCTTAAAAATGCAAAAGACAGTTTCATAACATTATAATACTATTTCTTCAGCGAACCCTTGATATTTATCATTCACAGTCACTTTTTTTGGCAAAGGTCTGTTATCAATAATCACCACACACTTTGTTTTGTGGTTCACAACAAAGAGATAAAAGTGCTCTTCATTTATCACCGGAAAAAATACCTAATAACAAAAAACATTAGCAGTACTTAATTTATTAAACATTAAGAATAATGTAAAGTAAATTAATGTTTATACCAATTGATAACTCTCTAACTTGCTTGCATGAAAGTCTGTCACTTCATTATCAAGCCTCTCAAAAAACTTCTCATATCTTATTTCAGGGTCACAGTTTCCATCAAGGATCTTAGTTGTACATAATATCACCTACAAAAATACAACAATCGATTATAAACAAAATAATTTTACAATAAATAAAAACAGCCTTAAAATTAAAGGAACAAGCACATACAAATGGTATGGTTGTGAAGAAAAATCTTTTCACAACAGTTTTACCCTTCCTCCTCTGTTCAGCATTCAAAATTGAGGACCATGCATCAACTATATTATTAAGAACAAGCTTACTTTCTTCTAGACTCTGCATCTCAGATCTATTGATAACAGTCATAGAATCCCGATACAACTCCTCGCTTCAAAAGAGAAGAAAACATAATAAGTATATCACAAATGAAAAATGTGATTGATAACTAAAGCATTCAATAAAATCTTACTTGAGTTCTTTATCAGAGAAAACATATTGAACAATCCTCCTTCGAGGAGCAAGCATATTCCTTAATATGTTTTCTGATTGAACCATGTATGGAGACATTAGATTTGCTGGACGTTTAACAATCCTTTTATCTCTGATTACTCCAACATCCTTTCTAACATTCACCTCTTTCATCTTCAACATAGACCTTTTTAAATGCAAAAAAACAATGAAATAGAAACATGTTCAAAAACACAGAGACCATGTTTAAAACGTCAGATCATATGTTCAAAAAAGTAAAACGTATATATTTATACTACTAACTTATCAATTTCAGCAGCTCCACCATGCACTCTGCCTCCACGGGTTAAATTCAACACTTGCTCAGCCAATTCTGCTCTAACTTCATCAAAATCCCTTTGCTTGTATTTCACATCAGTTCTAATTTCCCACTAAAGAATTCAATACAAAAAAAACTGTGGATCAAAATCTGAACACGTTTCAAGAATCTTTAAAATAAAACAGTCTACCTTCTTAACAAAATTGAAAGCTTCGTCAAATACAATCTCTTTCATGAAACGCATGACAAAATAACCACATGTATTATCATCTTCTTGAATAGGGATGCCCTACACATATTCAAACATACAAAACATATCAAAAATTCAAAAACCGAACCTTCTAAATATGTTTCACTATGTTCAGAATGAAAATTATGCAACTTACACGAAGTGGACTCCATTTAATTTTAAAGATTTTCGATTTATTTAACAAATGATCTTCACAAGACCTTATTGCTCTGGAGAAAAAAGAGAGTCATATATTACAGATTATAATGAATCATATAGTAAGAAATTTAAGCATAAAACTTACGTATCAACTAGTTTAACCCAAATTTTTGGATCGGGCAGGCGACTCTTCAAGGGATCGAGCCAATATACATGTTTGAGCTTCATATCAATAACGGTCAAAGTCCAGTGTCCACTAAAATAAAATAAAACATTATTAGAACTCAGATAAACTAACTACTACGAAAAAAAATAAGTAAATTATTCGTACCCTGGATTGTATGGCACTATTAACATTGAACCATCTCTTCTACACATTTTCAACCTAACCGCTAACTCCTTTGATCTCTCGGATATATTCTTTTGTGTCCCAGTTCCATATGTATGGTTAGGATCAACAAAAAGTTTCAGATCATGCTTTTCTTCCTTTTTTAGAACACTATAAAGCCAGCTACATACCACACAAAAAAATATATTTTAAAATACAATAACAAAACAAATAGAATCATAACAATCAGTACTAACAACAACTGCTATTATAAAATACCTCATGTAAAAGATGATAGTGTTGCTCCCTATCTTATTCAAATGCACAACGTCATGAATATCACTACGAAATAGAATAGCTTTTGTAGCATGCCCAAAAATCTCTTCACCAAATGTATACTCAATAGTCTTTCCATCAATCAGATTTTCATTAGCCTATTTGCTCAACGTAGTTAATGATTCAGGGAGATCTTTAGGTAATATTTCCAAATTTTCCTCTTCAAAAGACCTGTTGAGATGAAAAAGAAAACTAAATAAATAACAAAAGAGGTCAAATCACAAATAATATACCAATTTCAAAAATGTATTCAACATGTTCAAAATGGTATACAACATGTTCAAAATAACAAGATCTTGACATATTGTATGCACTTTATTCAAAATAACTAATAACACTTACACTACTTTGTCATGCACTGGACTTGGATGAGTAGTTATATCCACAAAGTTATCATCATAATTCAGATTCGCATCCAAACCATCATCAACGTTAGCTCTGTTAAAAAATAAAAAAATATAAAGCAGTTGGTTCAAAATCAAATAATAAGTGGTAAGACATAAAATGATAAAAAGATCAGAGGAAATATTTTGGATATTCCATTACCTATCATTTTCAACGGAATCTTTCAACTTCTTTGACAAACAAACCGATTTTACAGCACTTTTCTTAAACCTCTTAGATTTTTCAATAGATGCAGTTGACTTGCTGATAGTTTGAATTGGAAGTGGCTCTAAAGACTGGCTCAACAAATTAAAGTTTGGCATTGAGTCTTTTTCAACACTTTTCTTTCTCATCTTACTTCTTGTAGCAGTTGACACATTTTCAGTTGGAACTGCAGCAGACTCTTGAGATTGGCTCAACAAATTAAAGTTTGGAATTGAGTGTGTTGCTGTAAAATTCCCCTTGCCTTTATTCACCTTCTCACTTTGAATTTTCTCATATGCCTTCACAACCAAATCATCAAGCTCTTTAAAAAACCCATCTTGATTAAACGACTGATTATCTTGACTATCTAAGTCCCCTTTTTCTCCATCACTTTTTTCCCTTTCAACACCTTGACTCGCATCCTCCTCATTTGTAGTATATTTGCTCCAAATGTTCTTGATAAGAGTGCTCATTTGCACTCTTAATTCTCCTTCCCCGAAAATACCATTGGCTTTCTTGAGCAAGTCATACATAGCATTAACATTTTCACCAAGTGTTTTTGCCAATTCTTCAAATTTTGTCAAAAATGCCTTCATTAACGAAAAAGTTGAATATGTGAACAAACAAAGGAGAAATGTGATACTAATAATAGAGGACCAAAAGAGAAATTTGTCCCTTTTTATTCATAGTTGCGGATGGAAGAAGAGAGAGAAATGTGATACTAATGACTTTTCATTTAATTTTATTTTTATTTAAAATCATTTTCCCGACTTTTCCAAACTCCGATTTTGACGATTATTATACCGTTGGACTCGTGTCGTCTAGAGGTTCAATTTAAGATCCATGATGCCTATGTAAAAACGATTTTTTAAAATTTTGAACACGCGAAATATTTATTTGAACATAACATTTTTTAGTTTCCACTGCTGTTGTAACCAAGAAATTTAAGTCTTTGAACATGCAATTTATTTTTTTGAGCATACGTTTTAAGTTTTTGAAAATATGAAATATTTTTTTGAACATAATTTTTTAAGTTTTTAAATATGTGTCATTTGATAGTTTTGATGGGAAAAAAATAATATTTATATAATGTTTTGTGAAATTATGTAGTTTTAGTGATAATACGTTCAAATTAACATCAAAACATGAAAATTTATCCAATTTTAGTGATAATATTAGTTTTTTTAACATTTTAACAATGAAAAAAATGCAAATTATCTACAATTAACACTCATGTTCAAAATTAAAGTGCGTATGTTCAAATTATTAAAACGTCAACTTTACCTAACAACAATGGTACTCAAAATAAACGTCTCGTTAACACAAATCCAACGGTATAAAAAAAGTTCAAATCGGAGTTCGGGAAAGTCGGGAAAAATTATTTAAACAAAATGAAATAAACAATAATTAAAAAAGTACTAGTTTCTCTCTCCTACTCTTACCACCCCCATACGTATCCATTAGAAAAAATGACAAATTTCCATTTTAACCATCTCTTATTAATAAAACTACGTAGTTTTAAAGGTGTTCTCACATACAAAGTGTTCTCGCGTGTTCTCGCATATGAGAGGTGTTCTCACCTGATCCTTTCTATATATATATAGGGGAGGGATCACATGAGAACACCCCCCCTATGTGAGAATGCTTTTTATGGCGGAACACTATCAAAACTACGTAGTTTTGATAGTTAGTGGCCTTTTAGTTAAAATAAAAACGGAATGACCATGGCAGGATTCGAACCTGCACCTCATGCCCCCCAAGCATTGTTGCCTACCGCTGGGCTACCAGCTGCTGTTGATAATCATTGGACGCACATTTATATAAACTTTACTCCTTTGCATGTCTACTGCAATCTTTCCAACAAGCTAAGTGACTTGTTTATACATTTGTTGTACTTGTTTTTTATTTAAATATACTATTTTATTAATACAATGTAATATGATGGACTTTAATAATAACATCTGCACTTTTGTTTTATTTTTAAAATTTTCAAACTCTTTTTTTTTTAAACTTTCAACTCCAATTTTAGTTATTTTTCTTTTGTTTTCTTGATATAATTTCAAGTCTTTTCTTATTTCATATTTTACAATGCACTATTTTTGTATTCTAATACTTAATTAATTTTCTTCACATTATTTTATTGTAACAATTATTATTTTAATTATTAAAAGCTCCAAAATTCTATTTTTACTTTAATTTTTATTTGTTTTTTACTATAATCTTTACAACATCCTTACCATTGAGCTATCTGCTACTGTTGATTTTTTAAGAACACTTAATTCTATTTACCATCATGTCGCTCCCTCAAATCAAGGCATTCACAATCTTTTTTTAATTAAACATTAAATTGTTTTAATTTGTTTCTATAATTAAAAATAACTACTTTCCATTTCAGATTTTATTTTATTAATTAATAGTTGACATTTGACTACTAATTTAATGTTTTCATACCATATCTGCTATTATAATTTACTAAATTTTCAAATTAATCTCCCTAAATGTATACCTTTGATAATAATTAAATTTTGTGTTATTTAACCCATCAAATTTGACATAATCAATAAAATAAAAATGAAAATTTTTGGCTCATTTTTTATTTAATTTCTTAATTGCATAACAATGCCTTCACTTTTTATTTTTTGGTTTTGATTTTGGCTAACTTGACAAAAATATGAGTGATTTTGGAAGGAAGAAATTAAAAAGATTTAAATTGATTTTTTGGAGTAAGACTTTAGAGCATAATGCACAAAAAAAATATTATTGACAATACAAAATTAGTTATTTTAGAACACACTATTAGTATTATAGAACACAATGTTAGTATTATAGAACACACTGTTAGTATTATAGAACATGTGTAACATTGATTAGAACACAGACTGTACAATTTAGAACACAGCTGACGGTATTTATGAAACATATTTATTAATTTAGAAAATAATTATATTTTTTAAAAGCTGAGTTACGAATTTGATATATTTTATTATAATGTTTAAGAGTTTTTCTATAGTTACTTTATTTTTTACAAAGTAAACATTACTTTGTCCACTATCACCATTAGATTAGTGGGTAAAATTTAATCTAATGGTGATAAAAACAAAGTAAATGTTACTTGAAGTAACCATAGAAAGCACCAATGTTTAATTAATTTTTTTCACATTATTATTATTATGATTATTATTAAAAGCTCTAACATCTCTCTTTTTATGATTAATGAATTGTTTTATTTTTAGAGCAAAAAATATAACTTTTGAAATTACATAAAATTGTTTAGAACACGAGCTATAACATTTATAACACGTTTAACATTGTTTAGATCATTATATTTCACTTTCAAAAAAGAGATAATATTTTTTCGAACACGTATGACATTGTTTGTAACATGAGCTATACAGTTTAGAACACGGGCTATACAGTTTAGAACGTACCTAACGTCATTTAATAAACATAATCATCAGTTTAGAACATACATTATATTTTTTAGAACATGAATCGCACATTTGATATAATATAAATAAAATGCAAATATGCTTCAGATTTCAATTGATTGTTTTTAGAATATTATGTTTAACTTTCAGAATACAGAAAATAAGGTTATAAAGGTTTATAGCGTTATTTAAAAAAATGTATTAAAAAAGACGAAACCAGACCGCATGTTCTAATATTGAAACTGTATGTTCCAAAATTGAAAAATGTCGTTTTTACCCGGGCTTCATGGATCTTAAAATGAACGCCTCGTCAATACGAGTTCATCCATATAAAAATATTCGAAATCGGAGTTCGGAATAGACGGGAAAACAATTTTTAATAAAATAAAAATAAATGATGAGTCATCACTCCACCATTTCTCTCTCCTGGATATTTAATTAAATTAAAAAGGGAAAATACTCTTTAGTCCTTATTAAAGTGTTCTCACCTTAATTTTCATTCTCACATGGGAGGGGGTGTTCTCACAAGAGCCTCTCCCTATATATATATATATATATATATATATATATATATATATATATATATATATATATATATATAGAGATTTGGATTGAAGAGATGAGGAAAAGATTGAACAGTGGAAATCAAAAGGTTCCAGCTGAAATTATAGTGGTTTGTGGATTGGAAATCCGAATAAGAGAAAAAGAAAGTAGGGAAAAAAAAAGAATCCTATGGAATCTCGAGGGAGGATGCTAGAAAATTTTGTAGAGATTTTATTCCTAAATATATGCAAAAGTCATCCAAAGTCCATTAAAATCTATATTTCATAAAATTTCATGACTTTTTGAAAACCCCTAGACTTTTATAGAGTTATTAAAAGTTGTAATTGAATACACCATGATTTTCATAGACTTTTTTAAAATCTTTTCATTTGAATACCTCTAGATTTTTATGGAGTATTTATAAATCCAAATTGAATACACCTAGACTTTTAAAGTCTCTAAAACTCCATTAAAATCTTAATAGAATACACCCCCCTTAAACTTCTGTCTATTTAAATTTTTTTGAGAGTGTGGTTCCATTAGTTGGTTTTTTTTCCTATTGTCTAGGTTTGATATCTATATCTATTTATACTAATATAATTCTCAAATAAGAGAGTAATTTCCAAATGCATTTTTTTTTTGCCATTTTGCTTATGTGTCATTTCAATATAGTTTATTCATTTCCTTCTAATGTGTTTTGCAGTCCTATTCAAGTGGTGAGTGACTCTCCAAATTAATTTGGAGAGTCACCATTAGATCAATGACGTTTTCAATCTAATGGTCTATAATTAAGGAGAAATCAGCATTAGATTGAAAACATCCATGATCTAACGGTGACTCTCTAAATTAATTTGGAGAGTCACTCACCACTTGAATGGGACTGTGTGTTTTGATGGATGAATATACAAATATATATACTTATCATTATGATTTTTGTTGAGTTACATTAAAATAAAGTTACAATTTATTCATGAAATTCTTTAAAGAAATTACTCAAAAATAAAGAAATTACTCGAAAATTATCATTCTTTAAAAGCCTATATTTTTTCTTTTTTATTATTTACCGAAAAAATTCTAAAATTTTATTATAAATGAGCAAATATAAATAATTTATTTTAAGAATACTAGACAATTCAAAGGCATTCATAATTTTAACTACAACTTTAAAATTAAATTACAAAACCCTGACCCTGACCCTGACCCTAACCCAATACTACACCAATTTTTGCTTGCTTGAAAGATACAATGGTTAGAGCAGTTAGTCCTAAATGCTTGAGTTCCTCCAAATACTCGTTTGTACCCATTGCGATTGGTAGAAGTTAATTATTAATCTTTCCTTTGGAAAATTTAGGAGCAACTCCTTTATGGAATGAGAAAAATCGAAAAAACAAAGAGGAGGCTACAAGGAGAATTAAACTGATGTATGGTTGGTTACTGAGTTCTTGAATATATTACTATATATACGATACGTAGGTAATTCTATTTAATTAGGAAAGAAATTAGTATTCTCTCGAAAAATAAATAAATTAGTGGTTCACTATAAAGGAAAATATGAATAAACTTGACACTCAAGAAGTTATTTATTAATTAAATTCTTAATTTTAAATAGTGTACCATTAGAAATAAAATACACTTCTAGCAAGGTTAAAATAAATCATTCTTTGAGTAATTAAATCTTTTACGTATATATGGGTATTGTCAAATTAATATTTTAAATGATTTTTTTTAGGATTCAATTTTTGTTGATTGTGGCATTTGAACTCACCAACAACTCCAAACTTTTTTTGGAACTTAATAACAACAACTAAATAATAGTTTAGTTGTTATTAATATTTTAAATAATCAATGAAAATTGTATTGCATATATGTCATAAAAAGCTATATATAGAGGCGTATTTAGGGGGCTTCGATCCCGGGAACAATATTTATTTGGAAAGTAGTAATCAATAAGTCACTACTTGGTGGGTACTTTTTTTATCCTTTAAAAAAATAATATTTTTTTAAAAAAAATAAAGAACCTTAATAATAATAATTACAACATTTTTTTTACTCACTAAACAATTGTTATATCACTTTAACATGAAGTGTTAGGTCTTGAATTCGAACACCAAAATCAACAAATATAAAACTCTTAAATAAAATTTGAAATGTTAAAAAAATAACAAAAGAAGAAGAAGTTAGTGAAGGCAAAACAAAGAAATATCGTGTTTTTATTTCAATTCAATAGCATAAATTTCTATTTTATTATTAAATTTTGCATTGTGAGATTCTTCATAATTCGTAGAAAAACAACGACTTGGAAAAGACCGAACGACTAAAAAAACATTATCACTAATTAAAATACTACCGAAAAGTTTAGAAATGCAATAAAATTATATTAAGTGTTTCAAAAACAACATAAAAATTAGAAACTCAAATAATCATTATCATACATGTTGAACCATAGAATTATATTAAAAGTTTGAAAAAACAACTTAAAACTCAAATCATAATTATCACACACATATTGAACCATCAAGTTTTATCGAAATTCTCAAAATGACAACTTAAGCATAAAAGTGAGAAACTAAGCTTAAAATTATACTAAGAGTTATGTAAGAAGCAACTTAAACATGAAGTGAGAAAGTCAAATAAACATTATCATACATATTTAAACATAAAAGTGAGAGACTCGAATAAACATTATCATATGTATTTAAGCATAAAAGTGAGAGACTCAAATAAACATTATCATATGTATTTAAACATAAAAATATATAAAGAGAAACAAGTAACTTACATAGTAATCCTATGTGAAATGGGACTGCGTCACTTGAGAATAGCGCAAATGGAGGACATAACAGTCAACAAAGATGAAGACACAACCAAGAACAATCTGAATTACACAGTAGAATGAGATTCTTGTGCTGAACCGATCAATAGCAGCTTTGAGTCGCTCGTGCTCATCTAAAATATCTAGGGCACTCTAGGATGTGCTCCGAATATGGGTCTCGATAGTGAAAATCCTTCTCATCAAAGTATAACAACTAATATTCACCATGTCAAAAACATTGGTGATTACTAGAGAGAAGTAAAACCATAATCTTAGCTCAAGATATGTATACCACTTCAATTTCTCCCCTTGTGCTCGCTCAATCTCCATCATTTATTTAATACCAGAAAATACACACGTAAATCCGATCATCTTTAGGACACAACCTTTGAGTTTGGACCATAAAAACTCATCATCTAACCCATCAAAATCCCTCTCCTCATCTGCCTCTAAAGGCCCATCCGTGGCCAATTGAAAACTCACTAATTCTACGCCTAACATCCTGAACTTTAGAATTAGAGGAGTAAAATACAAGAGTCCATGGAGGAACCAATAATAGACTATAATGAGGTATGATTTGACGTGGCCAAACTCATTATAAAGCATTCAAAAATTTAGAACACAGTAAAGTTGAGCCAAAGATAACCCCGCAACAGCTACAACGAGGAGATAATAACCCAAATGATCATAAAATCTAGTAATAAAAAGATGCCATCTTGGAATACCTCTGGAGAAGAAACTGTTTACCCTATCAATGACTGTTGGCTGAACTATGGTTTCACGATCCTCAGTCGATGGTTCATTGATGACTTGATCAATTTGCGGATTCTGAGTTCCTATTTCACGAGTGATATCAGTAGCGCTATAGACGCTCATGAAACTGTCAGAACATACCGAACTTGCTTGAGGCGAAGTGATTTCAGGTTCAGGTTCCGGTACTGATTCCGGTTCCGGTGTAATATTATTTCCCGTTGTGAAGAATTGTCGTGCAGTCACTATATTGTCGTCAGTAGATGAGAGGTTCCACGCTGGAACGAAAGTAGATCCACGATTGACTTCATTAGTTTCATCGGCAGATGTATCCACGCCGGAATTCGATCACAGGACTTGCTTGAGCATCTTCGGTAGCACTTTCAGGATTCTTCGATTCCAGTTAGCAACTAACTGGCTTCTCAATGCCAAACTCTCACTTTTTTCTTTTTTAAAATTTTATTATGATATTGTCAAGAGTCTTACTGACGCATCAATAATTGACGTTTAACAGTCATAACACCAAAAAGATGTGAAAATGTAAAGTTTAGTGATATTTGAAAAAATTATTTTTCGAGTTTTTCCTCTCTTGACAAAATGATACCTAAATACCCTTAAAATAAAATAAAAGATTCAGGTGTTTTGTTAAAAAAAATTGGAGAAGATTTATTTATTTTTTTGTTAATTCTAAATTTTTTAGTGTTTTCATTATAAAAAATTATTGTGTTTTATATGTAATTGAAATTGTTAAGAAATGATAAACTAAAAT
Source organism: Euphorbia peplus (assembly GCA_028411795.1). NCBI lineage: Eukaryota > Viridiplantae > Streptophyta > Magnoliopsida > Malpighiales > Euphorbiaceae > Euphorbia > Euphorbia peplus. The sequence continues at coordinate 29,578,082 of CP110840.1, forward strand.
AATAGCGCAAAGCTTAGTAATATTAATACGTGTATTGAGAATTCACTTTTTATCAATTGTGAAATTCGAATTCACAATATTTTTTTAGAACATAGTAATCACTTATAAGTCACTACTTGGTGGGTACTTTTTATATCCCTTAAAAAAACAACATCTTTAAAAAAAAAAAACCTTAATAAGAATAATAACAATATTTTTTTTACTCACTAAACAATGACTTAATGGTTTTTACACTTTAATATGAAGTGTTAGGTCTTGAGTTCGAACACCAAAATTAACATATATAAAACTCTTAAAATAAAATTTGAAATGATTTAAAAAAATAACAAAAGAAGAAGAAGTTAGTGAAAGTAAAACAAAGAAATATCGTGTTTTTATTTCAATTAGTCGAACACCCGTGCTTGCGCGGGTTGTAAAATATCGTTTTGATTACTTTGACTATATTAATAAAAAAAATATGTAAGGAAGATTGTTGAAACAAAATCAAACAAAATAATATCAAATTCATATACAAAACTAAAATAGTAAAAAATTATTTCTTTAAGATAACGTAAGCTACTATACAATTATATAACTTTTCTATAAAGGTTCATATTATCTCTGATTTTGAGATTTTTTTGCTAGACAGTGAATAACATTACAAAAATATATGATTTACATAAAAATATTAACCGATGCATTATGTCATTTTTCAACTTGTTTTCTGATAATTTTTCCATCCAAATGAGTTTTCTTATTATCAGTCATAAATTCATAAATCAAAATTGATTATATCAATTTATCACATTATGTTTCATATGTTTTATTTTAAATAGAATTTCAGTAATATTTAATAGTAAGTAATGTAAATAAATTAAAATATTTCGCATTATCGACTAATGGAGAAATTTACTAATGCGTAGATAGAAAAATCGAGGTTCGAATTTCGCTCTTTACAAAAAATCAAAATAAATGACAAATAAAATCAAAATTAAAAAATAAAAACAATAATAAATATACAAAATTTATGACGATATTAAAAAATAAATTTAAATTTTAATAATTGACATGAGATTTGATACTTATGATATTTGGTAAACTTAAATTCAACATAAAATAGCATATATATTGTTTGAGTAAAGATGAATAATTGAATAAAAAAATAGAAAAAATAATAAAATAAATAGTTCCAGAAAAGATATTACTAAACATATATTTAAAACCCAATTAATGGAGGAAACAATACCCCAGCCCTAATATAAATCAAGTTGGATAGGTAGTAACTGTATTCACCGTCGGCCGCCATATTTCTAAATCTCCATGTGTGCACCACCAAGTGACGCTTTTCCATCCTCATCCTCATATCATGTTTTCTGAATGTTTCCTTTTTATGCCGCCATGTAATTATCCTTCCCTTTCATCTAGACATTTTCAGTCTTATATATTCTCTTTCAAGTGGAGAAGAGAAATATAATGGTGGTTTAGAAGTTCAGTGTGATTTTATGGAGAATTCATAAGTTTGATTTGTAATTGATATGGGATGGAGAATTGAAAAGCTATTAATGTTTTTGTAACCGTCATCCCTCATATACCAAGGTTTTGTAACTGAACTCTTGGTTTGTAACTGGTAATGGAGTTGATGAAAATTAAGTCTCATAAGAATAAACGTTTTGATACATTAGTTGATTTGGGAAAAAAAAGTTCTATTGTTTTAAGTGGTGCTAGAAAAGCATAAATTGCTGATGTGGCAAGCTGAGATTAAGGAGGGCTCTCTTTTTATAAATAATATAAATTCAATAGCAGAAATTTCTATTTTATTATTAAATTTTGCATTTGAATTAAATATATGTTTTTATAAATTGCTAAAAACATGAAAAATTAAATTTTGGATTATTATACATACAAATATGGGAAATTAAGATTTTTTGTTAAATTATTATTACACGTATATGTGAGAATTAAAAGGTGAAGGAAAGAAGAGCAAAAAAAGGCATAATTAAAAGTTTTAAAGAAAAGAAGAGTAGTTATAAAATTTTAAACTGAAAAATGTTGTTGAATTAAATTCAATTGATTACTGTTCAAGTGGTTCACTTTTACATATATACTAGAAGGTTATCCTCGCTACGCTGCGGAAAAATAACTTGGAAAAATTACAGTAAATGTTATAAAGTTTAACATAGATAATTTTTATTTTCTTACTATTCCAAAAAAAAAAGAGTATCTATATATATGTTTTGTGCAAGTGGGAAAAAGTATAGACTTGAATTTATTGATGATAATATAACAATAGCTAAACTCTAAAGATCTAATTGTTTGAAGTATCTTTTTAATTTTCTCAATTCACTTGCTCTCCATTCTGATAGAACTAATTTCCAATGAAATTGTACCACATTTTTGTTCAGTCGTTGCTTAGGTTGGGAAGTGTGTACGTAGCTTGCATTTTGTAATCTCGTAGACGATATTCTTGTAGACGACGGTCCATACATGTGTACAGAAACATCCACTTGACAACTTCAATTTTACTGTTTTGGCAACATTAATTCTGCAGTTAGGAAGGAAGCATCCTATGAATTAGTTATGAAGGTAGCACTCCAAAGAAGAGAAATGCACCATGTGAAATTTAATTTATATATTATTAAGAAAATGAGATGAGTACCTTTGAGCATATTTTCAATCAAAGTAATCCATCCTTACTGCAAGATACTTATTCCTTGACTCATCTCCTTTCTATGTGATCAAGAGATGAAATTTTTTTGGGTCTTTCTTATCTCTTTATATTACAATTATATAAGGTAAACTACCTTAGCTCTTCTTTTTTGGAGTACCTAGCAAAAAGAAGATCGCTGCCATGAATAATATCCAAAAAAAAAAGAAAGCATGCTTTTGGGAAAAAAAAGACAAATTTTAGAGAAACTATCAAAACTAACACTAAAACGAATAATAGATAAAAATAATAATGTGCCGGGTAAATAAAGATAAAAGACATGAAAATTTAGGATTAAGAATCCCTAAAACAAAACTCACTTGTGTAAAGTGGCACACAAACAACAAATAAAAGAAAAAAACTACAACCAAAAAAATATTAAAAGAAACGACATGAAAGAGAAAGAAAATTACAGTAGCTTGCCGTGGAATAGAAGCCACAACAAAGAAATCAAAGTGGAAAGAGAGGAAGACCATCCTTGAATTTTGTTCCAAACAAAAAGTCTAGTTAACTTCAACTGAAAAAGAACCTCTCAAAAATTCAAAACTTATAATTGGTTGAAGCAAAACAATTGACGAAGACCATCAAGTGTATTCAAAAGAAATGAGCAAGCCTTTACATTTTAAGCAATCAAATTAAAAGAAAGGTTGAATATATATTTATAATTTGCAAGGATGCAGAAAAGAAAGTTAATTTTAGCATTAACCAAATGATTTAAACTTAGTAACAACCGAGGAATTTGAGAAAAAATATGCATATTTCATCCGAATATAAAGCTTATATAAATCACAACAATTTATAAACAAAAGATCATCATAAATTACAATAAAGCATAAAATGTTTTTCCCATTTAAACTATAGCAGGAAAAAAATCAAAAGCATACTTAATTTCCCGGTCCATTCTTTTCATCTCATTTGTATCTTGCTTAATCATCGGAAACAATATTTGTAAGATTGAAAGAAAAATAAGGATAAATTAAGGCACCCAAAGAACAAAAGAGTACCAGCATGCTAGTCGTTGCCTGGATTTCTACTTTTAGATATGCAAAAAGATGTAAGAGAAGCAAGAGATGAGAGTGATAAGTGAAGAGGCATAAGAGAAAAAGATAAGGTTGTAATCTTTGTAGAGATAAGGTAAGTAGAAGCTTTCTTTTTTAGACAGATTTTTCCAATCTTTTAGAGATAAGGTAAGTAAAAGATATGGGACATAATTGAAATAGAGAGAAAATGAAGGACAAAATTGAAAAAATTAAAATCAATTTCAAATTGACACTGTTCAAGCTCTTCAACTTTATAATACAGTATATAGATAGATAAGATTGTTTATTTTTTCTCTAGAACAGAACCGAAGTATATCGTTAACTTTTATAGATACAATTCTGAAGATTTTCAAAAGTCTTTGTTACTTAGTAAATGTGATGAAAATTCTAGATTGACTTGAATGCAAAAAAATAAAAAATCCAAAACCGAATTGAATAGTTTATTTGCTTAGAAATGGATCGAATTTGTGATACAACTCGAGATTTTTAAATACCCGAATTGGATGGATTGATACTAACTTCTAGTGGAGAGTATACTCTAATTTTGAAAAGTCAATAAAAAATATATTATCAAAATTATCAACTACTCCTTTCGTTTCATAATATTTGACGTTTTGGAGAAAGTTTTTTTTTTCCAAAATATTTGACTTTTTACACTTCCCAAATGGTATTAAATGAACGTCGACCCCTATGTACCGAAATTTCAATTGGTATAATTTAATCCAATTATTATACTATTACAATTTAATCCAATTAAACTATAATTGACACTATAAATTTTGGCCCTTTTGTACCGAAATTTCAACTGGTATAATTTACATTTTACCCTTCTATACTCTTAGTGTGTGACCTACAAGGTCCTTACCACAGTCGGTCGTATATTAATCTAATCTCTATTAATTAATATAACATAAAAAGTTGTCGACTCAAATTTGAAGATGTCCTTCTAACCCGGAGTCATAAGGAGTTTAGATTAAACAATTGACTTCTTTACTTGTCAGTGATAGTTGCAATATAATTTGGTCCCTCATCAATATTATCTTTAATGAATAATGATTACGGAAAAGTCAATCATATAATTCATTACTAATTTACTTGTGCTCAAATAAATATTCTCCATAAATTGAAAAATCATTTCCAATTTATCATATTACATCGCACAAGGATCTAAAACTATTTAATTACAAAAGACCCAAGATAACACTTCTCTAATGCAGAAGTGATGATATCCGCAATCTAACATTGATTACTTTGCAATTAATTTATGTGTTACCTAATGTACACTCGATGGACACCCGGATACTGGATTTTACATATAGTAGAATTAAAGTCACATGAATGAGTATTTGAGTTCTAGGACTACTTTATATCTATTACCACATATGAGTTAAAGCTAGTTGACATTTATTTATTCATAATAGTAACTCAAAGCGGGGTCTTCCAATATATATAATATCTTTATACATATTCATATAATTATTCAGATATCTCGTATAATCTAAGTTCGTGAGATCAACTTATTATTCACGATTAAATGATATATTATATGCAAGTCTCAACTTGAGATATTTTAAGTTTATCTAATCTTTAAAGTGTTGTTTCACTTTATCTTGTATGAACAGTTTAAGATTATTAATATAAATTATGAATTTCTTTTAACTAATAATTACAACGTAACATAAATAAGATAAAAGATAAAAGCCTTTCATAAAATCAATAGTTCATAATTCTTTAATCTAAATAAAATATCCTAACAACAAGTGTCTCTAGGACACAAACTACAACAAAATCTGTTGGCTAGCTGCGTTGAACACTCAAATAAACCGTCTTCTTTTATTCGTAATAACACTTTTTTAAGCTAGAAAAACTTGACCAAACCCCGTGTTTTTTCGATTCTTTTATTCCATCTTCCAATAAAAGCCCCAAAAAGCCATCTTTCGTGGGGCCCTCTCTTGTCCTTGAGATCTTCCGCCACTACACACTTTTACAATGAGGAACAACTTTATGACAAGAAAAACTAGTGAAGAAAGAATAATTAGATTTTAAGAGACTTACGAGGCGTTTGGCAAATATTGGGGATGAGATGAGATGAGCTTAGACCTATTTTTGATATGAACTAATTTGAGATGAGCTTAATTTTTATGTTGGGCTTGGTTAAGACCATGTTTGTTTAGAGGGAGTAGTAGAGATTAGGTTTTATTTGAAAAAAAACTAAATGTCAGTTTTGCCCTCATTCATAATTAATTATGAATAAAAAATAACCCCCTATCCCACATAACCGGTACCTAACTCCTCAAAAAAACACAACAGTCGACTGAGAGATTCATAAAAACCGACCGTTCCTCCATCCAAAATCAAAGGCGATTCTGGGACGACTGAGGAATTACCGTCGGCGACAGCAAAAACGGCGACGTGAGGTTGGTTGTTCAAAAGACATTCTTCTTTACCCTTTGCATCTTCATCTTTTCAAAAGCCCAGATTCATCTCAGCCGTTGATTACTTTCTTCTTCTTCTCTTTTAAACATAGGAAATAGTTATAATAATAGATAATTGAGAAAAACACAAAAGAGTGAGAAAGACATAAAACTCTTACTGTTTTTTTCTTGTTGCGTCAATCAAGCTCAAACCTTGAATTCATTCTTGTTTTGATAATGATGTTGGTGCACTTGAAATTAGTTTTTATTTAACTTTTATGAAAGATTACATAGTTTTTCAAGTTGGGGTTTGCGAAATTTTATCTAGGGTTGATGAAAGTTTTGATCTTCAGGTGCAACGCCATTAATACTCGTGTTTCCAGTTGTGTTTGAGATAGTACGTTTTCGTGATTGAAACCATGGGGATAAGAAAGCATAGGAGCAAGCCAGATTCCAGCGATTCATCTTCGAAGAAAAGATAGAAGGGAAAGGAAAATACCCCTGAGAAAGACCCTTCATCGGAAGAGGTAAACACCCTATAACCCACTTCGTCATTTCCGTTTCCTTTTTCAGTGTTATTATGACCTGGTTAACTTTGATATTGATGATAATGATCTCATTAGAGTAGATTTGAATCGTTATCAGAAATTAAGAAAAAATCGAAATACAAAACTTTTGAATTATTGGATTTCGGTTTTGAAGAATCAAATTTTCTTTCACTGCCATACATAAGTCGGTGTATCCATATATTGAATGCCCATACCCAACTATCAATGATTTAGTTATTTTGTATAAGTTGTTTGATTTGGTATACGAAATTGTTGATTATAAACTTGAGTAATGGCTTAAACACTTTGTATGACCCCCAAATTTGTGTTAAGTTTTGTTTGTTCTATTTATAAGGGGATATGGAAATTGAATCGTAAATTTGAGATACGAAGTACGTTTGTTTGTTAATCATTGAACTTGTTTTTTCAGTCCATGCATTAAATCGTATTTGGAGAATTCGAGTTATTTTGTTGAAGGGAGTTTGCAGTTTTATAGTATTACATTGTATTACGAAAATTCAAACTCAAATCATATAGGCAGATTCATTTAATCATCGCCTTTCAATCGTATTTATAAAATGCGTCTGTCTACAGAATTTGACATATTGACTAATACGTCATCGTTTTCTCTCGTATGGTATTAAGTTTAGCATTTGAGTGATTGATTTTTTATTTGCACCACTTAAAGCCCAAAGATGCTATGGGAGAAGTTGAGTACCTGTATCCATACTCCCTAAAAGGTTTAATTCTGATTTAATTCTGAAAGGTTTAATTCTGATTTCGGGGATTGTTAAGTCCAAAATGTACTTAATTTAGCTATGTATTTCATATATATTTTCGTAACATTTCATATAGTTTTAGCTCATTTAGCTTAGAAATATCTAGGATAGGGGCAATTTCACTACTTTATGTTTGTTTTGATCTCCAGAGCTTAATCTTATGAAAACATAGCAATTTGATGTTAGTTCGAGCAAAAAACGAGCAATAGAAGACATTTGAGTTCATACAAGTTCATGCAAGGCCATGCGGAGAAGTTACGTGCGAGCTTAAGTTGGAAAATCGAAGAAAAGGGTCGAGATGTTCAACCTACAGGTCGCACGCTAGAGGCAGAAGTTGCCTCTGGCGCGCTGGTCACTTTTTAAGCCTTGGCTCTGTAGAGGCAAAAGTTGCCTCTGGCGCGCCGCTCTCCAGAATCTTTAGAATTGGATTTCCTTCGTCGTTCTTATCCACACAACCCTTCCGAAAGGTCGTACACCTTTCCAACGGACACGATCATTCCCTAAGGTTGTAACCCTTCGAAACACACCTCTTGGTGCCTATAAATACACCATCCTTGTCTGAAATTCGGATGGTTGACAAAATCTTACAAAAGAACGAAACACTAAATACATACTTACATTTCCCGTAAACCTTTACCCGTAAATTCACCCTTCGTTAACTAATTGATCCAGCCGTGTATTCAGATCAGAAACACGGTAAGATTTTGTTCCTTTCATAAGGCATAGTAGTTAGATCGAGAGATCAACTTTGTTCATCCGTTCATCGAAGGAAATCCGAGCAAGAAGGCCCCGAGGCTTTGACACGCCTTCCGAGTAGAGTAAAAAGGATTGACGCTCCTGCTTTCTTTTACTTGTTTATGTTCTGTCCAACTTAGATTTTCTGTTTATATCTTGTATGAATACGATATTGAGTTTATAAAGAGATTTATGTTCTTCATATGCTTATGTTCTTGAATTGATAGTTTGCATGCTAAGTAATTAATTTGGATCAAGAATAGTTGCTTAGTATAATAACTTGTGTTTATCATTAACTTATAATCTTGTGATACGAATAGGTTCGGTTGCTTAGGTTATAATCTAGTTTTACATGTGTGATTGTAGTCGGTTATAATATTGATACGAATAGGTTCGGTTAGTATATAGTTGATGTTCATATGTGGTTAACTTGTTTGCATGTATCGAGAGATCGGAATAAGTTATATCGAGATTAGATTAAGTATATCAAGTTTATTCAATATTGTGTTTACGTGCTTAAATGAATTGTTGTCTTTGCCTTAGAATGAATAGAAATCCAAACATGTGCGTTTGGTGACATGAAGTATATGCTATACGTGAATGGTACAGTAAGTTGTGTTTTATCAACCAAATCAATAAGGATTATCGTTTTATCTATTTGTGAAAAGAAAACGAACGCGAATAAGAGAAAGTTTAAGTATATTGTTCCATCTCTGTGGGTACGATCTTTTTATTACTATATGCGAATCTGTGCACTTGCAGAAAATAACGCAACAGGGATGAAGTACAAAAGCGTTTGAAGCTGTTTAAAGAAGGACCGTTCGGAGCATACATTCCCAAGGAGCTGCCCCCTTTATCTAGAGTGCTTATGCATACTCTTCTAACTAGAGAGGTAGTTTCTGACTTAGATGATGAAATTACTTTTCATGTAAGGGGAGTAAATTTGGTCTTTGGAGAACGAGATTACGGGTTGATGACTCAACTAGGGTTAGGTGATTTGGCTGCTTTTGGTGAAAGGTTGAGGGATATGAAGTGGAATAGCATTGTCCAACCTTTGGGAATACGGAAAAATATCCTTAAGGGAAAAATAACCAATAACAAACGAAGACATAATTTAAGCATTTTTAGGACGCAAAAAGAAGAAGGCAAAAAACAAGAAAGTCGAGGTTTATTTATGGTCCAATGAGGAGGCAGTGATGATGGCTAACCTTTTCTTTGTAGCTACTTGTCTTCTTGAAAACACATCAACACGTAACATTCCGGAGGTTGTTTTGGATTTGGCCGAATTTCCATCCCTTTTTAATGAATATCCGTGGGGCACTTTAGGCTTCAATAATCTCTTGAAGACGATGAAGGGTGGTATTCATAAGAGAGAAGCACAGTTTAAGGAATTGGGAAAGGCGTTGAATGTCAAAAAGGTGAAGAAGAGCAAGAAACTCCACAAGGCAAAGATTCTTAAGGAGGATAAGAAGAGCAAGAATGTGAAGAAGGGAAATAATGATAAGGTGGTGAAAAAGGTTAAGAAGGAGAAGAACCAACAACCCTTTTACCAACTATTTGGGTTTCCACATGTGTTGCAGATATATGACAATTATATTTTATTTCATTTCACATTAGTTACAATATATAATGTCTTACATAGTTTCATATATTGGCAGAGTTGGTTGTGCGCAATGTGGGAAACCACAAGTGTATTTTTTTCAGAAAGTGAATAAGGATGTTGGGGTGCCCCGCGTGTTGACATGGAAATACGAAGAATCCTCTTCTCAACCGACTCTGCCATCCTCTATAAAACTGTTTGCGGTAAGTCTGAAATCATTATATATTTGTTTGAGGATATGTTTATAGTTTATGTTGCTATAGCTATTAAAAATGGCCGTGTATATGTGTTTATACTTATGCTTCTATTTTTGCATCTTGTAGGATGGTTCAATACCCAAGTCTACCCGTTTTGATGTGAGGGATGAAGAAAAGGCATGTGGGTGGTATACGAACCTAACAAGAACTATCCCTAGTGTTTAGGGGCATGCAGGTGGTGAAGACGAATATGATGATCTAGACCAATTTGAGTTGAAACGCCATATCCCCGAGGAGTCACAGACCAATGATGCGCTCGACGAATTGAAAGCTTTGTTCAATTCCCACCATGATTATTGTGCTAATCAATTTTCAAAAATCAATGAGGGAATGTTGGGTTTATCGAGCCTCGAAGCGGATGTGCACGTTATAAAAGATATTTTCATGAAGGAAGATAAAGAAGAAGATGTGAAGAATGATGCATTCATGATGGATGATGAGTTTGAAGATGGTGATGACAGTCAACTACTCGGGAGGGATGATGGGAAACATGGTGAAGAAAATGTTGAATTTGAGGAGGGGAAAAGGAAAGGGAACCCGAGGAGGTTGTTATGGGGGAGGGTGAAATGGAGGGGGAAAAGGGAAGGGAACCCGATGAGGTTGTTATGGGGGAGGGTGAAATGGAGGGGGAAAAGGGAAGGGAACCCGAGGAGGTTGTTATGGGGGAGGGTGAAATTGAGGGGGAAAAGGGAAGGGAATATGCACCCGAGGAGGTTCTCATGGGGGAAAGGGGAAAACCAGATTGAAGCAATGATGAAGTTGTGAATGGGGAGGGTGAAATAGAGGGGGATAAGGTAAGTGAGGAAAAAAAATGAGTTTGTGATAAGGAATGTTGGTAGAGAGGGGGAAAATGATCGTGTAGGTGGTAACGTTGTCCTCTACAATTTTTGTAACCAACATCAACCAAATAATAGCAACCTATCCATTCAGAATGTTAACAATATATAAGGTTATATATATATATATATATATATATATATATATATATATATATATATATATATATATATATACACATGAAAACACACTTTAAATTAAGAACACATCAAAACTACGTAGTTTTGATACTATTTAGCTAATTAATAAAAAGAAAGCGGAAGCAACAGTTGAGGGACTCGAACCCGCACAATCCAGAATCAAGCAAACATGCCTTACCACTAGGCCACTTGACTTTTTTAATTTGGAAGGTGCCACGCAGTTATATAAAGATAACTAAATTAATTATAAATTAAATGGGAAATTGTCACGTGGAATACCTACGTGCTTTTTAAGGCAAGTATACCTATCGTTTCAAGTAATAAAGTGGATTTCTTTCAACCCGAATTATCGTACCCAAGGGAATAGCTCAAATAATTTCACTAAGTTAAATCCTAAAAAGTCTAATTAAATCACAGATTTAGAAGATTCAAAATAACAACTAATAACTAAATGTAGGCTATGTAAACAGAATAAAAGGTACACAGGCTACAAGATCCAGGATCTGGACAGTAGGCTACTTGATCTGGGTTTCCATAAATGGTAATAACTATTTCAACACAAAAGGTTCGGTCTTTCCCACAAATATCTCTTCCTAGCTCGTTTCCAAGCCTAGGGGTTGATAACTTAGTAGATCTAGCAAAGTTATTTGACCTAGATCTACTAAAGAGTGTGTTTGTCTAAGGGTTTTACTAAAAAGTTTCCTTAAATAGTAAATAACCAACATACAAATAAAACAAGATTTCTCTAAACTCTAAAAGCATGCATCTTTAGATCTAATCCATATAATAAACCACAAGATAACTCATTTCTAAGCTCCACTAATGATTTATGAGGTTTGTTTCGAACCAAACCTCACCCTAAGCATAGATCTAAGAAAACCGAGTAAAGAAATATTACCATAAGTAGAAACCTTTCACCATACGCCTAAATCCGTCACCTTTCACTCATAACCCGTGCTAGGAGACTACTCACACATGCTTGATAAATGTAAAAACACCATTAAAGAGTAAAAACTAAAGCTTTTCATTCATAAACTTTAGGAAGAAGGAGATGGGATTCGGATCCCAAGGTCTCCTCTTCAAAAAGAGATAAAAGAGAAAAGCTTAAAATAGAACTAAGTTAAGAGTTAGTTATTGTTGGATGAAAAAGCTAAAGGAAACAATGCCTTAAATAGGGAGACAAATGTGGCAACCCTAGAAAGGCAAAAAGACTAAAATGACCCTAAAAGTAGAGGTCATAATACCCTTTACACAGAAATAAAATATATCCCTAAAGTTGATAGTAATAACAGCATTGCCATTAGGGCAAGGTGGCATTCCACCCCTTCAACTCTTGCACAGCCTCGTTGCTCTTTACTGCAGCCTGCATCTAACACCTCTGGAACACAGCCTGCATGCTCAAGCAGTCCGGAAGCAGCCTAACACAACCCAAAAGCTCCAAAAGGCCTCAAATGCCCGGATTCAACATTTGTTCGCACGTTTAAGCGATATCTACAATAAACCTTCATAAGAATGACTTTCAACCATAAAAATATGCAAGAATAGAGGCTAAAAAGAGTGGAAAAACACGTAATAATTAGGCCTATCAATTCCCCCGCACAAAGCTAGTGAGTGTCCCCATGCACGAAGATTAGACAATTAAAACTCTTTAAGCACATAGGCCTTAAATCCCCCTAAAAGCAATACTTACGACCCATATCTCCCTTCCCTACTTACTACATTTTTGAGCCAAGGAAGTTAAAATAGTCAACCTCAACTTTAGCCTCAAGCTAACTTTAACAACCACACCCTACGCTTTCGAATGGAAACTTAATTTGTTGACCCGACTAGAATTATTTTCAAAATTTTACAACTTTAAGCTTTCACTTGCATTTCCCTTTAGTACCAATTGATTTCTAGTTTTGGTCTCCTTTTTGATTCAGTCAAGGGCAAACAACTTGGTTGTCTCGTATTGGTCATACGTACTTCCAAGCCTACACCTCATCACCATATCAAAATGCTTTGCATACTCATACCAATTGGCATAGGAGTAGAATGACTGAGTTTTTAGCACATTGGCTAGCTTTATTCACATTTCATTTCATTTATTGGCTTTGTTTCACCAATTTTTCAAAACACTTTCATTCCACACAAGTTTAATTCGCATCAAGGCTTCACTTTTTGGGCTCCATTCTACTAAGCAGGGATGGATTGTTAAAGTCTACTCAAACCTAAACTAAACATTTGACTGATTCTAGCTTTCTCTAATCAAAAGGTAGTAGTAGCCTAGGCAGCATGCAAACATAGTCCTTACTTTGGGGTCTCTAAAGTTAAGCAATTAAAAAGTTGTAAAAGTTATCACCAACTATGCAAGGTACACTAGCTAGGAGTCATGCAAATTGACAAACTTAACCATCATGCAAATTTCAACAATTTAAAACTTCTAACTTAGCATATTTGCAAAAACTTAGCGCAAAACATAACATCACATTCTCAGTTCACAACCAGCACTACCACGATCACATGTTAATAGCTCTCCGAAATTGAAAAACAACAAAAGCTACAAGAATTATATTAGATTGGAGGCTAAACAAAAATGATGTCATGCAATGTGGGCAGGATCCTCCTCATGAGAAGGGTCCTAAGCGTAGGAACAAGATTGAGAGAAACGATGGAAAAATAATACGTAGCCTTTGTTTTTCCTCCATCGTAAGGTCAAATTGGAAAAGCGTGACCTTGCTGCGTGAAACACAACCTTATCAAATCCCTTCTTCCGCAGCCTCTACCTTAGAAGATAAAGGTGCAGTCTACGTGTGAGTGGCAATGTTCAGCCACGTAGCCTGCGTCATGAGCTGAGAAATTTGGTCCTGCAAAGAGTGGAATGGAATGCCAAGGACAAAAAGAAAGAACTTCTACAAATAAAGCAAACAAAAAGAAAGGTTAAAACTACTATAATTAAAATTACCTAACTTAAATTATGTAAATTCAAAGCAAAAAATTAAGGAAAAACATGCTCATCATCGAAAGAAAAAAAAATGTGACACAAATTAAGCAATTTAATCGAGAGTTATGGCAAACATTACTACCATAAGCTATGCTTATCGGTCAACATAGCACGAAAATCAAAAAATCAAGGCAATAATTCAATTTACCACAATTCATAAAGATTAATCACCATAATTTGACATTTGCAATTCGACATGCACATTCAATATTTCCCTCCCCCACACTTGATCAAAGAATTGTCCCCAATGCGAAAAATGAAAGATGTGATAACATAGTCATATGCAAAAAATAGGGTAAAATGGCGAATAACAAGGGAGCAAAGCAATATCAAGCATGAGAATAATTTTGAGTCAAAAATAACATGCTTCAAGTGAAAAGAAAAGAGATTATTTATATACAAGTAGGTAACAAAACAACTAACTCATGCTCCATTGGGTGCAAGGAGCCGGCACATGGTCTTGAGGTTGTGCCTCATGGTGGTTGGAACACCCAATTTTCATCAATAACCGTGTGGTCCAGGAAAGGTTTCAACAAATTATGCAAAGGATCAAACGTAGGTTGCGTCTCCCCAGAACATGGCACAAATGTAGCCTGCACTATACCCTTCTCTGCCACATGCTGTGTAGCTTGTACAACCACTTCTTGTGCCTTTTCTTCCTGAATTTCCAAGGTATTGTTTTCATGGGACTTATGCAAAAATGACCAAGGAAAGGCAAAATATGGCATATCAATATAAGCACGATGAAAAGTGTTAGAAAACTTCTCTTTTGGAGACACTTTTTCTGATTGCGCAGGGTTAGATTGTGGGCGCATAGGCTGTATCTCATCATCGGAATCCTCTTCCATGTCAGCGAGTAACAGTTCCTCATTCCTTGGTAGCATAATCTTTGGCAATTCATGCATTTGAGTCTCCAAATTCTTAATAGAACCTAGAGTGTGACGCATGGACTGAGCAAACATCTCTACCATGGTAGGATTCTTTTCCTCATTCCTTCAATGTGGAGGAACATATGGAGGTGCAGGCTGCATATATGATGGCACATGCTTTGAGTATGTTTGTGCAGGCTGTAAGGATTTTGGCGTAGGCTGCGCATGCTGAGGTTGACCAGGCTCTGCAGAGTAGTGTTGATGTTGATTCTGGGGTTATGCCTCGTAGAGTCTCTTGTTGGGAGCCCATGCGTAGCCTGGAAGATTCTGGTACCCCCTCGTAGGGTTAGGAGCCAAGGGTCCATCTTCTGGTTGACGCTGGTGGTTGCCGCAGTCTACGAGTTCAACTTCAATTGTAGAGGCAGGCTCCGTAGCATGGCAATCAATGGTTCTATGGGCATCTCCACAAAAGTGGCAACATAAGAGTGAAGGTGCCGATGAAACCAATGCCACAGGCTGCGGTTTGTGTAACTTCGCCAACTGCTTGGTAATCTCAGCCATCTGGGTCACTAAGGAAGACATCACATGGTCAGAGGTCGCAAAAGCCTTTTGTGTAGGCTGCCCAGATGTTAGCGTAGGCTGTGTCTGATTAGATTCTCTTTGATTTTGTGTACCCTGTGCGAATTGTTGTTGAGTATGTGTCTGAGTTGGTTGGTCTTGATTGTTGGTCCATGAAAAGGCCGGATGATTCCTCCATCCTTTGTTGTAAGTTGGAGCAAATGGATCATTCACTTCTTGTCTTGGATGCTTCACATAATCCACTAACTTCACTTCAACATTCTTCACCGGCTCTAAAGCTTGACAATCAACCGTTTGATGATCTTCTTCTCTTATCAAAGGGATAGATATATCATCCACAGGTTGTGCTTGTGATAGCTCTTCAAGTTGCTTGATGATTTCAGCCATTTGGTTAACAAGGGAAGACACAACTATGGCTGTGGTTGAGGAAGCTGTATGCACAGGCTGCGTATCACTCCTATCAGTATGCCATTTGTAGCCTTGAGCTACCATTTTTTCAATGAGCTCATATGTCGCTTTAGCGGTCATATTGTCCAAGTCGCCATTAACCACAACTTCAAGTGTACTCTTACTTGAATCCATAAGCCCATTAAAGAAGGTTTGAACTTGCATCCAAAGAGGAATGCTATGATTGGGGACTCTCCTCAACAACTCCTTAAATCTCTCCCATGCTTCTTGCAATGACTCATCCTCGACTTGAACAAATTAAAAAACTTCATTTCTCAACTTAATCATTTGCTTCGGAGTACTTGGTCAAAAAGCAACGCTCCATCTCATCCCAAGTGTAGATTGTTCCCGGTGGAAGACTCTTAAACCAACTCTTCGCCTTATCTCGTAAAGAAAATGGGAACAACTTAAGCCTTAGCACATCATTAGCTACTCCACGGTAAATGCTAAGTGTGTTGCACAAGTTAAGAAAATCATAAATATAGCTATTTGGATCTTCACTTGGCAACCCCCCAAACTGAACTTCAATTTGTACCATCTGAATCATGGACGCCTTGACCTTAACAAATGTGTATCCATCATCCGGGATGACAATACATGAAGTATGTCTCTCGGAAGATGATTGCACGGCCATGTCCATCCACGAACGGTTTCCATCACTTAAAGTAGCCATATTTTCAGATTTTGGTGGCCAATCTACTGTTGGTGTTTCGTCCACATGCGTTTTGGGATCAAAAATTGAGTGCGGGAAAACAGCTAGAATTTCGTAGCCTGTTCTGCATGCGTGAGGAGTGTCGCAGCCTGCATCTTCACTATCAAAGAATAACTAACACACAAGCTGCACACTTAACACACAAATCAAACTCTCAAAGATAAAAACTTGGTAAAAAACAATGTATTGCCATTCCCCGGCAACGGCGCCAAAAACTTGTCACGTGGAATACCTACGTGCTTTTTAAGGCAAGTATACCTATCGTTTCAAGTAATAAAGTGGATTTCTTTCAACCCGAATATCGTACCCAAGGGAATAGCTCAAATAATTTCACTAAGTTAAATCCTAAAAAGTCTAATTAAATCACAGATTTAAAAGATTCAAAATAACAACTAATAACTAAATTTAGGCTATGTAAACAGAATGAAAGGTACACAGGCTACAATATCCAAGATCTGGACAGTAGGCTACTGGATCTGGGTTTCCATAAATGGTAATAACTATTTCAACACAAAAGGTTCGGTCTTTCCCACAAATATCTCTTCCTAGCTCGTTTCCAAGTCTAGGGGTTGATAACTTAGTAGATCTAGCAAAGTTATTTGACCTAGATCTACTAAGGAGTGTGTTTGTCTAAGGGTTTTACTAAAAAGTTTCCTTAAATAGTAAATAACCAACATACAAATAAAGCAAGATTTCTCTAAACTCTAAAAGCATGCATCTTTAGATCTAATCCATATAATAAACCACAAGATAACTCATTTCTAAGCTCCACTAATGATTTATGAGGTTTGTTTCGAACCAAACCTCACCCTAAGCATAGATCTAAGAAAACCGAGTAAAGAAATATTACCATAAGTAGAAACCTTTCACCATACGCCTAAATCCGTCACCTTTCACTCATAACCCGTGCTAGGAGACTACTCACACATGCTTGATAAATGTAAAAACACCATTAAAGAGTAAAAACTAAAGCTTTTCATTCATAAACTTAAGGAAGAAGGAGATGGGATTCGGATCCCAAGGTCTCCTCTTCAAAAAGAGATAAAAGAGAAAAGCTTAAAATAGAACTAAGTTAAGAGTAAGTTATTGTTGGATGAAAAAGCTAAAGGAAACAATGCCTTAAATAGGGAGACAAAGGTGGCAACCCTAGAAAGGCAAAAAGACTAAAATGACCCTAAAAGTAGAGGTCATAATACCCTTTACACAGAAATAAAATATATCCCTAAAGTTGATAGTAATAACAGCATAGCCATTAGGGCAAGGTGGCATTCCACCCCTTCAACTCTTGCACAGCCTCGTTGCTCTTTACTGCAGCATGCATCTAACACCTCTGGAACACAGCCTGCATGCTCCAGCAGTCCGGAAGCAGCCTAACACAGCCCAAAAGCTCCAAAAGGCCTCAAATGCCCGGATTCAACACTTGTTCGCACGTTTAAGCGATATCTGCAATAAACCTTCATAAGAATGACTTTTAACCATAAAAATATGCAAGAATAGAGGCTAAAAAGAGTGGAAAAACACGTAATAATTAGGCCTATCAGAAATATAATAAATACACCTTACCACCACCTTCCTTTTAAAGAAATGTATTTGTATTTCCCTCCAACCTTCCCTATTATTTAGTTCAACTGTTACTTTGTGCTAATTATTTTCTATTTGTAATTGGCATTAGCGTTTATTGTCAACGAATTAATAATCCTAATAGTAATAATTTTTTTTTACAAATAGTTAATATATTTTTTTAATTAGTGAACCCGAAATCCAAAATTTGTGGATCCGTAACTCTAAGTTTTAAATTTAAATCCTAAAATTGAACCCAAAACGACAAACTCTAAACCCTAAATCGAAATAGATGAACCAAAACCCTAAAATTGAACCTTAATTCTAATTATTGAACCCTAAACTTGAGATCCTAAACATAAATCCTAATAATTAAACCCTAAAATTGAGATCCTAAACGTTAAACTCCAAATTAGAATATAAACTTTATACTTTAAAATATAAACTATACATTCTAAATTTATGAACTGTGTGTTCTATTGTATAAACTCTGACTTCTAAATTTATAAACTTTGTGTTCTAGGGTATAAACTCTGCATTGTAAGTCCTTATATTCTAATTTAAAAATAATGTGACATGTATAAAATTCTTTTTTTATGTGAATATAAAGTTAGGCCGGTTATTGTATATAAATAAAAAAGTTGAATCAAATTTTATTTAAAAATCCTCAATTTTAATATATTTTTAAATAAAGTATCATATAAAATTAGTGATACTCGAACCCTAAGTTGGTGAACCCGAAACCCTAAAGTGGTGAACCCGTAACTCTAAGTTTTTAAATTTAAATCCTAAAATTGAACCCTAAACTACAAACTCTAAACCCTAAATCGAAATAAGTGAACCCCAAACCTTAAAATTGTACCTTAATTCTATTTAATGAATCCTAAAATTGAGATCCTAAACATAAATCCTAATTATTGAACCCTAAAATTGAGATCCTAAACGCTAAACTAGAAATTAGAATATAAACTTTGTACTTTAAGATATAAACTATGCATTCCAAATTTATAAACTGTGTGTTCCATTGTATAAACTACGCATTCTAAACTTATAAACTCTGTGTTCCAGGATATTTATCTCTGCATTGTAATTCCTTATATTCTAATTTAACAATTATGTGACATGTATAAAATTATTTTATTTATGTGAATATAAATATAGGCTGGTCATTATATATAAATAAAAAAGTTAAATTAAATTTTATTTATAAAACCTCTATTTTAATTTATTTTTAAATAAAGTATCATATGAAATTGGTGATACTCGAACCCTAAATTGGTGAACCCGAAACCCTAAAGTGGTAAACCCGTAACTCTAAGTTTTTAAATTTAAATCCTAAAATTGAATTTTTTTATACCGTTGGACTGGTATTGTCGAGGCGCTCATTTTAAGATCCATCATGCCCAGGTAAAAACGAAGTTTTAGAATTTGGAACATACCGCTTTCGAGTTTGGAAGGTATGATGATTTTAGTTTTATTTTTTGTACGGTAATGTTATATACATTTTGAATTTTGTAGTCTCTGTTTAAAATGTTAAGCATACTGTTATTAAAAAAATGAGTCGAAAAAACAAAGCGAAAACATATTTTAATGGTTAAAAATTAGAAAAATACATTCTAAACCACGTAAAATCAATATAAAATCAAAATTTATAAATCCTACACCATAAAAAAGCCAAATTCAAAAATATAAACTCAATTCTAATATATATAACACTTTATATTCACATAAAAAAAGAATTTTATACATGTCACATTAATTTTAAATTAAAATAGAAGGAATTACAATGCAGATTTTATATCCTAGAACACAAAGTTTATAAATTTAGAATGCATAGTTTATACAACAGAACACACAGTTTATAAATTTGGAATGCATAGTTTATATTTTAAAGTACAAAATTTATATTCTAATTTCGAGTTTAGCGTTTAGGATCTAACTTTTAGGGTTCAATAATTAGGATTTATGTTTAGGATCTTAATTTTAGGGGTCATTAGTTAGAATTAAGGTTCAATTTTAGGGTTTGGGGTTCACTTATTTCGGTTTAGGGTTTAGAGTTTGTAGTTTAGGGTTCAATTTTAGGATTTAAGTATAAAAACTTAGAGTTATGGGTTTACCATTTTAGGGTTTCGGGTTCACCAATTTAGGGTTTCGAGTATCACCAATTTTATATGATACTTTATTTAAAAATATATTAAAATGGAGGTTTTTTAAATAAAATTTTATTTAACTTTTTTATTTATATACAATAACCAGCCTAACTTTTTATTCACATAAAAAGAAATTATACATGTCACATTATTTTTAAATTAGAATATATAAGCCATTACAATGCAGAGTTTATATCCTAGAACATAGAGTTTATAAATTTAGAATGCATAGTTTATACAATAGAACACACAGTTTATAAATTTTGAATGCATAGTTTATATCCTAAAGTACTAAGTTTATATTCTAATTTTGACTTTAGCGTTTAAGAACTCAATTTTAGGGTTCAATAATTAGGATTTATGTTTATGATCTCAATTTTAGGGTTCATTAATTAGAATTAAGGTTCAATTTTAGGGTTTGGGGTTCACTTATTTCGGTTTAGGGTTTAGAGTTTGTAGTTTAGGGTTCAATTTTAGGATTTAAATTTAAAAACTTAGAGTTACGGGTTCACCAATTTAGGGTTTCGGGTTCACCAATTTAGGGTTTCGAGTATCACCAATTTTATGTGATACTTTATTTAAAAAAAAATTAAAATAGAGGTTTTTTAAATAAAATTTGATTTATCTTTTTTATTTGTATACAAAAACCGGCATAACTTTATATTCACATAAGAAATAATTTTATACATGTCACATTAGTTTTAAATTACAATATAAAGAATTAAAATGGAGAGTTTATATCATAGAACACAGAGTTTATAAATTTAGAATGCAGAGTTTATACAATAGAACACACAGTTTATAAATTTTGAATGCATAGTTTATATGGGGGAGGATCAAGTGAGACAAGGTCCTTAGGTGTGACAACTTTTATGGTGTGACAACTTTTATTTAAAATACATTTTTCCGAAGATTCCGAACTCGATTTTCGAAATTTTTTATACCGTTGGATTCGTATTAATTAGACGGTCATTTTCAGATCCATTGTGTTCAAATAAAAACGATTTTTTTTCAAATTTCTTGATATTCCAAAAGTCATTACCAAATCTTCCAAAATGAAAAAATCGTTTTTATTTGACCACAATGGATCTCAAAATGACAGGCTAATTAATACGAGTCCAACGGTATAAAAATTTTTGAAAACCGAGTTCGGGATCATCGGGAAAATGTATTTTAAAGAAAAGAAATAAAAGACTTTTCTCTCTCCTGCGATGACATCAGCGCTGACATCATCAACCCCCTTCCCTTCCTTACACATGTATGCCCCTCACAATATGCCATCGTTTTTCATTTAATTACACAATTGTCACCTCTTGTCACACAATAAAAATCAGTCTCACAATAACATAAGTGTCACACCTGATCATTTCTCTAGTTTATATTCTAAAGTACCAAGTTTATATTCTAATTTCGACTTTAGCGTTTAGGATCTCAATTCTAGGGTTCAATAATTAGGATTTATGTTTAGGATCTCAATTTTAGGGTTCATTAGTTAGAATTAAGGTTCAATTTTAGGGTTTGGGGTTCACTTATTTCGGTTTAGGGTTTAGAGTTTGTAGTTTAGGGTTCAATTTTAGGATTTAAGTATAAAAACTTAGAGTTACGGGTTTACCATTTTAGGGTTTCGGGTTCACCAATTTAGGGTTTCGAGTATCACCAATTTTATATGATACTTTATTTAAAAATATATTAAAATAGAGGTTTTTTAAATAAAATTTGATTTAACTTTTTTATTTATATACAATAACCAGCCTAATTTTTTATTTACATAAAAAAAAAAATTATACATGTCACATTATTTTTAAATTAGAATATATAAGCCATTACAATGCAGAGTTTATATCCTATAACATAGAGTTTATAAATTTAGAATGCATAGTTTATACAATAGAACACACAATTTATAAATTTTGAATGCATAATTTATATCATAAACTACCAAGTTTATATTCTAATTTTGACTTTAGCGTTTAAGATCTCAATTTTAGGGTTCAATGATTAGGATTTATGTTTAGGATCTCAATTTTAGGGTTTATTAATTAGAATTAAGGTTCAATTTTAGGGTTTGGGGTTCACTTATTTCGGTTTAGGGTTTAGAGTTTGTAGTTTAGGGTTCAATTTTAGGATTTAAATTTAAAAACTTAGAGTTATGGGTTCACCAATTTAAGGTTTCGGGTTCACCAATTTAGGGTTTCGAGTATCACCAATTTTATGTGATACTTTATTTAAAAATATACCAAAATGGAGGTTTTTCGAATAAAATTTGATTTAACTTTTTTATTTGTATACAATAACCGGCCTAACTTTATATTCACATAAAAAAAGAACTTTATACATGTCACATTATTTTTAAATTACAATATAAAGAATTACAATGCAGAGTTTATATCCTAGAACACAAAGTTTATAAATTTAGAATGCAGAGTTTATACAATAGAATACACAGTTTATAAAATTAGAATGTATGTTTTATATTTTAGATTAAGCTTATAAATTAAAAAAATAGAGTTATAAATTGTAATTAGTGTTTTTTAGCAGATTATAGTTTATAATTTAGAGTTTTCTTATGACCTAAAATTTATAAATTATGATTTTACATTTAATTTAGATGATTTAGAATTTATTTTAAAGCTTTTAACCATTAAAATATGTTTTTTTTCTTATTTTTTCAAATTATTTTTTATAGAATATTATGATTAGCTCTTATAATACTGAATATTAAATTTAGAATTGCATATAACATTGTTTAGAATATCAATTTAAAAAAATAAAAAAACTAAAATCAACATACATCCTAAACTTGAAAGTTGTATGTTCCAAATTTTAAAATATCGTCTTTACTTGGGCATCATGGACCTTAAAATGAACATCTCGTCAATACGAGTCCAACGGTATAAAAAAATTTGAAATCAGAGTTTGGGATAGTAGGGAAAACATTTTTGAATTAAAAGTAACTAAATGATGAGTCATCAGCTCACTTTTCTCTCTCCTCCCCAACCACACGCATAAGATGGATAACTTGGATAAATTCCTCTTTGGTCCCTTCCCTTTAATGAAACTACGTAGTTTTGATGTGTTCTCATATAACAAAGTGTTCTCAATTGAAAGTGTGTTTTCTTGTGATCCCTCCCCTATATATATATATATATATATATATATATATATATATATATATATATATATATATATAGGAGGGATCACATGAGAACACCCCCCCCCCCTATGTGAGAATACCATCAAAACTACGTAGTTTTGAGTGTAAAGTGGAAATAAAATAAGAAAAACACCAAATTGATGCTTGTAGGATTCAAACCCGCGCATGCAGATTCTCAGCCCAACGCCTTACCACTAGGCTGGGCGCTTTCTTTGTTAATCAAGAGCCGCACTTGTATATAAAGCTAATGTTTTACCCCATCTATTTAACACTGACCCCACCTATTTACTATGCTTCAACTAATACGCTACTAATCATTTTTATTGTCTTTAACATGTGTTGCCCTCCTATTTTTTAAAATTTAAAAAATTAAATTATTTAGATTTCTTTCCATTGTTAGAGATAATTATTTTTCATTTGAAATATTTATCTTGCTGTTTGACAACTAATATAATATTTAATGGTTGATATTTTGTTACCATATTTGTCGTGTAAAGCTAACCACCCTTTAATTAACTTAATTAAATAAATATTTAATCTAACTAATAACACATTTATAGATTTTAATAACATCATTAATTCTTCTAAAAAACTACAATTAACTAGTTATTAGTATTCCTAATTTATTATTATTATTATTATTATTATTATTATCATCGAAAGAATTAATATTATTAATTATCAAAAACTCTAACTTCTCATTTTACTTTTTTTCATCTATGAATTACTTTATTTTTTAGATCATACCACATCTAATTTAGAAAATATGTCTTAGTTTTTAGATATATGACATTCTAATACTTAATTAATTTTCTTCCCATTATTTTATTATAATTATTATTATTTAAATTATTAAAAGCTCTAAATTCTCTTTTTACGTCGTGTTTAGGAGTATTTTTTTTATTATTATACCTTAGGTAGTCCTGTATCAACCCGTCGTGTTTAGGAGTGTTTTTTGTTTTATTATTATACCCTAGGTAGTCCCGTATCAACCCGTCGTGTTTAGGAGTATTTCTTGTTTTTTTTATTATACCCTAGGTAGTCTCGTATCAACCCATCGTGTTTAGGAGTGTTTTTTGTTTTTTTTATTATACCCTAGGTAGTCCCGTATCAACCCGTCGTGTTTAGGAGTATTTTTGGTTTTTTTATTATACCCTAGGTAGTCCCGTATCAACCCGTCGTGTTTAGGAGTATTTTTGGTTTTTTTATTATACCCTAGGTAGTCCCGTATCAACCCGTCGTGTTTAGGAGTCTTTATTATTATTATTATTATTATTATTATACCCTAGGTAGTCACGTATCAACCCGTCGTGTTTAGGAGTCTTTATTATTATTATTATTATTATTATTATACCCTAGGTAGTCACGTATCAACCCGTCGTGTTTAGGAGTGTTTTTTGTTTTTTTATTATACCATAGGTAGTCCCGTATACAACCTGTCATGTTTAGTATTATAGAACATACTAAGAGTATTATAGAACACACTGTTAGTATTTTAGAACACGCTCTTAATATAACATAACACACTCTTAATATTACAAAACACGCTCTTAATGTTACAGAACACACTGTTAGTGTTTTAGAACACGCTTTTAATATTACAGAACACACTGTTACTATTTTAGAACATGCATATCTTCTCCCTCCTTTCTTAAACCTCATTCTGAATCTCAACCCGAACCCGAACCCGAACACATGTAATATTATATTTTTATTATACTCTAGGTAGTCCCGTATCAACTAATATTTTTTAAAACATTATCTTGAACTTTTAGAATACAGAATATAAGGTTTAGAAGGTTTATAGCGTTATTTAAAACATTGTATTAAAAAAGACGAAACCAGACCGCATGTTCAAAAATTAAAACCATATGTTCCAAAATTGAAAAACGTCGTTTTTACCCGGGCTTCATGGATCTTAAAATGAGCGCCTCGTCAATACGAGTTCATCCATATAAAAATATTCGAAATCGGAGTTCGGAATAGGCGGGAAAACAGTTTTTAATAAAATAAAAATAAATGATGAGTCATCACTCCACCATTTCTCTCTCCTGAATATTTAATTAAAATAAAAAGTAAAAATGCTCCTTGGTCCTTATTAGAGTGTTCTCACCTTAAGAGGTGTTCTCACAGACGGGGGGGTGTTCTCACAAGACGGGGGGGTGTTCTCACCTCTATATATATATATATAGGGAGAGGATCCGGTGAGAACCCTCCCACTTATGTGAGAACCAATCTTATGGTGAGAACCCTCCTAAACTACACCGTTTTATTAAAGCTTTGGATTTTCTGTCTTTTTGTGCGAACTGCACGAACTCTGTTTTCTCCTGCTACTTTTCATTTATGATCAGTTTCTCTTTGAAAGTTTCTCTCTCTTCTTTCTCACTCTACTTTGTGATGATCGAGCTATATTTTGTACTTTGATCTTTGATTATCGATCGTTTGTGGTAAGTTTTTCACAGAGCTGTATTCTTCTTTTCCGATTATCTTTCAACTTCACCGAGTTGTTTACTTCTTTTCCGATTATCTTTCAACTTCACCGAGCTGTATTCTTCTTCTCTGATTATCTTTTCCGATGGTCGAGCTATTTTTTTATGTATTTTTTCAATTTTTTTATTTTTAGGGTTTTTCTTTTTGAGATTTAGTTCCTTTGATGTGTTCGCTTTTTAATTTTAGTTATTTTTTCTGTGTATTTGTGTCATTTTTCTTTTTTTCCTTTTTTTAGCAGTTGTGATGTTTTTGTTAGGTTTATACCCAAGTTTTCTGTATTCAGTTTTGTTTAAACATGTGGTATTACTTTTTTACATCATGTTCTAATTTTAAAAAATTATGTTCTTATGTTTTTGTATGATGTTCTAAATATTAACTTATGCTTGTTAAATTTGTGTAGAAATCATTCAGAACATGAGTACTATTGATCAGTCACTGCTTGCAGCTATTAGTTCTGAATATGGTGTTGATAATAGTGATGTTGAAATTGAAACGAAAGGTAATGAAGATAAGTCTGGTGGTGGGACCAAATCAACTGAAAGTGATAGCAAAAGAAAGCGATATAAAGCAAGTGTTGGTAGAAGTACATTGTTTAGTCGAAGTGTTGGACCTTCTAAAGATGATTCTTGTACTCTTAAGTCATTGCTTTTGAAGAAAAAGATACAGTTAGTAGAGCACAAGCATGAAATAGGAGCTGCTATAGATTCTTGTGGTGGTGGTGTCAATGCGGTTGAAAAGGGAAAAAGTAAAGTTGCTGTTAATTTTATTTAGAACATGTAATGTTTATTTTAGAACTTGAACTATAAAAAGTAGAACATGTAATGCTTATTTTAGAACATAATAATTTTTTTTCATCATTGCTAAGTTATGTTTTAATTTTGTGTTTTTTGATGTCTAAATGTAGGGTTTCCTTGAAAATTTTCGAGCTATTGCTAAGAGCTTGGCTTCTAAGATTAATGAAACATACTCGTTGTTGGAGAAGGGACATCAGATTTTCAGTAATGAAGAAGCAGTGAAAATGGATGATATTGTTGACAACATTTGGACAAACTACATTTCAATAGGGGAGAAGAATCTAACATATTTCATGAGTCTGCTTTTGTTGAAGATGTGGACAAGTTGATTTCTAAAATTTCAGAAGTTTTAGAGCAGATTGTTGAAGAAGTTGTGGCTGCTGATGAGAATGTTGAGAAAGATGTTGTTGTTGATGAGAATGTTGTTGCTGTCGAGATGGATGTAAGTGAGAATGTTGCTGCTGATGAAAGTGAGAATGTTGCTGTTGAACGGTAATATGCTTACAAAATATATGAATAAGGTTTTTTATTCAATAAAATGTAGAAAATTATGTCCAATTTTAGAACATAATTATCTTTAACTTAATTTTTTAAGTGGTTTTTTTAATTTTTATATGTTTTATAGATTTTGCAATTGAAGTATTTGAGGTTAGAGTATCTTTGGTGAATTCTGACAACTCCATTAAATGTGGACATGTACAATTCTGTCAATGAAAGCTCAAGAATATGGGCAGAGCAGTTTCAGTGAATGACAGCGAAGAATATGGGGCACTGCAATGTTGTTTTTTATGATTCTAGATTAAGACTTGTTTGTTATGTTTGTTTGTTAAACAATTCTGATTAGAGTTTTTGTTTGTTTTTTTTCAATGTTGGTTTATTTGTATTTATTTTGTTTCTTTTTGTAGCAGACAATTTCTTATATATGACATATGGTATTTATCCGATACGAATATTTTCTTAGAACACAGTACACTCTTTTTAGAACATAACAGATAAATTTTAGAACATAACAGATAAATTATAAACCGCATCATACACATTTTAGAACATAACAGATAAATGTTTCTATATAACAAATATCTTATAGAACAAATAATAATATCCTTATGTTTTTAAAAAATCTAAATCATCATTACAGAACTTATCAAATCTAGAAAAAATCTGTAATTGTCCTTGGCAACACCATCCTGCAAAAGAAAATTGAAATTTTTTGTTAATACATTAAGTATATTAATATTTTTATGTAATAAAGTGTTTTTATACTTACATTTTTTTGCTTGCCCTTGTTTGTGACATGTTCGTAGTAAAAAAAAAAGGCTGAGCATAGTAACTTTTTGTTTTTGAAATTGTCTATAAACATTTGGGCATTCGATCCATCTATGTAAGCTTTTAAATCTCTGTAGAAGTTTTTGAAATCTTGTTTTCATGCGCTTACGTTGTCATATCCACCAACATATTCCTTGATTTGTTTAAATGTTTTTGCAGCACCAACATTTAACTGTTCAAGACATAAATTTATCTATTAATCACAACATTTAGTATTAAAATATGCATGTTCTAAAATAATATCTGCGTGTTCTATTATACTAAAAGTGTGTTCTAAAAAGTAACAGTGTAATCTAATAACTAACATTTGCACTGTCGAGAATAATCTTTTTGTGCATTATGTTTATCTTTCTACCTTGCTGCTGAAATTTTAAACAACTGGGAGTATAAAGCGGATGAATGTGTCCCTCATGAAATCCAACCACTATATAGCCATCATTTGTATATTTTCAATACAAATTTTTCTCTACAACCAACACGAGTTATCAACCTTTTTCTTCTAACTTGAACTTTTTCTCATGCACTGTCTGTGTTTGATGTGTCTTTTATTACTTTTTTTCGCTGATTCCTGTAACCTTCTTTGTTACATACAACAAACTGGAAAGAAACTATTGTGTTTTGTTTCTTTCTTTTTGTTGTAGACATTTTAGTATTAAAACCTGAAATGCTTGCATATGCTTTATAAAAATCCACTCCCTCATCAACAGTAGAAAATTTCATACCAATGGTAGGTTTTATCTCAGGGTTAGAACTTGGAATCCATTCTTTTATTCCCTCAGGAGTTAAAATTGGTAATACTTCTGGAGTTACACAAACAATTTGTTGACAAGAAACAATTGGTTCTTCTACATCCAAAACTACAAATACAAATTATCCAAATTAGTATTAGTAGTATAGTCTGTAGAAAATATTGTAAATAATTTGGAACATAACTGAAATTAGTGCAGAATCATGTAGAACATATTGTAAATAATTTGGAACATAACTGAAATTAGTGCATAATCATGTAGAACATATTGTAAATAATTTGGAACATAATAAATGTTTACCTGATCCTGTATTGGATGTTGGAGAAATTGTTTCATCATTACAGTTTGTTTCCATAGTTGATCTATTTTCAGCTATGAGACCTGTTGAATAGTTTTCTAAAAACGTTAAAATCTAAGAATCAGTCAATTAAATCAGTAATTTGTTTGAATGAAAATGGGGACAGATGAGGAACTGGCGAGAGAACCAGACACCCCGACTAGGTCGGCACCTCTGAACTTACACCAAACCCCAAACCCGAATTAAATCAGTAATTAATAATCAGATGAACATACTTAATTATCAATGCTGAAACTTGAGTTGTTCTAAGTATTGAATTCACGAATTGAATGTAGAACTTTTGCTTTTGATTGTAACTCGATCTTCAATCTCAATAGCTTCAAATTTTGAAATCGCAGATGTATCTTCGATCGTAAATTTGTTCAATTTTGAAATCTCAGATGTATCTTCAATTTTAAAATCGCAGATGTATCTTCAAGTTTAAAATCGCAGATGTATCTTTAATGTTGAAATCACAGATGAATTTTCGATTTTGATTCTGTGAATTTGATCGATGATGGATTGGAGTAGAAGGATCTGATCGCGCGTGTTTTTTTTTTGTTTTGTAGAAGGATATGATCGCGTGTTTTTCTTTATAGAGTGAAACGGTGTAGTTTAATATGGTTCTCACCATAAGATTGGTTCTCACATAGGGGATGGGTTTTCACTGGATCCATCCCCTATATATATATATATATATATATATATATATATATATATATATAGCCAGGCTATGGTGAGGGAGTCCCTCACTCACTATTCTAAGGGAGTTTTAGCTTTAATCTAGTTACCAAACAAAATACACTCACCTAATTAATTTAATGAATTTAAAGTAATAAAATCCTAATTTATTTTGTTTACAACTCTTCTAATTAGTATCCTAATTAAATCAAACTCTACTTTCCTAAATACTAATTAATTCAGGAATTAATTAATTAATCATATTATCACATACGAATTACAGCAAATTGAATTTATTTCAACATTAATTTATAATTCTAATAGATTATCTGGGTTTCAATATTTTATGTGTAAATTTAACATAAATTATTTTAATATTAGAGTTTAGGGTTTATAAAGTTAGGATTTAGGGTTTATGGGTTTAAAGTTGTTAGGGTCTAGGGTTTATAAAGTTGGGACTACGGGTTTATGATTGTTAGGGTTTAGGGTTTATAAAGTTCGGGTCTAGGAGTTTAGAATTATTTGAATTTAGGGTTGTTAGGGTTTATAAAATTAAGAACTACGGGTTTATGATTGTTAGGGTCTAGGAGTTTAAAATTATTTGAATTTAGGGTTGTTAGGGTTTAAAAAATTAAGGACTACGGGTTTATAATTGTTGGAGTCTAGGGTTTATAAAGTTAAGGTCTAGGAGATTGAGTGAATAAATTAGATAATTAATAATAGATTTTTGTTCTTTTAAATTAGATGGTTATTTTGTTTGGTAACTAGATTTAAACTAAAACTCCCTTAGAATAGTAAGTGAGGGAGTCCCTCACCATAGCCGGACTGTATATATATAGGTTCATGTGAGACAAAGTCATTATGGAGAGACTTTTTTTAGTGTGAGACAATTAAAAAGTGGTGGCAATTTTGAAATTTTAAAAACATGGAGGGGCATTATTGAGGTGACATCATCGCTGATGTCAGCGCTGATGTCACATCTGGAGAGAGAAAAAGTTTTTATTATTTTATTTAAAATGCATTTTCCCGCTCTTTCCGAACTCATTTTTCAAAAAAAATTATACCACTGAACTCGTATTAATTAGGTGGTCATTTTGAGATCCATTGTTGTTATTTATAGACGATTTTTATTTTTTTTATTTTTGTTCCAAGTCGGATACTTGGTTGTTCCAACAGAATACTACATTTGTTCCACCAGACAACTCCAATTGTTCCAGCAAAATATTTTCATTATTTTTTTTTAAATGCACTCTGGGAGTGTAAAAAAATGTAGTATTCTGTTGGAACAATTAGAGTAGTCCGGTGGAACAATTATAAAAAAATAAAAAAAATAAAAATCGTCTATAAATAACAAAAATGGATCTCAAAATGACCACCTAATTAATACGAGTTCACTGGTATAATTTTTTTTGAAAAATGAGTTCGGAAAGAGCGGAAAATGCATTTTAAATAAAATAATTAAAACTATTTCTCTTCCAGAGGTGACATCAGCGCTGACATCACCTCTCCTTCATTCCCTTCAATTCACGCATGAGGGGTGTTCATTTAATTACAAATTTGCCACTTTCCCCTATTGAATTACAAAAATACCCCTTGACTCATCATAAAAACTAGTCTCATCCTAAACATTTGTCTCATTTGAACTTGACTCTATATATATATATATATGGGGAGGCTCTTGTGAGAACACCCCCTCCTATGTGAGAATGGTTCTTATGGTGTGAACACATCAAAACTACGTGTGAGAATGGTTCTTATGGTGAGAACACATCAAAACTACGTAGTTTTGATAGTTTTTGTAGTGGAAAATAAATAAAATGTGAATACCCTTGCTGGGATTCGGACCCCCATGGGGTTGGCTCCTCCACTAATGCCTTACCACTAGGCCAAAGGAGTTTTTATGCTTTGAATGGTACGCACTTCTATATAAACCTTAAAGGGAGGAGAGAGGAAGTGGTGCAGTGATGAGTCATCAATTATTTATTTTTTATTAAAAAATGTTTTCCCGCCTATTCCGAACTCCGATTTCGAATATTTTTATATGGATGAACTCGTATTAACGAGGCGCTCATTTTAAGATCCATGAAGCCCGGGTAAAAACGACGTTTTCAATATTAGAACATACAGTTTTAATTTTAGAACATACGGTCTGGTTTCGTCTTTTTTAATACAGTGTTTTAAATAACGCTATAAACCTGCTAAACCTTTTATTCTGTATTCTAAAAGTTCAAGATGATGTTTTAAAAAATATTAGTTGATATATGCAACATATTTGCATTCTTATTTTATAATATGTCGAATTTGCAACTCATATTCTAAAAAACATAACGTATGTGATAATTTTTTTAACATGTTCTACAATTTTAGAGTCTTCTTTCTAAATTTCGTCACATAAGTTCTAAATTTTATGGAACAAACACTATGACATAGTTCTACAACTAATTTAAAGCTAACGTACATGTTTACTAAATAACGTTACATGTGTTCGAAATTTTATAACTCGTGTTCTATATAATGTTACATGTGTCCGTGTTCGGGTTGAGATTCAAAATGAGGTTTAAGAAATGAGGGAGAAGATATGCGTGTTCTAAAATAGTAACAGTGTGTTCTATAATATTAAGAGCGTGTACTAAAATACTAACAGTGTGTTCTGTAATATTAAGAGCGTGTTCTAAAATACTAACAGTGTGTTCTGTAATATTACGAGCGTGTTCTAAAATACTAACATCGTGTTATGTAATATTAAGAGCGTGTTCTACATTTTATAGAGTCGATTTTACCGTATTTTGAGGAGTTACGGCTAGCCCGTGTTCTAAAAAATATTACATAATTGCGAAAAGTTATAGTCTATGTTCTGAAAGTTAAGTAGAAAAATTATTCATCATTTTTAAATAAAATATTTCATCACTTAAGGAATTAAATAAAAGTAAGCTAAAAGAATTACCATTCAATTCTTTTTTATGTGAATATAATGTCAACCATGATTTTTGAATATAAAATTTTAATTATTATACTTCTTATTTTACTTTTTTTCATCTATAGATTACTTTATTATTATCAAAAACTATAATAATAATAATAATAATAATAATAATAATAATAATGTGAAGAGAATGAATTAAAAACACTAATACGATAACTAGTTAATGTTATTATTAATTTCTATAAATGTGTTATTAATTAGATTAAATATTTATTTAATTAAGTTAATTAAAGGGTGGTTAGCTTTACACGATAAATATAGTAACAAAATGTCAACCATTAAATATTAAATCAGTTGTCAAGTAGTAAGATAAATATTTCAAATGAAAAATAATTATCTCTAAATATGGAAACAAATTTAAATAATTTAATTTTTAAAAAATAGGAGGCCAACACATGTTAGAGATAATAAAACTGGTCACCAATGTATTAGTTGAAGCAGAGCAAATAGGTGGTGTAAATGTTGGATTGATTACCAACTCTGAATAAGACCTTACCTTTATATAGAAGTGTTGTTCAGAATTGACAAAAGAAACGCCCAGCCTAGTGGTAAGGCGTTGGGTGGCCACTCTGTAGGTGTGGGTTTGAATCCCACAAGCATCAGTTTGGTGTTTTTTCTATTTTCTTTCCACTTTACACTCAAAACTACGTAGTTTTGATGGTGTTCTCACCATAAGGAGTGTTCTCACATAAGGGGGTGTTCTCATGTGATCCCTCCCTATATATATACATATACATATATATATATATATATATACACATATACACACACACACACATATATATATATATATATATAGATATATATATATATAAACATAACTTCGTATATATAAGTACATTAATAAACGCAATAGGTTGATATTAATTACCCCGAGGGACCTTAAGACCGTTTGTCCTTGAAATTGCATCTCGAAGTATCCTCTCATCTGCTGCCGAACCTTCCCAACCAGATAGTACGTAGATAAATTGCATATCCGGTGCACATACACCAAGAACGTTCACATCAACGTCATTCTTTTTAGTACGATAGCGAGGCTTATTAATAGCACGAACATTGACTTTCATGTACGTTCCATCTAAAGCACCAATGCAATTCTACAATATAATAAAACATACTGATATCTTAGGTCACAAAATTGAAATTTTAAGTATACTGATAACAAGTCATAAATTTACCTGAAAACATTTCCACTTCTTCACACTCATTAGTGATTGGTTCAGGGCTTTTCAACAACAACTTCCAAAGCTTCAAAACTGCTCTCAAAATATTATGGAAATGTCTACTAATTGTCTCTTGGGATCTTTGGAAGTCAAATTTAATTTCTCGGTTTTTCTCATCATAGGCAATTATATGCAAGAAAATGGCAACCATCTCTTCTACACTCATGTTCCTCGTATCTCTTAATCCACTGGTTTCTCGGACCAGAGAGCATAAAACCCTAAAACACTGTCTATCCCTCTGAAGTTGTTCAATGCATAACTTGTCGCTTCTCTCTAACATATTATGCAAGTGTTGATTCCTAGAGATTGGATCATACCAACAAGGCTCCCTAATCAACCTACGTCTACGCATCCTAACATAACTCATCATAATATACAAATACATTGACAAAAGAAGCAAGCATTTAAGTCTACGCCGTCGCAAGTCATCGTAGTACATGCTAATCTCACATTTAGGAAGTTGACGAGTCATTTCTGTGAAATCAATATTATACAAAATTCACATCAATCAAACAAATTCATTACAACAATAAATTCCCATATCTCCCGACAATAATCCAATAATAAGCACATATGAGACAACAATTCAAGTAATTCAACACATATCAAATAATACATAGCACATAACATAGCACAACATTGAAACTAATTGAGTAAGAATATATACCTTCGGCACATTTTCATCTTTGAAGCTGTCGGTCATATCCTCTGTGGACAAAATCGGGTCTTCGGGATTAACAAAATACAAGTGAACGTAGTCATTCACGTGGGCGCACATCTTCATCTTCATCACCGATTCCTCATTATAATAAGGAATGTAATCCAACCCGATTTCAATCCCAAACCCGGGGATTAGGTAGTAAATGGAAACGTTATTGTCATAACCAAGTTCTCTCGCAATGTCAACGAGAGAACTATAGCTAACGGTGTCTTTGACGTTGTCTCGATAACGGGCGATCTCACCTCCCTCGTAAGTTAGCGGTACAGTTTTTGAGATTTTACCTTCGTAATTGACTAATAAGTTGATTTTTGCAAACATTTTCTCTAAACATGAAAGAATCAAGTACGTATTTTAGACATTTAACAATATTCCAATTCATGACATACGATAAACACAACTTATGTAAACCTAAATATATTCCAAACCTATTTTCCGTTCACATATGATTTCAGTAAATGCTAACACATATAAGGTATACATTAGGAAGAGGGACGCGAATGGAATTCTTTTATTTTCCTGAGGGCTACTTAGTATTTTCCCCATTTAAGTGACTTCAAGTCCCATCTCAAAAAATATAGACACCCCCCCTCCCCCCCATGTATTAGATCAACCCCAAAATTGAGCTTGGAACACTAAGCTCAAATTTTAACCCTCCATACAAGCTAGGCATTAGTTGAGCTTAGTGCCTTTTTTTAATCTCAACCCACCTAATCTCCTTTAGTCCCACGAAACAAACGCCCCCGTTAGTTGACAATTTGTGTGATACCATTGTGGATGCCCTGATATAACTGCGTGATTTCCAAGTCCAACAAATATCCTTTTTGGTCCTTATTTAATTCCATTTTCAATCTCTAAAATTTATATATTAATATTTTTGATCCATTTTTTTGACCTATAAATACAGCTCTCCTAAAGTAAAATTAGGGGGAAAAAATACTTAAGAAGCAGCCTTTAAGTCGGTTTAGGGATCCAAAATTCAACTAAAAAATAGACCAACTCTCTCAATTATTGTCAACAATTAATCTGTGATCCGTCTTTCTTGTTCTCTCTAAAGATCTATAACCTTGATAAGGTTTCTCAGAGAAACAAATTTTGTTTGTTTCTAATATTCTTGTTTTTCTTAAAATCTATTTTTATAATGATGATTTGGACCAAACGTGTCAATTTGAAATTATTGAGTCTCTCGACCATTTTAAAATCAGATAGATATAATTTACATTTGTTTTAAAATGCACTGTTTATATCGTTATTCTTTTTATTACTATTGACAACAGTATTGCAGAGTTATTATTATTATTATTATTATTATTATTATTATTATTATTATTATTATTATTATTATTATTATTATCATCATCATTAGGGTTAACTTCAAATAAGTGCTCGGTAGTTTCGTGTTTTTACAAATAAAGGATTGTGGTTAACCTTTGAGCAAATAAACGACTGTGGTTTGCGTTGTTTGCAGAATTAAGAAAATGGTCGATTTTGTTGACGTGAACGAAGACATTTTTAGTCCGGAAAAATTTTCTAACCATTGAACTTGGCTCTTACATAACTGGTGAAAGGTTTGAAAAAGTATTGGAAAAAAAATTTCATTGTTTACATCAACAAAATCGATCATTTCCTTAATTCTGTAAATAAAGCAAACCACAGTCTTTTATTTGCAAAAAGGCGAAACCACGTAGTATTTATTTAAAATTAACCCTTATTATTATTATTACTTTTATTTTAGTTATAAACTTTTGTTAACAATGACACAATCTCCTATCACCATTTTTTTTATATATTAATACTAATTTTATTATTTTAATTTAATTTTCTTATTATTGAATTATTATTATTATTATATTAAAGATTATTTTCTTTTAATCTAATATAACTTGTTTGCATATTTGAACTTAATTTTGTAAATTAATTTCCTTTGTAACCAATGCTAATTATAAATTAGTCGTTTTAATATATATTTGGTCTTTTTTTTTATTTTTACTTGAAGTTACTAACTTAATTTTTGTGAATTTTTGACGCGATTGAAGCTGAAATTCTATTTAATTGATGATTTGTGTCTTTTAATTTTTGGCTTGTATAGTTAATAAAACGATCCCGCTAACAGACGCCTCAGGCACTAGATAAGGAATATATTTTATTATTTTTTATATAACACACATTAATTAATTTGTATTGGAAAATGATAAGATTTCATTAATGGTTTGCATTGTAATTAGTAAATTCTATGCATTAAATAGTTTGTATTGGGACAATCTACTTCTTCTCTTCTCTCTATATACAACATTTCTAATTTGAAATTTTTTTCTTCTTTTTAATTAATTTAGTTACCTAAACATAAACCTAAACCCGAGCATAAACATAAATCTAAACCCGAACCTAAACTTTAAACATTATCCTCAAACCCGACTCTAAACCCGAACCAAAATCATCAATCCGAACTCAAAACCATAAATATTAACCCAAATAAACATATAAACCCGAAATCCAAATCCAAACCCGAACCAAAATCATCAACCCGGATCTAAAACCATAAAATTAACCCAAACCAACATATAAACCGGAAACCCTAACCCTAACCCTAACCCTAGTCCTAACCCTAACCCTAACCCTGACCCTAACCCGAAACCCAAATCAAAATCCAAACCCTAACCCTACTAAATCCAAACCCTATACCCGAACCTAACCCATGAACCCAAACTTAAACCCTATCGAACCCAATCATAAACTCCAAAAAATCCATAATAATTACCATAAAAAATTATTAAATAATTAGCTTATAATTACTTCACTTACTTTAATTAAGTTTGGCACACTTATTTAAGCACAATTATTTAAGCTATTAGATTCTAATCATTTTGGCACAATTATTAAGTAATTTGTCTTAAACCATTTAATGTATATTATATAAAAATAATAAAATCTATTGCTTATCTAGTGCTCCGGAGGCGTCCGTTAGCTTTTGCCTTAATAAAATACTAAATATGAACCAAGGACCAAGAACAACACCACTAAATCAATGACTAAAAACAACACAACACACTAATAAAAACAAAATAAAGAAATGACTAAATCGACATCCTCATTTGTCATCCCAACACTAATCACTACCATAGTGTGTCGGTCGTCTGTGTCCTCGAAATAGGTGTGGTACTTAGGACCGCAATTGACAACAGGTTGGTAAATGACTTTAGCTTTGTTGGTGAATTTTTTTCTAAGAACCTTATCAAATATATATTCAATGCTGCAAATGATCGGTCGATTTAATTGGTGAGGTATGACTTTCTCCAAGATTTCCTACCAACTTTTTACCTTGGTGGTGACCCTTTGAGCACTGTAATAACCAACCGAGGGTTTTGACTTGAATGCATCAAGCACCTCTTCCGAGACAACTTTTGTTCTAGAAGGGTAATTTTCATGTTTTTTTGCACAAAAGCATAAGGCAAGTTATATTCACAGTACATATTGATCTCAAGAGCTGCAGCCACTGCATTGATCACACAAGCTGCATAAGTAAAAATTAACTAATTAGTAATACTCAAGTATTACTAATTAGTTTATCGGCAACTATTACTAATTAGCAGGTGATGAACCCTAAGTGTTTTGATTATGTCCAAACGTTTCAGAAGATGAAAACTTAATTCTATCTCACATATAGATTATTGTTGACTAATATTTTTGTTTTAGTCTATGTGTAAGTTACTCAGCAGGTGCTGAATGAATCATTTTCGGATTGCCTAAAGGACTCAGGAGTTTTGTTTGCTGAAGTCAGAGTTTCAACGATTCAGAAGCTGGAACTCCTCCGCTCTGAAGCCTAAGTCTGCTAAAGCTCTCCTCAGAAGTTCCTTGCAATCAGAAGTTATGCCAATTTGATCAGAAGTCTAGACAACTGGAAATAAGCTTCTGAAAGCTTAGTCACGGATTTGTTTGAGCATTTAATGCTCTGACACTTGCATTCAATGCAAGGCGCCAAAAGTTCAAAAAGCTGTTTTGATGGAGCGCGCTTGTCTGTTCAAGAGTGTTATTTCACTCTAAATTGATTTTGATTACTTGAAATAAATATATGGTTTTTATATTATGCTTTATATATATATATATATATATACTTGTGACAAAATAAACTTTATTATATACTTTATGTGCTAAAAGAGAACTTAACTCTAGGAATGCTTTAATAAGATTTATTATCTTAACTAGAGTTACTTTAATAAAGTATATGATTAAAGTATGTATGTATGCATGTCATGATCACATCTCTATATGTTTAAATATCATATGCTCACATGAATATATGTCTTAAGAGATGATATTTATACCATGAACTAAAATGATATGCCATGATCAAACACGTATTTTTATCATATGGATTATGGCTTTATATGTGATCACATGACATCTTACCATGATATGTTCTTGAAATATTATGATATGAACTCAACATGATTTATATATATATCATAAGCTTTGCCATGGTTTAAGATGTCGTAATACATACAAACTATGTTATGTCATCATCTATTGATTTCATCATCGATCATACTTATGTGTTGCCATGCTTATGATGATGAATGCATGTGTATGAATGTAGTATACACGTATATGACATACATGCTTAGATGATGTTAATAGCATAAGTTTAATGGTGATTAAAAGAAAGATCAAATGAAGGGCTAGGATTGAATCACACTTTATGTCATCTCACCATCCGACGGCCAAGATCGTTTCTTCTTCACCAAGACAAGTGTCTTATCAAAGACAACTCATCAAATCCTCCACCACCACATGATTTCGGATGAGAGATTTGGATGAGATAGCTTTATGTACTTTGATTTGATTCCTTACACAAATCTTATCATCTTACACAAATCTTATCTTATCCTACAAAATTACTAAGTAAAGAAATCTTATCTTGGATTTGATGGGACACATTTTGGCTCCTCCTTCATCTCTCTTCAAGAATTCGGCTATAAAAGGAGAAGAGGAGCAAAGGTTGAAGCAAGGAAAATAAAACCGAGATTCAAAGCTTTTCACACGAGATATTCAAGCGAGCTTTGATTATATTTTTCCTTCAACTACAACGAGAGTTTGAGTGTTATTCTTTTCATTCAAATCATTGTAAAAGATTAAACGGTGGGGTTTAATCTTGGGTTTTACACTAGATCCCTTTAAAAGTGTAAGAGAGGTTTTTGTTTAGCCTTGAAAAACAAATAGGTTCTTAAGCACCCGCAAGCTTAGGAGGTTATCACTTAGCCTGTAAAAGTGCCATAAGTTTCTTAGTTTAGCTTGAGAAAAACTAAGGGAGAGTTGCTCAAACACTTGGAAGTTTGAGGGAGTGAATACTGGGAGAGGTGTTTAACTCTAGTAGTTTCTCGGATTGTGAGAACTACTCTACCGGCTTGATTTCTGCCCTTAAAGAAATCAATAGTGGAAAATCTCGAGAGGTGCTCTCGGGGACAGGACTAGGCTCACAAGGAGACCGAACCTGGATAAATGCTCTGCGTCTAATCCTTCTATCCCTACTCTCTTTATTATTATCTTTTAATCACTTGCTCTGCTTTAAGCTTTATCTATAATTGCTTGTGATTAAATCGTGCTTAAACTTGTTTATTTTCTCTTATCATCTAATCAACTATTCTTTCCGCAAAACTTTTTAAGTTGATTAGTTAATAGGCAAATATTTTTAAAAGAGAAAATAATAATATTTAAAGGCAATAAATCCTATTCACCCCCCCCTCTAGTCTTTATATAGTCATAATTTGGGCCAACAAAGAGAAACCGGAATTTCCTTGTCTACCCTTTGTTGATCTAATTGAAGAATGATTCTGTCATCCTCATCCTTGATTTCAAATCACTTACCGGATTTAGTTAAAGAACAAGGATAACGGAATCAAAGTGTTTGAAGACCGTTTGAAGACTTGACAAATTAACGGCTACAACAACTGATGTCATCTCCTTTGAAGTTTCAAACTCCACAACGGTCACCTTCAATCACTATAAATAGTAGCCAAGCTCCAATGCATCAACACACGCATGATCATCGAGCAAAATCTTAACGCACTGTTTTAAACAAGAAAACAGAGCAACTTTTCCATTCTCAATCTTTCTTAGCATAGTCTTAGTAAAGTGAGAGAGTGAAGAAAAACAAGTTCATAATAGGAATCTTGTAAACTGAGATCGGTTGTGATCTTCAGTTAGATTTAAAGAGAGAAATCTAGTTGGGATTAGAGTTGGGTGAGAAATCCAGAAAACAGAGTATTGTTTTGTTCTGGTGGAAATCCTTTAACTCTTTTTAGACTAGTCAGAACTAAGTGAGAAATTAGCTTAAGTTCTGTTGATGTAAAGGAGCTTCTGAACTTGCCATAAAAGTTCTGAATAGTGGATTTATAAAATCTCTGAAGGCTGCGACCTCAGGGGACAAGACGTAGTCACATGACTTCTGTGGCGAACTTGGATAAATCGAATTGTTCAATCAGGACCTCCTGAACTTCTTTCTCCCTCTTATACTTGTTATTATTGCTTCTGTGTACTTGCTTATATTTAGTGCTGAAACAGATTTTCTGTAAGTATCATTGTCTTTGTTCAGAAGACTGTCCAGAAGTTCTCTTACCGAACTTCTGTTGCTGAAAGCAGGCTAACTGTGTATAGGCAGAATTTTCCTCAGAAGCAAATTCTATAAACTTGCTTCTGACTCTGGAAAGTTTGACTCTGAAATTTAAGTTTCTTTAAAAACTTAGAAATTTTCAGTTTTCAACTTAGACACCTATTCACCCCCCTCTAGGTGATTCTGTTCTTGTTAGGGCCAACAAGTGGTATCAGAGCGAAGGTCACTTTGCATATTTACTAAAGATCTAACAATCTAAGTGTAAGATCCTATCAGAATCAATAGAGATGGCTAGTAGACACCAGCCTGAGAATTCTTCTCACTTCATAGTTCCAGAAGGTTCTTCCACTACCAGACCTCCATTGTTTAATGGAAACAACTACTCATACTGGAAGAAAAGGATGATGTACTTCATCCAAGCTCAGAACATGAGTGCTTGGTATGTCATCACTAATGGTGATTTCATTCCTACCAGAATGGAACAAGGTTTAGGGGATGTTGTTATTCCTCAGAGAGAATATACAGATGACATTCTGAAAAAACTCCAAACTAATGCTTCAGCAATAAATATGTTGCATTGTGCACTTACAGCTACTGAATATAACAAAGTTTCCTCTTGTGAAACAGCACAGGATATTTGGAACAAGCTAGAAGTCACATATGAAGGAACAGGAAAAGTGAAGCAATCTAAAGTCAACCAACTCATGAGAGAATATGAGTTATTTGAAATGCTTGATAAAGAATCTATTTCAGATATGAATTCTAGATTCACCAAGATAGTCAATGACTTGAAGAGCTTAGGAAAAGACATTGAAGAATCTGATCGAGTGAAGAATATTGTCAGAAGCTTACCAAGGTCTTGGCAAGCCAAGAAGACTGCTATTGAAGAAGTTCAGGACTTGAGCTATTACTTGTATGATGAACTCATTGGGTCCTTAA
Source organism: Euphorbia peplus (assembly GCA_028411795.1). Classification (NCBI taxonomy): domain Eukaryota; kingdom Viridiplantae; phylum Streptophyta; class Magnoliopsida; order Malpighiales; family Euphorbiaceae; genus Euphorbia; species Euphorbia peplus. The sequence goes on from CP110840.1 coordinate 29,620,416, forward strand.
TCACTCATGAGATGTCATTAAAGAATCATGACTTAAGAGAAAAGTCAGAAGGAAAAAGAGTTGTCCTGAAAGCAGAATCTTCTGAAGAATCCTCAGAAGATGAGGAACTGGCTATGCTGACCAGGAAGTTCAAGAAGGCCTTTAGGAAAGGCAGAGGTGGAAACTACAAGAAGCCTTTCAGGAGCTTTGATAAGAAAACTCCTGATTCTGGTGAAAAGTTCAAGAGAGATCCAAACAAGCCAATTGTGTGCTATGGATGTCAGCAACCGGGGCACATTAAGCCTAACTGCCCGGAGTTGAAGAAAGATAAGAAAAAGTTCAAGAAAGCTATGCTGGCTGCCTGGTCAGACTCTGAGACCAGCAGTGATCCTGAAGAAAAGGAAGAGCAAGCTCAGATTTGTTTTATGGCTATTGATGAGCCAACTTCTGAAGATGTCACAGGAGAAACTTCCGCACCTCCTGAAGTTACATATGATTCCGAGGTAAACATATCTTCTGAACAGAATATCTTTGATTCTCTTGAAGAACTCTATAGTATGTTCAAGTACCTGAAAAGGAAATTGGACAAGAGTGAGGCTGACAAGTTTCTTAGGTTTACTCAAGTCTTTTCTGACATGAAAGTGTTAGAAGAGAAGCTGTGTAAACAGTTCAGCATTCCTGCTGATGGCTCTAAAGCCAAAGGCAAGAACAAGCTGCCTCTGGGAAGTGATAAACCCCAGAAGAAGAAGAAGAAACCTGTCACTCCCTCTCTTCTGAAAGAGATAGCTTCTCCTCCTGATGTTGGTACCTCTGAGAGTGCTGTTATAGCCTCTGAAGATGTTGGTCCTTCTCAGAAGAAGAAGAAATCTCCCAAGAAGCAAAGGGAAAGATCCAAGAACCCTCCCTTTTGCAAGCTCTGTAAAAGTGATGGTCATTGGTTAAAGGATTGCAAGTACCATATTAAAAATCTCTTGCAATCTGAGATATCATTAAAACCTGCTGAAGAGAAATCTAACTCTGAAGGACCCAATAAGGATTGGGTACCTGTCACTAATTGATTGTGTTGCAGGTGGCTCTGAGTGCTCCATCAATGTCAAAGCTGTGGTACATTGACAGTGGGTGCTCAAGGCATATGACAGGTGATGAAAAAGCATTCATCACATTTGTTCCTAAAAGAGGTGGAAAAGTCAGCTTTGGAGATGCTCAGAAAGGAAGGATTCTTGGTTCTGGATCCATAGGAACCAACCCTCCGATCGAAGATGTCTCCCTAGTCAGAGGTCTGAAGTTCAATCTCCTGAGTGTTGCACAACTGTGTGATAAAGGTAGAGATGTTGTCTTCAGCTCCTCTGGATGTAAAATCTTGGACAGTAAGTCAAGGGAAGTTATTCTAACTGCTCCTAGAGTTGAAAATGTTTTCATGCTGAACCTTGAGAATCTTTGCAAAAATATATGCTTGATGTCCAAAGAGGATACCTCCTGGCTCTGGCATAGAAGACTTGCTCATGTGAGCATGGACCTTCTGGCCAAAGTTGCTAGAAATCAATTGGTTGAGGGTCTGCCTGAAATTAGTTTTAAAAAGAATCATTTGTGCAATGCTTGTCAATCTGGTAAACAATCCAGAAGCTCTTTTAAAACTAAGAAAGTCATTTCAACTAAAAGACCTTTGGAATTACTTCATATGGATCTTTTTGGCCCTGTTCAACCAATGAGCATGGGTGGAAAGAAGTATGCCTTTGTCATTATAGATGACTATTCAAGATTCACTTGGGTCATCTTGCTGTCTAGCAAAGATGAGTCACTTGGATGTTTCTCAGTTCTGATAAAGAAACTTGAGAATGAAAGGAATGAAAAGGTTATCCATATCAGAAGTGATAATGGTGGAGAATTCAAAAACTTTAGGTTTGAAGAATTCTGTGAAACCAAGGGAATTGATCATAACTTTTCTGCTCCCAGAACTCCTCAACAAAATGGGGTGGTTGAAAGGAAGAATAGAACTCTGGTTGAGATAGCCAGAACTATGATCAATGAAAGAAGGCTTCCAAAGTACTTTTGGGGAGAAGCTGTGAACACAGCTTGCTGTGTTCTGAATAGAGTGCTAATCAGAAGCATTCTGAACAAGACTCCTTATGAACTCTGGAAAGGTCGAAAGCCTAAAATAGGTTATTTCAGAACCTTTGGTTGTAAGTGTTATGTTTTGAATACAAAAGAATATCTTTCAAAGTTTGATTCAAAGGCAGATGAGGCCATTTTTCTTGGTTACTCAACACATAGTAAAGCATATAGGGTTTTTAATAAGAGGACTCAAACTTTAGATGAATCTGTTCATGTACAGTTTGATGAGACTAACCCTGCAGATAGTAGAGCTCCTGATGAAGATGTAGTTCAAGCTCCTGAAGTAACATCTCCTGTTGAAGAAGAAGATGTTTCTCCCAGAGCTGCTGAAGTGGTTCCTCCTGTTGCTGAACAAGCTCAAGATGAGAATCCTACTCCAGAAGTCAACTTCCTTCCAGAAGATGCTCCTATATATGATTCAACAAATGATGAACAGGTTTCAGAAGACTCTTTGGATGTACCAAGAGAAGTTAGAACTCACAGGAATCATTCCCTAGAGAACATCATTGACTCTGTTCATAATCCTGTCATGACCAGAGCTCAGCTCAGAAGATACATGGGGAATGTGGCTTTTGTGTCACTTCTGGAACCCAAGGACTTCTATGAAGCTGCTGACGATGACTCCTGGTTGATGGCAATGCAAGAAGAACTTGACCAGTTCAAAAGGTCAGAAGTTTGGACTTTGGTTCCCAGACCTAACAACATAAAGGTTGTTGGAACTAGATGGGTTCTGAAGAACAAGCTTGATGAATTTGGAAATGTTGTGAGGAACAAGGCAAGACTTGTTGCTCAAGGTTACAGTCAGCAAGAAGGCATAGATTATGGTGAAACTTTTGCTCCTGTTGCAAGATTAGAAGCCATTAGAATCTTATGTGCTTTTGCATCATACAAAGGTTTCAAGCTCTTTCAAATGGATGTGAAAAGTGCATTCTTGAATGGTTACATTGATGAGGAAGTCTATGTGTCTCAACCTCCTGGTTTTGAAGATCCTAAGTTTCCTGATCATGTGTACAAGCTAAAGAAAGCCTTGTATGGACTGAAACAAGCTCCCAGAGCTTGGTATGAGAGGCTGACAAAGTTCCTTCTGTCTAAAGGATTTGTCAGAGGCTGTGTTGACACAACCCTGTTCACTCTGAAGAAGAACAAGGATATCCTTATAGCTCAGGTATATGTTGATGATATTATATTTGGTGCTACTAATGAATCTTTGTGCAGAGAGTTCAGTGACCACATGAAGGCTGAGTTTGAAATGTCTATGATGGGAGAATTAACCTTCTTCCTAGGACTTCAGATCAAGCAAAGCAATGATGGGGTGTTTATCAATCAAGCTAAGTACACTAGAGAAGTGCTGAAGAAATTTGGCATGATGGATTCTAATGCTGTTGATATTCCAATGGATGTCAGCAAAGACATTGATGATGAAGAGAAAGCTGGTAAACCTGTAGATATAAAAACCTACAGAGGTATGATTGGCTCTCTTTTATACCTAACAGCCAGCAGGCCAGATATACATTTTGCTGTGTGTTTTTGTGCTAGATATCAGTCTAAACCAAGAGAGATTCATGATGTTGCTGTCAAAAGAATTCTCAGATATCTTAAAGGCACACCAGAAGCTGGTTTGTGGTATCCCTGTAGTTCTGATTTCACTCCTATAGGATACACAGACTCTGACTATGGTAGAGATAAATTGAAAAGGGTCAGCACTTCTGGTGGTTGTCATTTTCTGGGGGAGTGCCTAGTCTCCTGGCATAGCAAGAAGCAAACCTCTGTGGCTCTCTCAACTGCTGAAGCTGAGTATGTTGCTGCTGGAAGTTGTGTTTCTCAGATGCTCTGGATCAAGCAACAAATTGCTGACTATGGAGTCATCCCTGGAACAATTACAATTTACTGTGATAACAAAAGTGCTATTGATCTTTCAAAGAATCCTATTCAGCACAGCAGGATGAAGCATGTTCATATTAGACATCACTTTCTGAGAGATCATGTTCTGAAGAAGGATATTATCATTACTCATGTTCCCTCTGAAGAAAATCTTGCTGACATGTTTACTAAGCCTCTGGCTGGTATGTCTTTCAGCAACTTACGAGAAGGCATTGGTATGACTTATCCCCTTCAATAACTTAGACTAATTATTTCTGTATGTCTTAAGTGATTAATCGTTTGAGATAATTAAGTTATAATTAATTCTAATCATGATTTGACTTGTAAGCATGCGTTATCTACTGCCATTTTACGGCGCTGTTCTGTGTTTAACGGTTATCTGTTCCCTTTTAAACGGTGTTTACTTGCTTTTTGAATTGGAACGGTTTCTTGTTTGGGTATAAATAGAGGTTTTCCATACTTAGCAATTTTTACTTGCATTTTTTCATTGCTATTAGAATCGCCATTGTTGTCTGTGCTTTTCTCCTCTCAAAATCTTAACCTAATTTCCTATTTCTCCTAAATGGCTCTAGAAATCACTGTCACTCATCTCTTCACTTCTGAGAGCAAAAAGAAAGTTAGCGAATCTAGGGTTTTTACTTCTAGGTTCCTAGATGACGAAGTTAAAACTACTGAACCTATCTCAAACTGGCTTAGTGCTCAAAACTGGAATTCATTCGTTTCTCTCGATGAATTCATTTACCCTAAGTTAGTCACCGAATTCTACCAAAACCTCCATTTCTTTTCTAATGAGGAGGATGTTCTTCACTCGGTTGTTGGGGATGTTGAGATTGAGGTCAGCAGGGCTTCTATCTCTCAAGCTATTGGTGTTGATGATGAAGGAATCATCGTTGGTGATGATGGTTCTGTTGATGGGTTTTCTGAAGTGAATTGGGCTAGACCAGATCTGAGTGCCAAGGAAACGTATGCAACGTGGCTCTCACAGCATCAGAGGTGGGCACATTATCTCACTACTAATGTGTTTCTTCCAAAGGCTGGAGGAGTCAACTGTGTTTCCAATAGAGAACGAGTTTTCATGTGGCATCTGGTCAACCAGAAGAAGATTAATCTCCCTGCCATGCTGATAAGGCAGATGAAGAATGTCACTACTTCTAGTGCTCTTGCCTATGGTTCCCTCCTGACGAGGCTCTTTGAAGCTGCCTCTGTGGTTATCTCAGGAGAAGGTGTAACCAGTAGAAGTACGGTTCTGAAGATGCATACCTTCAGGAACCTTTCCTTTGGTGTAACTCCAAAGAAGAAGGAGAATGCTCCCTCTGTGAGCGCTGCTCAGAAGGAGATTGTGAAGCCAAGTGTGCTGAAAGGAAAGGATGTTGCCAAGAAGGGCAAAGGAAAGAAAGGATCCAGCAGAGTGGTCCTAACTGTTGAGAAAGTGGTTGGTTCCGAACCAACGGTTGTTCCTGAAAAGGATGTTCAGGATGCTGAGGAAGCACGCCTTGCTGAGAAAGAGAAGGCTGCTGAAGCTGAAAAGGTTGCAAGAGTTGTGGCTCTTGCTGAAGAGAAAAGAAAGAAGAAGGAAGCAGAGGACAAGTTAGCTGCTGAGCGAGAAATTGCTGCAAAGGCTAAGGCCGATGCAAGACTTTTAGAATGCGCTGCTGAACTTGAGAATGCGGAGTTCTCAAAGGTAGTTGAGACTTCAGAGGAAGAAGGGAATCTTGAGAATGTCTCACTATCTTCTCGGATTGTTGAGAATGTCTCCCTTTCTACCAGAATTGGAAAGAAGACTGCTGCAAAACGAAGGGTTCTGAAGAAGAAGGACTTCGTTATTGCCTCAAGTGCTGAATTAGAGGAACCTGTCACTCAGGAACCGGAAGATGCTGATAAAGACTTATCAGAGATTTCTGATAAAGAGAATGTTGATGCTCCTCTGATTGAAGAGCTGTCAGAAGAGAGTGAACCAGAAGATGAAGAGGTTCTTCAAGGTGCTAAACAGTTTGTTGAGAATGTTGACGATGAACACTTCATTGACAACGTTCTTCTGAATCAAGGAAGAAACCCTGGTGATAGGGATGCCTCTGAAACGCTGTTCAGAATGGCTCATTTATATGCTGAGCCCATTTCAACTTTTGATCCTAATGCCTCTGAACAGGTTATCTCATCTCCTACTCTTACTCCTCATCCATCTCCCTCACTACCTTCTGTCACAGAAGTAAGTGAATCTCAGACTTTCATTCCTCCAACAACTTCAACATCTGAAGGTGTTCCTCCTCCATCTACTCTTCCTTCTGGATCCTATTCAGAAGTGAATCTGTCCTCTGGACCAATCTTCACTGATTCCATTTCTACTTCTACTACTTCTTCTCTATCATCTTCTGCTGTACTTCCATCAACTGGAATTACTGCTCCTCCCTTTTCAACACCTTGTTCAATTCCTTCAACCTTACCTCCCTGTACAAATACTTTCTCTTCCTCTTTCTCACATACAATTCCTTCCACACAAACTTTTGTTCCTCCTCTCTCAACCCCTGGACATACACCTCCTGTGTGTGATCCCTTAACTTCCTTCCCCACTCCTTCAGGTTTTGCTGGGTTGTCCTCCAACTATGACTTCCTGCGCAAACACTTGAATCGAGAAGATTTGGATAACAGGTTTGGAAGTTTTGGCTTCATGGGCAGAGCTTCTGGTATTTCCGAAGCTGGAGGTGCCCCCAGTGTTGAAGAATTGAGAAGAATGGGTCAGAGTGGCTCAGATGAACTGCTGAATAGATTTGCTGGTATAGGGCAAAGGACTTCTGTTGCTGACATGTATGCTCAGGGCATTGTGCTGCAAGAATTACATTCTTTGAAAGCTCAGAACCTGCAGCTCATGACTATGCTTCAAATGCAGGATCCTTCTGTTTATATACGCAATCTTTCTACACTTCATCTAGCTACATATGATGAGCTGTACAAATTGAGAGAATTAGCTCTGACTCTTCCTTCTCTGGACAATATTGCTCTTGCTTCTTCTCTGAAGGTCAATGAGAATTTGGAGATATTGACAGAAGAAGTCAAGGAAGCAAACAAGCATTATGAGGCTCATGAGAAGATGCTCCCTAGTAAGATTGAAGACCTGCAAAGTACTGCAAATCACATTCTGAGAGAAGTGAAATCTTCTGCTCAAGGTTCTTCATCTTCAGGAGCTGCAAAGATTGTATATGACATCACTCCTGATCTCAACAATCGACTCTCCAACATTGAGTCCGCTGTAACTGCTCAGAATGCACAGATTGCTGAGCTCACTGAACTTCTGAAGGTTATGCACACTCAGGCACGTGAACAAGAAAAGACTCTTCACAATTGCTATAGGTTTGTTCGAGGACAGACTTATATTCAGAATGAGCACCTCACTGCTGCTGTGTATGCTAACAATAGGTTGATCAAGCTCCTTCTTGATGATGTTCAGAAACAGCGACCTATGTCTGGTCAGACCTTTGATCATATGAAGACCATTGATGATGACTTCAGAAGACGAATGGATATGATCAATACTGTGCGACCAACTCCTGTGCAATATCAGACTGCTCTGAATGTTCAACAAAAATTGAAGTCTCAGGGTGCTCTTGGTGTTGCTGTTGGTTCTGGTCAAACGGGGGAGAAGTCTGGTCAGAAGAGATCAAGTGCTGCTGAAGGTTCTAGTGATGTTCCTCCTCCTCAGAAGAAACCTAGGAACTTGTAATCGTTTAGGACTTAAGCTTCTTAGCTAGGTTCTGGGTTGGGTAGTTTGTGTCTTAGGACTTTTTCTGCTCTTCTGATTATTTTGCTTCTTATGTTATCTTCTGAATGATCTTATATACACTGAATCTTTTCTATACTTTCTTGCATATCTGACTTCTTACTCTTTGCTTATGTTTCTTTTTAACTTAGTAAATTACACTTCATTAAATCTAACAACTTGATCTTAAGTCTTATTAAGTTTATACAGATTGCTGAAGTTCACCATTTTCACTAAAATGGGGGAGTTAATTTACTCAGAAGTTTTTGAAACATGTGCATAAGGAAGTCTTTCTCTAAAACTCATGTTTTCTTTTACCTTCTGACCACGGTTTGTCCATAACCAAAATGGGGGAGAATGATGAACCCTAAGTGTTTTGATTATGTCCAAACGTTTCAGAAGATGAAAACTTAATTCTATCTCACATATAGATTATTGTTGACTAATATTTTTGTTTTAGTCTATGTGTAAGTTACTCAGCAGGTGATGAATGAATCATTTTCGGATTGCCTAAAGGACTCAGGAGTTTTGTTTGCTGAAGTCAGAGTTTCAACGATTCAGAAGCTGGAACTCCTCCGCTCTGAAGCCTAAGTCTGCTAAAGCTCTCCTCAGAAGTTCCTTGCAATCAGAAGTTATGCCAATTTGATCAGAAGTCTAGACAACTGGAAATAAGCTTCTGAAAGCTTAGTCACGGATTTGTTTGAGCATTTAATGCTCTGACACTTGCATTCAATGCAAGGCGCCAAAAGTTCAAAAAGCTGTTTTGATGGAGCGCGCTTGTCTGTTCAAGAGAAACCGGAATTTCCTTGTCTACCCTTTGTTGATCTAATTGAAGAATGATTCTGTCATCCTCATCCTTGATTTCAAATCACTTACCGGATTTAGTTAAAGAACAAGGATAACGGAATCAAAGTGTTTGAAGACCGTTTGAAGACTTGACAAATTAACGGCTACAACAACTGATGTCATCTCCTTTGAAGTTTCAAACTCCACAACGGTCACCTTCAATCACTATAAATAGTAGCCAAGCTCCAATGCATCAACACACGCATGATCATCGAGCAAAATCTTAACGCACTGTTTTAAACAAGAAAACAGAGCAACTTTTCCATTCTCAATCTTTCTTAGCATAGTCTTAGTAAAGTGAGAGAGTGAAGAAAAACAAGTTCATAATAGGAATCTTGTAAACTGAGATCGGTTGTGATCTTCAGTTAGATTTAAAGAGAGAAATCTAGTTGAGATTAGAGTTGGGTGAGAAATCCAGAAAACAGAGTATTGTTTTGTTCTGGTGGAAATCCTTTAACTCTTTTTAGACTAGTCAGAACTAAGTGAGAAATTAGCTTAAGTTTTGTTGATGTAAAGGAGCTTCTGAACTTGCCATAAAAGTTCTGAATAGTGGATTTATAAAATCTCTGAAGGCTGCGACCTCAGGGGACAAGACGTAGTCACAGGACTTCTGTGGCGAACTTGGATAAATCGAATTGTTCAATCAGGACCTCCTGAACTTCTTTCTCCCTCTTATACTTGTTATTATTGCTTCTGTGTACTTGCTTATATTTAGTGCTGAAACAGATTTTCTGTAAGTATCATTGTCTTTGTTCAAAAGACTGTCCAGAAGTTCTCTTACCGAACTTCTGTTGCTGAAAGCAGGCTAACTGTGTATAGGCAGAATTTTCCTCAGAAGCAAATTCTATAAACTTGCTTCTGACTCTGGAAAGTTTGACTCTGAAATTTAAGTTTCTTTAAAAACTTAGAAATTTTCAGTTTTCAACTTAGACACCTATTCACCCCCCTCTAGGTGATTCTGTTCTTGTTAGGGCCAACAGCAGGGTCGACTCTAACATTTTGGGGCCCCTAGGCGGCCTTTATCTCACAAGTAATAAATTCACATAATTATATAAGTACAAACATAGTTATTTAAGTACCAATACAACTATTCATAATTATATGTAAGTCTTAATGCAACAAAGAAAAACAAATAATAACATGTACTTAAGAAATTAATCTTCTTGCTTTTTTTATGTGCAAAATCTCTAATTAAATCACCATAATCTAATGATTCTAAAGTCTTCTTCTCAATTGACAACATAGCCAAGCCGTTCAATCTCTGTTGCGACATTCTTGATCGAAGATAATTCTTTATCAACTTCAACTTGGAGAAACTTCTTTCAGCAGTAGCTACAGTAACTGGTATAGTCAATATTATCCTGTAAACAATCCAAGTATTAGGAAAAACAAGATGCAAATTCTTGATATACTCCAACACTTGAACTGGTTTGGACAAGTTATCTGGTAAAGATTGTCTCAACAACTGTAACTCTGAAAATAACTCAAGTCCATCAATATCGAAATCATCTCCATCTTTCAAAAAATTCTCAAGTGTTACACACGCATGCTTGATACTCTCATCATCTAGACCTTTCAACTTCTTCAAGTTAAACAAAAAGCCAAAAACATCTTCATATATTTTAAATTGCGCAAACCTTGTTTCGAGAGAAGGAATAGCAATATCCATTATCTTCATAAAGTAATTGACTCGAAAAGCTTTTTCAGCCTCTTTAATTGGTTCATCTCTGGCATTCTCATCAAAAAACTTTTTTTTTGCTACGAACACGAGTTTCACGAAAAGTGGGTTCAATCTTCATTTCTAAAGCAATTTTCTCAGCTTCACCTGTTGCGATTTCAAGACCATTATTGTTGTACTCTTTGAAAAATTGAATGAGACCTTGTAAGAGATTAATACATGCCTCAATATCCATGTTCTTACTTTGGAGAACCCTACTAACTTTGTTCACTTTTTGTAAAAGCTCAAACCGAATAACCATGCCAACGAGGAAATCAAAGTTTTCAAGTTCATAATTTGCTAAAGAACCTGCATCACTTGATGTTGTTGGATCGCTGCTGTGTTTTTCTAAATGACGCAATGCATCTCGTACCTGAGGAGTTTGAAATCTCATTGCCTTTACACTAGCAACACGACTTTCCCAGCAGGTATCCGACCCGTGACTTTAATGTAAACCCTTTCCCCTTTCTACTCTTCACATAATATTTAAGGACCTCCCATCGTTTAGTTGAACCAGAGAATAACTTATAAACCCTTTGTACAACTCTAGAAAACGATTTAGCAAGATTAGAACTCATAGCCATATCACAAAGTGCAAGATTCAAAGAATAGCAACCACATGGAGTGTAAAATGCTCTAGGATACTCTTTTAGTACCCTACTACTTATCCCTTTGTATTGTCCCTTCATGTTAGAGCCATTGTCATAACCTTGCCCTCTTATGTCACTTAAGTCAAGTTTAAGATCTTGAATATCATCTTTAAGTTTAATGAAAAATGCATCTCCTGTTGTTTCATTAACTTTCAGAAATCCAAGAAAAAACTCTTCTACTCTTAGTGGAGTTGTAGATATATTAACACATCTCAATATGACAGACATTTGTTCTTCATGACTCGCATCATGTGTACAATCAAGAATAACAGAAAAGTATTTTGCCTCTTTAACAATAGAAACAATTTTCTTCTTTATCTCACCCGCCAACAAAAGTATTAACTCATTCTGAATATTATGACCAAGATAATGGGCACAAATCTCTTTTTTACGAACACGTCTAAGATGCTCTTCCATAATTGGATCAAATTCAACAATCATTCGAATCATCCTCAAAAAATTCCCATTATTAGCATCATCAGTTTTTCATTATTCCCCCGAAATGCCATATTGCTACTAGCAAGCTTTTTAACAACACTCATAATTCTCTTCAAAACTTCTCCCCAAAACCTTTTCTCTTTCTCGATGACTTTTTGATTAGAAGAATCAATTGTCATTTTTTTTTCAACCTAGTTTCTATTTCCATCCAATTAGTTAAACTATTAAGGTGATCACTGCTCTTTTCATGCTCATAAAGCCTAGAACTAATGTTCTTCCAATCACTATATCCAATGGTTGCAGTTGTTAAAGGGCTGGATATAACTCTTTGTTTTTTAAACAACACACAACAAAAACAAAACACCTTATATTTTTTTCGAGAGTATACTAACCATGGCCTATCAAGTTTTTCTCCATTCCGTAAAGATCGAGTGTAGTGTTGATTACTAAAACTTCTATTTTTCTCATTAACATGATACTCTTCATCAACAACTCGTACAGACCCCTTTCTCAACTAAAAAATCAATTTTTCTTTGAGACATATTTTGTTCCCAGTTTCCCGGATCACACAAATCATTTAAAACTTCATCATTCACATTCACATTTTCTTCACTAACTACATTCTCCAGATTATTAGTCAAATTTGCATTTGCAACATCCACATCATTCAAAGTCTCATCATTAACAACATTTTCAATCTCAACAGTAATATAATCAACGTTCTCAACCAAATTGTCATCAATATTCTCAACCAAATTGTCATCAATAGTTGTACTCTCCCCTAATTTTGGCAATATATTTGAACGTTTTATGTATCTATTCATGGATCCAGCAAGAGATTGAGTGATTTTATCTTGCCTTCCTTTCTTTTTCCTCTTTTCACTCCCTGAATTACTCTTTCTTTTGCCCGTCATAACGTTAGCAACCCTGATTTAAAAAAATTTGCTCAATGATCAAAATTTAATCATACAATTAATCAGTAATAAGTACAAAAATAAATTATTTAAACATAAACTATTACCTCTTTCAAACACGTTATAGAATTGTTGGAGAGAGTTGAAAGATTTGATTTCTTGATGAGTGAATTTTGGGAAAAATAATAAAAGTTAGGGTTTAAAAGAATTGGAGTTTTGTTACAGAGAAAAAGAAAGAAGGACAAGGTAATATTTCTAGGCTAAAAGAAGGAAAAAGCAAGATGGAATGGAAGCAATATTGTAAATGGAAGCACGATGGAATGGAAGCAATATTGTAAATGGAAGCACGATGGAATGGAAGCAATATTGTAAATGGAAGCACAGTTCCGCTTCCTTATTTTTTTTACTTTTTTCAACTTAGTTTATGGTCTATCTTCCTTTCATAATTTTTTTTTATGGCCCATCTTGCTGAGATCCAATATTATATACATAAAAGAAATGGGCGCTCCTAAAATTGGGGGCCCTAGGCGGTTGCCCTCATGGCCGACCCTGCTAATTAGTTAATTTTTATTTGTTGAGATAACTTTATGGGATGAGCTAGTTTGTTTTATTTGTTGGGTTAACTTTATGGGTTGTTTACATTTTTTATTGAGACAGTTAACACAATACTCAGGTATGCTATAACTAAATACAATTATCTTGCTTTAAAAAAAAAATACAATTATCTTGGACTCTTAAATTATAACTAGTCGTGTGCCCGCACATTGCACGGGTAAGTATTCAAATTAAAATAATTTTAAATTATTAACAGTTTTTTTAAGCTTTCACACATTATTAAGAACTTGAAAATAAAAAGCCCTAAACTTTGAAAAATTAAGGTAATCAGATATATTACTAAGACATTTTGACGAAATAAGATAAGTAATGGAAAAAATGAGTTGATACATTATATGATTATTTTGTGTTTAAATTAGTATAACCATATTTTATATAGTTCTCGCCTTTTTTTTGGTAAAGATATAGTTATCGCTTTTAACATATTTTGTTCCATTCCTCTTCAATTTCTAAACATTGTCCTTTTTTTGTTTCATGATATTTCATGACACATAAGCCACTATTATAAATAGTAAAGTGAAATTAGTTGGAATTTGATTGATTTTAATTTCAAAAAATTTCTCTAAATTTTTATTCTTGTGAAGTACATATTTTATTTGTGTAAAAAAATAATTACATGAATGAGAAAATGCTATAAATAAAAACTGTATTCGTAGCTTATATTTGATATATTGTTGAACTCTTCAATTATTTCCTTTCCATACATTACATGCAAATCTGTTGAAAAGAATAAAAGTAAAAGAATGAAGTTATTATATGTTAATAATAAATAAATAAAATGAACTCATTGTCACTACAATACATCAACACTTGGGCCACGGTTAAAATCGTGGCCCAAGTATAACATTTCCGTGGCTGTGCAATTTAGCCACGGAGATTCGAGATTTGTACACCCGTGGCACAAGTGATCGTGGCTAGGTCATTGCCATGTGAAAATTGCTGTCGTGGCAGAAGGTTGGTGGCCTAATCATATCCTTTGCCATGGGTTAAACCTTGATTCCGGTTTCGTTGAGTGAGGAATTGCAACGTATGATGAACTCCTTTTGGTGGGGTTCGAACCCGTCAGGTAAACGTCATATACATTAGGCGTCTTGGGATAACCTTTGTGTTCGGAAAGATTGTGGAGGGCTAGGATTCTGTCATCTTGAAAGCTTTAACTATGCTTTATTAGCTAAGCAAGCATGGGCTCTTATAACCAAACCAAATACTCTTTTTTGTCGCATTATCAAAGCTAAACACTTCTCACTAGGAGATTTTTTGTCATCACGATTGGTTTCAAACCCTAGTATGATATGACATAGTGTTTAGAGTTCGAGACATGTTTTGCTTCATGGGTTAAGGTGGCGGATTGGAGATGGGGTAAATATTCGGGTTTGGGATGACCCTTGGATAGCCCAGGCTCCTAATTTTAAGCCAAGGACTCATGTGGTTCAAGGGCTGGAGGATTTACGGGTTGGAGAGTTAAGGTTACCCCACTCGGCTGAGTGGGATGTTTCGAGACTTTGACAAATTAAGAGATAATATTGGTGATTTCAGTTAAGGGCATATTTATCTCATAAATTTGAAATTATGAGATAATATTGGTGATTTCAGTTAAGGGCATAATTATCTCATTTTCTTTCTAATAATTCTTAAATCTTTATCTCATTTAAATATATATTATTTTGAAATGAATTAATTAAAGATTAATATGAAGTTAATTTAAAATGAGAATATATATATAAAAGGAGTTCAGGTGTGACACTTTTGAGGTGGTGTGACAACAATTTTAGTGTGTGACAACATGTGGCAATTGTGTAATTAAATGGAAAAAGATGGCATAATATGAGGGCATACACGTGTATGGTGAGGGGAGGGGGCTGATGATGTCAGCGCTGATGTCATCACAGGAGAGAGAAAAGTCTTTTATTTCTTTTCTTTAAAATACATTTTCGCGATGATCCCGAACTCGGTTTTCGAAAATTTTTATACCGTTGGACTCGTATTAATTAGCCGGTCATTTTGAGATCTATTGTGGTCAAATAAAAACAATTTTTTTTTGGGAATATTCCAAAATATAGACCATAATATTCCAAAAGGCATAGTACAATATTCCAAAACGCATACTACAATATTCCACACATAATTTATCCATTTTATCACTTTCATAATTTATTGGGACTAAACTGTGAGAAATTTGGACTTAGTCCGAGAATTAAAGTTTCTTAAAATTACAATATACGTTTTCTAGAATTTTTTCAGAATTTTCTGGGCAATTTTTGAATTTGTTTGTCCATTTAATCACTTTCATAATTTATTGGGACTAAACTGCGTGGAATTTGGGCTTAGTCGAAGAACTAAAGTTTCTTAGAATTACAATATACATTTTCCGGAATTTTTCCAGAATTTTCTGGGAAATTTTTGAATTTTTTATCTATTTAATCACTTTCATAATTTATTAGGACTAAACTGTGCGGAATTTGGGCTTAGTCCGAGAATTAAAGTTTCTTAGAGTTACAATATACATTTTCTGGAATTTTTCAAGAATTTTCTGGGCAATTTTGTGAATTTTTTATCCATTTAATCACGACGGGTTGATACGATACTACCTAAGGTATAATAAAAAAAACAAAAAACACTCCCAAACACGACGGGTTGATACGAGACTACCTAGGGTTATAATAAAAAAAAAACAAAAAACAAAAACAAAAACGATTTGAGATCCATTGTGGTCAAATAAAAACGAATTTTTTCATTTTGGAATATTCCAAAATACAGACCAGAATATTCCAAAAGGCATTATTCCAAAACTTATCAACGATATTCCAAAACTTATCAACGATTTGAGATCCATTGTGGTCAAATAAAAACGATTTTTTTTCATTTTGGAATATTTGGTAATGACTTTTGGAATATTTGGTAATGACTTTTGGAATATCCACATGTTTTGTTTGGAATATTAATGTATTCTGATATCAACATGTTTTTTGGATTATAGTTTTCTTTTGAGACATTTAGGATCTGATTTTGGAATATTATAGAGATACAGACATAAACCGTCTTGAATTGTAGAAATTTTAATAAAAAATTCAAAAATTGCTCAGAAAATTCTAGAAAAATTCGAGAAAATGTATATTGTAATTCTAAGAAACTTTAATTCTCGGACTAAATCCAAATTCCGCACAGTTTAGTCCCAATAAATTATGAAAGTGATTAAATGGATAAAAATCAAAGAAATTTGAAAAAAAATCGTTTTTATTTGCACACAATGGATCTCAAAATGACCGGCTAATTAATATGAATCCAACGGCATAAAATTTTTCAAAAACCGAGTTCGGAATAATCGGAAAAATGCATTTTAAATAAAAGAAATAAAACTTTTTTCTCTCCTGTGATGACATCAGCGCTGACATCACCTTGCTCCTCCTCCCTTTTTTCAAGCGTGTAAGGCTTTTCTATATATTTACAAGTTTGCCACCTTGCCCTAGTCAATTACTAAATTCTCCCTATTGTCACACCATAAAAGTTGTCACTCCAAATGACCTTGTCACACTGGATCCTTCCCCTATATATATATATATATATATATATATATATATATATATATATATATATATATATATATATAAAAGGGGAACTAATAGCCTTTCACCACATGATGCCACCTCACCAAAATCTTAGGTGTCACTCTCTCATTTTTTGAGATTTTAATTTTATTCTATATTTATTTTTAGTTTTATTTTTGTTTATTGCTCTTTAATTGAATAAGTTATAACTCCCATTGTCTCCTTAATAGTTTGTGACCTTTAGACTTCCATAACAGTTTTTGTTTTAAATTCTAATTAAAAATAATAAATGATAATTAAAATCTACAATCAATGAAGCTTTATATATAGATTGTGATTGTGGAACCAAGAGAAGCCTATTTCATTCTCTCACCCAATAGAGAGTTTTTAATAGAAATTGTACAGTTGTTTGTGCTTCAATTAGATCTTAGTTTTGAATAATGTGTTACAAGTCGTTTAATTGAAAAGAAAATGAGTTTATGTAGAGTTTTTTAGACAAGCCTTCAGTTTTTCATGAAATTTATATTTGTTATTGAAAGAAGGAACTGCAAGAACAGAAAGTCACATAAAGCTACGAGAGAACTTACATACAAACTTTCATAGGTGCAAGTAAGCATTGTTGTATTATTATTATTATTATTACTATTATTATTATTATTATTATTATTACTATATCATGTAGTTCTATCATTTGTTAGAAATTGAAAATCAATTTTGGTGATTGAATTATGTAGTTGTATGTACCATATTAAAATTTGAGTTTATACATAATATTTTTGTCGTTAATGTACAAATCACTTTATTCTAAGAATTTTATCCTTATTGTGCATTATGATGATATTCTTATAACAAGTAATTTCAATGCTAATTATTCATTTTTTTTGAGATATGGAGTTTTCATGTTTTTGTTTTTCATTAACTATATATAATATAATATATATGCTAAATTAAAGCCAAAATTATCATTCCGACTTTTAATTGATTTTGTATAGAATTCAATGTTTAATGTAAAAATAATTTTTTACTGATTTAGTCTCCAATCTTTTTCAAATTCTGAGATTCTCATCTTAATGAAAGTTCTAGAGTAAAGAATAACTTATATATCTTGGAACCCTAACTTTAAATAATAGTTCATTACCTTGGGTCACCTCATTTGGAAAAATTAACGGTCATAAAGTTATATTTAAAAACATATACCTATAAGTGAGCATTTAATTAAAGACATTTCAATGGTGATTTGAAAAAAAGTTCAACAAATTTTATTTAACAAAATAATAAAAACCGCGCATTGTGCGGGTTTGTGACTAGTTAAAGATTAATATGTTAGTTTAAAATTTAATAAAATGACACATTGCTACTAATAATTTAGTAAATCGACATGCGATGTATTGTTTATAATTGCACCATATGTCATTTTCGAGCTCATTTTAATAATAGTATAGATTTAGATATAAAGCACGACGGGTTGATACAAGACTATTTAGGGTACAATAAAAAAACATAAAATTCAATTTATAGGGAAGGCTTTGTGAGGGAAATTTGATGATTGAAATAATGTTTGTTTATAGAGAAATAGGATGAAATTAAGATAAAAATATTGAGATTACGATAATTAAGTAAAGATAATTAATGATGTTAAAAAATCAACTAATTATAAATAATAAACTAAATAATAAATTGGTGCTATCATGTGACATTATAGAAAAATCCAACTAATAAATAGTTAATTGACCTTTTCAAAAGAAATACAAATACATAGTTAATGGGGTATACAAAATTATTGGACGGCAATTGAAATTAAAATGAAAAACAAAAAAAGCATTTTGTCCGTTTGAGTAACATAAAATAAGAATCTCGTGGATATGCAACATGTTTAGGAAAAAATGATTCCTGAAATTGTCCTTTTCTAGAGGCCATTAGCCTAGTTGTTGTCCTTGTGGCTATCTTTTCATTTTCATGGATATTCTTTATATACACCAACAATTCCTGAGCCTGATATTTTATAAATCAGTTTATAGTTTCCAAGTAAATAAATTAATTAGAAAGAAATGGAAGTGAAGAACAGGTATGTGGTATGTAAAAACCATGTAGACGGTCCACCAAAAGAAAGTGATTTTGAGCTAAAATCTGAAGTGATATCTCTGAATCTCGAACCGGGTTCGAAAAATGTAGTAGTGAAAAATCTGTATGTGTCAATAGATCCATACCAGCTGAACAGGATGAAGAGCGAAAGTTCATCGCAGGCATTCTCAATGTTAGCAGCGCCAATAAATCCAGGTAGGGCTGTAAATTTATAACATGACAACACGGTTTACATAGACAATCTGTTTAACACGATTGTCATTATTTATATATAAATGTGCATAACACACTTATATCCCATTTTGACATCCAGGAGAGGCAGTGGATGCATATGGAATAGGGAAAGTGATGGCATCAGGGAATCCAGAATATGAGAAGGATGAAGTGGTGATAGGGCTAATCTCATGGGGAGAATACACTGTTATCAAACCAGGTGGAATGCTCAGGAAATTGGATCCCATGGGCTTTCCTTTGTCCAACCATGTCGGCATTCTTGGTCAGTATTTTTTGTAAAGAGTTTCACTTTTTTATCGATCTTGGTATTCGAACATAAGACACCGTACTTCCTTTAGGAATGTAGTAATCACTACGCCATTACTTGGTGGGTGTTGGTTGGTGTACTTAATTATTCAAAAGAGTGTTTACTTACTACATTTTAGTTAATTAATGTAATCATGTTGTGTAATGCTTTATTTAATATGGTTAATGAATGAATTGTGCAGGATTTAGTGGACTGACAGCGTATGGAGGGTTGTATGAGCTTTGTAAACCAAAGAAAGGGGAAAAAGTATTCGTATCAGCTGCATCTGGATCCGTCGGAAGTTTAGTCGGCCAATATGCTAAATTATCCGGCTGCTATGTCGTTGGCTCGGCCGGAACCCAGGATAAGGTAATCTACAATTTCTCTTATGATTATTCTTAGAAAAATCAATCTCATATTCACTTGTAAAATAGTGTGATTTCAAACGTGATTTATTGAAAATGACTGTCGAGGAATTTTCATCGATGAATTCTTTAAAATTTATTGATTAAATCGAAATCTGTTGTAATTGTTAGCATTTTCTTACTTACAAATTCACAAAATTGTCAACTTGTCTTTAAATTTTAAATTGCAATATTAAATTGGGTTGGCTAGTTTTATTTTGGCAGGTCTAATTTTCAAAATGTCAAAACTAAATTTGATACTCAAAAATAAATATGTAACAGGTGACTATGCTAAAAGAGAAGCTTGGTTTTGATGATGCATTCAACTACAAGGAAGAACCTGATTTAAAAATAGCCCTCAAAAGGTTAGTCAACAGACAAAGCTAATATGTAACTTCATTACCAACAAAAAGAAAATGAAATTGACAAGAATAAAAAAATGATGACAGGTATTTTCCAGAAGGGATAGACATATATTTTGACAATGTAGGGGCAGAAATGCAAGAAGCAGCCATTTCAAACATGAATGTGTTTGGAAGAGTAGCAGTTTGTGGTGTCATTTCTGAGTATACAAATGAAGGAAGAAAATCCGCCCCAGATATGATAGATGTTATTTACAGGAGATTAAAGATTCAAGGTTTTTTAGCTGCAGATTTCATGAATCTTTATCCTGATTTCATATCAACTACTTCTGATTATCTTCGGGCGGGAAAGATAGAGAGCCTTGAAGATATCTCAGTTGGTGTTGAAACTATTCCTTCTTCACTCATTGCCCTTTTTAGAGGTCAAAACATGGGGAAGAAGATGGTTCAATTGGCTCCAGAATATTAATACATTTAGTTTTAGGAGAGATTCTAGAGCGCTTCCAGAGTACGATATTCCCTTAGTTACAGATAGAATTTTATGCTTTTTTTATTATACCATAAATAGGCTCGTAACCTGTCGTGTTTTAAATTGTTATTATGTCTTTTTTTATTATACATTAAATAACCCCGGAATCAATCCGTCAGACTTTATATTTTTAAGGGAGTACCGTACTCTGGAAGCACTCCAGGATTTTTATAGTTTTAGCCTTTTGCCAACTTTCACATTGCTCTACTTCAATTCACCTGAATTTATTTCCAGCCTTCAATTTCACATGATGTTAGCTAATGAGAATGATTTCACAATATCTTTGCCAAATTTGTTGATTTAAGATGCAGTAATTATCAAGTGGGGAATCAATTTTGGGGTAAATATAACCAATGACCCTTGAATTTTGCTTTTGGCTTCATTATATATGTATAATTCTTCAACTTTACACTTTACTTATATAATGGCTTTTTTATAATCTTTATAAGATGACCACTCTAATGGTAACTAATCTTTCATCCTAGAGCTAGTGAAAATGATATTCTTAATTTTTTTTTTTTTTTTTTTTTGAATTGTATGGTTTAAAAACATTTTAAGTATTCCTATTGTTTAGGATTAGGGTTTAAAGTGTGAGAAATGCGTTTTCATAACACAACCAATAAATTAAGACCAAAATATCCCTTGACACGTCATCACATTTAACACCGTTAATGAGTTTTCCACTGTTTGGGTAACGGAGATAAACACAATCCTTGTTTTGTCAAAAAAAATAAACACATACACCATTTTGACAAAATTTGTGAATACAGAGATTTTTTTAGAAAATTACGTTAATTTTAATTCACTTGATTGTACATTGTGATCCATGATACAAATATAAAATTGGTCCGATGTCCAATCTGGTTCTGATGACGCTAGTTCAAGATTAATCACTCTGATCTAGCATATTTGGCTAGTTTTCAAAAGTGTGGATTTCAAGCCACTTTTGGGTCGGAATAATAATCAATTCTTTGATTAGTTCGGTTTTGATAATTATGATCCCACAATGGTTGCGAGTAGGTAACTAGTAAACAGTTAATGATCCTGTCGAGACAAATAAAACAAATAGATAAAGAAGTACAAAATTATTGGGCCGCAATTCAAAGTAATAAAGTGAAAAATAAAAAGAGCATTTGTCTGTTTGGGTAACATAAATAAAGAATCTTGTAGCCATGCAATATGTTTTCGTAGGACATTAGCTTAGTTGTTGTCCTTGTGGCTATCATTTCAATTTCATAGATTTCCTTTATACACACCAACAATTACTATGCCTAATATTTTATAAATCATTACTTTATAGCTTGCAGTGTATTAAACAATTAATCCGAAAGAAATGGAAGTGAAGAACATGTATATAGTAATGTAAGAACCATATAAACGGTCCGCCAAAAGAAACCGATTTCAAACTGAAAACTGAAGTGATTTCGCCGACTCTCGAACCGGGTTCGAATCATGTAGTAGTGAAAAATCTGTATGTTTCAATACATCCGTTCCAGCTAAACAGGATGAAGAGCTAAAGTTCATCACTGACATTCTCAATGTTAGGAGCTTCAATAAATTCAGGTAGGACAGAACATTACAGAGACAATTCGTTTGACATGATAGTCATTTTTTCATCATTTCTATCATATATAGTTATGTAGAATATATAAAAGTATATAATTCGCTAACTATTGACACCCGAAAATCTAGGAGAGGCCGTGGATGCATATGGAATAGGGAAAGTAATGGTATTAGGGAATCCAGAATATGGGAAGGATGAAGTGGTGATGGGCCTAATCTCATGGGGAGAATATAGTGTTATCAAACCAGGTGGAATGCTCAGGAAATTAGACCCCATGGACTTCCCTTTGTCCAACCATGTTAGCTTCTTGGTATAAATTACTAACTTGTTACTTATTAAGTTAATGGAATCATTTAATTTGGTTAATGAATGCATTGCAGGATTAAGTGGACTGACGGAGTATAGAGGGTTGTATGAGCCGTGTAAACCAAAGAAAGGGGAGAAAAAGTATTCGTAACAACTGCATCTGGGTCCATCGGAAGTTTAGTCGGCCAGTATGCTAAATTGTCCGGCTGCTATGTCGTTGGCTCTGCCGGAACCCAAGATAAGGTTTTTTTCCCTTCATCTTCACCTCTAAAATAGTGTAATTTCGAGCCTAATCTATGAAAATAATTCCTTTTTTGTATGTGTTATATTTCATATTGTGGCAATTACCCCATCGTTACCAATTGGTAGAAAGACCCCTTTTTTCGTTAATTAAGCTTAACATGCATCCTCTTCGGAAAAAATAAGAGAGTTTAAAATGCATCCATATTCTAGAAATTCTCCAATGGGTAAAACCAAGACTGTAGATTGAATTGCTTTTTATGTGAAAACTGAATTTACTCTCTTCGAAAAATATATAGCAAAAATTTAGGATAATTTTCTAAAAAAACCTCTGCGTTTATCAATTTTGTCAAAATGATGTTTGTGTTCATTTTTTTGACAAAATAAGAATTGTGTTTAAGTCCGTTATTCAAAAAGTGGAAAATCACTAACGGTGTTAAATATGATGATGTGACAAAGTGTTTTTGTCTAAATTAATTTGTAAATTCTTAAAAAAATCATGGATTAAACACCTTTTTGGCCCCTGTGGTATCCAAAATGTTGTCATTTGCCCCTTGTATTATTTTGTCACATTTTCCCCTATATGGTATCTCAGTTCATAATATTTAACCCATGTGATATTCTAATTCGTCACTTTTGGTCCTTAATCAAATGAAAATATAGCAATTCTGACACGTATTGTCACGTGCCAGTATTTTGACATATGAACATGCCACTTGACATGTTTAATTCTAACAAAAGTCTAAGTGTACTTTCAATTGATATCTCTACTTCTTTAAGATCCATTGCAAATTATCAAAACAATAAATCAAATTAAGTTGTTACGTGGTATGTCCACATGTCAAACAGTGACATGTGGCAATAGATAACAATTTTTTTTATCTTTCCATCCATTGAAGGGCTAAATGTGACGAATTAGGATACCACAGGGGGCAAATGCCAACATTTTAGATACCACAAGGGGCAAATATGTGTTTAAGCCAAAAATCATGTGTTTACGACTTTAAAATGTGAAAATGAGTTATTTACATCATAAATAATGAATTAGGACTCAAATTGCCCCGTGCCACGTCATTAAACTTAACACCGTTAGTGATGTTTTCACTTTTTGGGTAACGGCGCTAAACACAATCCTTGTTTTGTCAAAAAATATACACTGACACCATTTTGTCAAAATTGATAAACACATGAAAATTACCCTTATTTTTATTTTGGCTTAATCCTTCTTGAGACCCTTAAAGTTGGCACTTATTTTCACTTGGACCCATAAACTATGTGGTTTTTCACATAACTCATTCAACTCTATAAAAGCACATCATTTGACCACATTTTCATTAAATACCACTTTCACTTAGAGAGTGTACTACCCTCTCTAAAAAAAATTATTCTTTTGGTCCCTCCAAATTTCTTTTATTTCTATTTTTCCTTCTTCTCTTTTATTCACTTTTCTTTTCTCCCGATTTGGAATTTTCTAGATTTTTAGAAAAAATTTGAAAATCTAGACTTGAAAAATTTCAAATTTTTGGAAAAGCACGAGCAGTTTGAGAAAAAGAAATTTGCAATTTTTTCTAAATTTCTGAAAAAAAATCAAAAATTTCTGAATTTTTTTAATTTTGGAATTTTGAAAAAAATAAAAATTCTAGAAATGATATTTAAAAAAATAAAAGAAGAACAAGAACAAGAGAAATTAAGGGATGATTCTGGAATTTTCCAAATTCTTTTTGTCCCCACTTTTATCTCTCTCACTCTCTTATTTTAATGTATGTTTTCCACATCAGCGCCACGTAGGATTTTTGTGGCTAAGTGACATGCTTTTATGGAGTTGAAGGGGCTATATGAAAAGCCACAAACTTTATAAGTCTAAGTGAAAATAAGTGCCAACTTTAAGGGTTCCAAGAGGGATTAAGCCTTTTATTTTTAATATGGAACAAGGTTGATTAAAAGAATTGGCAGTTGATGGAATTTGTGTAAACTTTCATAAGTCCACTATTCTATTTTGTATTTACAAATTGACTAATTGAGAGATTTCATCGATAAACTTTTATCTTTTTCTTCCACATAATCACCAATAAATTTGTTGTAATTGTGAGCTTCTTTTTTTTACTTATAAAATCAAATAATTTAGGGATAAATTATATCAACGATATTCAAATTGTATCATGTTTTCTAAATTGGTACTTAAAAAATTATTTTGCACATTTGAGTACCCAAATTAACAATTACCTTCCAAATTGGTACCTAACGACCTGCTATTCAGGTTATCTCCAATCACTTAAAAAATTAAAGTATGGAAGAGTTATGGTGGGGTGAAGAGAGAGAATGGAAGGGGAGGAGAATGAGAAGGTGAATGGTTAATTTACTTTTTTGCCCATAAGAATGAATGAAGTCAACAAAAAGTCAACAAAATTGAGTTGACCGAGCGTTGACTTGGGGTTAACCTGCTATAGAAGGTTGATAGATACTAATTTGGGAGGTAGTCGTTAGTTTAAGTATTCAATTGTATAAAATAATTTTTTAGATACCAGTTTAGAAAAGATAATATAGTTTAAGTATATTGGTGTAACTTATCCCAAAATTTAGCTAGGACGAGATAATAATTGCACCAAAGAAAAGCGAAGGACATAATTATTAAGTTGGGGAAGTAGCTAGGGGCCAACTTTTCTCTAAATTGTAATTGCAGTATCAAAATGGATTGGCTAGTTTTTGTTTTCTTGATAATAAGGGTTTGACTAGTTTTATTTTGACAGATCCTACTTAATTTTCGAAATGTCAAAACTAAATTCTATACTTAAAAAATAAATATGTAACAGGTGATTATGCTAAAAGAGACGCTTTGTTTACCAATCGATGGTTGGCGCAGTGGTAGAATGGGGTTGCGCTTGGTAGGGAGGTCTGCGGATCGATCTCCCACATCCGTGACAGGGAGGGGTTTAAATACCATAATCCTTGGACCCGCTCCGAATCCGGATTAGTCGGCCCAATGTGCTTCGAAAATCGGATGGAAAACCAAAACAAAAAAAGAGACGTTTGATTTTGATGAAGCATTCAACTACAAGGAAGAACCTGATTTGAAAGCATCCCTCAAAAGGTTAGTCAACAAATGCTAATATGTAATTTCAATTACCAACAAAGTTTTTGCCATAGAAACAAGGGCTTAATACCTATCTAACCCCCTAAACTTGTCAATTTTTTTCACTTTGCCACCTCAACTCAGATGACAACCACTTAGCCACCTGAACTTGTAATTTTGTTCCACTCGGCCTCCTCAACTTGTCAAATATGACCCATTTTGCCTCTTCGTGCTGACGTGGCATAATATAAGTGGTTATAAAAAAAATATGCCATACCAATATAAAAAGGGCAAATATGTCACAATTGAGAAGTTGAGGAGGCCAAGTGGAAAGAAATTACAAGTTCAGGTGGCTAAGTGGAACAAAATTACAAGTTCAGGTGGCTAAGTGGAAAAAAATTACAAGTTTAGGTGGCCAATAGGTTGTCCGTTAAGTTGAGGATGCTAAGTGAAAAAAATGGACAAGGTCAGAAGGCCACAAATGTATTAAGCCTGGAAACAAGTAAGTACTTCCTCCATCTCTTATTATATTGATGAAAAAATCTGAAATTAGCAACAACATTAACTATAAATATATATAAAAAAAAATTTGGAATTGATAAGAATAAAATGATAACATGACAGGTACTTTGCAGAAATGCAAGAAGCAACAATTTCAAGCATGAATGTGTGTGGAAGAGTAGCAGTTTATGGAGTCATTTCTGAGTATACAAATGAAGGAAGAAAATCCACAACGGCCGGATATGGTAGATGTTATTTATAGGAGATTAAAGATTCAAGGTTTTTTAGCTTCAGATTTCATGAATCTTTATCCCAATTTCATATCAACTACATCTCAGTTGGTGTTGAAACTATTCCTTCTTCACTCATTGCCCTTTTTAGAGGTCAAAATATGGGGAAGAAGATGGTTCAATTGGCTCCAGACTAAAGTTTTTAGCCTTTTTCAATTTTCACATTGCTCTACGTGCAACTTCATTTTTTTCAGCCATCAATTTCACATAAGATAAGCAAATTTTTTGATTTTAGATGCATTATTATTCAAGGGGAGAATTAATTTTGAGGTAAACTAAAACCGAACCCCTTCGGTTTGTTTCATTATGTACGATTTTTCAACTTTGGACTTTACTAACGATTAGATGAAGAAATTTTTTTAGTCTAATGGCACTAGAGCTAATAAAAACAATATCCTAAGAATTTTTTGTTTCTGAATATTTTGATTTTAAAACCATTTAAGTATTCTTATTTCTTTGCTAATCTTTAGATAAGGATTACTTAAAATGGGAAATCAAACTCACGGTCATGTACAAAATGCATTTCTAAACAATTTTAATTGTTTTAAAGTTTCATTTTAAAGTGTTCAACAATTACTTTGACTTGATCAATAGTAAAGTAATGTACAAAATGGAAGGGCAACAATGTCTCAGTTAGAAATTCGAGAGGGACAACAAAATCAAAAGCAAAGTTAAAGTTCTATGAGTGTAATTTAGCAATCATTTTTTCTCTATGATAAAAATAAGGAAAAGAACATAAATTGCCAGAATGACAAACACGATTTTTCACGGTTCATTTATAATATCAATAATTGATTAATAGAGATATCATAATTCGAGTACATTTTAATTTTTTTTTAAAGTTATATTTTGATTATTAAGGCATAGTTAACTTGATATATCTTGATTAGAATGAAATGGTTATTGTTAGGTTGTTGGGTCCCATCCCCAACTCCAAATGGAAGGACACAACAAAATTCCCTTTCCAGCCACTAACTTTCTTCTTTAACCACTCTTCCATGGGCGCGTGTTAACCAAATTTTGAAATCTTTTAGCCTTTAAACGGAAAAAAGAAACGTTTTTATGGTTAAGTCCACCCAAACTCCACCCCTTTGTTTCGTGGTGAGTCACCGGTTAACCAATCAAACCCAATCCATCCCATTAACCAAATTAGATTTCTGAGTCACTTGTTGTTATTTTCTACTTCTCCACTACCAATACTCACAGATCCCCACTTCACATTATTGTCTGAATGGAAATCAGCAGCACCAACAGCACCATTAAGTTGCAGAAAAAGCAAAAATGGTTCCTTTTGTTGATGTCTTCACTTTTATTCTCTACCCTTTTGCTTTTCATTACCATTACTTGTAATTCTACTTCTACCCATTTGCTTAACAGAAATAAAAATCATTACTTTACCCTTCAAAACCCTCTCTTTGTGGAATCTAAGTTGCCTAAACCTGTATTTTTAGCTGCTAAGATACCCCGTCTTGCTTATTTGATATCTGGGTCAGTTGGGGATGGAGTGAGTATTAAGAGAACTTTGAAAGCTCTGTATCATCCCAGAAATCAGTATGCTTTGCATTTGGATTTGGAGGCGTCGCTGGAGGAAAGGATGGAGCTTTTTAGATGGGTTAGGGAGGAAAAGGTGTTTAGTAAAGTGGGTAATGTGAGGGTTATTGTCAAGTCTAATTTGGTAACTTATCCAGGTCCTACTATGGTTAGTAATACTCTTCATGCTGCTGCTGTTTTGTTAAGACAAGGTGGAGATTGGGATTGGTTTATCAATTTGAGTGCTTCTGATTATCCTTTGCTAACTCAAGATGGTATTTTTTTTTTATACCCTTTGGAATTTTGAATTTGGTAGTTTCATTTCTATTTTTGGGTTGCTTCATTTGTTTGTTTCTTTTCTTCTGTTTATCTGAAATTGGTATTCCTTGCTTCATTGGGTATGATATGATATTATATCTCTGCAATTTTTAAAAGAAAAATGGACAAAAAGGGTTCTGTCCGGCTAGTTTTTGCGGCTATGATTAGGCCATGTTCTTTATGATTGAACTAAACTGAATTGAAGTGCATTTACGGAAGGAGAATTACTGAACTGAACTTAAATAAATTACTGATAAGGCATAAAGATTAGATATTTATTAGAATTCAAGCCATTGTGTTTAAAGAATTAGCACTGATAATAATTTCTTGGGGTTCATTTTATTCTCTTCTGAAATTGTTAATTCTCTTCAATGCATCGGCTTGCTGTAACTGTTGCACATACCATATCTGACCGAGGGGTCAACTGACTTCAATGGTCACTCGAGCTTTGGACAAGTCCAAAGATCAGTTGACGATATTTTGAGCAAGCTGAGTGGCCTATTTGAACAACCTGAAAGTTCAGAAGTCTGTTCATACTTTTTGGAGAAGTTCAATAGGTGAATGATGTATTAAGCCATGTTAATTTAAAAAGGGTTAGCAATATATGATCTGGGAGTTGGGATTTTTCTAATTAGTAATTCAAAATATATGTTGTTTGACTGATATTTGATTAGCTATAATGAACAAGACTTATAATTCACCAATTATAAGGGTTTGTTTCACCAAAGCACATCTGCATACTTTAGATTTAGCTTGCTGCTTTAAAACACAGATCATTGCATATTTGTTGAAGATTTTTTTTCTTAGTTTATAGGATTAATGAATATAAACATGTTGTTTGTTGCATATTTGATTGATGATTATTGTTTTATTGATAACAGATCTGCTACATACCTTGTCTACCATTCCCAGAGACCTCAATTTTATTGAGCACACCAGTGAATTAGGGTGGAAAGTGTATGTATTTCAGAATTTCTTTTCTTCTTGTTATTAATGTTATGACTTTGTTTTTTTATGCACAATGTGCCAGAAACTGGTTCAAAATTTATGTGCAGTGTAATATTGAAGTTTTCTTGGACATGTGTTGTTCTGTTCCACAGATATGGAAGAGCCAAGCCTATCATCATTGATCCAGGGCTGTATAGCCTACAAAAATCAAATATTTTCTGGGTTTCAGAGAGGCGGAAATTGCCTGCAACGTTTAAGTTGTTTACAGGTAACATATATGACTTTGGATTTACAAGTTTCTCGGCTTGCCACCTGTTTGTAATCTTAGAAAATGCGGCTTCTTACAGAATATATGATGTTGATCTAAATTAAGGATTTTTATCTGAACCGTCAAATTCTCACTCCATTTTCTTGTTGTCATTCATGATGACCATTAAATGTGCTCATTCTTTTATGATTTAATCATAAAATGTTATTCCTGATTTCAGAGTTTAACAGGGAATTTTCTTTCTTCAACCATATATGATAAATTTCAATCAGATTATTGATTGCAGAACTTGCATTTCAAATAAAGTTTGCATGTTACGCTGTAGAATTCTACTTGGATAGTAGATCATAAGGTTGATTTTGATGAATTTTTCTCTTCTAAACAATATATGTTTTTATAAACTAATTAAACCGACAACATCACATCAGTTTGGTTTTTTCATTACACGTGTGATTCTTTTCAAAGTTGTGAACTGAACATCACGTAATATAGAAATCTTTAGCTGCAACCTTGCTGGAAAATACTATGAGACAGAACATAATAATCTAAACCCTTTGGAGCTCTCACATGATTCAGATAATTGCAATCAAATCTCAGCCTCAATTGATTATCTTTGGAGACTTGTTCTACTTGCTTCGTTTCACACCTAAATATGAAAGTTGTTATATTTGAACACCCAGCATGAGGCAATCAAAATATTTGTGTTGTGAACTGGTAGTTGCATTCTTTCTGTGAACGGTCTCTTTTTCCGAAATTAGTGCTTAAAATTCTTGCAATTTAAAGTTGAACCATAGCATATACATTATGATGATAAATATTATCCGCAGGTTCTGCTTGGATGATGCTGTCTCGTCCTTTCATGGAATACTGCATATGGGGTTGGGACAACCTTCCGAGGATAGTCCTCATGTATTACACAAACATCCTGTCTTCGCCTGAGGGATATTTCCACACTGTAATCTGCAATGCTAAAGAGTTCAAGAACACCACAGTTAACCATGATCTTCACTTCATAGCTTGGGATAACCCTCCTACACAACACCCACATTTTCTCACTCTTAATGACTATGACTTGATGGTTCAAAGCAACGCCCCATTTGCCAGAAAGTTCGGCAGGAACGACGCAGTTCTTGATAAGATCGATTCTGAAATTTTAGGCCGCAGTCCTGACGGGTTTGTCCCAGGTGGTTGGTTCAGCGAACAGGACGCAAATAGGACTATCCCTGATTTTTTGAACAGAAACAATACCAAACTTAAGCCTGGTCCTGGCGCCCGAAGGCTCAAACATTTGATCAGGAGTCGATTGTCAGCAGAAGATTTTCACTCAACACACTGCATTTAAGATCCAGATATAGAGAAGCATTCTAAAGGGATAGATAGCATAGTTATAGGATTAGGCAGGGAAAGTAAAACTCTCTCCTCTAGGCCTAAAATATATATATGATTTACCCATTTTTGTAGCAAAATAAGTGAATATGTAATTTAATGTATCTGTTGTTTTACATAATAATATATTAAAGGGTTAGCTGATCATTACAATATGAGATTTTTCACCTAAATAGAAGAATAGAATCCTTTTCATAGTTCCAAAAAGGCTCAAGTACTATATGTTGAATTATGTATCCAAACTATTATTAAGGCTTAATACATTCACGGCCCTCTAAATTTGTCCATTTTTTTTTCACTTAGCCCTCTCAATTTAAGGGATGACCTATTAGCCACCTAAATTTGTAATTTTTTTCCACTTAGCCCCCTCATCTTGTAATTTCTTTCCACTTAGCCTCCTCAACTTGTCAATTGTGACATATTTGCCCCTTTTATGCTGATGTGCTGAATTTTTTATAACCACTTAGATTATGCCATGTCAGCACAAAAGGGTAAAATGGGTCATATTTGACAAGTTGAGGAGGCCAAGTGGAACAAAATTACAAGTTCATGTGACTAATAGGTTGTCATCTAAGTTGGGGTGGCAAAGTGAAAAAAATGGACAAGTTTAGAAGGCTTGATAGATATCATCAATTTGAAAATGGATCTATCAAAACCAATCTACTTTTTCGGTTGGCCACTTTTTAGATTCCTAGTATTTAGGTGAAGGGTCTTAGCATTTAGAACAAGATTGTACAACTTAACTTGTAAATTTCTATTAATCAATTATCGATATCATAAATGAAGTGGAGAACTAAAGGCCCGTTTGGTAAAGCGTTTCGCAAGAGCATTTATCGTTTTGCATGAGCATATGCATCCATGGCATTGCATAACTATATACGAAGAACAACGTTAGTTGATCCCGCATTTTCACAATTCGATCAAATTCTCAATTTTGTGCCGTACGATTCTAAATAATTCCAATGATATCGATATAGATGAGAATTATGAGGACAATTTTGTGTCGTACGATTCTAAATAATTTCAATGATATCGATATAGATGAGAATCATGAGGATACTAGAACAATTCATATGAATGGATTGAGATGTCAAATCGCTTCTAATCTATATTGGAACAAATAATTTTTGAAATGCAGCATGTCATAGAGTTTTTTTTTTGATAAATTGCAAGGAGCAATATTTGAACCTTGGTCTCCCCACTCACGCATTGGTGAGTGTATCAATTGGGCTACAACCAATTGGTGACATGTCATAAAGTTTTATTTATATATCTGCGATAAATTTGAAAAATAATAACATAGATATTTATAAAGTTATTGGGTTACAACCAATTGGTGGCATATTAATAACAACTGCTCTTCACAAGTCTTCCAAACACTAATTATCAAACAGCTATTAGCAAACATCAACAGCTAGTAGCAACAACA
The DNA here is from genome assembly GCA_028411795.1 of Euphorbia peplus. Taxonomy (NCBI): domain Eukaryota; kingdom Viridiplantae; phylum Streptophyta; class Magnoliopsida; order Malpighiales; family Euphorbiaceae; genus Euphorbia; species Euphorbia peplus. The sequence goes on from CP110840.1 coordinate 29,652,611, forward strand.
ACAGCTAACATCAAACAACAACAGCTGTAAAATTAACATCAACCCCAAACATGCTCTAAATGCAGTCGACAATGACTAGAAAAGCCGGATGTCCTCCTACCATTTGACCAACTTTAATGGCATTTTGAGTTCATAAAAAAAAAAAACTTTTTCAAAGAAATGTTTTGAGGGAGTATTAAAAAGGCTCTGACCAACTTTATGGTATTTTGCAATTATTAGGAATAGAAAACTTTTTCTAGATTTTAAAGTTCAAAACCAAAAAACTCAAAATCTCTAAACCTCTCAACTTCTACGATCTAAGAATTTCATATTTCTTTATCCATATGAACCGTTTAAGACATGGACCGGGCGAAAATTGTGAAAAAGTGCCTCAAGTAAGCTTTTAATTCCTATTTTTAGGGTGAATTTGGGAGAAAAATTTGGATGTTAGGGAGAAAGTTGGCAGCCGGTGACCCGTATAAAATTCCACCATATGGTTGTATGGAAGGACTTCTAATGCCACAACATGGTGGCACGCGGCGACATCTAGTGCCAACACATGGTGGCACATAAGACCTCAAGGACTTTCTGTGTGTCACCATATGGTGGGACTTGCAGCCCGCGAGTGCTTGTGGTACTAGAAATCTCAAAATCCCGGTGCGGTCAAACAACAAAAAAGTTATTTTTTTTGAATTTAAGGGCATTTTAGTCTTTTTTTGTCCGGACTTCTATTCATGCAATCTTTTTCCTTCTCTAGCGGAAGGCCCCTCCAATATTGTGAAGTTATGACTAGCTAAACCGAAAACATTAGGTGTGAATTTAAGGTTTTTCTTTTCCTTATTTTATTGCAGAGAAAAAATGATTGGTAAATTACACCCATAGATCTTTAACTTTGTGATAACAACGAGAATTGAACAAGGCTGGGTTAGGCCCGCAAAGAGGCCCAATAGCGCCTGGTCTAGTTGAGGTCCAGTAAGAGCTCTCGTTGTTATCCGATAGAGCGCATGGCGGTATCTGCTTATGAGGAGAATACCCACCCGCAAAGGTATATCCTGAATAAGACTTAATAAAGTCAGTGGCCTCATCTAATTAGGATTACAAGATCTAATTAATTATCCTTCCTAAAGAGGGCTTTCCTAACTAAACTAGAAGTGTTTTAAAACCTTCTAACCGACTATGGGGGATCCTAAGCCTATTAGGATATAGTATAACCAATCCCTATAAATACATATTATGAGGTAAACCCTAGAGGTACATTATTCCTTATATTCTAGTCTTACTTACGATTCAAGTTATTCTCTTATTCACTTGAGCGTCGGAGTGTCTACCGGCGATCACTTCGTCGGCTCTGTTTTGTAGGTACTGACGATCATGCTAAGGAGGAATGAGAAGATTTGAATCCGCAAGTTATCATTGGTGCAGTGAGCGTGGATTTCTTTTCCAAGGAGGATTTAAGAAATTCACCGTGAGCACGTTAGAAATACCTCAAGTTTCGACGGCTGATGCAACTGAAACAGTCGCTGCTACTAGAGCTCCGGTGGCCGATGCAATAGACCCTCGAACTGGATTGAATGGCCAGCGTACAGTCCATGAGGTTGAAATTCATGATATTACTGAACTAAACGAGGAAGATTTTGCTGAAGAGGCAGTAGCCATGTTATCGGAGCATATGAGTCGAGGAGTGGCTCAAAAATTAAAGAGGATGTTACACAGGACCCGTGGTTTGGGGAATTCGCAATACACGACTCTTCCATAGACCATACACATGTTTGGGTTGTATCCTCATGTCCTTTTTCCTGAATCTATGCCGGCGGCTGGGAGATACCCGCAGCAGTACGTCATGCCCTCATTTGCCATGACGCCGGAGCAGTATGGAATGCAATCACAGATGTTGGATAACTTCCAACAAACACCTTCAAGCGAGTATATGCTAGGACATAAATCTCGACCTGTTACTACTACGGTCACCTTTGGTAGGTATATGCCACCCCGATCAATTGCGTCGCTCTCTACCTTGGCCATGAGTATACCCATGACTAATGTTATTGGCCGACGTGGCAGTTTGATCCTATTACTGAATGTCTACATCCAGTAACCAAAACTTCTCAAGTAGAAACCTCATGCTCTATGCCTCTAAGGACCTACCAGCACACTAACGGTGCTGAAGACCATAACAATGAAAACCGCAGCATGGGCGATCGTAATGCAGAATTGGAAAAACTCCTTAACGAGCTGTTGAATAAACGGGGGCTAGTCGCGAGTGTTAAAGAAACACCAAAAAACGATTCTCCTTTCTCACAAGAGATTCAAAACGAGAAGCTGGAGCAAAAATACAAAGCTCCTAATCTCGCTAAATATGCGGGCGACACAGATCCAGAAGAAAATGTCAAGAGTTATAAAGAACTCATGGACATCGGAGCCTCAGATGTCGCGATATGTTGATTTTTCTCAACGACACTCACGGGTCCTGCAAATAAATGGTTCCAGTCCCTAGCATTAGGTTCCATAGAATACTGGGAACAGTACAGCCGAGATTTTTGTGCCAAATTTGTAAAATCTACTGAAGAAAGTGTGCATAGCCGCGACCTTCGCGACATCAAACAGCGCAATTATACCTCTATAAGGGATTATGTCGTTGCTTTCAACAAGGTGATAATCCACATCGCCAATCCAAACATGACGATGGTGGTGGATGCGTTGGCCTTGGGGACCACAGATTACAGCTTCCACAAATCTCTCACAAAGAAAAAGCCTTGAGACATAAAGGCTATAATGGCAATATCGACCAAATACATGGAGGTGGATGAAGTCCATAGGGCCCACAAGGCGGATGCTAGTCGGGATAAGGAACCCAACAAGGGAAACAAGGATCTCAAGCTAGTGAAAAGCGGCGGCACTCGAGATCGGAGCAAAAGGTCATCCGCCGAACAGATGTACCTCACGCCTTAACGCCAGTCGACATGAAGAACCTTGTCAACAAGGAGGTGACATACCCCGACGTCCGCGAAAGAAGCAACGTAGGAAATAATATGTCTAAGTATTGTCGTTTCCATGAGCTTAATGGACATGATACTGATAATTGTTTCGAGCTCAAGAAAGAAATAGAAAAGTTGATCGAAAGAGGAAATTTAGATCATTTTGTCAAAAAAGATGCCGCCAGAGCAAAAAATAAAGCAGAGGCAATTTCCCTCGACAATCAGAAGAATTAAGACCCCAAAAAGCAAAAGCGGGGAGAGTGATCAATATGATCACAAGCGAGATCTACAAGCCGCAGGCAAAAAAGACCCGTTGTGAACAACAGAAGAGTAACACCAAGAGGAGGGATGAGATGAATTATTATTTCATCCGCATAAGAGAACCACATGCGTACTCCCTAGTGGTCACAATCTCTATTGAATGATAGGATGTTAAGAAGGTGTTGACAGACACGAGAGCATCCTCTAACATCATCATCCAAAAAGCTTTCAAGCTGCTAGATGTAAATTAATTACGGATAGAGCCAACCTACTTGGATATATCTGGATTCAATGGCCATTATACTCTTTCCAACGGACGGGTGGTCCTCGAGCTGGAAATGGGAGACAACGATCGCAAATGGAGGAGAGACCAAAAGTTCATAATCGTGGATATGCCATTTGCATATAACATGATATTAGGAAGACCCTTCCTTGTTGAATCCAAATCTTTGATTTCAATGATGCACCTAGAGCTCCATCTTCCCACGCATCGAGGGCGAGTTGTAGTAGAAGGGGATCAATCAGTCTCGCAATCCTGCTACCTAACCTCCCTCAAAATGAAACCAGATGAAGACATGGTGACTGAAGAAGAGGAAAAGGAGGTAAAAAAGGAAGACGAGGCGCCAGAATTGGAGGAAGCCAAAACATCTGCATAGGCCTTAGGTGATTTCGAGCTACTATCTATAACTACGGAGAAGCGAGTAAGGGTAGCTACAAGACTAGAGATGCAAGTTCGAGAAGCAATTTTACAAGTGCTGACGGAAGTATTGGTTGGGATGGACCTAGCGAAATTCACACATAAGCTTAACGTAGATAAGAAAACGGTTCCTATGCGGTAGAAGAAACTGAGTCACGCCCCAGATCGATAAAAGGCTATCGAGGATGGGTAACGGAGCTGCTCAAATCAGATGCTATCAAACAGGTCACATACCCTGAGTGGCTGGCCAACGTAGTTTTGGTAAAAAAAGCCCAACGGAACATATAGAATGTGTGCAGACTTCACAGATTTGAACAAGGCATGCCCGAAACACATGTAGCCACTGCCAAATATAGACGTTTAGGTGGACGAACCGCTGGCTATGAGGCGCTTTCCATCACAGATGTCAAATCCAGCTACCATCAGATAAGAATGGAGCCAGTAGACGAGCTCAAACCTCGTTCATCACCCATCATGCAACCTATTGTTTCAAGGTTATGCCTTTTGGCTTAAAGAATGCGGGTGCTACCTATCAAAGGATGATACACAAGATATTTGAGAAGTAAGTCATCGATAACTTCTCCATCTATGTCGACGACATGATTATCAAAATCAAGAAGATCTCTGAGCATCCACATGCCATAAAAGAAGTATTGGAAGTGCTTATCCGTTATGGAATAAAGCTGAATCCAGAAAAATGCATTTTTGGCTCGAGATCAGGGAAATTCCTAGGCTTCATAATAAGTGAGAAGGGCGTAGATGCCAATCCTGAGAAAGTCAAAGCGGTTATGGAGATGAAAACTACTTGAAATTTGCGGGAAGTACATAGGCTCAACGGAAGATTGATAGACGTAGGGCGGTTCATATCATGTTCTGCCAGGAGATGCTTAGCTTTTTATACCGCAATTAAGAAATCAAAGTCCTTTGAGTGGACCCTTGGATGTCAAGAAGCATTCGAAGGGATCAAGCAGTTGCTAAGCAACACCCTCCCCCACGTTGATGAGGCCCAAAAGCGAGAATTGAACAAGGCTGGTTTGGGCCCACAAAGAGGCCTAATAGTGCTTGGTCCAGTTGAGGTCCAGTAAGAGCTCTCGTTGTTATTTGATAGAGAGGAAGCATCCGCATATCGGTATCTGCTTATGGGGCGAACGCCCATTCGCAGGGGTATATCCTGAATAAGAATTAATAAAGTCAGTGGCCTCATCTAGTTAGGATTACAAGATCTAATAAATGATCCTTCCTAAAGAGCGCTTTCGTAACTAAACTAGAAGTTTTTTAATACCTTCTAACCGACTATGGGGGATCCTAAGCATATTACATTATGCCATTTTCCTTGATAGATGACACTAGATACTTGACAGACACATTTATGCCCGTCAGCTGAATTTTCTTTGTGACGGGCTTTTAAAAAACCGTCATCCGAATGCAGACAATGAAATTGTTATCCTTTTACATGACACCGCTTTAATATTGACTGTCATGTGAAGAAAATGTGCCAAAATGCATTTTTAGTCAGACGACAGTTATTATAATGTCTGTCATGTGAAATGAAAAAAATGAAAAATGAAATCTTCAAATTAGAAGCGGCGGAGCAAAAAAATTGTCCAAATTTTAAGCGCGCCTTGAAATCCGGAGACATATAAAATTGAATAGAAAACCCTAATTAGGTTTAACCATTCATTTCTTCCCATTTTTCTTCTCCACAGCCGACCTCTCCTCCATCTTCAAACTCCCTCTGAGTTTTCTTCTCTTATTCTTCAACGGCCGAAACCCTAGCAGCCCTATCTTCTTCATCTTTCTGCTTCTCTCTTTCTTCTTCTTCTTCTTTCTTTCTTCTCGGTTTCTCTCATTTAAACGACTACCAGCTGCTTTCGACAGACCAATGACAGCGAAGGCTTCAATGACGATGGATGACGGTGAACGACGGATGAGAAATAGGTACGGTTCCGGGATGGATATGATATCTCTTTGGTTTTGTTTTATATTTCGGTTGGGCTTATTTCTTAGATCCGTGGATCTATTTTTTGTATGGTATGATTTTAATTTGGTTTTACAATTTCAGGGGGTTGTCCGGCGGGGGGAGGCTGCCAGAGGCAAGCCAACGGTGACTGTGGTGGCCGGAGCAGTTACGAGCAGCTGATTTCCGGTGACTGGTGACCGGATGTACTTGCAGCGGCAAAACGGGAAAGAAAAGTGTAAAATGTATACTTGATTGCTTGTTTGATTAGGGTTAGGGTTTTGTTTTCTGGTGTTGAGATTTGGGGGTTTTTGTAGGTCGAAGACTACTGGAAAGGGGAAGAGACCCGGGAAAGGAGGCAACTGATTCTGGAAAAGCGTCGGGTTAGGGTATAAGACTCCCCGATAAGCTATTGAAGGTTTGATTCTTTATATGTTTCGTTGATTGAAATGCTTTAAACTTTGATGCTTATACGATTTGATTCGTTTTATCCATGCTTAAATATGTTTTCTCATGCTAGTTCGGATTTATTGATTTCGTGTTATAATGCTGCGTTTTTTCTTTGAATAGAAGACCACTTCAAGTTGCCTTCACTTGTTTTATACGAGCAGCTCTATAAAATAGTAGTTTGATAGTGAATCTTTTGAATGTAAATAGATTGGTGAAGGAAATTATTGCTTTAAGTACTTATTTTGCACAATAAGTTCTATTTGGAATGGTTATATGTTTCCGTAACATTTAAAAAAGTCACTATAAAATAGTAGTTTGATTGTGTTTTTTAGATTATGTAACTTTGTTGCTTAGAATGTAATGCAGCTGTGGATTCCTAATGTTTTCTAGATGCTCCTCCCGAAGCTTTTGAAATTACCTTTTCCCCTCTGTTATGTGAAATTTATGTGCTTTTTTAAGTAGGTACAATTGAAAGTCAGCATTCTTATTCGTTTGAAAACTTCATTGATATATCTGTATACCTGTACACGTTCATATTTCTCTTGGTGTCACTTTTGATTCAGCTGATGTTTCCTTTTTTATGTAACATTGCATATATTTTGGGTTTATTATGAATATGACAAACAACAGAATTAATAGAATTTCAAATCCTAAATTTGTGTGTTTCTTGCAAATTCTTGTGTTAGAATCTGCTGATTTGAGTAGATGGCACTGCAGTATATTTTCCTATTTTTATTCTGTGAATATATACTATTCTGAATTTGTGTGTACTGTCATTGAGAGCTATAGTATTGTTTTTCCAGGAACATACATTGATAAGAAATGTCCATTTATCGGTAGTGTCTCGATCAAAGGCCGCATCCTTGCTGGTACTTGCCACAGTGCGAAAATGAACAAGACAGTCATTGTTAGACGAAATTACCTCCATTTTATCAAGAAGTATCAGAGGTAACTGAGCTCAATTTTTGTTCTTATGCTCCATTTCTAAGCCTGAATGATTGTTTGCAGTGGCTTCCAGTTTCACTGCATAACAAGTTAGATTATGCTGTAAGGTTGATTTTCAATTATTTGCGGCTTTCTTTTGCTGCTCAATGCAATAAATTGGCAGCTTCATCTATGGGAAATGGTGGTGGTGTGGGTTTATCAGCGGTTTTGGAAGCTGATGTCAAGCAAATTAGATAAAGTAGAATTGCATTAACTATGTTGGTTGTTTTTTAGTCAATGCAGCTGGTTTTGCTTGTAGTAGCACTATAAATCATGTCTCCATTGCTTTTTCGTGCTGCTTATCTGCTTGTAATTCAATCCTGTGTTCTACATGAGTGCAATTATATCTTAATGTGTATATGGGATTATAGTAGTTAAAATATCTATCTGCTTGCTTGCAATGATGTTTGATCTTTAATTTAGGTCATCAATTTATATTGGAGAGCTCCATTCAATCCAAATTATTATATTTTATTGGGTGAATAATTTAAACGACATTATAAAATAAAAGTGTCATCTTGAGAGATTCAAATGACAGAAAAGAAATGAAAATTGTCATTTTCTTTATTTTCTAATGACGGACAAATTAAATACACTGTCATGCGAAACAATGTACAATGAGGTTTCACTATCTGCTAACTGTCATTAGAAATTGATTCATATGACAGTTTTTAACCGTCGTCTAAAGGGTCGATAGATGGCGCTGAGCCCCGTGACGGACAAAATTATCATCAGATGACGGTTTTTGCCCGTCATCTGAAGGGGAAAATGGCATAGTGAATTAGGATACGGTACTAGTCCCTATAAATACATATTATGTTCAGTGAACCGTAGAGGTACATTATTCCTTCTATTCTAGTCTTACCTACGATTCAAGTTATTCTCTTATTGACTTGAGCTTCAGAGTGTCTACCGACGATCAACTCGCCGACTATGTTTTGTAAGTACCGATAACCACGCTAAGGAGGAAGGAGAAAATTTGAATCCGCAAATTATCACTATGCATTTGATTTCATTGTCCTTCTTTAATTTCAAATTGAGACATTGTTGAGCTTCCATTTTGTATACTATTGATCAAGTCGAAGTAATCCCTATCTAAACATTAGAAAAGAAATAAGAAGACTTAAATGGTTTTAAAACCAAAAAATTCAAAACATATTTTTTTTTAGGATATCATTTTCATTAGCTCTAGGATGAAAGATTAGTTGCCATTACAGTTATCATCTTGATCAAGTCATTATATTAATAAAGTGCAAAGTTGGAAAATTGTACATAACGAAACCAAATGAAGGGGTTCAGTTTAATTTACCTCAAAATTAATTCCCCTTGAATAATAATGCATCTAAAATCAACAAATTTGGTAAAGCTATTGTGAAATGATTCTCGTTACGTGAAATTGATGGTTGGAAAAAAACGGGGACATGAAGTGAAGTTGCATGTAGAGCAATGTCAAAATTACAAAGGATAAGAACTTATGGCGCTAACTGTTTTTGTCTTTTCAATTTAAAAAGCAATTAATTTGATGTTTGGTTATAAATTAGAGAAAAAACTATTTTTTATTTTAAGGTAAGAAGTAGTTGCATTTTCAAGAAGCAAGAAAATACTGCAAAGCTGAAGAAAAAAAAGAAGCTACTGATGTTTTTGTCCATTATTAATTCTTTGTGTTTTACATTAATAATGTCCAAATTAGTCATTTTATATACTAACAACAATAATCAATTATAATTTTACCAATCACTATAATATTCAGACGACAGACGACAAAATGAAACAACAAACCCTAAATATGAGCAATAAACAACAACTAGAAACTGATAGAATAGTGTGATAGTTGATATTAGTGTAATTATGTTTGTTAGGGTTTGGTCTACACTACTTGTATATATACTTCTTTATTCATTAATACAAGGTAATGAGATTAGTTTTCTTCATGGTATACAGAGCCTAAATCGATCCTAACCTAATTTTCTACGACCGTCATGTCTTCCGATTCCACCTCCACCGTTCACACCTCTACTGTCCACAACACCACCTCCGACGGCCTTCCCCCCACTTCCGCCGCTCCTACCAGTACTCCGGCCTCGACCGGTTTTGTTTTCTCCAATCCTTTTGGTGCCTTCCCCACCTTTTCTACTGTTACATCCACCCACGCACCATCATTCTCGTTTCCCTATTTCACTCCTCCGCCACCACAGATTCCTCCTCATTCTCCGACTCCCAATTTAATTGGCCAGGTCACGGTGAAACTCACGGCTAACAATTACATACTTTGGAAGGCACAAATCACCTCCGTGTTACGAGGTCATGGTCTTGCTAAATTTATTGACAACCGAATTGCACCTCCGACATCATTCGATCCGCTTTATGAGTCTTGGGATCGCAAAGACCAACTGGTCTTGAGCCTACTGCTGAGTTCGGTCACCGAATCGTTGCTCCCTCAAATTGCTGCTTCCAAGAACGCTCTTGAGGCGTGGAATCGCCTCACTCATGCTTATTCAGCGGGGTCTGAATCGCAAATTCGGCATCTCCGATCTCAATTACATTCCCTCACTCGTGGTAGTGATGACATCCACACGTATCTCATCAAGGCTAAAGCTATTTTCGATCAATTAACTTCTTTTGATTTTCATGTTCCGGAAAAAGATTTGATTGATGCTGTGATTAATGGTCTTGGACATTCCTACAAAGCTTTTGTGCTATCTATTTGAAACAGTAGGATTCGGTATTCTTTTGATGAATTATATGGGTTATTACTCACGGAAGAACGTGATTTAGCTCGAGAAATCACAAATGAGGTTATTCCTACTGCTTTATATGCTGCCCCACCCTTCAATAGACCTCATAATCGCAATAATCAGGGAATGAATCGGGGTCGTGGCCGTAATGGGCGCGGTGGGGGTCAGAATCTGGTTGGCAAAATTATGGTGCTCCGGTCACCGGCGGGTGGCAGTCAGCTGGTCAGCAGCAGTCCGGCGGCTGGGGTACGCCAGGGCAGCAGTCTTTTTCCCCATTGCAGGGTCATTCGGTCTCGGGTTCCACTCCAGCAATTGGGAGTAATACTCGTCCTCACCTCACGTGTCACAATTGTGGTGGTTTGGGCCATATTGCTTGTAATTGTTCCTCTCCAAAACTTGGTTCAGAATCTTTCTAGCCTCAATCCAACCTAGCTACCAGCAATATGCCTCAACAACCATGGGTCCTTGATCGGGGGCAACTCATCACCTCACTTCTGATATGGCCAATCTTAATTTGCATTCTGAATACTCTGGTCCGGAACAGCTGCAAATTGGTAATGGGTCTAAACTTAAAATCTCTCGTGTCGGTGACTCTTCTATTTCAGTTGGATCATCAAACTTGTTACTTCGTAATATTTTGTTGGTACCTCAAGCATGTAATAATCTGCAATCTGTTTATGCTCTAACCAATTCTAACCCTGTTTCTGTTGAATTCTTTTCTGATCGTTTCTATATTAAGGATTTGGCAACGGGGCAGGTGCGGTTCCAAGGCCAGAGTAGTCAAGGACTTTACTCCATGTGTCTCTCCACCGGTTCAAAGTGTTCAGCTAATTCTGCTAGTTTATCGCATTGGCATGATAGATTAGGCCATGCTTCTTTTCCTGTTGTCAAGACTATTTTGAATTCTAATAAAATTCTGGTGCTTAATGATAAAAATTCGTTGTGTTCTCATTGTTGTGTTAGTAAAAGTCATAAACTTCCGTTTGCCTTGTCTAATCATGTTTCAACTGCTCCTTTGGAAATGATATGTGCTAATGTCTAGGGTCCTGCACCCGTTGAGTCTGTGGATGGTTATAAATATTATGTGCTATTTCTAGATCATTACACAAAGTACAGTTGGGTCTATTTTTTGAAACACAAATCTGATGTGCATGATATATTCGTTCAATTTCGAGCCTTAGTTGAGAAATTTTTTAACAGGTCAATTAAAATCTTTCAGTCTGACGGGGGTGGTGAATTCACCAAACTTACTCCCTATCTTGGCAAAAATGGCATTTCTCACCGCATTTCATGTCCTCACACCCCTGAACAAAATGGCAGTGCTGAAAGAAAACATAGGCACATTATTGAACATGCGTTAGCTCTCCTAGATTGTGCACATCTTAACAAATCCTTTTGGTCCTTTGCTATAGACACTGCTACTTATTTAATTAATCGTACTCCTTTGTCCTCCAACCCTCACACTACACCTTTTCAAATGTTGTTTAATGATGTTCATGATTATGCTAGTCTTCGTATTTTTGGTTGTCTCTGTTTTCCATGGCTTCGCCCATACTCTAAATCCAAACTTGACAATCGTTCTAAGGCTTGTATTTTTCTTGGTTATTGTAAACAATATAAAGGGTTAAATGTTTTGATCCGGTCTCGTCAAAATTGTTTGTCTCACGCCATGTTCTATTTGATGAGCAGGTGTTTCCAGGTACGTCCGAGAGTGGTGCAACGGCCCCGAATCACATTGTGACCTCTTCTGAGTTTATTCTTCCTTTAGGTCCATCCTTATCCCCTAGCCAAAACCTCACCTTTACAAACCCACCCATCTCGCCTACACCTACTGCCTCACTCCTTCCCACCCCTCAAACCTATCAACCTACACCCCCACCTACTAAACCCACGCCCCCAAATCCCCACCACCCCACTTCTCCTCCTACTGCTCACCATCCAGCCCCTCCATCTCCTTCTACCGCCCTCTCTCCCTCCAATACCTCGCCTCCTTCCTCTCCCGCTACACCGTCCCCTCCTACTGCCCCTAATTCCCCCCAACCCACCCCACCCGAGCCCTCCTTATCCCTTCCCTCACCTACCATTTAACCCAACCCTTCCCTCCAAATTGACCCTACCTATTTTGGCCCTCTCCCTCGTCCTAACACCCACCGAATGGTAACCCGATCAAAGACCGGATCCCTCAAACCCCGTGCCTTCATTCATGCTATTCCCGCCACTCCTACCTCTTTCAAAGCGGCTTCTCACATTCCCGAGTGGCGTGATGCTATGCAAGTTGAGTACAATGCCCTAGTCCAAAATGACACTTGGGAATTAGTTCCTCCGGATCCTGAGATTGAGGAGGTTGGTTGTCGTTGGTTGTTTAAAACCAAACTTCTTCCTGATGGTACTGTTGAACGGTACAAGGCTCGATTAGTGGCAAAGGGCTACACTCAACAGCCCGGGGTTGATTACTTTGAGACTTTTAGCCCTGTTATCAAGCCGGGTACAGTTCGTGTTCTTATTGCTTTAGCAGTCTCCCTTGGGTGGCATATCTCTCAGCTCGATATATCTAATGCTTTCCTGCATGGGAATCTTGAGGAAACTGTCTATATGTCCCAACCTCCCGGCTTTGTTGATCCTCACCGGCCTAATTATGTGTGCAAGTTGAAAAAGTCTCTCTATGGACTTAAACAGGCTCCTCGTATGTGGCATAAACGCCTCACTGATGTTCTTCGGGACTTCAATTTCCATGGTTCTCGGGCTGATTCATCTCTTTTCTACTACAGGAAAGGCCAGGTTCTCATTTTCTGCTTAATATATGTTGATGATATCTTGTTTACGGGTCCGGACGCTTCCGTCATTGCCTCTGTGGTGGCCAACTTGAAGCAATTATTTCCTCTCCGTGACTTGGGAAAAAATTAAATTACTTTCTGGGAGTCGAGGCTCACTGGTGTTCTAATGGGCTTCTTCTAAATCAATCCAAGTATATTGAGGAGTTGTTAGATCGGACCAAAATGCTCGATTGCAAGGGCATAGCTACTCCCATGTGTACCAAGGAAAAATTCAAATTGGACGTAGGTGACATCTTCCCGGATCACAAATTGTATCGCAGTATAGTTGGTGGTCTGCAATACTTATCTTTCACCCGTCCGGACATCTCCTTTGCTGTCAATAAACTGGCCCAATTTATGCATGCTCCCACCACTATTCATTGGCAAGGAGTTAAACGGCTTTTGCGCTATCTCAAGTTCTCTCAGCATTGTGGTATCTTTTTTCACAAGAATTCTGACATTTGGCTTCATGGGTTTACGGATGCCGATTGGGCCGGTAACCTCGATGATCGTTCTAGTACCACTGGATATGCCATATATCTAGGCCGTTCCTTAGTATCCTGGAGTTCCAAGAAACAGACTTCTGTAGCTCGATCTTCCACAGAGGCAGAATACCGCGCCCTTGCCTCGGGTGCCTCAGAGATTGGATGGCTGCAAATCCTTCTCCATGAGCTCGGGTTCTCCATGCCTCGGCCCCCACGGTTGTTGTGTGACAATTTATCCGCCACTTACCTCACCGTTAATCCTGTGTTCCATCAACGTAGCAAACATATTGAGGTGGATTTCTTTTTTGTTCGTGATCGTGTTTCCAAACGTCTCCTTAGTGTTAAATTTATACCAACTTCTGCGCAAGTTGCTGATATTCTGACCAAACCCTTATGTAAAAATCGTTTTCGTTTTTTGTATAACAATTTGAGCCTTGCTTGCTCTCCGGCTCAAATTGAGGGAGGGTGATAGAATAGTGTGATAGTTGATATTAGTGTAATTATGTTTGTTAGGGTTTGGTCTACACTACTTGTATATATACTTCTTTATTCATTAATACAAGGTAAGGAGATTAGTTTTCTTCAAAACAAGAAACAACAAACAACAAACTAAAACTAAAACGGTTGCACCAAACGGCCCTAAACTTAATCATATGAATGATGTTAAAGTGAATGATGTATACCATTATGAATTGCTCAATCCAATTAATATCTCACATGAAATCCTTCAAATCTTTTTACATTAAGTGCGGTTTATAAATTACTTAAATCAACAACTACTTGATTACGGTAGTGCCATATAAGTATTGTTGTATAAAGCATATAAGTATATTCAAAACTCAAAACATGCATCAACATTTTATTAATGAATATTTGAGATAATTAAGGAATATGCTTCTACTCAAACAACTTGCTTCCTCTGTGAAATCTACATCTGTAAAGTCCTTAGTACTTTTATATAGAGTTTGAATCCCATTTTGATATATAAATAACCTTAATACTCCATTAACTTTTCTAAAATTTTCAGTTTATCCCTCAATTAGTCCATACAACTTGGTTGGCAGCTCTGGAGACCCTAGTCAGCTTTATATATATTTTTTTACAAATCTTCATGATCATACGCTAACTTTTAAATTTATGATAAAAATCTTAGTCCATTAGATGAGAATTTACTAATTATTGGGATATGACGCATTTGAGGAGTGTACAAATTTTTCTTTTGTTAATTATTAATGTAAGGGCAACTATGCAGATTTTAAAAAAAAAATCTGAACTTTGATTGTTATTAAACTTTAACTTTGTGTTGCAAATAATAAATCTTAATATAGTTGAACAAATATATTATGAACCACAATTCATAATTATATACAACTTTTGAGGTAACAAACTAAATATGATAATCTAAAAATACGAAGTAATTATTTTTTGGTGTTTCATGTACAAAATTTCTAATTAAATCATCGTAATTTATATAGCTAATTTTTATTTTTTTTCAATTGACAATATTATGACCAAATTTTTTAATATTTCTTATGACATTGTTGATTGAAAATAATTAAATTCAAATTTCAAGTTAGAGAAACTCATTTTGGCATTTGTTCACGTAAACAAGTCAAGTATATATTATAAGATATACTTTGATGCAATGAAAAAATATAATAATTTAGGGAAATTCTATGGTCACTCAGGGGGTGTATTCTATTAGGATTTTAAAGGAGTTTTAGAGACTTTAAAAGTCTAGGTGTATTCAATTCAGATTTATAAAGACTACATGAAAGTCTAGAGGTATTGAATTGAGAATTTAAAAGACTTTAAAAAAGTCCATTGAAATCTTGTTGTATTCAATTACAACTTTTAAAAAGTCTATAGAAGTTGAGGTGTATTCAAAAAGTCATTGGATTTTAATAAAAATAGACTTATATAGACTTTAGATGACTTTTACACCTATTTTAGAATAAAATCTCTTCAAAATTGTGAAGTCTTTCCCCTCAAGATTTCATAGGAATTCTATACGCTATTTATTCAACCGTTGAACTTCTTTCACCTCTTGAAAACGTCCAAAACCAGGCATCATACTGCTCAAATATTTCTTATTCATTGCAAGGTATGCAAGCTTTTTTTATTTTTATCACTTTTATCATGTGGTTAGAGGGGTGGGGTTTTTATACATCCTTTTCCTATTTATCTGCTTTTGTCAATATATGATAATTATATGTTTATGTTTTGATGAATTATTATATAGCTAGTTTATGTTTGCTGCAGAGTTTTTTGTTTGCTTGGTCTCATATGCTATAAATTTTGATCAAATAAACATTTAATTATCTGATTTAATTTTTTAATCTCGAAAAGTTTCAGTTTTAAATTATTTTGAATGTAATTCATAGTATTGTTGAACAAATTGTGTTTTTATCAAGAATGTATACACCCTATGCGTTATTCAAAACTGGTTGCAAACTCTTTTAACAAATATCCAATCCTATTTGTTTACCAGTCTTATTTAGTTTTATATTATGTTTCAGTGGAATAGATGATACAAAATGTTTAGATATAACGACATTGAGAATCAAGAAGTGGAAGAAGAAGAAGAAGAAGAAGAAGAAGAAATGGCAGAAAAACAACATGAAATTTTTGAACATTTGATAGCAACAATTCAAGCAATCTTATACATGCTAAGTAAGGTTTTAATTAGTATGTCTAATCAACGTATCCAACGTTCACTTACTAGACGACCAATAAGTTCAAGAGGATATGATTATATTCATGCAATCTTAAATGAGGATCCAGCACATTTTCGACAAGTTTATAGAATGTATCCAGATGTATTTCTCAAGCTCTGCAAGATTATTAGGGAAAATACATTCTTACAAGATACGCGATTTATTTGTATTGAAGAGATGCTTGCAAGTTTTCTACTTATTATCGGTCAAAACTCTAGATATTGCTTGGTTCGTAAAACATTTAACCGGTCACACTTTAGTATTAGCCAAAGTTTCAACAAGATTTTGAGAGGACTAAACAAAATTGCTGTAGATATGATGGCTAAACCAAGTAATTCGATTCCTGAAAAAATTAGAGAAAGTACAAGGTTCTTTCCTTATTTTAAGGTATGTTCTCACTTTTATCTTTGTAGTTATATATTACTCTTACGTATATACATGAATTCTTTTCTACTAGAATCATTTTGTAGATGTTAATTTTATTTTAACTATTTCAGGATTGCATTGGAGCTATGGATGGTACACATATTCCAGCTATGGTGTCTGGACGTGACACAAGCAGTTATCGTAATCGTCATGGAACTATTTCACAAAATGTTTTAGCAGCTTGCAATTTTGATTTGGAATTCATTTATGTTCTTAGTGGTTGGGAAGGATCCGCACACGATTCAAAAGTTTTAAGTGATGCTATATCGAGGAATAATGGACTGAAAGTGCCACAAGGTAGATATTATTTTTCTTATAATTTATTATTCTATACAAAAATATATAGTAAAAGAAGTATTTTATATAATATGTGTTATTATTGTAGGGAAATATTTTTTGGTAGATTGTGGGTTTCCCAATCGGCTTCAGTTTTTAGCCCCTTTTCGAGGTGTTCGTTATCATCTCCAAGACTTTCACGGTCAAGGTCGTCATCCTGAAAATGCGAGTGAGTTATTCAATCTTCGTCATGCTTCTATGAGAAATACAATCGAGAGGTTATTTGGTATATTCAAATCGAGGTTTACGATTTTCAAAACAACACCTCCTTTTCCGTATAAAACACAAGCAGAGCTAGTTTTAGCTTGTGCAGGATTACATAACTTTCTTCGAAAAGAGTGTCGTTCAGATGAATTTCCAGTTGAAGAGGATAGCGAAATTTCATCATCTTCAGTAAATCCAACAAACCAAGAAGAGGATTTCGAACCATTTATTATTGAGACTCAAGAGCAACAACGAGAAACTGCTAATACATGGAGGAATGGAATTGCTAATGATATGTGGAGGGATGTCGAAAATATGAATAACATGGAATGATTGAAATTTTTTTTGTTTATGTTTTGACTTTTTAAGAATTTGTTTATGTTTTGATGAATTATTATAGCTAGTTTGATTAAAGTTTGTACAGGTGCCATTTGGATTAGAGTTTGCACAAGTTTATTTGGCCCATGTTTATATTTTGGTTGAGGACCAAAAGTCAATTTTTATTTCAATGGTGCAAAAGCAAGTTAATCACAATAAAATTAATCAATCCATAAAACTCCAACAAAGTATATAAAAGTCATTTGAATAAAATTCCATAAAAATCATTCATAAGATTTTAAGAATCTATAAAAATCATTTAAAATCTATTAAAGTTTATTAAAGTCTATAAAAGTAATTCATTTTAAAAAGTCTATTAAAGTCTATTAAAATCTAGAATCAATACACCCCCTTTAGTTTTTTACAAAGTAACCATTACTTTGTTTTATCCACCATTAGATCATGGGGTGAAAAGTGATCTAATGGTAAATAAAGCAAAGTACAAACAAAGTAAATTAAAAACAAAGTCACCTTAGCCTATACCAATAATTTATTGAGATATTTATGATATTATGAGAAAAATATAATGTGATATTAGGAGTTTAGTATTATGAGATAAGATTATAAAATGAAAAGAGTTACCGATCTCAAGAGAAGAAAGGAGCAGGGATAAGTCGACCAAATCTACTTGTCAACCAAAATTGAAGACAAAAGGAATAAGGTGATTATGAGATTATTGGGAAGCATCTATTTGAGTCTAAGATATAAAATGGTACTAATTTGACCCTAACCTTTATTAAGTGGTATGAATTTGAGCGTTCGCTTAACAGAATTTGACACGTTATCACTAACATTCCGTTAACATTACAAGCTAAGTACTGCATCACGAGACCCACTTTCTTCCCCCAAATCACGATCATATCCTTCCTCATAAACCCTAAAGTCCTGTCTAATTCCTACAAAAGTTTCATTCGTGTTGCTGCTGCTTGCTCTTGCTAATCCATATTCAGATGATCATTGTTTGGGGATTAAGACATGAAGAAGAAGAAGACCATTTGGGAAGATGAAAATGGCGATTTGGGGAAGGGAAAGGAAATAATTAAAATAGGTCACGTGTTCTGCACATGGTTTTTATGAGTTAAAATTTTCGACGTGAGACTAATTAGAAGTGACTTGGTGATGAGATATGTCCATGGATTAACTGAATGTTAATGTGATCGATGAGCCAAATTCTGTGAAGTGAGGGTCAAATTCATACTACTTAATAGATTTTTGGATTAAATTAGTACCATTTTATATGTTAGAGTCAAACTAGTCTCATTTTACACAATTGAAAGGAGACCATGTCTCAATAATTAACTTATTCAATAAAATAAAATATAAATTAAAGGAAAAAGTATAAAAATAATGTTTGTGATTTACGTAATTTTTAAATTGGGGTATTTGGTTTAATAAATTCGCAAACAGAGCTATGTGGTAGAATTTTTTTGCAAATATAAGTTTGTGGTATGAATTTTTTTTATAAAACAGACTATTCGAAATCACAGTTTTGAGTTCTGGTGATATTTTTATATTTTAAACAATTTATATCTATGTATTGACAAAATATTGACCTTCCATATATCGAATTGCAGATTTGTAAAATGAACTTAAACATCAATTTAGTTCGTAAATCGTCAAATTTTAAAAATAGTAAAACGTCTATAATATGATTTCGAGAATTTCGAATTGAGGATTAGTAATGTCATTGAATTCTATGTTTTATCGATATATAAATGTATTATTTAAGACTGTTGGTCACTTACAAGATCAGAATACACCTAGAGGGGGTTGAATAGGTTTTTCTTCCAATTAAGTCCACTTAAAAACTAGAATAAAATTGATTCAAACTCTTCTTTTCAGAAGTTGCTTCAATCAGAGGAATTCTGTGAGAGTTTCTGCCTTCAGTCAGCAGGTGACTTTCAGCAACAGAGAAACTGCATTTTAAGTATCTATACATAAATTTCGTCTTCTAAACAAAGACTGACCAAACTTAGACTAGGACTTTTCAGCAGAAATTTGATAACGTGATCAACAACAAATATAACAAGTAAAAAGAGTTGAAAGAGAAAGATTCAGAATGAGCAAACTCTGCAGTTTATCCAAGTTCACTCCAGTAGTCCTGTAGCTAGTCTTGTCCCCAAGAATCATTTCTTGAGATTTGAATCCACTAAGTTGTCTTTATGGCAGACACAAAGCTTCTTACAATCAGAAGATCCTAGCCAATTTCTCACCAAGATATAATCTGTTTACCCCTACAGTTTTTACTAACTGCATCACCAACCTAGAATGAGTTAAAAGATTTTCACCAAGTACTTATGACCAGACTTGGATTTTACACCTAACTCAAACATTAATTGGATTTCTCTCTAACTGAATATCACAAACGATTCAGTTTACAATATTTGTTATGAACTTGTATTTTCTTCTCTCTCTCTCTCTCTCTCACAATTAATTAGAATTATAAAAGAAAGAGACTGTATGCTCTGTTGTTGCTTATGAAAAATAGAGTGCGATGAGTAAGTTCAAAGTCGTGTGTAATCTTCAATCCATTGTGAGATAGATGAACTAGATGTTACTCCATTTTCATCTTCAATGGTCTTCAAGTACAAGATGTGGTGTCCGTTAATTTGTACTTGAGCTAAATCCCTTAAAAGATTTGTTATTTTTAGAGATAAAGTGGTCCATACTTTTCTTCATTGAGTTAGATTGAGATTAGACATGCCAAAGATGTAATTTGAACTTTAACGAACAATTATGGCGTGCTCTTTAACTACTTTTGTACTTTGTGCGGCGTTCGTTAAATGCGTTGCAGGTGTGCATTTAATGCTTCAGGAAAAATATGCTTTATGTCCTCTAGACCAATATGTTATTCTCTAAATTTGCTTTCTGTCTTCTGGATGAATATCTTCATTACTTTATTTAATGGTATGTTCAGCTTCTGAGACTTCTATTGATGATCCATACTTGATCATCTTCTATATAACTGCCCACTAACACGGGTTTCTAACTTCTGAGACATTATCTTTTGGACGATTAGGTTTGATTCTCTGAGCGAAGTTTTCTAGCTGACTCAATTCTTTCAGCAATACTCTTGATAACTTGAGCTTCTGAGATGTTTATCTTCTGAAACATCATCCATCTTTTGAATGAGTGATACTTTCCTGTTGAAAATGACTTGTACCAATACTCGAAGAAAATTGTTAACCAATAATTCCGAGTATAAAAACCCTAAGTATTTTACATCTTCTCAAATAGTTTGGTCACAACAAAATAAATAGGGTTCGTAAAAACACATACGAAATGTCTTTCATTGTCATTAGAACGTAAAGTTGTAATTTAGAGTACCCTATTTTGCAAAAAATTTCAAACCACATACCTCTATTTACAAATTGTTAAACAACGTACACCTCTATTTGAAAATTGACTAAACCATGAGCATTATTTTTTAACTTTGAAATTCGGGGTCTTGTGGGGCCCAAGGCACCAGCTTACGGAGACTTCCCCAAGAGCCTCATATTGTACCTGAGAACTTATTTAATTGATGATTCAGTTTGTTGTACATTTTTTTCCTATTGAAATCAACTCTTCAGCCTTCTATTCTTTTCAAATTTAGTTTTTTGTGTTTGTTTATGTGTGTTGCACGCTTGATGCCACATGAAATTGATAAATTGATCTTTTAAGCAATTTGTGAAAGTTATTTGGACAATATGGAAATTTAACTTGAAGATGAGCAAGTTGAAGGAAATATATTTATGTACCAAATCCAACTTAGGACAAATCAGAATAAATTACTTTGTTTTCCTTCGGGGAATCGAAATTATTTTTTTTTGAGAGTTCACTTTCTACAATCATGGGATTTGAACCCATGACCTCACACTCCCTAGTGGAATGTAATAACCACCAAGGCATTGCTTGGTGGGTGGGAATCGAAATTATTCTCTACAGCATATAGTTGATGATTAATTTTTATATATTATAGATTTTGTTTCTCCCGTGATACGATTTTATCATCAGAAGTAGAGAGAGATTAAGACATCAATACATATATATCTTTCTCGTATTTCATTATTTAATGATTAATTTACTTATATGGAAAATAATCTGTTGTTTCGGACATTCTATTTTATTTTCATGTCTTTTTATAAATTTTTGACATGTATACGATGGATTGATTTGAGAACTATTTAGGGTATAATATAAAAACAATAAATTTTTTTTACACATATCAAAAATATATAGGGGGACAGAAAAATGGAATAAGAAATCCGAGAAAAACAAATTTTCTTCCGTACTTATATTTATGCTTATTATGATTAATTAATTACAAAATTTAGCTCTTATTGGTAGGCAATCTGTAAACTCCACTGTAAACCCTCATCGAGGTCTGTGGTTTGCCCTGGCCTTGCGAGTGGGTAGGCCTACCCTTAGCTAAACTTTTTGTTACCAAAAATTACCAGTTTCAACCATACCTTAAATCCATTTGTTTTATGACACGTAAAGGTTATGACCATCAATACATATCTTCTCATATATTATTAATTAATGATTGATATATTTAATTATATATATGCTAATGGTCATTAAATAATAATTTTGAAGGAATGGTTGTTTGAAAGAAAAGTCAGGGAAGAAGTTGATATAATAACAAGATTTTTACTTCATAGAACAAATGATAACAAAGTTCTCAAAAATAGTTCACCGGATTTGGATCAGAGCTTCTACCAAATGACTGGCATTGAATCACCCATGGAACCTCCAATGTTAAATTCAGAAAACTTATATTAGGAACAACAAAGTGAAAAGTAAAAGTGACATGTTAAAGAATAAAGAATAGCATACCTTATTGTGAGACAAAGTAACATATTTATAATAGGTTAGCTGTTGCCCTAATGTCCTCCGATTCCCTTAATGCCCTTACCTTAAGGGGTAAGAAAAGGACGGTTGACTTGGTTGCTACGCTCGTTCGTACGAAAGTACGATGACTTGACATGCTTCTTTGCTGGCATATCCATACGTGAACTCGCATTTTGGTGGCGTATCTCCTTCCTTAAAGGCGAATCTCAACTCCCACTAGTGGGATAGATCCTCTTCTTTTCAGGTCGTCCCTCTATTGGAATCGACAATGGGTCGAAGAGGTCATTGGTGGGTCGTGGCCTCATCCCTAAGTTACTAGTTATTGTGGTATTCTTGGTAGTTTACAGTACATATCTCTGACTCGCCTTGATATATCGTTTGTAGTTAACAAGTTGTCCCAGTTTATGCAATATCCCATCACATTCATTGGTAGGGCGTTTGTTGGGCGATTTCTGCAAGTGTACGAAGTCACTCATGTAGTAATAAAAGATCGAACCCACAGAAAAATGCTAATTACTCATTTACATTCATTGTTTACTTTATTCGTTTTCTCGAGGTTTATAGTTTAAACGATAATTTGGTTATTTTGATGGAGTATAATTCATTTAAGAATAAAATTTTGTGACTAAGTCAATCTATATACAATTAAAAGACTTATTCCCATATTTCAATTCATGCAAACTTATTCCCATATTTCAATTCATGCAAACAAGTTAACTCGTTAGATTTTAATTATAGATATTAGGGAACTATCCTATCAACCTTTTGATTAACTAATTTATCATACAAGTTAGAATTGATTACAATTTAATTTCTAAAACTATTCTAGATAAATTAAAAGGATAAGTTCAAAAATAATGCTCTGAGGTTTAACAGTTTGCAAAAAAATGTATGTGGTATGGAGAATTTTGCAAAATAAGGTATCCTAATTATAATTTTACATTTTAATGACAACAAAATACCTTTCGGATTTTTTAAGAAAAATTTCATTTATATATCGATAAAACATATCCTTTAATGACATTTCTCACTCTCAAATCGAAATCATAAATCATATTATGGACAAGTTACGTTCTTTTATAATTTTGACGATTTATAGACTAAATTGATGTTTAAGTCCATTTTACAAATCTACGATTTGATCCGGGGGGTCAATATTTTGTCAATATTTAGATATAAATTGTTTAAAAGATAAAATTATCATCAAAACTCAATAATATGATTTCGGATACTCTGTTTTGTAAAAATATCCATACCATATACCCCTATTTGCAAAACAAATCATACCACATACCTTTATTTATAAACTGTGAAACCACAGACCTCTATATGAAAATTGAGTAAATCACTAGCATTATTTGTAAACTTTTCCCTAAATTAAATTGCAAGTTATTAGAGTTAGATTGATTGTATAACTAGAACAACGAACTTGATAAGTTTAAACCTAAGTAATTAAACATGCAATAATACTAAGAACAAAATCATATATAGAAGTTTAATCTCTTAATAACCTCATCAAAGAATTTATACATATCGAGAGATTTCGCCTTAAGACAATTTCTATCTTTCAGCAACAGAGGTTATGTAGGACAGACTCTTTGGATAGGTTTGTCTTCTAAAAAAAGATTGAATAAAGAGACAATCTGTTTCAGCACTTTAAACAATGTTACGCGGTTCACAAAGGCAAGTATAACAAGTAAATAGTGTTGGCCCTAACAAGATCAGAATCACCTAGAGGGGGGTGAATAGGTGTCTAAGTTGAAAAACTGATAATTTTAAGTTTTTAGAGAAACTTAATTTTTCAGAGTCAAATTTCTTCTGAGTCAGAGGCAAGCTTAGTGAAGTAGCCTCTGAGAGAAATTTTGCATTCTCACAGTTTAACTGCTTTCAGCAACAGAAACTGTGAGTTAGAGAACTTCTAGACAGTCTTCTGAACAAAGACATTGATATAAAGAGTAAGTCTGTTTCAGCACTAAACAAGAGCAAGTACACAGAAGCAAAATAACAAGTATAAGGAAGGGAGAAAGAGATTCAGGAGGTCCTGATAAACAGTTCGATTTATCCAGGTTCGCCACAGAAGTCCTATGACTACGTCCTCTCCTCTGTGATCGCAGTCACTAGAGATTTTAAATCCACTATTCAGAACTTTTATGGCAAGTTCAGAAGCTCCTTTACATCAACAGAACTTAAGCTAATTTCTCACTTAGTTCTGACTAGCCTAGAATGAGTTAAAGGATTTCCACCAGAACAACAATAACCCTGTTTTCTGGAATTCTCACCCAACTCAAACCTTAACTAGATTTCTCTCAAAATCTAACTGAATATCACAAACGATATCAGTTTACAAGATTCCTATTATGAACTTGTTTTTCTTCACTCTCTCACTATTACAAAGTCTAAAACTAAGAAAGATTGAGAATGGAAAAAGGTTGCTCTGTTTTGCTTGTTAAAACAGTGCGTTGAGATTTTAGCTCGATAATCGCGTGTGTAGATGCAATGGAGCTTGGCTACTATTTATAGTGCTTTGTAGATGACCATTGGTGAAGTTTGAATCTTCAATTGATGACATCAGTTTGTTGTAGCCGTTAATCTGTCATTTCTTCAAACGGTCTGCAAACACTTTGATTCCGTTAACCTTGTTCTTTAACTTAATCCGGTAAGTGATTTGAAATCAAAGATAAGGTTGACTGGAAATTTGCTTCATTTGGTTCAACAAAGGGTAGACAAGGAAATGCTGGTTTTGTTTGAAGTGGACATGCGCGCTCCATCAAAACAGCTTTTTGAACTTTTGGCGCCTTGCAATAAATGCGAATGTCATAGCATTAAATGCTAAGTGAAACCCGTGACTAGCGCTTCTGAGTTCCTTATTCCTTTTGTCTAAGCTTCTGATCAAATGGAATTACTTCTGGTTGCTTCTAAACTTCTGAGGCGAGCTTTAACAGTCTTCAAAAAGTCTTCGGAGCGGAGCATCGAGCTCCTGAGCTTCATCTTATGCCTTCAGCTTTTCTTCTCTTCTGAGTCTTCTAGGCAATCCAGAGTTTCTTCATTCAGCACATGCTGAGAAAATTTATACAATACTTAACAAAAATTGTTAGTCAACATTGAAAAGTATATAAGAAAAAGCCAAAGTAAATCTTCTGAAACGTTTGGACATAATCAAAACACTTAGGGTTCATCATTCTCCTCCATTTTGGTTATGGACAAACCGTTGTTCAGAAGGTAGAGTTAGTTAAATAAACAAGAGTTTAGAGAGTAACTTCCCGACTGTTATGTTTTTAAGTGTCTCTGAAAGATTTTAACTCCCTCATTTTAGTATAAATGGTGAACTCCAACAATATGTGTTAACTTAAGAAAAGGCTTAAGATCAAGTTGTTAGATTTAGTGGGACAAGGTTAACGAAAATTCCTCAGTTTGCAATGTTCACTACAAACAAACTCAGTTTCGTCCATGTATATCCTTGGTTGATCCTAATGAAGAAATTCCTCACTCAACCTTCGTTTGCAATTAAAATCTCTTACCAGTTTTGGATTAAAGGACAAGGTTAACGGAATCAAAAAGCTTTTGAAGACCGTTTGAAGAACAAGACATAGTAACGGCTACAACTCTCTCTCACCTCAAATTCAAGCTGCAATTTGAAGCAAGAGTCATCTCCAAGCACTATATATAGTATCCAAGTTCAACTATGTCTCATACACGCAAAAATTTTGAGTTTACTCAACCCACTGATTTTATAGCAAAAACAGAGCATACCATTTTTTTTCATTTTGATTGTGTAAAGAGAGAGAGTGAAGAAAACACAAGTTCATAATATAAATTTGTAAACTAATATCGTGTGTGATATTCAGTTAGATTTGAGAGAAAACCCAGTTGAGGTTTAAGTTGGGTGAGAAATCCAGAAAAACAGAGTTGTTGTTTGTTATGGTGGAAATCCTTTAACTTTCTATAGATTGGTCAGAACTAAGTGAGAAATTAGCTTAAGTTCTGCTGATTGTAAGGAGCTTCTGAACTTGCCGTAAAATTTCTGAATAGTAGATTCGAAATCTCTACTGACTGCGATCACAGAGGACAGGATATAGTCACAGTACTTCTATGGTGAACCTGTACAAATTGAGTGTTCATCAGGACCTCTTGAATCTCTTTGTCCCTACCTATTTAACTTGTTATATTTGCCTCTGTACAACTGCTTTATATTCAACTATTGAAACAATCTGCTTTATATTTCACTGTCTTTGTTCAGAAGACTATCCAGAAGATCTGTTAAACAGAACTTTTGTTGCTGAAAAGGCAAAATCTGCCTTAAAGCAGAGTCTCTCACAGAAGCTTGCTCCTGATTCTGAAGAGACTGGATTCTGTCCAAGTTTCTCAAAAACTCGAAATTGGACATAAACACCTATTCACACCCCCCCCCCCCCCTCTATGTGATTCTGATCTTGTTAGGGCCAACAACATCAACAATGACCTAGCTAATTCCTCACTAAGTTCTGACCACTCTAGAGAGAGAGTTAAAGGATTTTAATCACAAAACTTATACTTTGTTTTCTGGATTTCTCACCTAACTCAAACCTCAAGTGGATTTCTCTCAACTAACTGAATATCACAAACGATATCAGTTTATAATTCTATTATGAACTTGTATTTTCTTCACTCTCTCACTTTTACAAATGTGAAATAAGAAAATAGAAAGAATCAA
Organism: Euphorbia peplus; assembly: GCA_028411795.1. NCBI lineage: Eukaryota > Viridiplantae > Streptophyta > Magnoliopsida > Malpighiales > Euphorbiaceae > Euphorbia > Euphorbia peplus. The sequence goes on from CP110840.1 coordinate 29,679,534, forward strand.
ATGCTTTATATTTCTCAAGAAATTGCAGTGCATCAAGAATGCTCAAAACCCGCGTGTAAACACAGGTTGAGCTTGGCTACTATGTATAGGACTTGAAGATGACCGTTGCTTCAATTTGAATCTTGAAGTTGAGGAGAGATCGAGTTGTAGTCGTTACTCTGTCTTGTTCTTCAAACGATCTTCAAGTACTGGATTTGATTCCCGTTATCTTTGTATTTTAATCCAAATCATATAACTTATTTGAATTGAAGATAAGCATAGCTGAAAAACTTCTTCATTAAGTTGAACCAAGGGTAGACAATGAACAAAAACAATTTGTTCTTTAGTGAACATGACAGGCGCGCTGGATGCAGCTTTTTGAATTTTGGCGCTTAGCATTAAATGAAGTTGATATGTGCATTAAATGCTCTGGGACATATGTGATTTGTCCTTTGAAACTGTTAGCACCTTAAGTCCTTTTTTCTCCTTTGAATGATTCTTCCAGAACAACTTAATGGGATGACTTGCCGTTGAGTCTTGATCTTCTGAACTGAAGCTTGATCATCTTCTGAGGGAAACCTCCAGAACCGGGGTTCCAGCTTCTCAGATGCAATCTTTTGGGTGATGAAGCTTGATCTTCTGAGTCAAAACAAAAGCAGTCTTCTATTCTTCCAGCATCTGCTGAGTAAAACTTATACACATAGTTAAAGAAAATTGTTAGCCAATAATCATAAGTAAATAAGTTTGAATGTATTTAGTATATTATGAAACAGTTTGGACTAACCAAAACTCATAGGGTTCATCACATCGCGCCGGATTTGGACTAACCAAAACTCATAGGGTTCAAAGACAGTCTTCTGATTTTGGACCCCGTTTTGACCCTCTTCCTCACCGAATTTGAAAAACTAAAAGCATGAAAGTTGTTCATCTATTTTTTAGCTTTCTAACTCATTTTAAATCTCCTAAATCAGAGTTTGTATGAGAAAGTTATGGCCAAAATACCAAAAGGTGTCAAAGCTGTCAAAGTTCTGTCTCTAGCGCGACAAGCACTAATTTCCACTTCTAGAACTTGTCTCTTGGAATTAACTTTGACTTCATGTAACGTAAACTTGTCTGAATCTTGAATGACAATATTTTGCTCATTTGTAGCTCGAATTTGCACCAAATTACCACGATTTCACTATGTTTAAGCTCTGCACATCAAAACAAAGACCCAAAGAAAAAATTGCCCTTAACCTAGATATTTCTAAGCTAAATGAGCTAATTTCCTATGAAATGTCATGAATTATAATATGAAATACATGGTTAATTTAAGTACATTTTGGACTTAACAACGTTAATGCATTTTGTGTTACTACTTGATCCCATGGTATTCTTCTTCATTCAAAATGATCTCCAACAATCTTGATTATAATAAAATCAACTATGAGTTTTTGTATTTATCTTAGGCGAACTACTGTGTCTTGGAGTGCTAAGAAACAAAAGTTAGTTGCTCGGTCCTCTACGGAGGACGAATATCGCGCTCTTACAACTAGAGCCTTAGAATTGGCATGGCTTCAAATTCTTCTCCATGAACTTGGCACCACATCTTCTCTGTGACAATGTCTCTGCTACGCATCTTGCAGTAAATCCAGTCTTTCACAATCGTAGTAAGCATATTGAAGTTGTTTTTTTCTTTATTCGTGATAGGATTACAAAAGGATTGCTACCACTGAGATTCTTACCAAAGCTCTCTCCACCGCTCGTTTTTAGTATCTTCGTAACAAATTAAGCATTTGTTTACCCCTAGCTACTCAACTTAAGAGAGAGTGATAACATAATAGTTATTACATGGTTTAATGTATTGTATATTTACCATAATATGTATAGTCCATGTAACTCTAAAGTGCTATTTGGTGCATAGAATAGAAAAAAATAGAATGTAATAGCTATTCCATTTGAATAGAATAGAAAATTGCTTAAATAGGCATTCCTTGGAAATATCTATTCCTATGTTCGGAATAACTTTTCCTACCTTCAATTATGGAATAGCTATTCATGCACTTTTGGAATAGTTATTACGTGTTTGAAAAAAATCAACCAAAACTAGAAATAAGAATATGTGAGGAATAACTATTCTATCTATTCATTGTTAGTCCTTGACTATTTTGCGAACCAAACGGTACTTAATTGTACATATTAGCCCCTATCAATAAGTTGTTATTAAGGATGCCAAATATCCTTACACTAGGCAGGATAAACTTGGGCCAACGTGGAACATTTAAATAAAAAAAAGAATATGTTTCAAATAATAATAAGGTGATTGTATGTAGCAGGAATAGATCAATAATAGAAGGCAAGAGTACTTGATGAAGATAGATCCAAGGAAATAAGAAGTGGTGGTTGTTTTCTTGATTGTAATTAATTTCAAAGTCAAATAGGGAATGTTTATTATATTAAGAAACTCAACCATTTATGGAATTAGTGGAGGCTAGCAAGCACCAGAAGATCAATTAAGAAGAAGAAGAAGAGAGAGTTGGACCCATGGTGTATTGTCTGGTGTTTTGTATTTTGTTATATACTAGTTTTGTTAATTTTTATAATAATTCAACCATACATATCCTTTTTATTATTAGACATGATAAGAAACCACATACATATCAGAAGTGGAAACATTTTCTCATGTAGTTTGTTGCCCTAATAATGTATGGTCGGTACCATTAATCTATCAATAAGATTTACATGTGCATAGATGCCATAAGATCGATCATGGCAACAAATTGACCCCATCTATATCTAACATTTCAATTTACAAACAGTATATATGTGATTATGGAAGTCCATTCCTTAAGATATAGTCTATAAAATGTCAACCCTTATGACCCTACGACTCTCTCCATATCATTTTATTTTTTCATACAATGAATTATTATAGCTTGTCCAATATGTCCGGAGATATCTATTAATTAATTTCTTTAAGTTTTGTTCCGTTCATGGTTCAACTTGATCAGTTAATGAACTATAGAACCTGCTAGACAAACAATAGGATGAGTGTTGTTCAAAAAATAAAAATAAAAAATAGGATGAGTGTAGTTGTATATCACACTCCAATGTGTAATGAAGGTAAAAGATGCGAAAGGAGCTTGACCATTAAACCAACATCTGAATTTTAGAGATGAAAATGCGAATGTGATAAATTACTTTCGTGGTGTAATTTGTCCTCGAAGAAATATATTTTCTTCGAATCTGGAATAGTTTGGGCTCTTGGTTTAAAAAAAAAATATTAAAGTTATTAAGATAGGGGGAGGATCAAGTGAGACAAGGTCCTTAGGTGTGACAACTTTTATTGTGTGACAACTAATATTTAAAATACATTTTCCCAATGATTCCGAACTCGGTTTTCGAAAATTTTTATACCCTTGGATTCGTATTAATTAGCCGGTCATTTTGAGATCCATTGTGTTCAAATAAAAACGATTTTTTTTCAAATTTCTTGATATTCCAAAAGTCATTACCAAATCTTCCAAAAGTCATTACCAAATATTCCAAAATGAAAAAGTCGTTTTTATTTGACCACAATGGATCTCAAAATGACCGGCTAATTAATACGAGTCCAACGGTATAAAAATTTTCGAAAACCGAGTTCGGGATCATCGGGAAAATGTATTTTAAAGAAAAGAAATAAAAGACTTTTCTCTCTCCTGCGATGACAACAGCGCTGACATCATCACCCCCCTTCCCTTCCTTACACGTGTATGCCCCTTAAAATATGCCATCCTTTTTCATTTAATTACACAATTGCCACTCCTTGTCACACAATAAAAATCTGTCTCACAATAACATAAGTGTCACACATGATCCTTTCTCTATTAAGATATAGGTAAAGTATAAAAAAAAGGGTAATTTTTTAAAAAGAACCTTGTGTTTACCAATTTTGTCAAAATGATGTATGTGTTTATTTTTCTGGGAAAACAAGGATTGTATTTATCTCTGTTAACCAAAAGGCCGGAAAATCCATTAACGGTGTTAAATGTGATGATGTGGCAAAGAATATTTTGGTCTTAATTTATTGGTTATGTTATAAAAAACTCATTTCTCACACTTTAAAGTTGTAAACACATGAATATTTTAGGAATTGATCACATTTAACACCGTTAATGGGTTTTCCACTTTTTAGATAACGGTGATAAACACAATTCTCTTTTTGTCAAAAAGATAAACACATACACCATTTTGACAAAATCGGTGAACACAAGGGTTTTTTTCGGAAATTACCATAACAAACCATGTAGATTAACTCATATTACTAGTTGATTTTGTGATAATGGATACAAAAGAATATGTCCATGTTCTAATCACCCTACGGAGATCGTTCATAGCTATGGCTAGAGAAATCATTGATGTCCAAAAGCGTGAACTAAAGCTAAAACTGCATGAATAAAAAGTTGTGTTCAAAATGAATGAAGCCATGAAACATCCTTCAGCTAGTGATGATAGTTGTTATTTTCTTGAAGCTTTTGATGTGCTTTTAAATGAATTTGCGGAATAGGGTGAACATGATCTAGAAGAAGAAGCACAAGAAGACCAGGTAATAGAGGAGAGATGTTTTGTTGTCTATGGAAACAAGCTGTTGGGCGATTTTCGCAAGTGTACGGAGTCACTCATGTAGTAATAAAAAGATCGAACCCACAAAGAAATGCTAATTACTCATTTACTTTCATCGTTTACTTTATTCGTTTTCTCGAGATTTATAGAAAATCGATAATTTTGATTGTTGTTGATTAAACTAAACTAATTCCTAAACTAACATTTATTCCTACACTAACATCTTCAACCAACATTCTTCATCCAAGCAAAGACAACGATTCATTTAAGCACAATGATCACCATGACAATTTATTCATATATACTCAACCAATTCTAGAACATAACTTAATCCGATCTCTCGATTCTTGCGATGAAGTTATCATTATGTCACTTAACTTAACAAGATTACTGGACCTATCCTAGACAACCTTATTAGATTAATGATTATCACATAACTTAGATTGATTACGGTTTACTAACTGGACCTATCCTAGATTAATAAAACATAAGTAATGAACAATTTAATCATTCATTAACATGAACATATATGAAGAATACTCATTTCATAATATTGTAATTGTCATAGCATTCATACAAATGTAAACGGAAATTCAGAGAAAATGAACTATAACTAAGAAGGGAAATAGGGTTGTCAATCCTTTTACTCTTCATCGTAAGGTTTGTCAAGCCTCGGGGCGTTCTTTCTCGTGTTCTCCTCGATGAACCGATGAAAGAAGTCTATCTCTCGATTAGCACTACAATGCCATGGAATCTAGAATGAAAGGTAAGTTGTATGGTGTTTACGAATTCCCTTTGGTGGAACAAAATGGGAATAAGTATAAATGTGATTTCTTGTAAGAGATAATCCGTCTTAATGTATCTTTCGCTAGAGAATGGCATATTTATAGCCAAAAACTCAAGGATTACATTGCTTGATGAAAGGATGAAGCTATTGGGTGATTCGGGGCGTCATTTGGGCGATAAAATACGTCTTTTGGCATGAAGAGACAAGTTGGTCGGACTCTGTCTCGATCGAGACACATACATCTCGATCGAGACAGGCAAAAATGGAGAAACAGAGGCTTTGTCTCGATCGAGACACTCAAAACCCACAAAACAGGAGCCTTGTCTCGATCGAGACACATTTGTCTTCCAACTTTGAACCCTGTTTTGACCACTTTCTGCTCCGACTTTGGAAAAGCTTAAAATATGAAAGTTGTTTGTCTATGTCTTAGCTTTCCAACGCAACTTGAAACGCCTAAACATACGTTCGTACGAGGAAGTTATGGCCAAAATACTTCAAGGTGTCAAGGCTGCCTCGTTTGCTCGAGTAGAACTCGATTTTCGCACCAAATCAACTCGTTTTCTTAGAACTTGATCCCTACACATGAAAACACAAATACAAAGGTAAAGTTGCCCCTAACCTATGTAAATCTAAGCTAAATGGATCAATTTCTTATGAATACATCGATTAAATGCCTTGAATTATAAGTACATTTTCGACTTATCACAAGCAGATGCCCATTGATCCCTTGAACAACCCACCAAAGCCTCCACTCAAATTTTCACTTAAAGAACCACATTTTCTTGAGTTCAAAACACTATCTAGCCATCTTGAATATGCCTTCTTACAACCCCCTGACAAATTACATGTAATCATCTCATCCGAACTTAGCCCTGAATACAAAGCCCAACTTCTTCTTGTTCTCTAGAGAAACAAGGAAGACGTGGCGTGATGTGAGAGACAACGGACGCTCATAGCGGCTTAGCCTTTTTAACTAGAGTCGCCACCCGACCGACCGGAAAAATGTGTGAACCGGCTTATGGACCGATTGCCTTTGAGAACCAGAGATTCCATTTACGTTATTGGATACAACTTATTAGTTTTGACATTTTAGGCCTTATAGGATCTTTAATGCAACCTAACTCATTATCGTCTTGTATTTATCTAATAATCACACAAAAAACAGTAAATAAATAAATTTTTACGGTAAACTGTAGAGTGTGCATGGTAAAAACCCTCAGAAGCTTACCGTCGTAGCGTGTCAGTAGGATCCTTGCAAGCTAGTACTCATCGAGAACGGAGCCAGACGGACGAAACTCCGGTGTCAGAGAGGTGTCGTGGACGTACTCCTAAAAGGTGAGATTTTGGACTTTGTGATTCCGGGGAACCTTGACTCGGATGACTCGAATGCACTTATCCTCGAGGAGGATGAAAGTGCTGGAATGACTTGGGTGATAGCCGGGATGTCAAGAGATTTAGGTCGTTAGGACTTTAGTGGTGATGTATGGCCGGAATATCAAGGATACTCGGGGTCGGGATGCTTAGAGCAATGTTTGTGTTATGGGCAGTGGCGAATCTAGAGCATCTATGAAGGGGCCTGCTTTACACCTAAATTATCTTTCTACCTTGAGTGCAAATTTCCATTTTAATTAATGCATATTGTCAAAAGGAAGGAAATAAATGCGATCAATTTTTGACGAAAAATGCAAATTTTCAGATACAAATTATAAATTTGCGGCGAACTTTTTTCTGATTTTCATCAAACTTTAACATATTTCGACACTATTTTAGCAATTTTCGGCAAATTTATGGCTGAAAATCATATTTTTTTTTGTAAATTTCACAAGTGGAGGGGGGGGGGGGCGAAACACATATTATAGGAGTAATTTCCACGGACGAAGATACCAAAACCACCCCTAGTAAGTGTGGTTCAGAGGGCCGGGAGGCCGGGGCCGCCCCATGCCCCTCCTAGATACGCCCCTAGTTATGAGGACTTTGGAAGGTGTATTTGTTTAGGAAGGGTAATGGATGTTTGAGTTCGAGACTAAGCAATTCTCTACTTTTGGGACTTTCCTTCGAGACAACTTCGGGACTTAGAGTTGCTCAGAATTGAGTGAAAGAGGGGGTAGTTGAATGGAGGAATCAAACTCCTTATATAGAGTTGAGACGAGACCGTATGGTCTTTAACAATGCCCGTCTGAGATCTATATCTGGTAAGTAAAGGCCCGTACAGGCGTTATAATTGTTTGGCTGTTTCTAACACGTGGAGGATAAAGATAAGGATCACATTATGTATGAAGATCATAAGATTCATGTATGGAGACCGTACGGTCTTGACTTGTTGATGGAGATCGTATGGTTCCAGACTTAGTCAAATCCAGTTCCATTTTGACACTTTTTAGTAGTTTGGGCATAACTTCTTCATTAGGCATAACTTCTTCATTTTGACATAGATGAAAGTACATTTTGACAATCCAGTTCCAAACATAGATGAACAACTTTCATGTTTTACGATTTTCCAAATTCGGAAGAGGGTCTAAGTTGGCCTCCAAATGTGACTATGTGCGGATTCCTATGAGACAGTTTTATTTTGAGCAGACTTGCATGGATCTTTGTTTAGGAGACTTGAAAAGATATTTGACGTGTAATTGAGGGTGCCAATGACATGTTTTCGAGTAGCGAGAGGAGTGAGTTATGACTCTAGGGAGTCGTTCCTTTCCTTAACGAGTACTGCGCTTGCTTCGGTTGGTAGTTCGAGAATCCCAAATAGCTTTCGTCACGGGGCTCGAAAATCGCTACTTATACATGGAAAATCTAAAATATAAAAGGCATCAACCCAGGGATCTGTGTGCATGGGATTTTGATGGAAGAGAACCATAAAACTAGTGTCCAACCATAAAAGAGGTTAAATCTAAACATGAAGGAAGTTGTGCGCAAAGAGGTTATCAAGTTGATGCGGGAATTATCCTCCCAATCTCAGTGTTAATTCCAAAATGTACTTAAATTAACCATGTATTTCATATCATAATTCACAACGTTTCATAGGAAAATAGCTCATTTAGCTTAGAAATACCTAGGTTAGGGGCAATTTTACTTCCATGTCTTTGTTTTGATGTGCAGAGCTTAATCTAGTAAAATCATGGTGATTTGGATCTAATTCGAGCTACAAACAAGAAAAATATCGTCATACAAGATTCATACAAATTTACGTTACTTAGAGTTGAAGTTAATTCCCAGAGACAAGTTCTAGAAATGGAAATTAGTGCTTGTCGCGCTAGAGATAGAACTTTAACAGGTTTGACACCTTTTGGTATTTTGGCCATAACTTTCTCATACAAACTCTTTTTTAGGAGATTTAAAATGCAGTGGAGAGCTAAGACATAGATAAACAACTTTTACGTGATGAGTTTTTCCAAATTCGGAGAGGAAGATGGTGAAAACGGGGTACAAAGTCAGCATATTGTCTCAGGCGCGACCAAATAACAATCTCAGGCGCAAGAGTTAAATTCCACCTATCGCAGGCACGACAAACCCCATCTAGGTGCAAAAACCTGTTGTTTTTGGGCAGAACCGGATTTTCGTGTCCGACCATTAGAGGTTGTAACCTTTCATATACACCTCCTAAATGCCTATAAATATCCCATTCCTCTATAGATTTTGGGGTTGGTTAGTTGTTTATTCATTAGAGAACAAAAGAATGTTAAATACTTACTTACATTTCTCGTTTCACTTATACCCAAAATTTGCTCGACTTACACAAGTTCCAATCGAAATTCATCATTGAATTTCAGTAAGATTTCATTCTATTTCTAAGGTATTCTAGTGATAATCAAGAGATATACTTTTTTCATCCGTTCATCGAAGAGAAGAAGAGAAAGAACGCCTGAGGCTTGACACGCCTTTCGAGAAGTGTAAAAAGGATTGACACTCCAATTTTCCCTTGTCGTTTACCTATTGTTTAACTTTGATTCTCTGTTTATATCTTGTATGAATTCAATGACAAGTTTATTAAGAGATTAATATTCTTCATATGATTATATTCTTGAATTTTATTAGTTTGCATGTTTAGTATGAAATTTACACCAAATTGATTACTGAGTATATTTCACTAGTGAAAATCATTAACTTACAATCTAAATGATCTTAAATAGGTTTAGTTGTTTAGATGGTGATCTAGTTTTACTTATGTGATAAAGTTGATTAAAAGATATTAATTAGGATAGATCCATTTAGTCTTTATAATTGATGTTCATATAAGGTTAACTTATTTGCATGAATCGAAAGATCGAAAAAAGTTATTAAGATTAGATTAGTTATATAAAGATTGACTTGTTATAGTAATTTATGTGCTCAGGTGAATTGATGTCTTTGCTTAAGATTAGTTTGTAAATCCTTAACTTTGTGAGTTTGTGAATTAAAGTATAAGTAAGTGTGGCATGATACAGTAAGTTGTGTTCTTAATCAACCAAATTATCAAAGATTATCGTTTTTCTATAAAATTCGAGAAAACGAATAAAGTAAATAATGAACGTAAATGAGTAATTAGCATTTTCTTGCGGGTTCGATTTTTTATTACTACATGAGTGACTCTGTACACTTGCGAAAATTTCCCAACACTCAGATAGTACATGGACTAGCCTTGTCCAAGTGGTGAAAAGAAAGGAAAAAGGATTGTGATCCAAAATGAGAACAACAAATTGATTCAAACTAGAATATTCGACAGGACAATGTGTTTGCATGTAGTACAGAAAATTAATTAATGCAACATGCAAGGATCATTACCCTCTTCCCTTTATTGACCAAATTCTTGAAAGATAAGCACGATATGTTTTATATTGTTTTTTTTATGGATATTCAGGGTAAAACTAAATCACAATTCATCCTTGTGACATAGAGAAAACTATGTTTACCTCCCTTTATGGTACGTATGCATATATAAGAAATGTCATCTTCTTCATAATGATTAATTTGTTATAAATACTAAATTTATTATTCTGAAATCAATGTTCTGATATGGTTAAATAGATGGTTGTTGGACCTGTGAAAACTTTTAGACAAGCAAAGAATTGCTTCGCGGATATGAAAATGTTGGTACATCAAAACGAGATTTTAAAAAGTCTCAGAGAGGCTTGAAACCCTATATCCATGGATCAGATGCACAAATATTTGTAGAGTGCTTTATGCAGTGCATTCTTTTTAAAGTTTGAAGTAGGTGAAGAAAACAGACTATGTAAAGCTTTATGGGCAGATCCTATGTGTAGAAGAAAATATTTCCTTTGTGGTGATATGGTATCATTTGACACCACATGCAATAAAAACATGTACTTCATAATAATCCTCCAAAATAAAAATTCTTATTTTATCTTTTGTTGTTCCAACAGAAGACTTTTGTTGTTTTAATACTTATTCTTATGCAACATTGAATAGGTACAACATGAAATATGAGTCATTTTACTCGAGTTGATAACCACAAAAAATGTATTACATTTGCAACTTGTTTCGTGGCTAATGAGGATATTATCACATTCGAGTTGATTTTTAAAACATTTCTAAAAGCCATGGAAAACCATGAGCCATGCTTGATCACATATCAAGATCCAACCATGACATTGCGATAAAAAAATGTTTTAAAAAACATAAAGTATAGGCTTTGCATGTGGCATATTACGAAGAAGATGCCAGATAAAATAGGTGACCTAATTTCTTATAGAGGAAAGATACTACCTAGTTGGGGAAAAGACGAACCCACTACAAGAAAATAGATGTTTGCTAGTGCATAGAGTCGTTGCCAAAAACGTTTCATGCGACGACAATCGTTGCAAATAATTTGTTGTATAATATGATGTTTTACCAACATTTGTAACGACCAAGTGTGTTGCCAAAAATGTAGATTTAGCAAAAACATGTTTGTTGCGAAACTATTGCCAAATCTGCACTATCCATCTGAAGATGAAAATGTATCTTTTGCAACAACTTGTTATGTTGCTATATATTTGAAGATTTTATGTTGTTGCCATAAATTTTAAGGGTAAGCAACAACATCTAATGTTGCCATATATTTAAAACTTTCGCAACAATGTTTCTCGTTGCAGAAAATTAGGCATTGATTTCTATTTATTTCACATTGATATCTTGGTAAATTTATTTGGAATGAAGGGAACTCAAATATATACATTTATTAACACTCTTAATTAGAGTATCCTTCAAGATAAGTATTTCAATACCAATTCCTCTCAAAATAGTGTGTCAGCGACGCGCCTACAATGGTCCAAGTCATCTATAGGGCTGATAAGAAATCAGTTGTTATTGTCATCAATGAATACTACTATTAGTAAATGTGGTACTAAACAACTTTAATTCTTCAAAAATTTCATTTCTAAATCTTGAAATAATCGTTTTGAGCATTTCAATCTAATGGGTAATCATTTGTGAATTCGTGTAAGCTCACTCTTCTTTAGAAAAAACACTAAGTATTTATTAATTTGTCAAAATTTAAGTCACAAGAGTTTTTTACTTTAAATTAGAGAATTTTTTAATGCATTTTTACTGTCAAAATCATGGTCAACTTGCCATATCAACTAAATTTAACGGTGTAACTAGGTTGCTAACAGAGATAACGACAGATGTCCATGCTAATATTTATAAAAAAAAAATTCTACATATCTATGTGTTAGTAAAAAATGTATACCACATCCATTTACGGTGTACTTTCCACTTATTTTACGCTTATAAAAACTGTGCTTTGCAATTGTTCAAAATTGAGACTAGTCAGTTAGAAAAAGAAAATATAACTTGAAAATTAATGAAATGAATGATTGTAGCCAAAAACTTTAAAAACAATGATTGCATATATTTTCTCTGGTATATTGAGTATAAGGCCATAAGATAAAGCAACTGTGAGAGCCATATGTTTAAGTTTGGAAAGTGGGACAGCAAAAGCACTAAATTAGGGTACCTATTGCATTGTGGTTCAAAAGCCTTCTTAATCCATTGCCAACCTAATCTACCACACGATAATTTAATGCTCTTTTGCTCAAACATTCTCTCTCTATCTTCCATATATTTGGAGAAAAAATTTATAAAATTTTTTGTAGGGAGAGTTTGTGGTTTAGAAATTTGCAAATAAAAGTGTATAGAGTGATTTTACTATATGTTTAGTATGTGAATGATGTGTATGCAAAACCAATAAATAGTTGTTACGTATCATTCTAACTAATAGAATTTTATTTTATTTTAGTTTTTCATTCGATTTCCGAATCACATTGAGCCAATTAATCCGGATCCGGGGCGGATTCAAGGATTATGGTATTTAAATCTCTCTCAGTCGCCGTTGTGGAGGATCGATCTACAGACCTCCCTACCAAGTATAGCCTCATGCTACTACTGCGCCAACCAACAATTGGTCTAATAGAATTTTAATAATACATGTAATTATATAAAAAATGTTTTTTTACTTAATTAATTAAATAAATATTAGGTATTAAAATAAAACCTTAGACTCTAAAATATAAAACCTAGATCCTAATTGTAAACCACAAATACGAACTTATGACATGTCATTAAATTATTGGTCTGACGTATGGATGACGTGGTATTCAGGTGTATTCTTAAGTTTCTTTAACCATACAATGTGTTTTTTTTATGAAACATAACATTTAAATTATACTACACATTTTTTTATAACAACTAATACCTTTTTGGGTTTTTCTATCATTTTATTTTTAACTAAATAATCATTACGTTGTTCACTATCACCATTAGATGATAGAACAAATCGAAACTATATATAAAATGGTAAACATTTTAGATCTTTTACTAATCAAGTTCACAATTTTATGAACTAGATTGTCGTTTAAACTCATTTTACATAGTTACAACTCAATTTCGGGATTGTGTAATCTAAGTGTTTTAGAAGATAAAAATGTTATTAATTGTTGGGAAAAGTTCAAAAAACATGTTTGTGGTTTTCAACTTTTACAAATAAAGGTATGTGGTTTCAACGTTTGCAAATAAAGGTATGTGGTTTCATTTTGTTAGCAAAAAAAAGTATTGTCACTAACACCGTTTAATATTGCTGACGTGGCACTTTGACCACGATTTGACCAAATGGCAATTTTGTCTTTAGAAAAAATAAGAAAAAGTAAAAGTACAAAAAATGTTTGTGGTTTGACTTATTTGGAAATACCATCACGTGGTTTGATATTTTATTAAAAAAGAGGTATGAGTTTTGACTTAATTTCCAAATACAATTTTAGATTAATTTATAAATTAAAAATTACCAAAAAATGTTCTTTCAAAATACAAAACAATATAAATCCAAAAATAATATCATCAAAGCTTCTCAACATTGTGGTAATTTTTAATTTATAAATTAGTCTAAAACCGTATTTGATATTTAAATCAAACCTCATACTTATTTTTTAATAAAATATCAAACCACGAGTTGATATTTGCAAACAAGTCAAACCACAAGCATTTTTTCTACTTATACTTTTTCTTATTTTTTTAAAGATAGAATTGTCATTTGGTCAAATTGTGGTCAAAATGCCATGCAACAATAAGAAATGGTGTTAGTGACATTACTTTTTTTTTTGCTAACAACCTCGTACTTTTATTTCCAAACGTTGAAACCACAAACCTTTACTTACAAAAGTTAAAAACCACAAGCATTTTATTTACACTTTATTTAAACTTTACCTTTAATTGTTTTCATAACTTACTAGTGTTTAAAATACAATATTTTATGAAAAAAAAAAAACATATTCTTTATAAAGCTCTGTTTGTACTCTTAAACTACAAGTTTGTGTTTAGCAAGGAGGCTTTATTTAAAAACTGTTTCCCTCTTGAATATATGTAGCTACTTTGGCTTCCACAATCAACATCTAACTTTTTCTACAAAAATACAAGTGCCCCAAATAATATCTTGATGTAGTTAGCTAATAAAAATTATTCAATCCCTAGAACTTTCTAATTTAATAAATTATTGAGAAAAGAATCCCTACCATTATGAAGAAGTAACACTAGAATAGTGCAAGTGCAAGTGATTAGCCTGAAAATGTTAGTGGAGGGGTCACTTGTTGGTTGCTTCTTTTGGTCTATAAAAGGGGAAGCTACATCTCTTTCTATTACACACATTTATGGTATGTGTTGAAGAATAGCTAGCTTGCAGAGAGAACAAAACACATTGATTCACTCATATAGAATTATACATATATACTTACATAGATTTTGAAACGTAATGGTTAGTATTTCCTCGTACTTGTTGTAGTATTACACATAGAGTTATTAATTTTGGATTTGAAAATTGTATGCTGATGACTAATTCTAATTCAGGATGCCAAGATGAGTTGGGCAGTTGCCGATGCTGTAGATTACAAAGGTTTCCCGGCGGACAGATCTAAAACCGGTGGTTGGGTTCCGGCTGCTCTTGTTCTAGGTTTGTCATCTTCTCTTTCCTTCTCTTCTTTTTACCAAGTTAATCCAGTTACAAACTTTCTTTCAATTAAACTCCAACTCTTGTTTTTCCGGGTTCGAAACAAGTTTATGGACGTAGCTTAACTCCAGTCTCGACTAGAAATTAGACTTAAGAAGAACTTAAACTGCTGAAAGATAAATTATGCTAAAAGAAATTCTATATAGTTTCTTTATATTATTTTATACATAAATAGAGTACGTTCTTAATGGAGGATTTCATGCAAAAGCTAGCATGAGAAGGAAATGAAGCATTTTTATTTTATTTTTTAAAATAAGTTGTTTATGAATGAGATCTTTCCATTGTTTTAATTAAAAAGCAAAACAGAAAAAGGTTATGCTATATATTTATCTGTCATCACTTCCAAGACGCAAACTTAATTAAATTATATCTTCTGAGATTCTGAGTTAGGAATATATGTCGTCATGAACATCGACGTCAACTATTTGTAGTCTAAAGTTTTGGTGATTAATAGTCAAATCAACTAGTTTTATTGCTTCTTTATATATATTTATTCACACTTTCAATTTGAAGTTTATTATAAACACACCAATAAAGAAGTTTTTTTATGACTTTTACCTATCACATGTATCAAAATATGTGAACGTTTTTACATGAATCTTATAATAATTTTAGTAGTTAAAAAAAGGAAAAGGACAAAGAAAGTGGAGAGAAGTCGTTCTCACTTTTCCCATGATAAAAATAAAAGTGAGTCTATCATCATGGATCAGAATCCATGTGATCATGGAAGGATTCGAAGATAAAAGAGACCCCATTTTTATATTATTCTGATTCTCTTTTCTCATTTCTTAATTCTATTTTTGCAGTACACACCCATACATATCTTTGTCATGTTATGCCGACTACTTTTTCATATTACTAAACAAAAAAACAAATAAACGTTCTAACTTTGCATACCAACTCATGTGTAACTTTTTGTTAATCTTTCTAACTTTTCTTTCTATGATAAGAATTCTGCTGCCTAACTTTAACCTTAGTTACTCTCAAGTCTTACCACACGTGTTCAAGAGAAAAATGAACTCCAATTTTGTAGTAGCTTATATAACTACTGTGATTAGTAGCATGTATAACTATGGATGACGTGGTATACCGGGTGTATTCTACTAATTTTCATGTGATTAGATATATGATCAAAATCATATATTCAATAACCTTTTGACCCCTCAATATTAACATTTACCTATCTAGTTAATTAATGAATTATATATGTAAAGTAATATTAAGTGATTTGCTCGGTTGGTTTAGAAAGAATAAAATATGAGTTGTGAAAGGTTAAGGAATAAGGACCCAATTTGAATTAAAAATCTAAATAGATAGTAAAAATCTAACATTAACATATTTTATACTAATCTCTGACGTGAATCGTGGCAGGAATTGAAATATGTGAAAGGCTGTCAACAATGGGAATAGGGGTGAACCTGGTGACGTATCTGATAGGAACAATGCATCTGACAAGTGCAAGTTCTGCAAATATAGTCACTGATTTTATGGGCACTAGTTTCCTTTTGTGCCTGCTTGGTGGCTTTCTTGCTGATTCTTTCCTTGGTCGATTCAAGACCATTGCCATCTTTGCTTTCATTCAAACACTCGTACGTAAAAATAAACTTTGTGTAACCTTAACCAAATTTTTATGTTACGCACATCTAGTCGCCCGGATTAACGTTTCCTTTAAAAATGGTATACTTTATTTCAGGGGACTGGAATGCTAGCAATAGTAACGCAGCTACCGCAGCTAAGGCCACCTCATTGCCAAACTCCAAATTCATGCCAACAAGCAAACGGATTCCAAATGGGAATATTATACGTAGCTTTATATATAATTGCACTTGGAACTGGAGGCCTTAAATCTAGTGTATCAGGATTTGGGACTGATCAATTCGATGAGAAAGACCAAAAGGAAAAAACTCAAATGACCTATTTCTTCCATAGATTCTTCTTCTTTATTAGCCTCGGAACTTTTATGGCCGTTACAGTACTCGTATACATACAAGATGAAGTGGGACGAAGCTGGGCATACGGGATCTGTTCTGTCTCCATGTTTACCGCGATTTTGATATTCCTTTCGGGGACTAAAAGATATAGGTACAAGAAAAGTATGGGGAGTCCTATTGTTCATATTTTTCAGGTGATTGTAGCTGCTTTTAAGAACAGAAAGATGGACTTGCCTCATAATATTGGGTTATTGTATGAAGACACCCCGGAGGCCTTACGAATTCACCATACCAATAAATTCTCGTAAGTTTTTTTTATATATATAAGCTAGTTAATTGGTATAAAATGTCGTTGGGCATTGACTATCAGCTAAAACTTATATTTCAATTGACAGTTACATCCGAAAAAAACATGAAATTTTGTGATTGATTTTCATATTTTGAATCGTATGTGTAGGTTCTTGGATAAGGCAGCCATAGCTACAAACGAAGATTTTGAGAATAATGGAAGTTTGGGTCCGAATCCATGGAAACTATGCTCAGTGACAAGGGTAGAGGAAACCAAAATGATGGCTAGTATATTACCAATTTGGGCAACAACCATCATCTTTTGGACTACTTATGCACAGATGATGACATTCTCAGTCGAGCAAGCGTCCACTATGGAAAGATCCATTCGTGGCTTCCAGATTCCGGCTGGCTCCGTCACCGTCTTCTTTGTCTCTGCTATTTTAATTACACTTGCAATCTATGATCGTTTCATCATGCCCTTTTGGATGAAATGGAAAGGAAAGCCAGGTACTTATCATAACACTGTCTTAAATAATAATTGTTAGGAATTCATGACAATGCTGATTAAAAGCATAGTTTTTATTAATCTGAGTAGACCTGATAGAGAAAATAAAAAACATAAACATTTACAAACGAAATATTTCATTACTAACATAAAGTTTGTCGTTTATTTCTTTCGGTCATTAGAATTAGCAACCAATGTTGCCGTCCTGGTTCGGGTTCTTAATGCACAACAAATCAGAGTTTCTTAAGAAGAAATTTCTTAGGGATTTATAGATAATGCTCAATTGAAGTATAGTTTTTATTCAACTAAGTAAATGGGTGGAACTATACAGGAGTCATGGACCCTCCGGCTGTATAGAGAAAATAATAAAAAGTATTGATGCTGAAAGAAATTATGTCGCTAAATGTCAAAAATAGGTTGATAATTTAAGCTTTTGCGACAAATTTTGAGAAATTGTGGCAAATAATTGAGCCGATGATACTATTTGATACAGGTTTGAGAAATCGTGGTGAGACATTGAATGTTTGATTCTTAATCCACAAAAACTTGTTTTACTTTCTACTTTTTTTATAGTATATTGTGAACCAGGAATATTTGGTTAGTTTCTGCACAGTAAAAATTAATGTTGTTTGGCATGTATGCAGGTTTCACGAACCTACAAAAAGTAGGAATCGGGTTAGTCCTATCAACCTTGGGAATGGTAGCTGCAGCAATAGTCGAAAAAAAGCGTCTATCTGTAGCGAAAACTGTAGATGACAACGCAACCGTTCCCTTAACAGTGTTTGTATTGATACCCCAATTCTTCTTGGTGGGTTCAGGGGAAGCGTTCATATACTCGGGCCAACTCGACTTCTTCATAACACAATCACCAAAAGGAATGAAAACAATGAGCACAGGCCTTTTCCTGACAACACTATCGCTAGGGTTTTTCATCAGTAGTTTCTTGGTTATGATTGTGAAGAGTGTAACAGCGACTAACGGCAGCCAGGGATGGTTAGGTGACAAAATAAACCATGGAAGGCTTGATCTTTTCTATGCACTTCTTGCAGTACTTTGTGCTATCAATTTTGTAGCCTATATTATTTGTGCTGTGTGGTACAAGCCTAGAAACAACAAAGCTGCTGCTTTTGAGTTGGAGAATACTGCTGCTAATGAGGATAAATGCTAGCTAGCTACATATACCTTAAATTATTTATCTTAGTTTATTGTAATGTGTGCTTGTATGAATATCATCTGTAAATTATTCATAATTCCATTCCGATGTTTGTTTCTTCATATGTTTTAGATATAATAATATTTAAATTGAGTGGTTTGGGATTTTAATATACCACTTCTTATTTTATTAGATCTTCGAGCTTCAATATTTAAATTTGTTTTGGTAGTAAAGTAGTACTACTTCTGGATGAATATATATTATAAAACTAACTCATTATTATATTTTCATTGTTATATTATCATATCTTATCAAACAATCAATATTAAGGAAAATTATTGTAGGGTTGAGAGCCCTACTAAAATAAAAAAAATCATGTTAAATGTGTGACAAGTGTTAGAAGGATTCACAATACTTTTGTATCTGTGGATCTCATGTACACTTTTCAAACATCCAACGAGGGGTCATTTAACTTTATTATCCCACAACAAAAATTCTAATATTAGAGTTAAAAGTTCAAAATAATACTCCTTCTATTTCATAATGTTTAACGTTTTGAAAAAAAAAAATTCAAAACATTTGATGTTTTACACTTTTCAAGAAGCATTAAATGAACTTTTACGAACTTCGCCCTCATAATAATTGGCTAGGAATTTGTAGAGTCATTTTGAATATTAATTATTAAAGGGTAATATGGTAATATCAAACTCTTTTTAATGCTAATTAATGAGTTTCTTAATATGTGTATAAAAACCTTAAATGGTAAACATTATGAAAAAGAATGAGTATATCAATAATTTTACTTTTTTTTTTTTTGTAGAGAGGAAGTCTAAAGCCGAGGAAAAAGAAAATAAAAACAGAAAAAACTAAGTAGAAATCAATCATTACGATCTTCCACAAGAATATCTTGGAGGCCTGCAGGAGGCACACCACATTTGTGATGACCAGAGCAAAAGATCCTACGAAATTTGCTATCCAATACGCCGCACGATTTCCTTCTCTATAGACATGATTGAACTCAACCTCCCAATTCTGATTCTGAAGGTCTTGGCAGTGTTTGATAAGCCATTCGAGGGGATGAAATCTACCAGTTTGGTTCTTTAAAAGACTAACCACCAAACTTGAATCCAATTCCACGACAACCTTCCGATAGCCACTATTCCAAGCTAAGGAGAGCCCGAAATAAAGACCCCAAAGCTCCGCCAAAAAAGCAGTACACACACCAAGATTAACAACGTAACCTCCCAACCAATTACCAGAACTATCCCTTAGCACACCCTCAGCTCCCCCAAACCTCGGATTACCTTTACTGGCGTCATCTGTATTCACCTTTACCCACGACACCGCCGGGGGAACCCGTCGAATAAACCTTTCCTCACGACCGCCTCGGACCACACTGTTTAAAGACATGGCTGCCAGTCGGCATTCTTTAGCATGAGTCAACACAAAATCAACAGTGACATCTTCGCAACTTCCCCCATAAAAATTCATCTACTTCTAATCTTCCATAACCACCAAATACCTATGCAAAATATTGTTCCCCAACTACAATCTTGGATAACAAAATTAGCATTGAGATTCTCATGAACCCAAGCATCCAGAGTAAGGGAGTAAAAACAAAGTTTAACATTAATCGGGATTAACAACTCCCATACCTGACGAGCTTTACTGCAATCTCGAAGAATATGCAGTTCGGTTTCAACCCCACCACAACAGTCGCACAAACCTATCGAAGCGAGATGTCGACGACGACGATTTTCATTGCACAGAATAGCATCACACTTCACCAGCCAAATGAAGCAGCGAATGTGCTCTAGAACCTGTTGCTGCCAAACTTTCATCCAACTTCGTGAGGCGATCTCAGGAAAAGAGCTGTCTCGCAACACAGCATATCCAAACGCGACCGAGTAGTTTCCGTTCTTGCTTGCCGGCCAAAACCAAGAGTCCTCTCCATCATAATCTGTTAAAATTAACACTGAGGCAAGCTCAAAAACATCTCTGGTTGGAAGATAAGTCGAGCTAAGATTCCAATTCCAACCTTACCCATCGATCCAAAAGTCACGAACCTTGACATTCAACCAATTAGTCGGAATTGATTGGGTGCAACGGTTCAGTAAAGAAGTCTTTCCAATCCAGCTATCCTTCCAAAAGCGAGTAGAATTACCATCATTCACGATACGACAAATCCCAAGGTGAATCACACTAGCACCCGCTACCAGGCCTCTCCAAGTCATCGATTGGGGATTATGAGACTTAAAAATATCCAACCCTTGCCTAAAGCTTCCATATTTAGCCTTCAAAGCTTTCACCCAAAGAGACTCGGAATTATTTAGAACCTTCTACAATAATTTTGTCAACATAGCTAGGTTAAAATCCCGAGCTTCGCGCACCCCCAGACCTCCCTCCTGCTTCGGTTTACATACTTGGGCCAATTAACCAGGTGTATCTTCCGGGAATTTCGTTCTGAACCCACAAAAAATTACGATTACTAGCATCAAGTCGATTACAAACACTCACATGGAGAAGAGCAGTTTGCATAGAATAAGTAGGAATGGCACTAGTAACCGATTTTATCAAAGTAAGCCTTCTCGCAAGAGACAAGCATTTCGCCTTCCACCCCAAGATGTGAATATTCACTTCATCGATAACATATTTAAAAGTGTCAGAATTCACACGCCCATGCATTAAAGGCATCCCCAAATAGACTCCTAAATCAAGAGTTCTTTCCACTCCCAAAATATCACAAATACACCGACTCATAACTTGGGAAATATGGGGAGAGAAAAAAACTTTTGGACTTAGTAAGATTAACTTTCTGACCTGAGGACTGCAAAACTGCTGAATGATATTATTAATTACCACCGTTTGTCCTATGCTTGCCTCCGCCATAAGCACAATGTCATCCGCAAAGAAGACATGCGAAATAGACGTTGCTCCTCTAGAAATTGACACAAGTTTCCAATTATTACATTGAACCGCATCCTCAATCATGTGTCCCAGGCGTTCAATACAAAGCGCAAACAAAAAAGTGGACCAAGGATCCCCCCTGACGAAGGCCCCGAGACGGAGTAAAACCCTGAAGCTTCTCTCCATTCCAAAGCACACGCATATCAGAGGCTGCCACACAACTCATAGTAAGATCAACCCAATGACTCGAAAAACCTACAAGGATGAGCGTATCACGAAGAAATTGCCAACTAATCCTATCATAGGCTTTTTCCATATCAAGTTTAATAATTATGTCTCCCGGACGACCAGAACGATGATGCATAGAATAAATATCTTCCTAGACCAAGATAACATTGTCAGAGATGTGTCTTCCAGGAACGAAACTACTCTGGGCCGGACCGATAATATCTCCAAGAAACTTTTTGATACGGTTGACAATACACTTAGTGATCAGCTTGTAAAGGACATTACACAAACCTATAGGACGGAACTGGGTAATTAACTCCGAGTTGGGAACTTTTGGGATAATAGTAATTAATGTCTCATTCAGACAAGCATTAACTACCCCCGCCTGCATCACATCAATAACATATTTTGTCACATGGGCTCCAACCCTACCCCACATTTTCTGAAAAAACACAGCTTGGTACCCATCCGGTCTTGGAGCTTTAAACTGCCCTATGTCAAACAAGACTCGATAAATCTCAGCTAGTACAAAAGGAGCCGAAAGTACCTCGATAGCTGACGAAGACAAGCCGGGGAAACCATTTAGAGTAAAGAGCGGAATCATGTGCACGACTTCTTCAATATATAAACCCTTATAGTAATCGAGCACCATCTGCTTAACATAGGTTGCTTCCCATTGTCATACACCATTCACATCCCGGAGACCAAGAATTTTGTTCCTTTTTCATCGAATAAGAGTACACAAATGGAAAAAAGAGGTGTTGCGATCACCAAAGTTCAGCCACTTAACTCTAGATTTTTAGAACCAGAAAACTTCCTCCTGATAAAAGATTACATCAAGTTTCGCCTGTAGTTTCCGCTCTAAATAGAGGAGACCAACCGTAACCCTAGAAGCCGACGCCCTATGCACACCTGAGAACCTACTATAGGCTTTCTGTTTTCGAAACTTCAAATTACCAAAAACATCTTGGTTCCACTGAAGCAATGACAAAGTAAGGGACTGGAGACAGTGTTCCACACCACCCAAACTCACCCAATTCTCATCAAAAAACCTCACAAACTCAGGATGAGTAAGCCAAGCTGCCTCAAAATGAAATGGAGTCTGAATTGGTATACTCACGGTACCCATAACATCCAGCATGACGACGACATGATCCGAGCGATTCCTGGGAAGATGACGAATAAAAGCTTCTCCAAAACTAGTGCGTCAATTAGTGTCACAGAGACCCCTATACAACCTACAAGCAACTCTAGTACGAGGAGAGGAACGTCTATACCACGTAAACATAGGGCCTTGGAACCCAAGGTCAAACCAAAGCCATCTCATTAATCCAGTCAGAAAAGAGGTTGCACCGATTCAGATTCCGCGAGGCGCCTCCCATCTTCTCAACCGGTGACTTGATGCAGTTAAAATCACCAAGTACGACCCATGGATCCACCACTGACACTTTCAAATGCTTCAACTCATCAAAAAACATACGCTTAAATTGTTGTTGGGGCCTAACATAAACAAAAGAGACTTCAAACTTACGATTATGCAGCGCGCCCTGAGTACCAGTAACACGAGAGTGTAGAAATTGTCTATTCTTTGAAATGGCGTCAAGTTTCACCCTCCCATCATGCAAGAAGACCCAAATTCTCCACTGAAACCCTCAGCCTCCACCACTTCACAAGAAGAAAAATTAAACTTTCTACATAAGGTGACAGCTCGACTGCCAGATAAATGTGGCTCCAAAAGAACGAAAACATCAGGGTCATTTAACCTCAAAAGATGCTTAAAGGTTCTAAAAAACTGAGTGTTGCCTGCATCAAAGCAATTCCAAGAAATGATCTTCATCAGAAGAAAACAAGGAGAGGAGCTTCATCAATAAGATCAATGATTGTTTAGGGTTCGAGAACCCATCCAGCTTCGCATTATTACTCTTGTGAGCAGCATGTCGTGGTACATCCACGTGAGACCTACTACTCCCCACATTTGTCACGTCATTCAAAACAGATCGAACATTGCCCCTAGAGGAGGCTTTCCCTTTCGAACCTGCCTGTCTGCCAACACCACTCTTGTTAAGATCAGCCCGACTTCGTTTTCCCCTATTTAGCGCATTCGCAACCGCTTCATGATCAGTAAACGGATCAGAGACATCACTTTGCAAGTCACCAAAAATATTATGGGAGGTTAAGTCCTGAAAATGAGTTGGCGCTCTCACAGTGAATTTCAACTTCCCTATATCCGCATTATCACCAACAGTCTTTCTTGTGCCACCAGCAGTACATCGAACACCATCATTTCCCCGAGTAGGATTGGCATTAGGCTGGGGAGTATGCCTTTTCCCACTTGTTGTGTATAAATGAGTGGGATGACACTAGCAAGTGCACTAGACAAGTAATAAAGTGATAAGTTATCGTCTCCACAGGGATAGAACAGTTTCAAGCTGGTCTCTTTACTGAAACAGAACAGTCGGGTGATTGGTCTAGATTGATTGATTGAATTTAATCTAACTAAGTCTACTATTAATCTAAGGTTGTCACTGAGCATGCAATAATAAGTTACGAGTTATCGATAATAAAGAAGCAGGTGTA